>CM056378.1:84323102-84498141 GCA_029718625.1 Synaphobranchus kaupii | reverse complement strand
GAGTGGGCCAACTTAACGTTACTGCTCATCTTGAAAATGTCATTGAGTGATAGAGCCAACAACTGCACACGATTCCCATGGGTTCCTCGACCCGCACAATTAGATTTAGCACTGTAATCCGTGCATCGATTGGGCAAAATCGAGAGAAATTCTGCTAAAATGAAAGCATTTACCCGTACAATGTGCAACGAATTCTCAGTTTCCCTTGTTTGCTTCTTTGCATCCACTTCCTGATTTTAAACCTGCGAATTCGTGTCCGCGTCTCTGCGGGTGCGTATTTGTCAGTTCTGACAGCTGATGAAACTGTTGCTACTGAAACCAAAAGGTGTTACGTTTATTTTGTAACACGAGACAGATTCTGAGAGGGAACTTTTTCACCCCAAGGCCCACTAAACCATTTAGAATGACTGCATTATATAAAAATGTATAGATCTACACTCAGATTTGAATATAATATAGTGGTCTCTCTGAGCAACTACCTGATTTTCTGATTTTAAACTATACGGACTGATCTGAAAATGAACTACACCATGTTGGTCATTATGATCTCACTATGAACACCCTGAGTTGGCTAGACAATACCTACCCCCCCCCGGGGAGTTTTTCCTTGCCTCCAACACCCTCGGCTTGCTTTTCAACATGTCCGTCTCTGTGTTATGTGATTTCCATAATGTATGCACAATATTTTTCAATGGATTTCATAGTTTTTCTAGCAGTACAATGTAATTTATGACTGATTTAAGGCTGTTTCATATGTATGCTTTGTTTAACCATAAGGACAATGCTAGTCTAATTTTAGGGATTGTAAAACGTGCCACAGGAATCAAAATCATGTGAATAATATTTGGACATCTTCAAAAATATGAAATTACGGTGGCTCTGAAGTGCAAAACGACAAACAAAATGAAAAAACTAATACTTTCGGCTCTGAAATGCAGATAACGCCGCTGAAGTGCAAAACGCAAGAAGAAGGAGAAAACACAAAAACAAAAACTTGCAGCTCTGAAGTGCAATACGCAAGCACACAAAAAGAAAAAAACACAAACAAAAACTTGCAGCTCTGAAGTGCAACATGCAAACATACAAAAACAAAAACTTACAGCTTTGAAGTGCAAATCAGTGAAATCACAAGCATAAGTAGGCCTAAACGCGAGCACCTCTGAAGTGCAAGACCATATAGACCATTAAAAAACAGACACATAGGCTGTGATCGAATATGATCCCTTCACATATTTCACTCAACGTCAGCGCCTCTATCTGCACTTCAGAGCCGAAAGTATTTGTTTTTGTGTTTTCTTTTTGTTTTTACGTTTTGCACTTCAGCGGCGTTATCTGCACTTCAGAGCCGAAAGTATTTGTTTTTGCATTTTTCGTTTTGTTTTTGTGTTTTGCAGAGCCACCATATGAAATGCTTGTCAACCATCATTCTCTTAAAACATTATCGGCTTGATTTACTTATACCTTTAGCGAGTGCAAAACCGTTCAGCACACGCAAAACTAATAACGCAACCAACGATTGGTGCAACAAACAAAAAAATACCATGATGAATCATTGGTCATGTTATTGGTTTTACATGTACTAAAAGGTTTTGCACCCGCTAAAGTAAATGAAGCCCAACAAGTTCTTCAGATGAGAACTGCGCACAGTGTTCTGGTGCCATCATCTGTAAGATATTGAGAAGTGCACTGCTAGACAAAATTGCCTTTGTAGCCTACTTAAATGGTAGTTCTACCAAAAAACAACATTAACCTTATTTAACAGATCAAGGCGCAACTGGCCAGATTGATGACCTGAGAGCTCAAATTTTAGGGGGTGTGAACACACCATAGGCGGATTGTCATTGAGGCTAATGGAGGCTGAGCCTCCTAAAGGGATTAAAAATAAAATAAACGTATCCTTCCTTCCGCTTCCTGGGGCTTCTGTATTGATATTGATTACCACTTGACATAGTAGCCGGTAAGGTAAAGATATAGTACCTACAAGCGAACTTTTCCCTTTTGAGCTTGCTTGAGATTAACGCGGCTCTTACTTGTAAGGGTTTTAGAGTTTTCCTTAGTAGGATTTTGTTTTTGCTCTCTTAAGCTTGCAGTCTCTCATTTTGGTTTCGCTTCTGTTCTTGTTTAGACAGATAGCGCTTATTTTCCTTCCTTACCTACCTCTCTAGTGCTCTCCTATATAAAGAACGAGGGGTTTTCTGTTCCTATTGTTTTCTCACGTGCCTACGTGCCGTTCGCCCAATTATTCGGGCTTTATCTGTTACGAACCAGAAACGGGACGAACCCAAGTGCAACGACCAGGAGACAGATTCACAAAGAGGGTGTTTAATAAATTAAGTGTTGGGGTAGTCCCAACACTGTACAAGAGGGGGAAAAAACACGATATCACACAGGAACAGTATGTAGCCCGGGACGGGCTGCTCCAAGCCGGAGCTGGACTGGCAGGCCTGGAATGTTTCGTTCCCAAACCGGAACTGGACTGGACAGGAACTGGACCGGGAGGTCCACACCGGAATCTGGGTCTGGAACAGTTTTGTTCCCAACCGGAACTGGACTGGACTGGAACTGGACCGGAAGGTCCACACTGGAACACGGGTCTGGAACGGATTTGTTCCAAACCGGAACTGGACTGGACTGGAACTGGACCGGGAGGTCCACACTGGAACTGGGGTCTGGAACGGATTTGTTCCAAACCGGAACTGGACTGGACTGGAACTGGACTGGACTGGAACTGGACCGGGAGGTCCACACTGGAACAAGGGGTCTGGAACGGATTCGTTCCAAACCGGAACTGGACTGGACTGGAACTGGACTGGACAGGTAGGTGCGAGACTCACACCTGGACTGGAATTGCTGGGGAGCGGCTCACTACGGCAGGACAGGAACTGGACCGGATTGACTGCACCGGTACAGAACAAAAACAAAAGGTAGGGTTAGTGCAAGGGAAGGCACGGGAATGACCGGGAGGTTCTCACGGAGGTGCAGGGTTTGAGAGGGAGGTGGTTGGTGAAGCACGGCAGAGATGGGTTGTGTGGCGTAGCTGCGGTAGGTCCGGAAGGAGCTGACTGTCTCCAGAGCTCCAGGAGCCGGTGCCGAAGAACTCGTTGGCTTCTTCGGTCGGACAGGAACAACTGGAGGGTAGCCAGGTAGCAAGCTCTCCCGGAGCCTACACGAGCTGGAGGTGGAGGTACCGCAACACACACAACGATAACGGGGGGAAACGAACACTGCCACGGGTGAATGGGAGCTGGGTTAGATGGAGGAGAAGGGAAACAGGTTAGCTGCATGCACGACAAGAATTGACGGGGTGGTTAACTACCAGACTGTAGTTAGGAGCCGAACCCAAGCTGCACGGGGATAATATTCCCCGACCAAGCGAGTAGTTCTCTTTAACACGACCAGGAAAACAACGAGCATGAACACCGGGTGACGAACGTTAACGAACTGGCGCCGACTGGCAGCCAGCCGAAGGACTAAATAGTGAGGTTAATAATAGAACTAAACAAGGGACAGGTGTGGAAAATCAGCAGGAGTGATTACAAGACACCAGGTGAGGGAATGCATGCAACGAGGGGGGACGGAGTGAAAAGGCGGAAGTGAGACAACCAAACGAACAAGACAGGGAAGGAAACGCCCAGACCGCAGCAGCGGGGAAAACACGGACAAAAGGATCCAACATGACACGGAGGGAAAACAGGAAAATACAGAAAACGAACAGGAAGGGAGCGGAACATTACAGTACCCCCCCCTCAACGTACGCCCCCTGGCGTACCTGGCGGCCTGGTCTTAAGAGGGAAGCGACTGTGGAAATCCTGGATCAATGATTGATCCAGGATGAGGCTCCTGTGGAGCCACGACCGCTCCTCAGGACCATACCCCTCCCAGTCCACGAGGTATTGAAAGCCCCGACCTTTACGGCGGATGTCGATGATGTGGTCCACCGTGTAGGCCGGGGCGTTGTCGATGACCCGGACGGGTGGAGGAGGGAGGGTAGGGGCACTGAGGGGGCTGGAGGCGACAGGCTTGATCTGTGACACATGAAAAACGGGGTAGACTTTGAGGGAGGAGGGGAGGGAGAGTTTAACAGAAACCGGGTTAATGAGACAAACAACAGGGAAGGGACCAATAAAACGGGGCCGAAGTTTTTTAGAGGAGGAGGGAAGGGAAATGTTGGAAGTAGAAAGCCAGACCTGCTGACCGGCTCTGTACTTAGGGGCTGCGGTCCTGTGCAGGTCCGCCAGACGTTGGGAACGGGCATTCGAGCGCAGGAGTGCGGTGCGTGCAAGTCTCCACACGCGTTTGCACTTGAGGATGTGGGATTTGACGGAGGGGACTGCTACCTCAGCCTCCTGGGCCGACAGGAGAGGAGGTTGGTAGCCTAATGAGCACTCGAACGGGGACAACCCTGTAGACGCACTCTTAAGAGAGTTATGGGCGTACTCTACCCAGGGAAGAAAACGGCTCCAGGAGGCGGGATTGCGTGCAGTGACGCACCGCAGGGCGGCCCCCAGGTCCTGGTTCGCCCTCTCTGCCTGGCCGTTAGACTGGGGATGAAAACCAGACGACAGACTGGCCGAGGCCCCCAGGGCTACACAGAACGCCTTCCACACCTGGGAGGAGAATTGGGGCCCACGGTCCGACACAATGTCGGATGGGATCCCGTGCAGCCTGACCACATGAGACACCAGGAGCTCCGCAGTTTCGAGAGCGGACGGGAGCTTAGGGAGGGGAACAAAGTGAACCGCCTTGGAGAACCGGTCCACAATTGTCAGAATGACGGAGTTGCCTTCTGACAATGGTAGACCGGTGACGAAGTCTACGCCAATGTGGCTCCAAGGACGGCCCGGAACAGGGAGGGGAAGGAGAAGACCAGAGGGAGGCTGGTGGGAAGCCTTGCTCCTGGCGCACACCGCGCAGGCCAGGACAAAAGCACGGGTATCCTCCTTGAGCGTGGGCCACCAAAAACTCCTCCTGACGAGGGTGGTCGTTCTGGCAACCCCTGGGTGGCACGCCAGACAGGAGGCGTGAACCCACTCAAGGACCTGGGAGCGGACGGGGTTGGGAACAAACAGGGAGGAGTTAGGGTTACTACGGGGGTCAGGGTGGGAAGTCTGGGCGGACCTCACAATCTCCTCAATCCTCCACGAGACCGCAGCCACCATACAGGAAGCCGGTAGAATGGACTCGGGGTCAGCAGGACTGGAGGGAAGGGAAAAAACACGGGATAAGGCATCCGCCTTGATATTGCGGGAACCGGGGCGGTAGGACACAGAAAAATTGAATCGGGCAAAGAATAATGACCACCTCGCCTGTCTGGCATTAAGCCTCTTAGCAGATTTTAAATAAATGAGGTTTTGGTGGTCAGTTAAAACAATAAAGGGGTTACCTGCCCCCTCCAGCCAGTGGCGCCACTCCTCAAGAGCCAGCTTGATGGCCAGAAGCTCCCGATCCCCGACATCATAGTTCCGCTCGGCGGAGGACAGCCTCCGGGAGAAGAAAGCACAGGGATGGAGCTTGTTGTCCAAGGCGGCTCGTTGGGACAGAATGGCCCCCACGCCGGTGTCGGAGGCATCCACCTCAATCGTAAATTGGCGGGTAGGGTCAGGGTGACAAAGAATAGGGGCTGAGGAAAACCGAGTCTTAAGGCGTTCAAACGCGAGCTGAGCCTCGGAGTTCCAACAAAAAGAAAAAGCAGTGGAGGTGAGTTTGGTTAGGGGAGCAGCAATGACACTGTAATTACGGATAAATCTACGGTAAAAATTGGCAAAACCAAGGAACTGTTGTAGGTGCTTACGAGAGGTGGGTTGGGGCCATTCTGTCACCGCCTTGATCTTGGCAGGATCCGCCCGGATGCTGCCCTCCTCGATGATGAAGCCGAGGAACGGGACTGAGGAGACGTGGAAGGAGCACTTCTCTGCTTTGACAAAGAGCTGGTTTTCCAGCAGACGCTGGAGAACCTCCCGGACATGGAGAATGTGCTCCTGAGGGGACTTAGAAAAAATCAAAATGTCATCGATATAAACAAACACAGTTTTCCCCAACAGGTCTCGCAGGACGTCATTTACCATGCCCTGAAAGACTGCCGGGGCGTTAGTAAGGCCGAAGGGGACCACTAGGTACTCGTAGTGGCCCAACGGGGTATTGAAGGCAGTCTTCCATTCATCCCCCTCCCGTATACGCACCAAGTGGTACGCATTACGGAGGTCGAGCTTTGTAAAAATGACGGCCTGCGAGAGGGGTTCAAATGCAGTATTAATAAGGGGAAGAGGATATTTGTTGCGGATGGTTATTTGGTTTAGCCCTCGGTAGTCGATGCAGGGCCGTAGTGAGCCGTCCTTTTTCCCCACAAAAAAGAACCCAGCACCAACAGGAGAAGAGGAGGGGCGGATGATGCCCGAGGCGAGGGACTCATGAATATACTCCTCCATGGAGAGTTTCTCCGGGCCCGACAGACTGTAGAGACGACCCGACGGGAGCTTGGCTCCTGCCAGCAGGTCGATACAACAATCGTAGGGTCGGTGAGGAGGTAGGGACAGAGCGCGTGATTTGGAGAAGGTGAGGGAGAGGTCGTGATATTGCTTGGGGATGTTGGACAGATCGGGTTCGGGTAAGTTGGTGCTGGAATTCTTGGACCCCGGAGGGGGGAGAGCGGAACGGAGACAGCTAGCCAGGCAGTGGCTGCTCCACGCCAGGATACGACCGGCTTGCCAGTCGATATGAGGGTTGTGAAGGCGGAGCCAGGTCTGACCCAAAACTATGGGGGATTGTTGCGAATTAATGAGCAGAAGTTGAATACTCTCCCTATGATTGCCGGATAACACGAGCTGTACGGGAACGGTGGAGTGGGTGACTAACCCCAGACTTCTCCCGTCTAACGCAAAGGCAGTGATGGGAGAGGGTAGTAGATCCGTGGGGATGCCGGCCCTCCTGGCGAAGGTGATGTCCATAAAGTTGGCGTCGGCCCCAGAGTCGATAAGGGCCGACGAAACTTCGGACTTGTCCCCCCAAAGGAGAGTGGCCTTGAAGACCAGGCGATTCTGAGCTGCATGGCAAGGTATGATTGGGCTCGTCAGTACGCCCAGTTTTACTGGCGAGCCTATTCTTTTGGGCGAATGGGGCATGAGGCGATCTGGTGGCCTGGTTTGCCACAGTAAAAACAAGATCTTGATCGCAGGCGACGTTGGCGCTCTTCGGCGTTGACCGCAACTCTGCCCAGTTGCATGGGCTCTTCCTCAGAGACACCAGACGCCGCCCTGGATCCAGAGGCAGAAGGGTGCGAGCGAGTGTGTTGTTGATGTTGATGCTGATGACCGGAGTTCCCCCCTCGCTCACGGGCCCGGATACGGAGTCGGTTGTCAATAGCGATGGCCAGGCTAATAAGGCAATTGAGTGACGTTGATTCCTCACGGGTGGCAAGTTGGTCCTTTAATTCTTCGCTAAGCGCCTGGCGGAAAGCCCCCTGAAGGGCGGTGTCATTCCATCCGGACTCCGCTGCGAGGGTACGGAATTGTATTGCCATTTCCGCGACACTGCGGCTTCCTTGACGGACCCGAAGTAGGCGTTGTGTTGCGTCCCGCCCACAGGTAGGGTGATCGAACACTCGCCGCATCTCAGCAGTGAAGGCGGCGAAGTTGATGCAGAGCGCGGCTTGGCTGTCCCAAATGGATGTAGCCCACTCCAGGGCACCACCTCCCAAACTGCTCATAATGAAGGCGATCTTACATGGGTCGGAGGCGAAGGAGGAGGGCTGCATCCGGAATACAATGTCGCATTTCATCAAAAATTCGCGACACTTTCCCAATTCCCCGCGGTATAATTCTGGGTGTTGAACGCGGGGCTCACGGAGAGAAGTGGGCACAGAAGGATCCACCGGCGGGTCCGGCGCGGGCGGTGTAGGGCCCACAGGAATACGCGGAAGCGGCTGGTGAAGAGCTAGCTGTGCTACTTGCTCCGTGATGACCCTCAGCACCTCCAGCACGTCATCCAAACGTCGGCCCTGTTGGTCGCTGACCGCAGTTTGGCAGGAGAAGGCGTGGCGAATTTGCTCTAGGTCGGCTGGGTCCATGATTTTTGGCCAGTTCGTTCTGTTACGAACCAGAAACGGGACGAACCCAAGTGCAACGACCAGGAGACAGATTCACAAAGAGGGTGTTTAATAAATTAAGTGTTGGGGTAGTCCCAACACTGTACAAGAGGGGGAAAAAACACGATATCACACAGGAACAGTATGTAGCCCGGGACGGGCTGCTCCAAGCCGGAGCTGGACTGGCAGGCCTGGAATGTTTCGTTCCCAAACCGGAACTGGACTGGACAGGAACTGGACCGGGAGGTCCACACCGGAATCTGGGTCTGGAACAGTTTTGTTCCCAACCGGAACTGGACTGGACTGGAACTGGACCGGAAGGTCCACACTGGAACACGGGTCTGGAACGGATTTGTTCCAAACCGGAACTGGACTGGACTGGAACTGGACCGGGAGGTCCACACTGGAACTGGGGTCTGGAACGGATTTGTTCCAAACCGGAACTGGACTGGACTGGAACTGGACTGGACTGGAACTGGACCGGGAGGTCCACACTGGAACAAGGGGTCTGGAACGGATTCGTTCCAAACCGGAACTGGACTGGACTGGAACTGGACTGGACAGGTAGGTGCGAGACTCACACCTGGACTGGAATTGCTGGGGAGCGGCTCACTACGGCAGGACAGGAACTGGACCGGATTGACTGCACCGGTACAGAACAAAAACAAAAGGTAGGGTTAGTGCAAGGGAAGGCACGGGAATGACCGGGAGGTTCTCACGGAGGTGCAGGGTTTGAGAGGGAGGTGGTTGGTGAAGCACGGCAGAGATGGGTTGTGTGGCGTAGCTGCGGTAGGTCCGGAAGGAGCTGACTGTCTCCAGAGCTCCAGGAGCCGGTGCCGAAGAACTCGTTGGCTTCTTCGGTCGGACAGGAACAACTGGAGGGTAGCCAGGTAGCAAGCTCTCCCGGAGCCTACACGAGCTGGAGGTGGAGGTACCGCAACACACACAACGATAACGGGGGGAAACGAACACTGCCACGGGTGAATGGGAGCTGGGTTAGATGGAGGAGAAGGGAAACAGGTTAGCTGCATGCACGACAAGAATTGACGGGGTGGTTAACTACCAGACTGTAGTTAGGAGCCGAACCCAAGCTGCACGGGGATAATATTCCCCGACCAAGCGAGTAGTTCTCTTTAACACGACCAGGAAAACAACGAGCATGAACACCGGGTGACGAACGTTAACGAACTGGCGCCGACTGGCAGCCAGCCGAAGGACTAAATAGTGAGGTTAATAATAGAACTAAACAAGGGACAGGTGTGGAAAATCAGCAGGAGTGATTACAAGACACCAGGTGAGGGAATGCATGCAACGAGGGGGGACGGAGTGAAAAGGCGGAAGTGAGACAACCAAACGAACAAGACAGGGAAGGAAACGCCCAGACCGCAGCAGCGGGGAAAACACGGACAAAAGGATCCAACATGACACGGAGGGAAAACAGGAAAATACAGAAAACGAACAGGAAGGGAGCGGAACATTACATTATCTCTGCAGTCCTCGTTTCACGCCTCATTCTTACTTCTTATTTGTTAGCTCGTTGCAGCTACTGAGTGAGAATCTTCTTTTCCATTCCTTTTCACATGCCTACGTGCCATTCGCCCTATTTTAAGGGTTGATTTCTGTTCGCCCTTTTCCTAGACTCCCTGTTAGTATTTCTCTCCAGTCGAGAGTGGGAGCTAGTTTATTTGTTTGTTTTTTCTGTTGGTATTGTTCTTCCCTTTATTACGGGGTATCTCCGTTTTATTGGCTCTTTTTTGAGCTTAAAGAATTCCTTCGCTGCGTTTGGTCCTCCGAACCTAGCTTCCCCCCTTCACAGAATACAGAAGCCAGAATATGGAGGGGCCAGCAGCACCTCAAGGGGTTCAACAGATCCTAGTCTCCCATGAGGAGGGCATCCGTGCCCTTCAGGCTGGTCAGCAGGCTATTCAGGCTCAGCAGACACTGTTAATGGAACAGCTGCGCCATCAGGGGGACTGCCTTAGGGAGGTAACCGAGAGCCTTTGTGCCCTCTCTATGTCCGCGGCAGCCGCAGTAGCACAAGCATCAGTCAGCCCTGCCTTACCCTTTCCACCTACCACTAGGGAGCCTAAGCTACAGCTCCCACTCAGGTATAATGGGGAACCGGGGAGGTGCAGAGGGTTTCTGACCCAATGCCTAATTTTTTTTAAAGCACAGCCCTCCCGCTTCGAGACCCAGGAGGCTCAAGTTGCTTTTATTTTATCTCTGCTCACCGGCACTGCCCTCGCTTGTCCCTTGTTCGCACTAATGCTCCTGTGGTGCGCCACATTGATGACCTTATAAAGGAGATGACCATGGTCTTTGACCATGACGTCTCCGGTCAGGAGGCGGCCATGAACCTGACCCGTCTCCGTCAGGGCACCGACACTTTAGGGGGTTCGCTATCACCTTCCGAGCACTAGCCGGGGAGACAGGGTGGCCCGACGGACCACTTAGGTCCTTGTTTTTGAACGCCTTGTCCGACCCTGTTAAAACCGCCCTAGCAGTGGTCGAGCCTCCTACCACGTTCAATGCTTTGGTCACCACGGCCATCCGTTTAGACAATCGCATCAGGGAGCAAGAACGTGAGCGAGAGAGTCAAGCCGGTGGGCGAAGAAACCACTTCGCTATTTCCCCCCCCTGCATTAGCTCCCCCTGTTCGCACACCCACCCACCCGTCCCTCGACTTTGGGGAGCCCATGCAGGTAGATGGGTCCTCCTTGCGCGACACCCCGGCCGTTAAGCTTCGCGAGGCGTCGTGTCACTATTGCAAGAGGAGAGGCCACTTAAAGGGCCAGTGCCCCAAACTGCAGGGAAACGAGGGGTCTCGCTAGAGGGTTCAGGGCTTCTGGCGAGACAAAACCTCACACTGTCGCGGACTCTAATATCGGTTCGATTGCTCTGGGGTAAGCGTTCAACAAATGTCGATGCCTTCATTGACTCTGGGGCAGTCAAATGTTTTATGGACACTAATTGGGCCCAGCAGAATAAAATCCCTGTTCACTCGCTACCTCAGTCGCGTTTGGTTACTGGCCTCGATAGTCGTCCGCTGGGTTCCGGTTCCATTCGCGAGGTCACGACCTCCCTTCATATGAGCACCTCCCACCAGGGACATTGGGAGCATATAAAAATTTTTTTAATCGATTCTCCAGCCTACCCTATCATTCTCGGTCATTCGTGGCTTGCGCGGCACAGCCCGCATATCGATTGGGGCAGGGAGAACCCTGTCATTCTCCAATGGTCCCCTCGGTGTCTTTCCCACTGTCGCTCTTCCACTACCTCCACTGGTTCTAGCAGCTCAGAGAGCGACCTCGAGGAGGCAGGGTCACTCCCTGATTTGGAGGGTTCTGATTCTTCTCCTATTACGGGAGCGGAGAGCCTAGCATGGGACTCTCTGGCAGATGGGGATTCCTTTTGGGACGAGGACCCCTCTGACACGGAGATCAAGTGGGATTCACCGCTTAACACTTCCCCTGACTTGGGGAGCACCCTATTGGTGGGGTCTCTTAGGTTCAGTTTACCCGCTAACGTGCCCACCGTATATACCGATCTGGCCGAGGTCTTCAGCAAACAGCGTGCTACCACTTTACCTCCCCATAGGCCCTATGATTGCTCGATAGAACTCTATCCGGGTACGGTTCCCTCTAGGGGATCTCTTTATTCCTTATCGGTACCTGAGAGTGCGGCTATGAAGGAGTATATCACTGAATCGCTGGCTAACGGGATTATTAGACCCTCCACTTCTCCTGCTGGGGCAGGGTTTTTTTTTTGTAAAGAAAAAGGATGGGGGGCTAAGGCCCTGTATTGACTATCGGTCCCTCAACGACATTACCATAAAAAACCGTTACCCCCTTCCGCACATGAACTCCGCATTCGAGCGCCTGCAGGGGGCGTCGGTTTTTACTAAATTGGACTTGCGCAATGCATATAATCTCGTTCGTATGCGTGAGGGCGACGAGTGGAAGACCGCTTTTAACACCCATAGCGGTCACTACGAGTACCTCGTTATGCCATTCGGCTCACTAGCGCCCCCTCTGTTTTCCAGGCGTTAATCAATGATGTCCTGAGAGAATTTCTAGAACGCTTCGTGTTCGTCTATCTCGACGATATTTAGATTTTTTCTATGGATCTTCCCACTCACATCGGACATGTTCGTCAGGTGCTTGAAGCCCTCCTTGGGGCGAGGTTATTCGTGAAAGCAGAGAAATGTTCTTTCCACCAGAGATCCGTTTCTTTTTTGGGTTTTATTGTGGAGGAGGGCAGGGTTCGCATGGACCCTGGTAAAGTATCCGCTGTTAAGAACTGGCCCACCCCGCTTTCAGTCAAACAGGTCCAACATTTTCTAGGCTTCGCTAATTTTTACCGTCGCTTTATTCGCGACTTTAGCGCAGTAGCTGCTCCCATTATCGCCCTCACTAAGAAAAGCACTCCTCCGTCGTCTTTTAAGTGGTCCGCTAGGGCCGAGGCGTCCTTTTGTGAGCTCAAGAGGAGATTCAGCTCCGAGCCCATTCTTATTACTCCCAACCCTTCCCTCCCCTTTGTAGTTGAAGTGGATGCATCAGAACTCGGAGCAGGGGCTATTCTCTCTCAGCATTCGCCGCTGGACCGCAAATTGCACCCCTGCGCTTATTTCCCCTCACCGAAACCTGGATCACACCGGACAACACGGCAACTCCCGCTGCCCTCTCCTCCTCCTTCTCCTTCTCTCACACCCCCCGGCCGTCTGGTCGCGGAGGTGGTACAGGTTTGCTACTATCCCCCTCATGGTCATTCTCTGTTCTCCCCCTCTCTGATATATCTATTACTAGTTTTGAATACCACTCTGTGTTAATCAACCACCCTATTAACCCTGTACATTATAGTTGTTTATCGCCCTCCAGGTCCCCTGGGGTGCTTCCTCGATGAGCTCGACACCCTGCTCAGCTCCTTCCCAGAGGGCGGCACCCCGCTGATCCTCCTGGGAGACTTCAACATCCATCTAGATGCCTCCCAGTCTGCAGCCTTCCTACCACTTCTCCGCTCCTTTGACCTCACCCTCCAACCCTCCCCCCAACCCACAAGGCTGGCAACCTCCTAGACCTGGTCTTCCAGAGGAACAGCCCCTGCTCTGATCTCACTGTTACCCCTCTCCATACCTCTGATCACCACTTAATTTCTTTCTCTCTTCCTCTTGTTCCACACCGCCCCCCCACCCCCACTGTCTGTCTGCCGTAACCTCTGCTCCCTCTCACCCTCCTCTCTTGCTCCCTGTATCACTGCTTCCCTCCCCCCTCTCAAATCCTTCTCTCAACTCCCCATCGACTCTGCATCCGACACCCTGCTCACAGCGCTCTCCACATCACTTAACTCTCTCTGCCCTCTTGTCTCTAGGCCCACACGGCCATCTCCTCCCTGCCCGTGGATGTCCGATGCCCTGCGCACCTCCAGGGCCGGTCTTCGCGCAGCAGAGAGGATGTGGAGGAAATCCAGAGACGCATCAGACCTCTCCTCCTACCAGTCTCTCCTAGCAGCGTTCTCTACAGCAGTCACCGCTGCTAAGGTAACTTACTATCACACTAAAATTCACAAATACAGTTCTAACCCCCGTCAATTGTTCTCCATCTTCTCCTCCCTCCTCAGCAAATCCCCTCCTGCTCCTCAATCCTCGTTCACTGCAGACGACTTCACAGATTTCTTTGATGAGAAGATCGCAGACATCCGCAGTTCCTTCAGCCCCTCACTCTATGCCCCCCCCTGTTCCCCCACTCCCCCTCCCATCACGGACACTGTTATCCACTCTCCTCCTCTCTCTACCCCTTCTGTGTCCCCCCCCTGCTTCTCCACCTTTTCTCCCCTGTCTGATACCGATGTATCCCACCTCCTACTCTCCCATCGCCCCACTACCTGTGCCCTCGACCCTATCCCTTCATCTCTCCTCCAGGCAATCACCCCAGATATCCTCCCGTTTGTGACCTCTCCGGTGAACTCCTCCCTGACCTCTGGCTGCTTCCCCTCATCCTTCAAGAGAGCCCACATCACCCCGATCCTGAAAAAACCCACGCTGGACCCCTCCAACATCCAAAACTACAGACCGGTATCTCTTCTTCCTTTTCTTTCCAAAACTATTGAACGTGCTGTTTCTAACCAACTGTCTTCTTTCCTTACCCAGAACAACCTACTAGACCCCCACCAGTCCGGCTTCAGACCTGGCCACTCAACGGAGACCGCACTCCTCTCCGTCAGCGAGATGCTTCACGCAGCTCGGACAGCCTCCCTCTCCTCTGTGCTAATACTCCTAGATCTCTCTGCCGCCTTCGACACCGTAGATCACTCCATCCTCCTGTCGTCCCTGTCTGCAGCGGGGATCGGCGGCTCGGCCCTGGCCTGGATTGAGTCCTACCTCTCGGAGCGCTCCTCCCAGGTTGCCTGGGCTGGTAAAGTATCGGCACCCCCGTCCCCTTACAACAGGAGTCCCCCAGGGCTCAGTCCTTGGTCCCCTCCTTTTCTCCACCTACACCAAATCCCTTGGCCCTGTTATCACTGCTCATGGTTTTTCTTACCACTGCTATGCTGACGATACTCAACTCTTTCTCTCCTTCTCACCCTCGGACACTCAGGTGTCAGCCCGCATCTCCGCTTGCCTGAGAGACATCCAGCCCTGGATGGACAACCACTATCTGAAGCTCAATCCAGGCAAGACTGAGCTCATCTACATTCCTGCTCTAACCTCTCCCCCTCTCAATCTCTCCATTTCCCTAGGGGACACTCCACTGACCCCAACACCCTGTGCCAGGAACCTCGGAGTGGTGATGGACAACCGGCTGTCCCTCTCCGAGAACATCGCAGTGGTAACCCGGGCGTGCAGGTTCTTCCTGTACAACATCAGGAGAATCCGCCCTTTCCTCACCACCCACTCAACCCAGCTCCTGGTCCAAGCGATGGTGCTGTCCCGCCTAGACTACTGCAACTCTCTCCTGGCTGGCCTGCCAGCATCAGCCATCAGACCCCTTCAGCTTATCCAGAACGCAGCAGCGCGCCTGGTCTTCAACCTCCCCTGACACTCCCATGTCACCCCCCTGCTCATTGACCTCCACTGGCTACCTGTGATGGCTCGCATCAAATTCAAAACATTGGTGCTCGCCTTCCAGGCAGTCCGAGGATCAGCCCCTCCATACCTCCAAAAGCTCATCAGACCCTACACACCTACCAGATCCCTGCGTTCCGCCTCCTCAGGACGACTGGTACCCCCCCCCACTTCATACTAGCACCCGGTCTCGACGTCTGTCTGTCCTGGCCCCACGGTGGTGGAATGAGCTCCCCGTGGAGGTCAGAACAACAGAAAGTCTGACCGCCTTCAAGCGCAGATTGAAGACTCACCTCTTTAAGCTGCACCTCTCTCCACCCCTCCCTACCTCCTTGTCACCTCCCTTGATTGTGTTTTATAAATCCTTGTTTAAGTGGTTCAAGCTTCTAGTTTAATACTTGTAAGGTTACTTATTGGCTTACTGTTGTGCATGCCAATGATTGATATCGTGTGGTCCCCTCCCCCCCCAAAAAAAAATAAATAAATATATAAATCATACTGACTGCGCCTGGTGTTTGAATTCGTATTTACCTTTTAGGGTTGTTTTAATGCACTTGTTTCAGGTTGGAAAATGCACTAATGTACGTCGCTCTGGATAAGAGCGTCTGCCAAATGTCTAAAATGTAAATGTATTTCTCTCGGGCTTTGACACCAGCCGAGAGAAATTATGATGTAGGGGATCGGGAGTTGCTGGCTGTCAAACTGGCCTTAGAGGAGTGGCGCCACTGGTTGGAGGGAGCTGAGCACCCCTTTACTGTTTGGACTGACCACAAAAATCTGGAATATGTCCAACAGGCCAGGAGACGCAACTCTCGCCAGGGCCGCTGGGTGTTATTCTTCACCAGATTTAAGTTCATTATTACTTACCGCCCTGGCTCAAAAAATATCAAGCCTGATGCTCTGTCACGCATCTACGACCAAGCAGACAGGGATCCTATTCCTCTGCCCATCGTGCCCACCACGCAGATCGTGGCCCCAGTTATCTGGGAGATTGAGGCGGCCGTACTTAAGGCGTTGCGCTCGGACCCAGGTCCGGTTGGTGGCTCTCCGCATCGTCTTTTTGTTCCTTCCCGGGTCAGGTCCCGGGTTCTCCAGTGGGGTCACTCGTCGCAGCTGGCCGCCCACCCTGGCGCTCACCGCACTAGGGAATTCTTGGCACGGCGCTTTTGGTGGCCCAAAATGGAGAGCGATGTTAGGGGATTTGTCGCTGCGTGCTCTGTCTGCGCCCGCAGTAAAGGTTCACGACTTCCGCCATCGGGTCTGTTACGTCCCCTTCCCGTCGCCAGCCGTCCTTGGAGCCATGTCGCCCTCGACTTTGTCACGGGCTTGCCTCCGTCCCAGGGCAACACGGTGATCTTAGTCGTGGTTGACAGGTTCTCCAGGGCGGCTCATTTCGTTGCTCTTCCTAAACTCCCATCAGCCCCGGAGACAGCTCAGCTGATGGTGGACAACGTCTTTAGACTACACGGTCTTCCCTTAGACGTTGTTTCCGACCGTGGTCCACAGTTCACCTCCAAGTTTTGGCGTTCGTTTTGTGCTCTGTTAGGTGCCTCCGTCAGTCTGTCTTCCGGGTTCCACCCAGAGACTAATGGGCAGACTGAGCGCACCAATCAAACTTTAGAGAGCATCCTCCGCTGCCTGGCGGCTTCTAAGCCCACATCGTGGAGCCATCACCTCGTCTGGGCGGAGTACGCGCACAACACCTTGCGAAACTCCTCCACTGGCCTCTCTCCCTTCGAAGCCCAGCTGGGTTATCAGCCTCCTTTATTTCCCGAGCTGGAGAGAGAGGTAGAAGTACCCTCTGCAGCCTCTTTTGTGCAGAGGTGCCGGTCGACCTGGAGGCGGGTGCGCTCCTCCCTCTTGCGCGCTTCCGCTAAGCAGAAGGTTTCCGCGGACGGGCGCCGTCGCCCAGCTCCCTCCTACCGGGTCGGTCAGCGAGTTTGGTTATCTACGCGGGACCTGCCTCTGCATGTGGAGTCCCGCAAACTTGCACCACGTTTTGTGGGTCCTTTTAAGATAGCCCATAAGATAAACCCAGTTACGGTCCGTCTCCAGCTCCCACGCTCCATGCATATTCATCCCACCTTCCACGTCTCCCGGCTCAAGCCGGTATTAGTTAGCGCTCTCGCTCCCGCCGAAAAGTCCCCCCACCCGCCTCGTTGGGGGAGGCCCGGTTTATACTGTCCGGCGCATCTTAGCCGAGAGACGCGTGGGCAGAGGTGTCCAGTTTTTGGTCGACTGGGAGGGGTACGGTCCGGAGGAGCGTTGCTGGGTCCCCTCCAGGAACATCTTGGACCCTGTTTTCATTAGGGACTTCCGCAGGATTAGTCCTGAGGGATCGCCTGGGGTCGTCCCTTAGTGGGGGGGGTCCTGTCATGGGGTTTGCTATCAGTTCCCTTTTCTGCGATCGTCCTTTTTTCGTTCTTGTTATATCGGGATTTTCCGTCTTCCGTCCCGTGATTTCTCTTTCACTCGCCACTCATTCCTTGCACCTGTGCTCGTTACCTGTTAGGTATTTCAGATCCTCCCTTCCGCTTCCTGGGGCTTCTGTATTGATTACCACTTGACATAGTAGCCGGTAAGGTAAAGATATAGTACCTACAAGCAAACTTTTCCCTTTTGAGCTTGCTTGAGATTAACGCGGCTCTTACTTGTAAGGGTTTTAGAGTTTTCCTTAGTAGGATTTTGTTTTTGCTCTCTTAAGCTTGCAGTCTCTCATTTTGGTTTCGCTTCTGTTCTTGTTTAGACAGATAGCGCTTATTTTCCTTCCTTACCTACCTCTCTAGTGCTCTCCTATATAAAGAACGAGGGGTTTTCTGTTCCTATTGTTTTCTCACGTGCCTACGTGCCGTTCGCCCAATTATTCGGGCTTTATCTCTGCAGTCCTCGTTTCACGCCTCATTCTCACTTCTTATTTGTTAGGTCGTTGCAGCTACTGAGTGAGAATCTTCTTTTCCATTCATTTTCACATGCCTACGTGCCATTCGCCCTATTTTAAGGGTTGATTTCTGTTCGCCCTTTTCCTAGACTCCCTGTTAGTATTTCTCTCCAGTCGAGAGTGGGAGCTAGTTTATTTGTTTGTTTTTTTTCTGTTGGTATTGTTCTTCCCTTTATTACGGGGTATCTCCGTTTTATTGGCTCTTTTTTGAGCTTAAAGAATTCCTTCGCTGCGTTTGGTCCTCCGAACCCAGCTTCCCCCCTTCACAGAGGGCTTTTAATGAGGAATGTCCAATGAGCGTGGTCAAAAAGCAAGCAAAGTTCATACACAACAAATCCAGCCAAAACCAATGTACCGAGGGAGAAGGCAGTCTCGGAATCGGTACACCATTGTGAGCTGAGAATTAGAAGGTTCTATCTGACATTTTTATCAAAAATGAGTTAATTACATAAAAGTAATCTTTAAGTGGTTCTTCATACATGTGTTAATCATTATTCATTATTTATTTATTTTTTTGGTCAAAATATACAAAAACAGAAAGTTCTATCTGCACATCCCCCTCTGCACTTGGTGTTATAAGGTTCTATCTGCAGTCCAATCACAGACCTGATTATAAACAAAGTAGCCAATTAGAGAACGTTTTATTCGTAATTCAAAATTCGTTTTATGCCTGACACTGATAAGCAAAGCAATGCAAAGCAAAGCAAAGTCACTAATAAACAAAGCATGGTAAGGAGGACAAACAGAAAAAAAAACGTAATATTTTATAAGAAAGTGAGGGATGACTTTAAAAGACAGCAGGTTAGAGATCATTTATTGCTAATGTGAACTACATAATAACTTTATCTTTTAATCTAACGTTAGCTAAATTAGCAGGCTAGCGAACGTTAGCTAGTTGTCAATACAGTTTCACAGTCAGTTTCACTCCTAAATAAAACTTATTATTCATGGAAAAAATCCTGGATTGAAAATGCAAGTGTGAAAACAACTGGGGTTGCTCACCACAGGGTGAAAGCGTAGCTAGCTAGTTCGCAGTTTGTTCATTGAGTAAATTAACTTACTTTCTGACGAAGGAACTTGACTCCGAAACGCATCAGTTTTCGATTAAATATATACCCCAAAAGGCAGAGTGCTGTCCTTACCCATTATTTTATCTGGCTTACATAAAATAGTATGTTGTGTTGCAAGCTAGCTAGATTTAGCAGCTTTGAAATAACATTGTCAATGCTTAGCTCACACGTTACCAACTTTGAGATAACATTGTCAATGCTTAGCTCACACGTGTGTGGGAGGGGGGTACCGAACATAGACTTTATAATAAGGTATAATACACCTACTACAGGCCTAGGTGTAATAGGTGTAGTACCAGGGCCAAAAAAGGTGTGCTGCCTTTCACTGTCCCTCTTGCACAGCCTACAAAGAAATTATACTCTGGCAGAAGCAAAGAAAAATTATCTGAGGTCCATGTTAAAATATGCCTGCCATAGACAGGGGGCATGTCCCAATACTCCAAAAATCCACCCTCCTTTCCTCCGTGCCCCGGAAACCGATCTTTGTGAATTAATCTAATGTTGCTGATTTGGCTACATATTAATTACAAATGGTTACAAATTGATTAATGTCTCGATGCAAACCGCAATGTCAGGTACATTGTATACTGTACATGCAACTACTTGTACTCAGAATGTTCAGGCAGTTTTGCATACTTCCGGGTAGGAGACAAGTGGTAGTGGGGGAGTGGAGGAAAGGAGGAGAGGACTGATGAGTATTGGGACGCAACCAGGGAGTACTACATGGTAATATGCAAAGATTAAATCAGCTACTGCCTAGTCAACTGAGGCATGTTTTGGGGCAAGGCTTTGACCACAAACACACATTGGGACTATGTTTAAATTAGAATATGCCCATCAACATTGATATGCACAGACACATTGGAACTATGCTTAAATTAGAATAGTCCCATCGACATTGGCAGACACACACACACAAACTGGGACTATGTTTAATCCCATTGACATTGGCAGACACACACACAAACACACACACTGGGACTATGTTTAAGTTAGAATAATGTAATGTAATATGCTTCTTTGTAAACCCATGTGCTTCTGTCCTGTCTTGTCCTGTTATTGTATTGCACACTGACTTTGTTTAGTGTAATAATAAAAAAATATATGTACAGTGAGCACCATAATTCATTGGACAGTGACGCATTTTTTGTTATTTTGGTTCTGTACACCCCCCAATTCCCATAGAGATCCATTCAAATGCGGAGTGGTTATAGTATCGCTTGTAAGAGTACCAGAAAATAAGTTATCAAGAGTCTTTTGATATTGTTGGGTCACAGACATCAGGAAGTCATGGCATGCAAAGGCTATGCGACCAAATATTTAAAATTATTACTTTATTCTAAACTGTCCAATATTTTTTGATGCCCAAAATGAGGGGGACTATGTACAAAAGGTTCTATAATTTCTAAACGGTTCATATGGATGAAAATACTGATTAGAGCTGACAGTCTGCACTTCAACCTCATTGTTATTGTATCCTTTCAAACTCAAAGTGCTAGAGTAAAGAACCAAAATAAATGTGTAACTGTCCACATGGTGCTCACTGTATATATATGTATATACATACAGAGGGATGACAAATTAAAGGAAAAACCCCTAAAGTGAGGTCCGGTGGCTCTGTTATGCTGTGGGGGGCATTTTCCTGGCATGGTTTGGGTCCACTTGTCCCCTTAGAGGGAAGGGTCACTGCAAATCAATACAATGGTATTCTGAGTGATCACCTTTATCCTATGATGAAACATTTCTATCCTGATGGGAGTGGTCTCTTCCAGGATCACAATGCCCCCATCCACAGGGCATGGGGGGTCACTGAATGGTTTGATGAGTATGAAAATGATGTGAATCATATGCTATGGCCTTTGCAGTTAATCACCGACATCATCAAAACACTAAATGAGGGAATATATTTTGGAAGAATGGTGTTCCATCCCTCCAGTAGAGTTCCAGAGACTATATATATATGCTAGAATAGAGGTAGAATCTATGCCAAGGCGCAGTGAAGCTGTTCTGGTGGCTTGGGGTGGCCCAACACTGAGACACTTTATGTTGGTTTTTGATAATGTATTTTGATATCAGCAAAGTGAAATAAGCATCACGATTTTTAAATACTAAAATAATTGCAGTTTTCAATAACCAATATTATTCGATGCACCTTCAGTGACAGATAGAACCTTCTAATTCTCAATCGAAATTACCTCTTCAGAATTAGGTTCTATCTGCAATTTTGGCTCTTCAAAATACCCCACTTACAAATTTCACAACATTTTCATACTTTGCATTTGAAGTACACCTAAGATGAGGGACAAAATTAGCAATAACAGAATAATAAACTATGAACCATTTTTGAGATGTGGGGAGTGAAAACTTTGATGCTCAATATCTCTAAACTATGCCAAACGCAGATAGAACATTCTAATTCTAAGCTCACACCATGCAAAAGTCCAGTAACCAGATTAGCTGTCCGCGGGGCAAAAGTACAAAAGACAGCAGGCAAAAACTTGTGGTACAGGCAGGCAGTGGTAAACAAAACAGAGGTCAGTAACAATGGTCAATAACAGGCTTGGATCGTAACAAAAAGACAGGCTTGGAAAAACCGCTCAAAAGTGCACTGACAAACAGGAGGCAACAATTTCGCAAAGACAAGCCATGAACACTGAGCTTAAATGCAGGTGTAGACAGGTGCAGACACTTAGCTTGAGAGCAGCATGCAAATGGAAATCAGGTGTGGAAGGCTGACAAGGTAACAAGATAATTAGTAATCGTTAGTAATAAACCTATCCTGACCTAGCGTTAGTAAATTAGTAAATGACATGCACGAGAAACGTAAGGTAAACATGAACACATGGTTAGAGAGTTAGTATTACCCAATCCTGATCTAACGTTAGTAGATTAGTAAACTAGACACGGGAGAATGAAACAATTAGGGAAGCGTGAGCGACAGCAAGAGAGATAGAGAAAGCATGAACGCAAGGCTGCGGAAAAACAGGAAAATGTGTATGCTAACAATGAACGGGAAACGTAACATGAATCAAATATAAAACGAGACATGACAAGACTAGAAAATAAATTGTGACAATAATCAAACATGAAACGTGACATGACATGAAAATGAAACGTAACAAGAATAAAACATAAAACGTGGCATGACTAGACTAAACATAATACGTGACATTTACAAGAAATCTAACTAAGACAGAAATTAAACATAAAACGTGACATGACAGTAAGAATCGTGACAGGACCCCCTCCTTAACGACCGACTCCTGGCGGTCTCATGAGCTTACCAGGATGGTTGTCAATGATGCGGGGAGGAGGGGGTGGGGGGTCCGGGGGACATAGGGGGTGAGAGGAAACAGGCTTTAAACAGGAAACATGGAACGTGGGGTGGATCTTGAGGGAAGCAGGGAGTGACAACTTAACAGATGCAGGGTTGATAACAGAGAGAATCTTGAAGTGGCCAATGAAACGGGGTTGCAATTTGTGGGAAGTGGATTGAAGGGGAATGTCCTTGGTGGAGAGCCAGACGGAATCACCTGGTTTGTAGACCGGGGCTGCAGTGCGGTGGCGATCTGCGAAGCGTTGGTTATGGTCTGCCGTGCGTAAAAGCTTGGCCCTGGCGTCCTTCCAGATCTTTATACAGCGTCTCATGTGGGTGGCGAGGGAGGGAACAGCGATCTCGGCTTCCTGGTCGGGAAACAGTGGAGGTTGGTAGCCAAGTGCGATCTCAAATGGAGACTTTTCCGGTGGCGGCACAGGGTAGGGCGTTGTGCGCATATTCCACCCAGGTGAGCATCTTGTTCCATGAAGCCGGGTTCTGGGCCGAAATGCAACGTAGAGCGGCTCCCAAATCCTGGTTGGCCCTCTCGGTTTGCCCATTGGATTGGGGGTGGTAGCCAGATGAGAGGCTAGCAGTGGCACCGAGGGCCAGGCAGAAGGCTTTCCACACCTGGGAGATGAATTGTGGACCTCGGTCGGATACGATGTCCGCAGGGATGCCATGGATGCGGAACACCTCTTTGACATCAGCGGTCCCTTGGGCGGTGGGTAGTCCGGGCAGGGAAATGAAGTGGGCCGCCTTGCTGAACCTGTCCACCATGGTGAGGATGGTGGTGTTACCTTCGGAAGGGGGAAGTCCGGTAACGAAATCCACCCCGATGTGGCTCCAGGGTCGGCTGGGCACAGGTTGGAGCAGTCAAGAAACGGCACCAGGAACTGAGCGTCAAAACGAAAGCCCAGTCTTGGCCCCTTGGTTTAGCCTCACTCAGAAGCATTTCACATTGCAGTCCCTCTAAGCGGTTCATTCTGAATGAAATGGTGCGAGCAGAGCCCATTGAAAATACTTGTCTGTGAGGCTAGCCTCAGCCACACCCCCACCCCCATCCTGTGACAGGCCGAATAGCCTACAGAAATTATATCTAATTTGCATATTTCACTCTGATTTGCGAAATGTTCTGACTCCGCCCACCATTTGCGCTACCCTTATTTTTTTAATAAACAAACGAGGTTGTTCTTTTTTCCGACTGGCGAACTCGCTAGTCACTTAAAGCCTCCGCATTCCGGTGGAAGAACAAATGTATATTCTTGCAGTAATGTTAGAAGATAACCAAGCAAAAAATCTATTTCATCTGATAATTATCTGGGTGACTAGATAGTTAACTAACAGGCACTAAATCATTTTATACTTTTATTTTATAACGTTTATGCGAACGTGTCCCCTCACCATCCTACCAGATAACGTGCAAAGAGAGAGAGTAGAGAGAAGGTAGGAGAAAATGGAAAGCAATAACCGGGTCACTGGTATTTTTGCCTTGATTTAATTTTAAATAAATGATTGATCATTTTAGTTGGTTAAATAGTTATATCAGCATGAGGAATTGTTTGCTAACTTACCTAATGTTAGCTAGATAGCTTATCTGATACGTTTGCTACGTGCTTGCTAGCTGGAGAAGCTTGATAGAATTTAATTACATTTGTACAATAGCAAATACGTGTACGTTAGCTATTATGTATTTGCTGTAGTTGCTGCTAACTAGGACCCCTATTGTAAGTTATGTGCAAGATTAAGTTTGTCATGTTTTATTCACTAGAGTAGCCTACTCTAGTGACTACGTCACGCTAGTTTCTGAAGTAATTTCCCCATTCATTTAGAGTATAGACATTAACTAAAGCTTACTTTTAAACCATTTCTACTGATTATGTCTTATCGTCAATTTCCCGGATTGTTCAATATAACGCCCGTTCGCGGACCAGCTTTCTGGACCAGCTTCGAGTATATTTTACGTTTTAGTATTTTTTTTGTGAACATACCAGTGCTGGCACTGTTTAAAAACTGTCTAAAAAGTCCCATAATTCCCTCCGAATGTGCAGCTTTGTCTCCAGACGTTGTCATATAACGTTAGCCAGCAGTAGCACACAGCTCAATTTTTAAACACTTTTTTCTAATGTTAGCTAGCTAGCTTGAAGGACTAAAAGCTAGCTTCTCTACTTAGCAAACTAACGTTCAGCGGCGGTACTAGCCTACTCCCATCTGCCACAGTCAGACAGACAAGATGATGATATCTTATTGGTCGAGAACCACCCGTGCGTTGCAGTACTGGATATGTAGTCCGTTAAAGTGGACTAGAAATCGAACTACATTCATTAATGTACATTACATTCATTTAGCAGATGCTTTTATCCAAAGCGACATACAATAAGTGCATACAGAAACATCATCAAGATCACTACAGAACAGACAAAACAAAGGACATCCTTCCCATAATGTAGCAGCTATCCCTAGTAATGAACGTTGACTGTAGTTCACAGTAAGCTGTGGGTAAGTCAGCTATACTACACGTCTATTCTAAATACTATTATAAACTATAACAAACAGACAGGAAAACCCAGGGAACTAGTACCATGAGGTCCTAGGTTAGAATATCAGTCAAGGTGGAGTCTGAAGAGGTGTGTCTTCAGGCCTCGATGGAATGCAGGCAGGGTTCGAGTAGAACGTAGGGGAATGGGAAGTTCATTCCACCACTGAGGAGCTAAGGTGGAAAAGCTCCGCAGTTGGGACGAGCGAGAGCTGTTGACACAGAGGGGGGGAAGTGCGAGTCGCCCTGCTGTAGAAGAGCGAAGTGGTCGAGCAGGAACATAGTTCTGGATTAAGTCCTGCAGGTAGGCGGGGCCTGTCCTATTGGCTGCAGTGTAGGCCAGGGTCAGAACTTTGAACCTGATCCTGGCTGCAACTGGCAGCCAGTGGAGTGACCTCAGCAGGGGGGTTACATGGGAAAATTTCGGGAGGTTGAACACAAGCCGGGCAGCTGCATTCTGGATCAGTTGAAGAGGCAGAATGGCGCAGGCCGATAGGCTTGCGAGCAGGGAGTTGCAGTAGTCCAGGCGTGAGGTGACCATGGTCTGGACAAGAAGCTGGGTGGAGTAGGTGGTCAGGTACGGTTGAATCCTCCTGATGTTGTACAGGAGGAACCTGCAGGACCGTGCCGTTGCCCTGATGTGCTCTTTGAAGTCCGGCAGGAAACGCAAAACAGGTGTAGCAAATAATTGTTGGGTAAGCTACAAACACCGGAACGGAGGTGGAAAAAATCAGATAGAGCGTCCCGACAACGCCAAAAAGGAATACGACCGCAGAAACAGCAGGGGCGGCAAATACCCAAGACATGGATGAACAGTGCACTGGTGTTTTCATTGAAACAGCGCTTTCTGATTACCTCTGTTCCATCCTTGGTGTACGCAGAGATGGTCATTTCAACGAAAACACAGTAATGATCAGAAAGAGCAACATCAGTCACCACAACCCTAGAAATGTTCACGTCTTTGGAGATCATTAAATCCAGACTATGTCCCTTATTGTGTGTGGGCTCTGTCACATGCTGAGACAGTCCAAAGTTATCCAGTATGCAAGAAAGTTCCTTAGCACTTACGTCTATGGGATTATCAATATGGATATTAAAATCACCCACAATAACAACACAGTCAAAATCAATGCAAATAACAGACAGTAATTTAGCAAAGTCATCAAAAACTTAAGGACAATATTTTGGTGGCCTGTAGATGGTTAATAATATAGCTCGATAGGAGGATTTCAACTGAAGAGCTAGATATTCAAAAGAGGCAAACTTTCCATATGACAACTGTTTGCATTGATAAACATTATTAAACATAGTGGCTACTCCACCTCCTTTCTTTAGTACTCTAGTCTCACTGATAAGGTTGAAATTGGGAGGAGCTGATTCAGTAACAACTGCTGCACTGTTGCTGTGATTTAACCAAGTTTCAGTTAATAATATAGCTCGATAGGAGGATTTCAACTGAAGAGCTAGATATTCAAAAGAGGCAAACTTTCCATATGACAACTGTTTGCATTGATAAACATTATTAAACATAGTGGCTACTCCACCTCCTTTCTTTAGTACTCTAGTCTCACTGATAAGGTTGAAATTGGGAGGAGCTGATTCAATAACAACTGCTGCACTGTTGCTGTGATTTAACCAAGTTTCAGTTAAAAACATACAATTGAGGTCTTGCTCGATATTTAAATCATTAATTAAAAGTGCCAGGGACCTGATATTTAATAAAGCTAAGTTTAATGTTACGACCCCAGAAGAGGACTGAACCCAAATGCACGACAAGGAGACAGAAATGCAAACAACTCAATAGTTATTTTATGCTCAGGGCAGTCCTGAGCATGGGGAGAAAGGCAAAGGCAGTAGAAGTTCCAAGCCAGAACTGGACTCAACCGGCACCTCAGAATGCTCCAAGCCGGAGCTGGACTTTGCAGGTCACACCGGAATCGTTCCAAGCCGGAACTAAACTTGGCGGACAGGACGGACTTGACAGACAGGATAGAGAGTGGGAGCGCTAAGCATCCAATAAATTAAGCTTCGAACTAAACTCCTGAAGCGTAGGGAGAACAATAAATACAGACAGTCCAGTTATGAATATGCGGGAGCAGTGGGAGCAGGGAAAGCCAGGGGTGGTGATGGAGACAGGTAACCGGGTTGTTTGGAGCAGGGGATGAACGGGAGCGGGAGTGGTAGAGCAGGACAGTGCAGCGGAGCCCAGGCAGGACGCAGGGGTGGCAACAGGGCAGCGGCAGTAGCAGCACAGCAACAGCAGGGCGGCAGCAGCTACAGCAGAGGCAGGAGCGACAGCACCGCAGCATTGGCTGTGAGCGGGGACCGCCGCAGGGTGGAATAGCAGAAGCCCAAGCTGCATGCACACACGTCAGGTGGAAGGCAGGGAAACCGCAACACAGGCAGGGATTCACGGACAACTGCAGGCTGGCAGACTTTAAGCAGACAGAGTTGGTTAGCGAGACAGAACAATGAACAGCGGGTAGTGCCGTTCCAGACTGAACAGACTAGGACTTCACAGATTAGCAGGGTGAATTAACACCGTCACAGAACTAAACTGTTTGACAAGGCGACTAGACACAGGACCAGAGGTTTCAGACTACAAGCGTTAACGAACTAGCACAGGACAGAAAACACCGGGTGACTAAATGCAAGCACTAATTGGAATCAATCAGGAAACGCGTGCGAATGTATGCGAGAGTGATTGAACAGAGCGGAGAGTGAGGAATGCATGCGAAACGGGGGAATGGGATAGGCTGAGACAGGAGTAGTGAAACAGTGATACAAACGGGAAAACACGCCCAACCTGCAGCACGGGGGGAAACACGGACAATGGAGAGACAAACACGAAACGGGGAGAGGGAAAACACGGAGAAACAATAGGATGGGAGTGGAATGTTACATTTAATGTACTTAAAACATTCTCTGAAGCAGATTCTAGTTGCTGAAGAACAGGTATCAGACTAGATAGGTCAGCAGTATTGACTGAAGACACTTTGGCAATTCTATTTGTTATCAGAACAGAAATGAGAGAGGTCATAGCGGATCCCGTCCCACTATCAGAGCATGATATGATATCTCCATAGGAACGGCAATCCTTGCCTATATGCAACGTCTTCAACTTAATAAAGTAAAGGTCGTGGGTTTCTTCCACCCTTTAACTCAACCAGCTGATTTCACCAATTAGTTCTAGCTCCTGGCTGAAGAATTGTGATAATTAGCAAATCCAGGTGATTGGAAGAAAATACAGGGAAGGACTTTTACTTTCTGAACCTGGATTTTAGACCTTTGCAAATATCCCTATACCTTTCCGATCAATAATACTGGGAAGGACTTTTACTTTCTGAACCTGGATTTTAGACCTCTGCTAATATCCCTATACCTTTCCGATCAATAGCAGCAGGTGGTTTGCAGAGAGAACATTCATTTCAGGAGAGAGAAAGTGTAGGATCCTGAGACACAGTTACCCATATCAGGAGAGGGAATTCTACAGACAGCGATGTTCAGAGAGCTGCACCATTACACTCATTAAATGGCAAGATTTTTGTTATCAATACATCTGGAACAACACTGAAGTTGGTATTCAAATGATGAGTGAGGAATGAATAGTGAGCCATTTGACAGCTGATTGGTTGGAACTGACAAATTCACCTGGATGAACCATTTAATAGTGATTCTGTATCACCATTTAAGGGTTATTTCTATCATAATTTTCTACAGGCAGCCATGCCTCCCAGACCCCCCTCATTTACAGCCCCTGCCAACCACCTACTACACTCGTAACAAATGCAGCGTCCCCAAGGGTCTGAGGTATCAAACGAGCCTGAAACCATCACTCTGCTGCCAGATATGTAGTAGATATGGATGGATCACTTTAAGGGTTGTTTCTCCTGACAAATTTTCCTATTGAACTCTACAAATGTATAAATTGAACTCTTTCCTATTGAAAAATAAGTCAGGAGAATAAACCCTTCAAGTTATCCATCCATATCTACTGTATTTCTGACAGCAGATTGATGATTTAAGGCTTGTTTGATACGCCAGACCCTTGATGACTTAGAGCCATTTAGCCAACCATGTGTTCCATACTGTTCCAGTGTAATTTACAGCTAAATCGAGTCCCACCCCCCAATTCCCATAGAGATCCATTCAAATGCAGAGATGTTATAGTATCGCTTGTAAGAGTACCAGAAAATAAGATATCAAGGGTCCTTTGATGTTGTTGGGTCACAGACATCATGATTTAGGAAGTCATGGCATGCAAAGGATATGCGACCAAATATAAAAAATGTAATATAGTTTGCTAACATTAAATCTGTGGAGTGGTTAAAAATGAGTTTTAATGACTTCAACCTAAGTGTATGTAAACTTCCTACTTCAACTGTATTTACCAAACTAACATTGACAATGCTGGACGCATTTGCCTGGATGCTCTCAAAATACCACCAAGGTGGGCCTGGAAGCCTTCCCTCAACTCCAACGTGTTGTCCTCCATCCTGCTGCTCATGGCAGAGCCCAACACTGATGATCCCCTCATGGCTGATATTTATTCAAAATACAAGTATAACAAGCAGGTTTACTTGGAAAAAGCCACAAGGTGGACTGACAAACATACCATTCAACTGAATAAGGGCTTGGAGGAGACCAAAGGGACAAACGTA
Organism: Synaphobranchus kaupii; assembly: GCA_029718625.1. Lineage (NCBI taxonomy): Eukaryota > Metazoa > Chordata > Actinopteri > Anguilliformes > Synaphobranchidae > Synaphobranchus > Synaphobranchus kaupii. Next base: position 84,468,480 of record CM056378.1, on the reverse strand, counting down.
CGGCAAGATGGATAAAACTTGCAACAAAAGAAACACACTATATTCAGAGGAACATCAGGATAACTCAATGAAGGCCTGCATGTAACTCAAGGTTATTTTGTTCCTTTGGCTGTATATTATGTCATTCTACATTATTCATTCCTCTCTATTATGTCTTCTGTGATATGCTTTGTGTTTGTGGTGTGTAATATTTGGTATTTCATATTTACTGTTTTATTTGCTTGCTTTATAACATATGTTGAATATTAAAATCTAATTATAACTAAAAAAAAACTTTAAGAAAAAAATATTGTTGGCATAGTCCTTCACCAGTTATAGCCTACGGGAATAAAACACGATTTCTTAAAAACGACGTTGAAATCAGACGGACTTATGGCTTCTACAGAAGCATATACTGTACCATCGTTTCACAATTGCGTAGCTCGTGGCAAGTCTAACTTTTACGGTTAATGACTAATAATCTAATTCGTCTACGGTAAAAAATGTATGGTATTTTTACTTCCGGAACCAGACAGTTCAGCTATGACGACTGAGGCGGAGTTGACGGATGTTCAAATGGATGCTGGTCGGAAATCCATATTTAGTCTTAAAGAGACAGCCTATTGCCTCGTTTTGATAGCCAGACAACACGGACGGATGAGAAAACAGTAGAGCTTGATACTAGTTTGTTTAGCAAAAGTGAATATAGGCTACATCACAATCGGTATTTGGAAGCATACAGTCGGGTTTTCGATGATGGTGTGTGGAGGGTTTACCTGTTCTAAAAATGCTCTCTGTTCACTCAACTTGGTGTACATGGTGAGTCTTCCGCTCTCAGCGCTAACGTTAGTTGTATGGGAAGGTCGCCTGTATGGTTAGCTCGCTAATGTTACCTAACAAGCTAGCCAGGTAGTTACCTTAGGTAAGATCGATACAGTGTTACAGTTCCGAGATTGATACATATTCTCAATTTAGTCAAAGTGAAACAGTGTTGCTATCTGACTGGCCACATTGAACGTAACGTTTGCTATAGCACCGTTTTACTAGCTGGCCGCCAACTACAAAGAAAGAGCAGATATTTGGCTAACGTTACGTAGCCAGCTAGAAAACATAAAACTTCCAGTAGGTTTGCTCCGGCGAGGTATACGTAGTCTAATAACTTCATAACATTTTGATTTGTTTATCAACACGTGGACGACCGCAACTTTTTACGAGCAGAAACGGCTATTTAGCTGCAATCATACCAACAAGATGGCTTGGGCGCTATCAGTTCGCCTCAGTTATCGTTGTTCAGTGGCCTAAATGTCGCCAGGATTTATTTCCCCACTTAGTGCAAATCGATGCATCAAATAACGTGAGTGAAAACAGTTTAAAAAAAAAAAAAGACAATTGAGGTACATTTAACTACAACCTTAAAATTGCGAAAGCCCCAAGCATTGCATGAATTATTACTTAAACATGATAAAAATGTTTTAATGTGTTTTTATTACTTAAAATTGCTTAAATAATGGAAATATTAGAAAATTTATTTCAATTTTTTTTAAAGGGGGGTAGTTGGTAAATTGTTGCCATATGGCAACAATGCACAATCGTGGCAAGTACCATAAAATCAAAATTCTCTAAAAACATCCTTTTATTGAAAACAAGACTAAACAAATCCAACTTATACTTAGTGAAATGTATAACCCAATATGTACAGTTAAATTAATATAATTTCAATTGTTATTCGGAATGTATGGTAAAAATAACATTGTAATAAGATAGTTACATACACCTGTAATAAGACACGGGGATATAATTTTCTTGATCAAAAACAAATTTATTTCCTATTTAATTTCATGTAATCATTCACATTCAATGTCAACATGTTTTTCAATCAAATTCGCATTACATTCTTCATTCTGTCCCAATTTCACCCCTTGTGGTAGTCGAAGAAGCAGTTCCTCTCTCGGGTGAAGCAGAGGAACACGGCACACTTGGAGCACCTGCTTCTCACAATGTCTTTGCATCCCGGCATTTTACATCTCCCCTTGTCGCTTGCTTGCAAGGGCCAGTGGTCTGTGTTGTCCCTTCTGACCGGATCAGGTGGCACAAAGCTGTGGTGCCCTCTTTTCTTTTTCCCCATGACAACAACTTGTGAAGGTCTCCCCTTTCTTTTGTTGGACACCTTGTTCTCCATGCATAAGCAGGAGGCCACTTGGATTTTGAAGTCCAACAGTGGGAGTTGGTCATTCTTTGGGATCTGGGACTGGCAGTCTCTTCGGTAGAGGAGCCATGACTCTACCAGGGTCAGGTCCAGCATATGGAAGACAATGCGATGGTACCATTTCTTGGACCTGATCTTGGTGCGGTAGAGGGCTATCAAAGAATCCAGAAGATCCACTCCCCCCATGCTCTTATTGTACACTGACACAATGTTGGGGCGTGAGACACGGACCATCTCTTTCTTTTTTTGTCCCACCTTTGCACTTCTGTGGTGGGGTGTGCTGCAACAAATGTGCTCAGGAGGGTCACGGGACGGTTGTCAAACCACTTCACGGCCCATAGGTGCACACCATTGTGAGTGGTCATCTTCTCTTGGTGTGTTCCCCGTCCTTTTGCCTTCATGGCACCATCGTCCATAAATGTGCAGCCTGCAAGACGGTTCTGTCTCACAGTTCCGACACTATGGATCTTCTCCTTCTCCAGGAGTACCTGCAGGTCCACACTGCAGAACCAGTTGTCAAAGAACAGTTTGTGCAAAATGTTGGTGGGGATTGCTGAGGCCAACTGTAGCACAATGTTTCCGCTGGCACCAATGTCAGGGAATCCAGGATGGGGTTGAATGGACCCTGTGTACACGTCAAAGTTGTATACAATGCCATGTTGGTCTGCTAGGATGAAAAACTTGTAGCCCCAGCGCTTCGGCTTCATAGGTATGTACTGCTTCAGTTGGCTCCTCCCCTTGAAGGGCACCATCTGCTCATCGACGCAGAGCATTTCATCCATAGGGATGCTGCTGAAGCTGTCATTGAGGAAGTTGAGGAGAGGTCTCACCTTGAACAACTTGTCTCCCCCTGGCACCTGCTTGTTGTTGTCTGCGAAGTGGAGATGTCTTTTGATGTTTCCCCATCGATTCAGTCATGGTGCTTGCGACCATCTCCACCCTCGTTTTGGGGTTCCAGTACAACCTGGTTTTTGGCAAGCCATGGACAGACATGTAGAAGCACACTCCAATGAACTGCTCCATTTCTGCAACAGTAACATTGAGGGGTCTAGTGACATCGCACTGTAAAGCATACAGATTAGTTTGCCTGACGACATCTTCTATTACTTCTCTGTGGAAAAGGCGGCGAAAGTAATCTACTGGTTCTAATACTCCAATTGACTCTGGGAGAGAGCCTTTCCATTGTGGCACTGGTGGAATTGTTTTCTTTGTCTGCCACTTCAGGTTTTTCACCTTATGGAACTCTGGTACGTCATCCCTCACTGGTCCACCTGGTGAAATTTAGAATAAGGACTCACATTATAAATAACTATGATAGAAAGCCACTATGTGAAACATTTATTTTTTGTTTTTGTCGATCTAACTCCTCATGCACAGAAACTCACTTGTGCACACACACACGCACGCGCACACACACACACACACACACACACACACACACACACACACACACACACACACACACACACACACACACACACACACACACACACACACACCCCTTAGAGGATGAACTATCTAATACCTCTACCTGTTCCCTCTGGTTCTGCTTCTGGTTCTGTATCTGTGCCTGACTCTGACTCTGAACTGTCACTGCTCTCATCCAGGTTCATATCAACATTGTTGTCCTCATCACTGTCCACTAGCTCATCCTCACTCTCCTCTGGTGGAAGAGCTAACTGCCCTGTTCTCTTTCCCTCTCCCATAGAAGAAGCTGGCTTGCATGTTCTCTGGATGAAATCCAGATAATACGTTAGTTACAAAATGTCTGAAATTACAAAATATAAATAAAAATGTTTTTTCCCTTTTAAATGTAAGCAAAAGTTGTAAACATAGTCTCAGAGTAGCCTAGTGCTATGTAAGTCAATTACAGTCCAATAGGTTGAATGCACACAGATCACTTCCATATTCGCATATAGTTGCCATATGGCAACAAATTCATTTTAGCATTTTACAAAAAACCTATCACATCTAAACTGGTTTTAATGATGAAAATTAAAAGTTAACTTACCCCAGATAGTATTTCAATTTTTTTATTGAAGGAATTTTGCCTAAATATTGAAGAATTGGTCAACTTTGGGAGCCCTCAGATCATGACCTTCTCCGCATCATGACTCCATGGAAAACAGGAGTGCAAACAGGATTTCCTGGTCATGTGACGTCATCAATTATTTGTCCTTGCCCCCCTTTTCACAACTAAACAATAAAACATGGATTTTATATTACAGACTTTTAGTAAAACTGAGATAAAGTAATTGTTGCCATATGGCAACACCATGCAATAGAGGGTTAATTGACTGGGCATTTGATCTGCTGCTGATGCTGTAAATTAAGTGAAAATATCTTGCTCAAAAAGTAGCCTAATCATGGGCATCTGAATCTCTTATTTATCATTTATTTTTAATTTATCGTTTTTACCAGCCAAACTTGGGATTAATGACCATTTTTTACTTTTGAGAAAAAAACACAAACTATCATTGAGAAAATTAGGCACAAAGTGTCTATTTTCACTCCATTTTTGGCCTACTGACCTTTACTTTCAAGACCTCTACAATTTGTCAACCGTAAATGGTGAAAAACAATATCTTGATCTTATTGTAATCACCGAGACTACCTCTAAACAAGGGTCATATTTGAAAACATATTTGACATAATTATTGCATTAATTACGAATTAAAATTAATGAGCTAATTCTCTCAAAGCTACTTTAAAAAAAAATTTGATAAATTTTTTATGTTCTATACGGGCCGATGTATACACATGCCAGTTATTATTATTCATTTTTATTTGACAGGGACAATGCACATTAATAACATTTTTGTAAATGTGCCAGAGTTAGCCAGAGAGGCTAATTTTCATTTTGGGTTACACGTCTTTGAAGTGTGGGAGGAAACCGGAGTACCCGGAGGAAACGGGTAGAACATGCAGACTCCACACAGAGTGGATCCGGGACTGGAACTCGGAATTTGAACTCAAACCCCATATTTGCAAAGATCTCTTGTACTTTTTGTTTTACAGTACCATTACAAGGAGTGATTGACTGATTAAAGCAGGGATGCACAGCTCCAGTCCTGGTTTTAGGTCCAACCAATTACCTTAGTTTTTGTTTTCTGACAGATAGTTTTGTTTTGCTCTACTACGCAGGTTCACTCCTGTACTTGAGCACAGTAAAAAAAAATCCTTAGAATACACCTGCAGTCTGAGGCTGTAGCTGGTGCTAATACAAATGTCACATGATTGCTGCATTTTTATCAGCCAATCAAATATTGACATCAACCGAGAATTTCCATATTGCTCACTCCATGTATGCCTGTGTTGTTCAAGGTTTTTTTTTTTTTTTTTTTTCTTTTAAATACAGTGTAGAAAGAGAAGTGAAAGGCTAAAGCAGATTTCCACTCCCGGCGGACAGTAAAGTCGTGTTCCGTTCCATTCAATCCTGGGCAGTTTGTCCCTCTTATCTTACTGTAGTTTCTCCCCCCCAGCTGGTGGGTCTGCTGCTGGTCGCCGTGGCAGCCTGGGGAAAAGGCTTCGGCATCGTTTCCAGCATCCACATCATAGGCGGCGTCATCGCCGTGGGTGTCTTTCTCCTCCTCATTGCCCTCATAGGCCTCCTTGGCGCTGCCAAACACCACCAGGTCCTGCTGTTTTTCGTATCCTCCTCACACCTAAAGAACGCGGAAGAGACTGGAGAGGTTTCTCTCTTGTTCCCCAGTATAAAGTGGGGGGGGTGGGGGGGGGGGGGGGGGGGGGGGGGGGGGGGGGGGGTTGATTGTTTGATTGGGGATTTGGTTTGTTGTTTTTGTTCAAATGCTTTACAAATGTCTCAGTGGGCGTGATGGTGGAGCTGAGGTCTCTTCTCTCTTCTCTCTCACTCAGTTCCATTTCCTTGACGGCTCCCTGTCTCCCAGTACATGGTAATTCTCTTTTTAGTGTTTCTCCTACAGTTTGGAGTGTCCTGCTCCTGTCTGGCAATGAATCGCCTACAGCAGGTGAGCGCCTCTCTCTCTCCCTTCTCTCTCACTCTGTCTCTCGCTGTTTTGCTCTCACTCAATTTCAAATGGAGCTTTATTGGCATGACAAATAACCTTGTGTTGCCAAAGCATAGCAAACAAGTTTCACTTTCTCTCTGTTCCCTCCCTGTCCTCCTCTCGGCCTTTCGCTCTTTTCCCTGGATGTCTCTCCCTTTCTCTTTCACCATGATCTCACCTTGGTCTCACCACCATCTCAAACATGTTGCACCCTGATTTCACCCAAGTCTCACTCTCACCCTCAACTCACCCCCATCTCTCAATGGTCTCACCCCAGTTTCACCCCAGTCTCGAACGCATCTCACTGCTGTGTGTTCCTGCGCAGGAGAAGCTGCTGAACTCCACGTGGGGAATGATGAGTAATGAGACCAAAGGGAGTCTAGAAAAGCAGCTGAACTGCTGTGGGCTGCTTAACAACACCCATGACCAAGCCTTGTTCAACAGAGACTTCCTGCACTGCTCGGCGGTAAGCAAGTCCTGTTGAGCGTCCGTGTGTTTTTCCAGTGTGTGTGTATGCGTGCACACGTGCGTGCATTTCCATATGTGTGCGTGAGCACGTTTGGGGGGGGGTGTTTGTGTGTGTGTGAGACATATTGTGATGGCTGTGATCCAGTGCTATTGATAGTAAAACAGATTATCCATTTGTGCAGCATTGTGGGTATTAACTGTAGCCGTTCAGGTTTCCCATGGTCAAGGCGACAAAGTCAGCGCACATTCTTGGATTCAACCCTGCAGCCTTACAATTACAAGCCCTGATCGTAAACCCAAACACCCCCCTCGCCCTCTCTGTCTCTCCCCACATTCACTCTTTCTGCCCTGCTTTTTCCCTATTCATCATCTTCTCTCTCTTACACAAACACACTCTCTCTCTCTCTCTCTCTCCAGTTGTGTAGAAACCAGACCCGCTGCATCCCTTGCGGGGATAAGATGCTCCATCACTCTACGAAAGTGCTAAGAATTCTGGGAGGTGTCGGACTATTCTTCAGCTTCACAGAGGTTGGTATCCCCCCTGCCCCCACGCCAAAAACACTGGGCATGCTGGGACAGCTTCCTTTACAGCTCCCCTAAAGTGCCCTGAGCTGAGAGTGTGAGTGGTCTTCTTGGTCCCAAAACCAGTCCCTGAACTGTAGGAGTGTGTGGTGTTCCTGGTCCCTGAAGTCTGGCCTGAAAGTCCTGACCTCCATGTATGTGGTCGAGGGGGTAAGGGGGTCCTAATAGGTTTTTGTGTTTAAAAAAAGAAAAAGAAAACATGACATCACAGACATCTCAATTCAGCCATGATTTGGATAAAATCCCAATTCACTGAAAGCAGTGGCTCAGTTTTATTTGGAGGAGAAAATGTGACACTGGCATTGGCCCTGCCAGACCCTAAACTTCCTCTTTCTTGACCCTAAGCTTCCTTCTCTTTTTTTGATAGAGGCAGGAAAGATAAAACCATATCATCCAATGAGCTGGTGACTTCCTCCCTGTAATATTGGCAAGAGGGAAGCATAGCGGGAAATAAATGTAATTTAGAATTCCCTACCCCAGAACATTGTTCTTTTCCGAAACACGTGATGTCGTCCACGCCTCATCGCACCGCAGTTCACAAGTCATGCACGCACAGACATGAGTCAGAGAAAGACAGTCCCACCACTGGGCGGCGCTAGTTCCAACCTTGCGTCCCCTTGTAAGGCTGGTGGTCACATTCGCCACCGATACCAGGCTGACACAGTGCCTTAGTGGGAGCAGCCCCGGCTCTGTGCGTTCTAATGGGGTGTCTGTGCTTTGTTTCAGATCCTGGCTGTGTGGCTGGCTGCACGCTACAGGAACCAGAGGGACCCCAAAGCGAACCCCAGCGTGTTTCTATAACGCCTCGCTCGCATCCCCTGACCCTGATGTAGCACGGTACACGTGGGTCAAACCGTTACATACAGGGCCCTGCCAACCCAACCCTCTGAGACATCACGTGATACATCTGAGCGCATGTAAAATTACACACACACTCAGGTATATACAGTCATGCGTGAAAGTTTGTGAACCCTCCAAGGGATGGTCATTATTTTCAATTATTAAAGAGAAATGGCCTCATAAAAACCTCACCTAAACCTCAAAACTTAATGAAGATATCCCAAATAAAGGACATGCACAAATAAAAAATTATATAAATTAATTGTTTAACAAAACTGGATTATTCAACAAAAACTCAGATATCCCTGTGTGCAAAAATATGGGAACCCCTTCAATCAACAACTTATGGCACCTCCTTTGGCAGCGACTTGAAGTAAACGTAACCTATGACCACTGATCGGTCTCTGGAATCTTCCTTGAGAGTGGCCCCACCCTTCTTACAGAACAGGTTTGAGGGCTTGCATGACCCCCCTCTCGGTTGGATGGAGGTCAGGACTTTCACTTAGCCAATGCAAAACTACCACTTCCTGAGCCATTCTTTGGTAGATTAGGGTCATTGTCTTGTTGGAATACCCAGGGTGCATCCCAATAGTTGAAAAATGCACCCTCCCTCCCTTCCTCCACTACCACCTCCTCTACTCCGTGCCCCAGAAACGGATCTTTGTGTTTTAATCTAATGTTGCTCATTACATCTTACTTGCGTATTAATGGTTACATATTAATTAATGTCTCGACACAAACCGCAATGTCAGGTACATTGCATACTGCACATGCAAATACTTGTACTCAAAACGTTCAGGCAGTTTTGCATATTTCCGGGTAGGAGAGGAGTGGTAGTGGGGGAGTGGAGGAAGGAAGGTGGGGAGTGAAGAATATTGGGACGCATCCCCACTCTCAGCCAAGCTTTAGCTGTTGGACTGATGGCCAACGTCCTCTTCAGGGATTTTCTGGTGTCCCTTTCTATAATTGCCCAAGAGGTTCACAAACTTTTAAACATGACTGCATGCAGTATGTATATACACACACACACACACACAAATGCATCCACACCTACTTGCACATATTCACAGATGCATACAAATGAACTGGATGAAGCCCCTTCACTTGCCGCAAATTGCTTATCTATAAGCACTGCAGTTAAAGCTCAGCGGAGAATGGCGGTCATGGCGATCCCCTGTTGTAGGTCCTGACCACTTTTTCACCTCGCTAACAGGAGCACAGCCCCTCCTTCCCCTAACCGTAGTACCATTGACCCATATCCTGGTAGGACCCAACAGTTTGAGACACTGCAAAAGCAGGCACTGGGCCTCCTCCAGAAGGCCTGTTCTCCCCCGTGCAGGGCGAGACTGGGTCGGGGTATGGGGAGGAATCGCCCCTCACTGTTTAGCTCTACACAGTCTGCAAAGGTGATGACTGAATCTTCAAACACGGTTTTGAATGCGTCGTTCCTATGTTTGGAGGTTCCTCCAGTTTTCTGTCCGTTTCGAGGAGCAGGGCAAACAGATGGGGCCGCGGGGAGAGGTGTTGTTCCCTTGTGCAGAATTTAGGCATACAGAAGGGAAGGGCGAATGACTGAGAAGTTAGCGAGAGTCCGTTGTCATGGCGATTCCTTATCTGGGATTCCAGTCGAGTCTGTCAGGGGATTAATGTGGAAACTTGGGTTGAAAAGAAAGCTGGTTAGATAAGGCAGAGTTGGCGTGGTGGTGTTACACAGGAGCCACGCAGAGTGCAGACCGTATTTAATCCTGTGGCCTGCAGATCCATGTCGGCTTCCTGTGCGTGGAAAGGACCCCGCATCCGCACGTACTAGAACCGCCAGCCATGCCACAGGTGGCTTATTATTTCACTTCCGACCATGGACATTTAGTTTCTGGAACATTCTGTGAACTTTGGCCACTGGAGGCTGTTCATGCGGTTTTCCCCGACAATCCGCTGAACTCTGATCTCTGTGGTGTCCTGGCCTCCTGAAACTGTCAAAATGGAAATGGGTTGTGCTCTCATTTCAGCCCTTTGGGTTAAAACAGAGGTGCTTCGGTCTAAGAAATTGAGCTACTGTATTCAGAGAAGATTCACACTCATCATCTTTAGTTAAAACGAGACTAAAAGAGACTGAAAGAACGCATACAATGAAATATTGTATGCTGATGTCTTCTATGGCTAACTCAGTAGCGTAACCAATGGCATACAAGCTAATTAGAGGAACTACCAACCACAGCCTCTGCGTTCAGGTAGGCTATGAATGAGCACAATGTGGAATTCTCCATTGGCTATCCTGAACCTGTGCTTAAAGAGTAACTTTGGATTTTTATGTACTATTTCCACCATGCTGATGGGTATTGATGATAATTTTGCTATCTTTGCAGATCTTTGGTCACCTTGAAAACCACTCCACTTGCTTTGCAATGCATTCTAATGGGGCCATGCAAACGAGCCTTGAAATGCCTTCTAATTGTGGTTTTCTGCCAAATATAAGCTTGATTAGCATATATACATTTCTTTCATAGATAACTGTGAGCAGTTATTGCTCCAAACCTTAATAATAATGGTCATTACATACATTGACAGTTAATTGACAGGTCTTCACTAGCTAAAGCCAAAAATAGGTGAACAACATACAGCTCCGCAAGCCAAACTGTCAGGCATAGGTTACACCAACAGAGTTGAAATGACCCATTGGATTGGAGCTAGCTAGCTAGATGGAATCTCAGCTGCATTACCTCAGCAATCTGTATTTCTCCTACCCTAGGTACAGGGTTGTACTTCAGTCCAGAGCATCCAGGAGTAGACGCGTTGTAAATTTGTGGGCACGATGGTCATCTCTATCGAAGTGTTGCCTGCAAACATGATGGTCTGCCAGGCAAAGGTCCTTTACTGATGTATCCTGTTTAATTTGTTGTACAACCATACCATAGTCTAAGTCTGTCTTTGTCATGCAACGACAGATCATGAAAACTGTGCTGTGTACTTCTCATTTTGTTATTACAATGTGGAGGCTATGCAGTTATCTTTCTGAGGGAGGTTATTTTATGGCCATTCATGTGAATTAAATTGCATTGCAAAGCAGAGTGGAGGGGTTGTTGGGGAGACCAAAGCTCTGCAAAGAAAGATGTGACAAAATTATTATCAATGCCGATCAGCATGGTGGAAAGGAAGGTGTCCAAGTAAAAAAAAAACAAAAAAAACAAAGTTAACCTTTAACTCACAGGAGGAAATCCAAAAACCGATATACATTTGAAACTGAGATGGACTAAAATTAAGTTCAGCCATGTCTTCACATGGGGTTTACAAACTTTAAGCTCAGTTTTGACCAAGTCTCCAATGTAGAACTGAGTTGCCTCTCGTCTTGTTGTGGCACAGTTTAGGGATTGATGGTATCAGCAACAGACTTCCTGTGCCTGTCATGTCTTATTCATATTATTGTCAGTTTCTTCCTCTTTTTTATTCTAATTATTATTTTCCTTGTGTTGCCAAACATTTTTGTTGAGCTCCTCAATGTATGTTTTTCTGTGCCATTTGATTTTGTTTCCTTTTAAGTTCTCTTAAAAATAATTTTAATATTTAATCCGGATATATATATATATATTTTCTTTTTGTGTGTCAGTAGTGTCAGAAATGGAAATAGTGATTTTATTTTTGTAATTTGTGTAAAATGTTTAATATTTATTGTTGTTTATTTTTTTCCTGAAAAGGAACCGGCTTCTGATGGATGATTCTCTGTGAAATGGGATGCATGTTAATCATGAAATGCAGGTTCGGGACCTTTACCATTTTAAAGGTATATCTCTGCCCTATTTGTGGCTCACTGGTCAAGGCTGGTCAATAAGCTAGTGCTTTCAGAAAGGCAAATGTTTGCACAAGACCAAAGGTACTGTGCTGATTTAGTTTTGATGCAGATTCATGATGATGCTGTCGGAACTGAAACCACAGGAGCTAATGTGGATGTTGTGGAATAACCGCCGCCATGCAGATGATGTGGATATCCTGAAAATCCGATGCCTCCAGTCACCTGTCCCCCTCCATATACTTTTAGCTTTTTGTCTCCTGTCATGGCTTCCTGCTGTAAATCCGGACCACGGACACAATCTGCACAAACCTTCCTGCTGAACCTGCACTTATATTTTTGAAACACATTTTCCCATTAAAAAATTGCCGAGGTCCAAGACGTTTGATAATTTTATTTATTTATTTTTCTTATGTTTGAACCAAAAAACAGGCTTGCGCACAGACACGCACAAAATCCTGAGTAACTGGAGTTACTTCATCAGAAGTGCTGTTCCCAGTAAGTGGGGTCTTATTTATACATACCCTTTTACCCACAATTTTACATGCAGCTGGACTACTGAAGATTTGTCCTGATATGGACATGAAATATCAGGATTCATATATAATTAATCACAAAAAACTAAGTTTTAATTGAAATGTTTGCGTTTGACAAAAAAGACCCGTAATTAAATTGACCAGCTTTAACGCTAACATGAGCCTGCTCTCTGTCCATCCAGGTGCATCAGCACAGAGCTTTGACATCTGCTACAGACCTGTATGTCTACTGTACTTCAAATGCTCCCCTCTGGTTAGATTGCTTAAGATTCAAACCTTCTCTCAAAGAGCCTAATTCATACTCTTTGGCTGTGTTCCATACTAGTTAGTAGTACGCATAGCGCCATTTTGTTTGTCATTAGTGCGTTCCGAACCGCGAGTATATACTAAAATCCCCGGATGTGTACTTCCGTACTTCATAAGACCCAGAATTTCAAGTATGCATCTATGCACACTACCAGACGTTTTTCGTTCCCAGAGATCATTACGCTAACCATAGACTAGAAAAACAGTGCAAAATGATACGTAACAACCGCAGCTCTTATGAGCTCTTCTCGCAAGAAAGGCAATAGTGAAACGGCTTCGCTCATTTAAAATGTAAAACACAGCGACCCAAATTGCTGCTGTAACTACCGGCGTCATAGTTAAAGAAACATAAATTTCTCAGAGGAAACTACCATTATCTGAAGCTCAGCTTCTGACCGTTACTGACAGCTTGACCTAAGCAGTATTAAATATAATATGTCTGTATTATATTTAAGGCATCTTACTATTCCATTTTACTGCTGTTATGAGATGATCCACCACTGCTTAGGTCATGCTGTCAGTTACTGTAACAGACCTGAGGTAAAATATACAATTGCCTCAATTGATGGTTCACACACAGTTATAAGTAGCAAGTTTCAGCATGGCAGTAATGTCTTAAATGAAAACGCTGAATTTGGCAAATGCAAAATTATGGTCGTCAAGTGTGTTCCAAAATTGAAGCTTACTTGCGCTCTTACATACTATGAAGTATGTTCTAGCTAGCTTGGTTCTAGTACACAAGTACGCAGAATGCAAGTATGGATAATGGAACACAGCCTTTGAGTAGGTTCTCTATACAGTATATTGGAAATTGTGGGTATTAAAGCTGGAGGCAATATTATGGAGCTCAATAACTGACAAAAGTATTTGAATTTAGTATATTTGAATTATATACGTGTGACATTTCATAAATTTGAATTTTTATGTGGTGTATTTCATATATTTGCATTTAAACGTAGATTGAAATTCAGATTTTCAAAATTCAGATCCATGAATACAAATCTCTCTGATTCAAATTTCTGAAATTCAGATTTTCAAAATTCAGATTCATAAATACAAATCTCTCGGATTCAAATTTCTGAAATTCAGGTTTTAAAAATTCAGATCCATAAATACAAATCTCGGATTCAAATTTCTGAAATTCAGGTTTTAAAAATTCAGATTTTATGTTAGCTAGGCCAAAGGTGAAGCATCCGGGCTTCCCAGGAAAAGTAGAAGCTTTCGGAACTGTCGAATTCGCATTTAGCCAATCACAGAGCTGCTAGACTTCAGCTAGCGGCGGCAAGTGCAGCAACGCTGTTTTTCACGCCGTGGTGCAGATGACGAGCCGTAATGTTAACGAGGTAAGTATATAGTTATATAGCTTACGTTAGTTATATACAGGGTTGATAAACACTCAAAGCGCTGTATTCATAGTTTTCAGTCACGTGACTGCTGCGGAGCCCTGGCGGGCAAAACAACGTTCCGGAATGCGGACGGACACTGGAAACCCCATAGAGCTACCGCAGAAGCCTGTCAAATTTCCTTCTTTTGCAACACACGTGTGTTAGATCACCTGTCAAAAGACGAAAAACAAAGATACGCAAACAAACTAAGCGTCTTAGGTATGTGTGACCCATATACAGCACCCGCTGCTTTATTTAGATTATTAAAAACCGCGAAGTCGCTGCTGTACGTTACTTCGGTGACGTTTACATTTATCTTGTGGAGAATCCATCCCCTTACACTGCCGCGAAGATGAAAGCGTACAAAAGTACAGATAGTTATCTGTACTTTCGATCTGGATGGGTCAATAATGCTGTTGTTTGGGAGGTGAAGGACAATAAATTCTTCATCGTCAAAGCGAAGGTGAGTGCTAATTAGCTAACGTGAGCTACCTAACGTTGCTTGCATGGGTCAGTGTAACGTTAGTCAGCTAACGTTACTGCAGTTAGCTTTTCTAGGGCAGTAATATTTTGGTTAAGATAACACAACATATTGTGACATACATGTAATATAAACTTTTTTCCATTGTCAGGTAAACCATTCCTACAGCTTAAATGACCTGCCATTGACAGCCTGGGTAGCTGTAGAGAAGGAGGGATTCACAACATCCTCCTCTCTGGGTTTTCCTTGTCAGACGGGATTCTGTACAAACACAATCCAGGCTTGTCTCCTCTTCGGTTAATGCATCCAATTGAACAATAACTATCCGGCATTTTGGAAAACTTTTGGGAAAAGCGGAGTTGTCGTTGACGGGCAGTGGAAGTGGGCTGCTTTTTGCCCGCCAGGTGGGCGTTCCCATAGGGCTGTGACATCACGTGAAAACTATGAATTGCTACTAGTGTTATATATTTTGCGTTAGCTAATAGTGGTTGAATTGTAAAATGTTTTCCGCAGGCAGGTAGCCTACATCCAATCTTGCTGTTCCTTTTCATTTATTTCAAAAGATATATATTAATTTCGCCGTATGTAGCCTACGCAATATGTCACGTTTAGCCAAAACAAAAATGTCAGTAATAGTATGCTTACCTGCAAAACTAATGTTTTAGCCAATTTTTTTCCATGAATAAACGTGGCTTTTGTTCATCCTAAAGAATTGGTGGTGTTATGGATTAAAGCGCTTTATAATAAATTAAAATGGTTTTTATTTTTAATGGGGTAAAATGACATGTAGGTAGGCTAAATATTTTACTTTGACAAGCCATCTCTTATCCATGGTGGCCCCCTAGTGGTAGTCGTCAACATCCCAATTACAGTAGGCCTATTCATATTTCTCTGAAATTATAAATTACAGGTTAAACCCCAAAAGTTCTGTAACCTTCATCTTGGCACAGCCACAGATGATAAAATGCATAAAACCCACCGTTTCTAGGCTACATCAAAAATCATATTCCCATGTAGGAACAACAATAGGCTACCTGATATTATTGAAAAGTTGTATGCTAGGCGCTGCGGTTGTACAGCGGTAAGAGTTGTGGTACAGCGGTAAGAGTTGTGCTCCGAGGATCGGGGTTCGTGCCCCGGTCCTGCCAGATCCGAGCATGGCCAACACCCTGTGGGAGCAGCAATTGGCGGCTGCTTCTGGGTGGGGGGAGGGGCTCGGAGAGAATCGCTGCGCGCAAAGCGGCCCTGGGTGAGCTGGAATCACGGTCAGGAGCCTTAGGAGGAGTTGCGCCCTGAAGAGGACGTGGCGCCCTCCCGTCCTACCGCCGGCTGACGGGGTTGTGTAGCGGTGATTCTCTAGTGGTTGCTACATGGGGGGAATTGAATTAGAATAGGGGTTCAATTGGCTACTAAATTGGGAGAAAATGGGGAAAAATCAGAAACAAAAAGAAAAGCTGTAGGCTATAAACAAACTTTCGGTTATAGTTCGCCTATGTCCAATGAAGTTGACATTTCCACAGTGACCACCTATCGCACGTGTAGCTGTAATAGCCTACATTGCTGTGGATGTAAAAACATAGCCTACCTTTTAACGTAGGCCTAATCAGCTTATGTGACGATTCTGACAAATTTATTCTGTTGCAAATGTCTGATGGTAGGATAGGCCTCTTCTTCAATTCGAAGTTTAAAACATGTATCATTTTTGAGATATGACACTTGGGCTAAATAAGACAAGTAGCCTAGCAAATAGGTGAAAATTGCTTCTGGTGGGCCAAAGTTAATGAGGTTAACTGATTTCTTTGCTTGAATTGAACGACTGTGGATAGCTGCAGACTCAAACTGCAAATGCAAGAGAGATGATAAATTAGCCTAATTCAGAAATTGTAAAAAAAATAAATAAATCGTCAATCCAGTGGGTTGCCATGCTAGGTACGCGAGTGACCAGCCTAGGAATGCCAGTGACCAGCCAGGTCAGTTGCAAAATAGGCTACAAATCCAGTGGGTTGCTAAGCCAGGCACATGAGCTACCTGTCTCGGTGAATCAATAGAGGGCTTCTCATTTACCACCGCTGGCTTATCAGCTGCTAGATCATTTGCCAGCTTCAAGTAAGATATGCTCCTCTCAGTAGTCTTATTTTTGGCACTTATCCTGCACCCTGAACGTCAAGGTAAAAGGCTAAGCCAGCGACTAATAAGAAAGAAGTCTTTGTTATCGCTCCCCTACGGTCATGGTTGAGTCCGTCCATTGATCGTTGATATTAGAAACTACCCCGCTTTACCCACCCACCCCAATAATGCAATTTTCAACTTTCAAAAAACAAACGGTAAATCAGAAAATTTGAAAAACGAATTTGAATGGTTCATTTTCCTTTTATTTCAGGGATAAAAAAATGAAAATTGAAATATTGAATCCAATTGTCAATTTTTCAATTTGAGATGCATCAGGAAATCAAATTGATAAACGTTACACGGACCAGGTAAGTATATAGTTATATACGTTAGTTATATACAGGGTTGATAAACACTCAAAGCGCTGTATTGCGACTAGTGTGACTATTTTGCGTTAGCTAATGTTCTCTACCTACACCAGGCTTACGTTAGCTTTCTGTCAATGGTTAGGTACAGTGGTCGAACTTTTTTCCCCATAGAGTTCTATAGGAAAATGAGTCCGGAGAAATAACCCTTGCAGTGATCCATCCACATGTACTCCATATCTGGCAACAGAGTGATGGTTTGGGGCTCGTTTGATAGCTCAGACCCTTGATAACTTACAGCCATTTAGCCAGCCATGTGTTCCATACTGTACCAGTGTAATTTACAGCTGAATCTAGTCTCACCCCCCAATTTCCATAGAGATCCATTCAAATGCAGAGAGGTTATAGTATCGCTTGTAACAGTACCTGAAAATAAGATATCGACAGTTTTTTT
Organism: Synaphobranchus kaupii; assembly: GCA_029718625.1. Taxonomy (NCBI): domain Eukaryota; kingdom Metazoa; phylum Chordata; class Actinopteri; order Anguilliformes; family Synaphobranchidae; genus Synaphobranchus; species Synaphobranchus kaupii. The sequence goes on along the minus strand of CM056378.1, from coordinate 84,450,960 downwards.
ATGTTGATGGTCACAGACTTCAGGAAGTAACAGCATGTAAAGGATATGCGACCAAATATGAAATATGATACTTTAAAAATACGTTAAAGCAAAGGGTATGAATACTTATGTAAATGAGAAATTTTATTTTTTTATTTTTAATAAATTTGCAAAAATCTCAAAAAAACTTTTTTCACATTGTCATTATGGGGTGTTGTGTGTAGAATTTTGAGGGAAAAAATGAATTGAATCCATTTTGGAATATGTCTGTAACGTAATAAAATGTGGAGAAGGTGAAAGGGGTGGGGAGACTTTCCGGCTTGTCTGTATCTGTAGATATGCAAGAGCTATTGCGCGTCACAAATATAAGATCCTGTTAATCAAACTGCAAAGCACTGAAAATAAATATTACCATCAATATTGTTTGATGTTGGTCTAATAGTGAACTGAACCAGCAGGTGTGCCATCTATCCTCATTAACAAGTAATTCTGTTCAGTTGGTAAAATAATGTGTTTTATTGGATTTATTAGGTTTTCACATTGAAAGGATCAATCTAAAAGTCAGCAGCCATATTGGCTAGGCACTGCTGAGGCTTAGTGTTCCAGAACACTCTGGCATTGAATGAGTTATAATTTTCAACTCATAACTCTAGGTCATATACTACATCATAGCTATCAAAATAGTAGTTGTATGGTGCAGTTGATAGAGCACTGCACTAACAATGCAAAGGTTGCGGGTTCGATCACTGTATGTCGCTTTGAAAAAAAGCATCTGCTAAGAAGCATATCTGTAGGCTACCAGTTAGTAATCCTGCAATTGTATCTTGAAAACTTGGATGGGCGTTCACGACGATGCAGTGGGATAGGGGGTGTCTCTCTCTCTGTGGGCAGGGTCAAGTGGTGGTGTTTTGACAACAAATGCGACCGTTGAAAAAAAGTTGCATACGATGGCTGTGTCTCAAACCGAAGGCAGCTGCCTTGCTCCCTCTGAGGTAGGTAACGAATTTGGGACACACTTCGAAGGCAGGATGATGTCACGGGAGATCAGTGTTTTTACGGTTGTTCATTACGGTACGTTAGCATTCTAGCAAGTTAGCTCGCTAGTTAATGGAAAGCTCAGAGGCTTAAAAACATTAGATACACCTATTGCAGTGTATTAAATTATTAAAATGCAGTTTTAGATATAATTACAACAAATTATGGAGTTTACTGCATATTCACACTGTAAAAAAGCTCCCCTAGTGCCGCTTCCTTGTTTTTGGCCGCCATTAATTTAATGGAAGTGAGAACTCTGAGGTAATCACAAAGACTTATGGGATATCATACCTGGAGAAGGATACATGAGCTGCCTTCAAATGCTGTTTGCCGTTTGAGACACAGCCTATAGCTTTAAATATATTTAAATCTAAGTTAAGGTGAGGGGTCTTTACATGCAATATCGCTTCTGTTCAATATTCAGAGTGCTGGACATTTTAACAAAGGCATTGAGCATTGGAACTGCTGGATTTAGGAAATAAACATGTTTTTACTTAATCCTCAGTTCTGCGACACTTTACTGGATCCAACATATCAAATGACTGTGTCTGCTTGCCACTTTGGACAGTGTGTGACAGCCACAGAAATGTATGTATGGTGACAGCTGACTGATGTACATTGTTCTCATGTTTGTTTAGAAATTTAGGACGATGGAATTATTCAAACGTTGAGTAGCAATACTGATTTATAAGTTAACATTATTTTGTTTCTCCCATGTTAAGTCTATGGGCAATTAATCATCAAAATTTCAAATTTTTTTATGCTACTTTTTAGGGGGTGTCCAAAATATAGTAATGGCGTAACATAGCCATACCAAAAACAGTATTTGGCGAGCCTGTGGCGATAGTAGTCCACCTGTGAAATGGCATTTTGGTTGGTTTGGAAACGGTGAAGATTTCGAGGTTAAGAAAATCGCTGTTTTACATTGGAGAGCTGACCAACACAAACATACCCTGAGCGTTAATGTCCTGAGTGTAATAATATAAATATATTAACAATGCAATAATAAACATAATCATGGAATCATAATTAAAATAATGAATATTCCTGGATACTTATTTAATCCCTTATTTACTTTTTGGAATACCCAGTAGTTATTGTTGTCCTTTCTCATTGCTGTAGCCACACCCCTGTAATTGAGGGAGTACAGACTGCTTACTGAGTGTAGACTGTGCGCAGACTGATTGTGGACTGATTGAAGGCAATTGCAGACTGGGCAGGCTGATTGTGTTCTGATAGGGGACTGATTGCAGATGAGTACAGGCTGATTATGGACTGATTGAAGATGATTGCAGACTGGGCAGGCTGATTGTGTTCTGATAGGGGACTGATTGCAGACTGAGTATGGACTGATTACGGACTGATTGTGGACTGATTGTGGACTGATCGAAGGCGATTGCAGTCTGAGTATGGGCTGATTGCAGACTGAGTACAGGCTGATTTCAGACTGCAGACTGAGTGCTGACTGTGTAAAGGTTGATTTTAGACTGATTGCAGATGAGGACAGGCTGATTACAGACTGATTTCAGACTGAGTACGGGCTGATTGCAGGATGGCTACACAGACTGTGGACAGATTGAAGGCTGATTGCGGACGAACTGAGGACCGACTGCAGACCAACTGCGGATTGAATGAAGATGATTGCAGATTGCAGACTGAATGAAGGTGATTGCAGATTGCAGATTGAATGAAGGTGATTGCAGGCTGGGTACAGACTGGTTACGGGCTGATTGCAGGCTGAGTACAGACTTGATCGCAGACTGATTTCAGGCTGAGTTCAGACTAATTATGAACTACAGTTGTGTTAAAAAAAATAGCAGTACAACATCAGTAACCTGATGAACCACTGTTATTAGTAGTAGTGATATTTCTGCATGGCAAATAATTTACTTGTAGATGTAGTTGTCTACTAGAAAAACAACAGACCCAACTGTCATGACATGCACGCTGCTTGTTCTGAGTAATTGACTCATTCATTGAAAAGGGGCGTGTTCAAAATAATAGCAGTGTGGAGTTTAATTAGAGAATTCATTCATTCTGTGAAAAAACAGGTGTCATTAATTGTCCTTTATTAAGGAAGAAGGGAAGCAAATGTTTCACACATCACACAAAGAATAGTCAGAATGGCAAAGATTCAGCCAATCATCACCTCCAGAAAGATCAAAGATGATCTAAAATTACCTGTAAGTGCTGTTACAGTCAGAAGACGTTTGATCGAAGCTGAGCTATCAGCAAGAAGCCCCCGTAAAGCACCATTGTTGAAAAAACGGCATGTGCAGAATCGGTTAAAATTTGCCAAGAAACACATCGATTGGCTCAAAGAGAAATGGCGTAACATTCTGTGGACTGATGAGAGTAAAATTGTTCTTTTCAGGTCTAGTGGTCGTCGACAGTACGTCAGACGACCCTCGGGTACTAAATTCAAGCCACAGTACACTGTGAAGACAGTGAAGCATGGTGCTGCAAAAATCATGGTATGGGGATGTTTTTCATACTACAGTGTTGGGCCTATTTATCGTATACCAGGGATCATGGATCAGTTTGAATACATCAAAATACTTGAAGAGATTATGTTGTCGTATGCCGAAGAGGAAATGCCCCTGAAATCGGTGGTTCAACAAGACAACGACCCCAAACACACGAGTAAGCGAGCAACATCTTGGTTTCAGACAAAAAGGATTGAGGTAATGGAGTGGCCAGCTCAATCCCCCGACCTCAACCCCATTAAAAACTTGTGGGTGACATTAAAAATGCAGTTTCTGAAGCAAAACCCAAAAATTCACAGGAACTGTGGAATGTAGTTTGTTCATCCTGGGCTGAAATACCTGTTTCTAGGTGCCAGAAGTTGGTTGACTCGATGCAACGCAGATGCGCAGCAGTTATCAAAAACAATAGTTATGCAACTAAATATTAGTTCAGTAATTTAAAGTGAAGTTAAATCTTGAAAAATTTCTTCAGTTTATACAGTAAGTGTTTGAGTTTGAAGAGAAAAATGTCAACACTGCTATTTTTTTTGAACAGATTAATATTCCTTTTCTTTGCTTCCTGTAAAAGAATAACGCAGACTTGATAAAATTTGTTAATGCTTTGATTTGGAATTGAATGTGTAATGTTTCCACTACATTTGAAATATGGAACTAAAAGCTATTAAAAAATATTTGCACTTTTTTTAACACACTGCTATTTATTTGAACACAACTGTACGTCATCCATCAACATGGAGAAAGGCAACACACTCTCAGAATATACAGGACTGTTAGCCTTCACAAATCAGAAGATTATTACAAACAAATTAATGAAAAATGAAAGATAGCACTTTCCGCTATTGGGTCAATAATTAAGTTTAAAAGCAGTAACTGTGGTAAACCCGCCTATTAGAGGATGTAAGTAGCATCTTGTCCACAAGCACGGCGAGGCAGATGGTTTGGAAGACAAAAAAAATCCAAGGGCAAAGGTTGGAGATCTACAGATCTTGATTGCTTCTTGAGGACACAGGTTGGCAAATCTACCATCATACGCTACGTCCCTGGCAATAGGATTTTTTTTAGGATTGCCAGGAAGCAATCAACAAAAATAATCATCTGGAGTTTGCTAAATGGCATTGTAACTTTGCCTGGAACCAGGTGTTAAGGTCAGATGAGATCATGTACACCAGCGGGGGGTTTGGCGTCAGATGAAGAATGCTTATGTTGAAAAGAACTTCATAACTATTGTGCAATATAGGGGTGGTCCATTGATGTTAGAGGTTGTGGTCCTGGGCCTGTTGTTAAGGTCTTTGAAATTATTAACCAGCAAGTACCAAGACATTTGGGCCAAAGGGCCATTTTGTTCAGCAGGTCTGTCCTCATTTTCCATAGAAAGCACCCAAATATTGGTTATAATGAACAATCTACCCAACAACCCTGTTGTTATAAACGCGCCTCACACAAGAGGATGCAATTGCGCCCACGTCACCACACAGGGTCAGTAGAGAACCGAATATGAATTCCAACCCTTATTGTGGTGTTAAATGGGTCACTCACGGGAGGGAGTTAGAAGCTGAAGTAACCTTGCCGCTTCCCTCACCTGCCACTGTGTCGCTAATTCAGTGAGAAATCACGCCCTTTTTTGGTTTTCCCCTCTCAGGTTTCCTTGAAGGCGTACACTAGCTGAAAAACAGGATGGTCATGTTACAGCTTGCTAAGAAGTACTTAAAAGAGACTGCAGAGTTCTGGAGAAAGGTCTTCTGGATCTCGTGGACAGATGAGACTTACTTGTATCAGAGTGATGGCAAGAGCAAAGTGTGGAGGCCAAAAGGAACTGCCCAAGATCCAGAACATACCACCTGATCTGTGAAACATGGTGGTGTTTCACTGATTGACATGTATTGCTGCCACAGGTACTGACTCACTCTTCATTGATGATGTAACTGCTAGCAGTTCATTAAGAATTAATTCTTAAGTGAACAGAAAAATCTTATCTGCTCAAGTTCAAGCAAATGGCGCTTCATCCTACAGCAAGACAATGATCCTAAACATACTGAAAGCAACAAATTAGCTTTTCTAAGCCAAAAACTAGAAGATTCTTGACTGGCCAAGTCAGTCACCTGATGTGAATCCAATTGAAAATGTGTGTAATCTGCTGAAGAGAGAACACCTAAGGCAATTAGCCCCCGAAACAAGCAGGAGCTGAAGATGACTGCAGTAGCCTACAGTCCTGGCAGAGCATCACCAGAGAAGATACTCAGCACCTGGTGATGTCTATAGGTCACAGACTTCAAGCAGTCATTGCATGCAAAGGATATGCGACAAAGTATTAAACATTACTACTTTCATTATTGGCACCCCTGGACTGGAAATGCACTACAAATACTTAAACTACAAAAAATAAAATAAACAATATTATTATTCGGATAAACTCAAAATGCCAAGATGTGAAAAATATTGTATTTTAGTAATTTAGTAACTATTTAGTAATAGTTTATTAATAGTTTACTATTTAAAAAAAAAAAAATTAATAGTTTACTATTTTAGTAAAAGTATTTTTTGTGCATTGCCAGTCAGGGGTGTCAATAATTCTGGAGCCTACTGTATACATAACATTAGTATGTCCCAAACATTATGGTGCTGTGAAATGGGGGGGGGATGTATAAAAACTGTCATTTCTACAAGGTATAAAAAATACCCTTTAATAAAAGCTGAGAATCTGTACTTTAACCACATGTGAATTGTTTGATTACAAATCTAAAATTGTGGAGTACAGAGCCAATTTTTAAAAAATGTCTTTGCGCAAAACATTATGGAGGGCACTATATTACTAACATATAATCGTATATCGCCTGATATTGCAATACTGCTGTAGAAAGGGTACAATAACCAAAAATAAATTATTCAGTTCTACTATGTCTCTGGGTCGTGGTATCTCCCAACACTAAATGTTTCTAGAACATTTTGGGAAGGTTCTGGTTAGGGAAATAAATGTTTTTGTGCCAGCCTATATTTGCACTCACATCTGGGGAACTGTGGTTGACTTGGTATGTCAGTGTCAGCCTGTCCGCTTCAGAGAGCGGCAGTAAGGGGGTTGATTGGTATGTCTGAGTGTCAGCCTGTCCGCTTCAGAGAGCGGCAGTAAGGGGGTTGATTGGTATGTCTGAGTGTCAGCCTGTCTGCTTCAGAGAGCGGCAGTAAGGGGGTTGACTTGGTATGTCTGAGTGTCTGCCTGTCTGCTTCAGAGAGCAGCAGTAAGGAGGTTGAATGGTATGTCTGAGTGTCAGCCTGTCCGCTTCAGAGAGCGGCAGTAAGGGGGTTGACTTGGTATGTCTGAGTGTCTGCCTGTCCGCTTCAGAGAGCGGCAGTAAGGGGCTTGACTTGGTATGTCTGAGTGTCTGCCTGTCTGCTTCAGAGAGCGGCAGTAAGGGGATTGAATGGTATGTCTGAGTGTCAGCCTGTCCGCTTTAGAGAGCGGCAGTAAGGGGGTTGAATGGTATGTCTGAGTGTCAGCCTGTCCGCTTCAGAGAGCGGCAGTAAGGGGGTTGATTGGTATGTCTGAGTGTCTGCCTGTCCGCTTCAGAGAGAGCGGCAGTAAGGGGGTTGATTGGTATGTCTGAGTGTCAGCCTGTCCGCTTCAGAGAGAGCGGCAGTAAGGGGGTTGATTGGTATGTCTGAGTGTCAGCCTGTCCGCTTCAGAGAGAGCGGCAGTAAGGGGGTTGATTGGTATGTCTGAGTGTCTGCCTGTCCGCTTCAGAGAGCGGCAGTAAGGGGGTTGATTGGTATGTCTGAGTGTCTGCCTGTCCGCTTCAGAGAGCGGCAGTAAGGGGGTTGATTGGTATGTCTGAGTGTCTGACTGTCCGCTTCAGAGAGCGGCAGTAAGGGGGTTGGTATGTCTGAGTGTCTGCCTGTCCGCTTCAGAGAGCGGCAGTAAGGGGGTTGATTGGTATGTCTGAGTGTCTGCCTGTCCGCTTCAGAGAGAGCGGCAGTAAGGGGGTTGATTGGTATGTCTGAGTGTCAGCCTGTCCGCTTCAGAGAGCGGCAGTAAGGGGGTTGATTGGTATGTCTGAGTGTCAGCCTGTCCGCTTCAGAGAGCGGCAGTAAGGGAGTTGACTTAGTATGTCTGAGTGTCTGCCTGTCCGCTTCAGAGAGCGGCAGTAAGGGGGTTGAATGGTATGTCTGAGTGTCTGCCTGTCCGCTTCAGAGAGCGGCAGTAAGGGGGTTGATTGGTATGTCTGAGTGTCAGCCTGTCTGCTTCAGAGAGCGGCAGTAAGGGGTTTGATTGGTATGTCTGAGTGTCAGCCTGTCCGCTTCAGAGAGCGGCAGTAAGGGGGTTGGTATGTCTGAGTGTCTGCCTGTCCGCTTCAGAGAGCGGCAGTAAGGGGGTTGATTGGTATGTCTGAGTGTCAGCCTGTCTGCTTCAGAGAGCGGCAGTAAGGGGGTTGATTGGTATGTCTGAGTGTCTGCCTGTCCGCTTCAGAGAGCGGCAGTAAGGGGGTTGATTGGTATGTCTGAGTGTCTGCCTGTCCGCTTCAGAGAGAGCGGCAGTAAGGGGGTTGATTGGTATGTCTGAGTGTCAGCCTGTCCGCTTCAGAGAGCGGCAGTAAGGGGGTTGATTGGTATGTCTGAGTGTCTGCCTGTCCGCTTCAGAGAGAGCGGCAGTAAGGGGGTTGATTGGTATGTCTGAGTGTCAGCCTGTCCGCTTCAGAGAGAGCGGCAGTAAGGGGGTTGATTGGTATGTCTGAATGTCAGCCTGTCCGCTTCAGAGAGAGCGGCAGTAAGGGGGTTGATTGGTATGTCTGAGTGTCTGCCTGTCCGCTTCAGAGAGCGGCAGTAAGGGGGTTGATTGGTATGTCTGAGTGTCTGCCTGTCCGCTTCAGAGAGCGGCAGTAAGGGGGTTGATTGGTATGTCTGAGTGTCAGCCTGTCCGCTTCAGAGAGCGGCAGTAAGGGGGTTGGTATGTCTGAGTGTCTGACTGTCCGCTTCAGAGAGCGGCAGTAAGGGGGTTGGTATGTCTGAGTGTCTGCCTGTCCGCTTCAGAGAGCGGCAGTAAGGGGGTTGATTGGTATGTCTGAGTGTCTGCCTGTCCGCTTCAGAGAGAGCGGCAGTAAGGGGGTTGATTGGTATGTCTGAGTGTCAGCCTGTCCGCTTCAGAGAGCGGCAGTAAGGGGGTTGATTGGTATGTCTGAGTGTCAGCCTGTCCGCTTCAGAGAGCGGCAGTAAGGGAGTTGACTTAGTATGTCTGAGTGTCTGCCTGTCCGCTTCAGAGAGCGGCAGTAAGGGGGTTGAATGGTATGTCTGAGTGTCTGCCTGTCCGCTTCAGAGAGCGGCAGTAAGGGGGTTGATTGGTATGTCTGAGTGTCAGCCTGTCTGCTTCAGAGAGCGGCAGTAAGGGGTTTGATTGGTATGTCTGAGTGTCAGCCTGTCCGCTTCAGAGAGCGGCAGTAAGGGGGTTGATTGGTATGTCTGAGTGTCAGCCTGTCTGCTTCAGAGAGCGGCAGTAAGGGGGTTGATTGGTATGTCTGAGTGTCAGCCTGTCCGCTTCAGAGAGCGGCAGTAAGGGGGTTGGTATGTCTGAGTGTCTGCCTGTCCGCTTCAGAGAGCGGCAGTAAGGGGGTTGATTGGTATGTCTGAGTGTCAGCCTGTCTGCTTCAGAGAGCGGCAGTAAGGGGGTTGATTGGTATGTCTGAGTGTCTGCCTGTCCGCTTCAGAGAGCGGCAGTAAGGGGGTTGATTGGTATGTCTGAGTGTCTGCCTGTCCGCTTCAGAGAGAGCGGCAGTAAGGGGGTTGATTGGTATGTCTGAGTGTCAGCCTGTCCGCTTCAGAGAGCGGCAGTAAGGGGGTTGATTGGTATGTCTGAGTGTCAGCCTGTCCGCTTCAGAGAGCGGCAGTAAGGGAGTTGACTTGGTATGTCTGAGTGTCTGCCTGTCCGCTTCAGAGAGCGGCAGTAAGGGGGTTGAATGGTATGTCTGAGTGTCTGCCTGTCCGCTTCAGAGAGCGGCAGTAAGGGGGTTGATTGGTATGTCTGAGTGTCAGCCTGTCTGCTTCAGAGAGCGGCAGTAAGGGGGTTGATTGGTATGTCTGAGTGTCAGCCTGTCCGCTTCAGAGAGCGGCAGTAAGGGGGTTGATTGGTATGTCTGAGTGTCAGCCTGTCTGCTTCAGAGAGCGGCAGTAAGGGGGTTGATTGGTATGTCTGAGTGTCAGCCTGTCTGCTTCAGAGAGCGGCAGTAAGGGGGTTGATTGGTATGTCTGAGTGTCAGCCTGTCCGCTTCAGAGAGCGGCAGTAAGGGGGTTGGTATGTCTGAGTGTCTGCCTGTCCGCTTCAGAGAGCGGCAGTAAGGGGGTTGATTGGTATGTCTGAGTGTCAGCCTGTCTGCTTCAGAGAGCGGCAGTAAGGGGGTTGATTGGTATGTCTGAGTGTCTGCCTGTCCGCTTCAGAGAGCGGCAGTAAGGGGGTTGATTGGTATGTCTGAGTGTCTGCCTGTCCGCTTCAGAGAGAGCGGCAGTAAGGGGGTTGATTGGTATGTCTGAGTGTCAGCCTGTCCGCTTCAGAGAGCGGCAGTAAGGGGGTTGATTGGTATGTCTGAGTGTCAGCCTGTCCGCTTCAGAGAGCGGCAGTAAGGGAGTTGACTTGGTATGTCTGAGTGTCTGCCTGTCCGCTTCAGAGAGCGGCAGTAAGGGGGTTGAATGGTATGTCTGAGTGTCTGCCTGTCCGCTTCAGAGAGCGGCAGTAAGGGGGTTGATTGGTATGTCTGAGTGTCAGCCTGTCTGCTTCAGAGAGCGGCAGTAAGGGGGTTGATTGGTATGTCTGAGTGTCAGCCTGTCCGCTTCAGAGAGCGGCAGTAAGGGGGTTGATTGGTATGTCTGAGTGTCAGCCTGTCTGCTTCAGAGAGCGGCAGTAAGGGGGTTGATTGGTATGTCTGAGTGTCAGCCTGTCCGCTTCAGAGAGCGGCAGTAAGGGGGTTGGTATGTCTGAGTGTCTGCCTGTCCGCTTCAGAGAGCGGCAGTAAGGGGGTTGATTGGTATGTCTGAGTGTCAGCCTGTCTGCTTCAGAGAGCGGCAGTAAGGGGGTTGATTGGTATGTCTGAGTGTCAGCCTGTCCGCTTCAGAGAGCGGCAGTAAGGGGGTTGATTGGTATGTCTGAGTGTCTGCCTGTCCGCTTCAGAGAGCGGCAGTAAGGGGGTTGAATGGTATGTCTGAGTGTCTGCCTGTCCGCTTCAGAGAGCGGCAGTAAGGGGGTTGATTGGTATGTCTGAGTGTCAGCCTGTCTGCTTCAGAGAGCGGCAGTAAGGGGGTTGATTGGTATGTCTGAGTGTCAGCCTGTCCGCTTCAGAGAGCGGCAGTAAGGGGGTTGACTTGGTATGTCTGAGTGTCTGCCTGTCTGCTTCAGAGAGCAGCAGTAAGGAGGTTGAATGGTATGTCTGAGTGTCAGCCTGTCCACTTCAGAGAGCGGCAGTAAGGGGGTTGACTTGGTATGTCTGAGTGTCTGCCTGTCCGCTTCAGAGAGCGGCAGTAAGGGGGTTGACTTGGTATGTCTGAGTGTCTGCCTGTCTGCTTCAGAGAGCGGCAGTAAGGGGATTGAATGGTATGTCTGAGTGTCAGCCTGTCCGCTTTAGAGAGCGGCAGTAAGGGGGTTGAATGGTATGTCTGAGTGTCAGCCTGTCCGCTTCAGAGAGCGGCAGTAAGGGGGTTGAATGGTATGTCTGAGTGTCAGCCTGTCCGCTTCAGAGAGAGCGGCAGTAAGGGGTTGATTGGTATGTCTGAGTGTCAGCCTGTCCGCTTCAGAGAGAGCGGCAGTAAGGGGGTTGATTGGTATGTCTGAGTGTCAGCCTGTCCGCTTCAGAGAGAGCGGCAGTAAGGGGGTTGATTGGTATGTCTGAGTGTCTGACTGTCCGCTTCAGAGAGCGGCAGTAAGGGGGTTGGTATGTCTGAGTGTCTGCCTGTCCGCTTCAGAGAGCGGCAGTAAGGGGGTTGATTGGTATGTCTGAGTGTCTGCCTGTCCTCTTCAGAGAGAGCGGCAGTAAGGGGGTTGATTGGTATGTCTGAGTGTCAGCCTGTCCGCTTCAGAGAGCGGCAGTAAGGGGGTTGACTTGGTATGTATGAGTGTCTGCCTGTCTAATTCAGAGAGCGGCAGTAAGGAGGTTGAATGGTATGTCTGAGTGTCAGCCTGTCCGCTTCAGAGAGCGGCAGTAAGGGGGTTGACTTGGTATGTCTGAGTGTCTGCCTGTCCGCTTCAGAGAGCGGCAGTAAGGGGGTTGACTTGGTATGTCTGAGTGTCTGCCTGTCTGCATCAGAGAGCGGCAGAAAGGGGATTGAATGGTATGTCTGAGTGTCAGCCTGTCCGCTTTAGAGAGCGGCAGTAAGGGGGTTGAATGGTATGTCTGAGTGTCAGCCTGTCCGCTTCAGAGAGCGGCAGTAAGGGGGTTGAATGGTATGTCTGAGTGTCAGCCTGTCCGTTCAGAGAGAGCGGCAGTAAGGGGGTTGATTGGTATGTCTGAGTGTCAGCCTGTCCGCTTCAGAGAGAGCGGCAGTAAGGGGGTTGATTGGTATGTCTGAGTGTCAGCCTGTCCGCTTCAGAGAGAGCGGCAGTAAGGGGGTTGATTGGTATGTCTTAGTGTCTGCCTGTCCGCTTCAGAGAGCGGCAGTAAGGGGGTTGATTGGTATGTCTGAGTGTCTGCCTGTCCGCTTCAGAGAGCGGCAGTAAGGGGGTTGATTGGTATGTCTGAGTGTCTGACTGTCCGCTTCAGAGAGCGGCAGTAAGGGGGTTGGTATGTCTGAGTGTCTGCCTGTCCGCTTCAGAGAGCGGCAGTAAGGGGGTTGATTGGTATGTCTGAGTGTCTGCCTGTCTGCTTCAGAGAGCGGCAGTAAGGGGATTGAATGGTATGTCTGAGTGTCAGCCTGTCCGCTTTAGAGAGCGGCAGTAAGGGGGTTGAATGGTATGTCTGAGTGTCAGCTGTGGAAGTAAGTCCTTTGACTCCCTCCTCGTTAAGTTCAATTTGAGATGGGTTTTTCGAGTGGAAGAATACTCAAGATAAAGATGAAGGAAATAGCAGAAGTATAATCTTTTATTAAATGGTCAAATGTTGATTCAACATGGGAAAACCACAAACCTACGCAGAGGATTCAGAATTCCCCGAACAATAACAAACATTAGTTTTTACAATATCATAACTCCTCCTTTACGTTGCTAATACACCAATCATATGTGGTAACACCTTTTCATAATATCTTATTTTATCCAATAACAAATTAGGCAAAACATTAATATGTTATATGACCTGTTCTTACCCTATGCGCTTGGGGGCACTCTTGATCTATCAAATAAAATTGTTTGTGAACTCTCCTCCCACCTGTTAGGTCAGCACGATCTATAAGTTCAACTCCTGCTTTGTTATGGAACACAGGAGGAAAACATTCCTGTTTTGACTGGTGTGCTAGATGCCCTCGTCCTTGCTGACAGAGAACTATCCTGCACCCTCTCACAACCCCCCATCTCAGTACTTTTCCACTAGATCTTGACTGTATTATTTAATTATTTATATATTTGCATATGAGGCTTTCTTGGGCCTACGGCTTACTTCCACATTCCCCCCTTTGAGACCCTTCGGTCTCACACTCTCTTGTTGATACTTCGCCTGGTGGTGGAGTTATGTTATGACATTAGTATTGTATGATAAAAATAAACATTTGTAGTTGATTAGTTTCATGCATAATTTACCTAAGTTAATATTTCCTCTAATTAACAATTAACAGATGATCTCTCAAACAGTAAATAAGTAAATAATAAAGAATATCAAAAAGTTAATCAAAAATATCAAAAGTTAATTAAAAATATCAAACGTTAATCAAAAAGCTACTGTATTTAATGATTTTTAATGATCATCTAATTTTGATTCGCTATAATTATACAAAGATTATATAAAAAGAATTGGATTATACTTGTAATGTCGTCTTCCTCTTCTTAGGAGCCCATATTCTAAGAAACCTGAGGAGAGGTTACTAGCACTTCACTCAGGCGTCTCCTACCTTCTTCGCCCTTTTCCTTAATCTATTTATGTGTCTGTTTTATCTATCCTAAGGGCCTTTAGTCAGTTGGGGCTTTATTATGTCCCCTTTGAGTTGTTCTTTTCTTCATGTAGTCAGTGTATGTAATATGTGTGATCATGGGGTGTCAAAAAGTGTCAAATTATTATTATTTTTTAAAATTTATTTAAAACTAGTTTTTAGAACCATTGTCGCTGCTCAGGGTCTGACAGACCCCGAATCTGGGGAAAATTTATCTTGCCAAGGCTTTAGCTACAGTTTTAGAATCCGCATGCACAGTGGGGAATGCTTCTACCCATCTTGAAAATATATCAATGAATATATCAATGATCGATCATATCTACATAGTCCATTACCAACTTTACTACCTTACTTCCTGACAAATTTTGCATCTTGATATCGTGCTAGTATAAACCAATGTTTCTGTATTTCTCTCATCATTTCTGTATTTCTCTCATCATCCCCCCTTGCAGAGTGGCCAACACCATGGGCAGCTCTGCAAATGACCTCTATTACTGCGCTTGGTGCAATTGCTTCCGTCCACAAAAACACGTGGTCCGGAGCCATCAGTGGTTCTTGGTGTAGGTCTTCTCTTGCTCTTGCTTCTGCTTCCATCACTCTTTCACATTCATGTGGTTGGCCTTCTTCTGGGGTCATCATTAATTTCGCTGGGTTCGCAGCTTTGCATCTGATAATGGTCAATCCTGGCTGTGTGAGTAGGATCTCGTTTCCTGATACTCTCCGATAAGTTAGGGATGATTTCCCTCTACTGAGTAGTGCTTCTACTGCATGTGACACATACAGGGTAACTTCATGCCCTGCCGTTATTGGCGTTGCTTGCCTTCTCTACTGCAAAGGCGGCTGCTGCCCGCCCTTTCTCTGGAGTCCTCTTTTTGCAGTACCCCGTCCCGTCATTCCTAAGAATCTCTGCATTTCTTTCACCGTTCTCGGTCTGGGCACCTTCGTAATTGCTTCAATTCGTTTTGCTGAAATACTTTTGCTCCCTTCCTTAAGAGTATGACCCAGGTATTGCACTTGTTCTTGACAAAACTGTAACTTTGACTTGGATACTTTGTGGCCTTTTAGTGTCAGTTCTTGTAACAGTTTCTTACTGTCCTCTTTGCATGCGGTCATACTTGGGCTGCATAGGAGAAGGTCGTCCACGTACTGGATGAGAGTGCTTCCCCCCTTTGGCGCAAAGTCCGCTAGGTCATTTCTGACCATCTGATTGAATAGGCTAGGGGATTCTTTGAGGCAGTCTCTGATAAGTGTACTGTTGCCCCCTGTATCTATTAAAAAGTTGCATGTTTTCCCTCATGAGAATATCAATTTGTGGTTAATTTGTGGCACAGCTGGATGTTATAGATAGCATTTCCTTTGCTTCACACTCTCCCTCTGTTCCTAGGGGTGTAGGATTCTCAAGGCATCCCTATTGAAGGGGATTCTCTTAGGGACTCATTCCCCATTGTTGTTGTGGCTGTTGTGGCTGCTGTGGCTGCTGTGGCTGCTCATACATGTTTTGCTGTGGGATCATCGCTATCTGGTTCTCGGGTCCTTGATATGATGGCATTGGCGGGTACGATGGCCACCACCCAGGGTTTGCTCCTTGGTTCATGTGGCCTCTTGATTGGAATCCTCTTCCTCTTCCTTTGTGACAGTTCCTGGCCCAGTGTCCCATCTTTCCGCATCTCCAGCAGTCTTTTTGCTGCCACTGGCCCTGGTTCGTCCATGGCCTTTGGAAATTTGGTCCAGCCCATTCGATGGATGGGCCCTGTCCTCCTTGGACTTGTTGTGAGGGGGGGGTTCCTGTATCTGCTGGGTTATCATTGCTGCTTGAATTTGAATTCCCGGATCTTCTCTCTCCCTGTCGGCTATCTGGAGAAGTAACAGTTTCTTCTTTAGGGATTTATTCTGCCCTTCTGAGGTCTTCATACTTTCTCTGTGCAGCTTCATGTGGTGGACAAGATGGGCTCTTTGTTTATCCCAATTCTCCTGGGGAAGCCCCACAACCTTGTTCAGGGCCTTTATTACTGGTTCGGGCAATACTTTACACAACATGCGAAAGAACATTGTCGATATTCCTTGTGATGCATCAAATGTCTGTCCCATGTTTGTTTTCCATGTCTCCTGCATTCTGTTGATAAAATCATGGATCACATATCTTCTTAACATCTCCCATGCACAGGGGCAGGTGAGTCATCCTCATCTCTACCCTCGCTTATCCATGGCCCTTCTCCATCTGTTATTTTTGGTAAATCCTTAACCATGTTTTCCAGGTCCATTGATGACCATGGGGTATACTTAGTGAGTGGCTGTTGTCTCCCTGGTTGGGGTAGGACTTGCAATGGGGCCAGGAAGGTTTCTTCATTCTCTTCGTCTCCTTCTTCCCCTGGATTGTATTGAGCAGGTGCTCTCCTTCTTTTGCCGCTCCTCCTGAGGATTTTGCTGGCAGTGTTCTGGATATCACTACTGATGTCATAGACTTGCTTCAATTCTTGAACTCGTTGCTGCGAGTACCCTCCTTCGCGCAGGAATGCTTGTTCTGCTTTCTTCACCTCCTTTAGGGTTTGTTTTCAGCATTTCCTTCGTCACTTTCTTTTTCTTCCTTATTGCACTTTCATCTGATTCTTCACTATCAGAGGAGCTTGATTCATCTTTGGGAATGGCAGTTGACTTTAGTTTCACTTTTCCTTTGATGTCATATTCTCCTCTCCTTGGGTCTCTTCCAGCTCCTCTTGCTCCTCTTTTCGGTTTCGTTTCTCCCTCCCATATCTCATCCTCTACTTCTTCCATTGCCTGTTGATATCCAGTGGCACATCCTAGCTTGCTGCTCCTTTCAGCTCCTTCCCGGACGAGCCCCCACACGTGCCCCCGACGACTTGACTGTTTCTTTCTTGCAACTTGTCATTCCCTGATTCTCTGGTCCGTCATGAGGTGTGTGGAGGCATGGGAATGGTGTGCTATTTGCGGGATTTCCCTCGTTTCCTCAGCTGTCACTCTGGGCTGTCTCTGATTCTCCTTCCTCTGGGCCTGCTGCTGTAACTTTTGATCTTATTAAAACGGTTTCCAAATTACCTTCTACTTCCAGGGTCCCTTTCACTTTCACCAACTCTGGTCTCATCCTCACAGTAGTCTCAGGCCCCTGGCTCAAATCTTCTTGTTCCCCAGTGTTGTTCAATAGGGGATACAGGCCTCTAGCTCCATTTGCTTCCACTGATGGCAGGTATTGAAGTCCAAAAGTACCTTCCTTAGGCCATACCAAGGGACCACTTGTCCATTTTTCATAGTCTTCTCATAGTCATATTTCAAGTCTCATAGTTTGAAATAATTCACTCATGTAGGAGAGAGGTGTCTTTAAAGTCTCGCCCTTCCGCGTTTTCAAATCTTTATTTTTCTTTAGCCCATGCAAGCTTATTCTAGTTAACTGAAAGTGAAACTAAAACTGAAGCAAAAATAAAAAATAAAAATAAAAAATAAAAATAAAAACATTTTAGTTAACTGAAATAAAAATAAAAATAAAGTGATTTTTAAACTTTTAAAACTAACTGTAGTGGTGCAAAATGAACTGGAATAAAAATAAAAATGAATCATGAATTCTTTTTAGTTTCAGTTTCTGATTGCATATAGAGTAATTTAAAACATTCAAAACCAATATTAATAATTTACACTTTCTCTCCCTCTAAATTAGAAAGTGAAATTAAAAACTAATAAAAAATAAAAACTAAATGAAAAACTTACAACTATAATAACTTTGCCTCCATGTTTTCTTTTTAAAATAAAAAATTAAAATAAAATAAAATAAAATAATAAAAACACCAAAAGAAAATATTTTTTTCTTAATTGATTTTTTCTTAATTGATTTTTTCTTAATTGATTTATAATTCATTAATTTATAATTCATTCATTTATTCTTAATTGATTTATTATTATTATTATAATTCAGGGGACCACTCTGTTCTTGGTAGCCACGCCTTTACCTTTAATCCTGTTAGTTCCCAGTTAGTGACTGTGACTCGTGTGGCTCCTCCCCCTGAATGCCCCTGCTCAACTTCCCCTTCTACCTCCTCAGTTCTCAATTCCCTCACTGGGGTACACTCCAGCCAAACGGCTCCGTCTGCCCACCAGTCTAAACATATTTTAAATATTTCTCCTGTTTCTGTGGCCTTGGGTAGGGATTTATTAATCCCTGGATGGCAGCACAGAGATTTTACTCCATATAACTGTTCTCATGTTAATTATTCTCCCACTGTATCTTTATTCCTGTATGTTATTGTGTATTCCCACAATAACATTCACAATAACAGACACATAATATTTCCACTTTTCTAGTGGAGTACTATTTATCTAAGTAAAACCCTGTTATTTACATAATTTCCTTCAGCATTATATACAGCATATCGAAAATACAACAAATTATATTATAACGTTATTATTATAACGTTAGTACACCACCTTATCTTTTTTCTATTGTTCTCCTGTTACAGTATTGTTTAATCGATTATCTTCAGTTTGATTGTACAACCCGTGCAATGGATCTATTGGTTCTAATTTGATCAATTGAGATATATGTATTTACTTTTTATTTATTTACAAAAAATTATAACTATAGTATTATTAACAACAGTAAATTATTTGGCCACACAACATAACTTTTTTTTTTGTCTTTTAGAAAGATTATTTTCTCACAACACTGTTTCCCTATTTGTCCCTACCGTAATATAGCAGTGGCAGTATCTTTCAACTGCTTCACTCTATTCACCGTTTGTGGCGGACTTTGAAGGGAAAGGCGTCCCTTTACACACAACCTCTACGCGACCCACAATCCGGAATTGCTCTATATTGCTCAAGAGTTGCTCAGAGTTTTTGGTTAGCTAACTTGGAGTTCAGTACTCCCCCACAGTGTTGTCATATTCAGGCTATCTTTCAAGCTCATCTTTTAATCAGGCTATCTTTCAAGCTCTGCAGGCTATCTTTCAAGCTCATCTTTTATTCAGGCTATCTTTCAAGCTCTGCACAACTTAAATCACACAATATACACAAAACACAAAATATCACACTCACTCAGAGATCTTGACACTCAGAGTCACTTCTGCTTATTTCTACTTCATCACAATAATTTTTCTACCTATTTATCCTCTCTATTTTGTTTTTATAATCAATATAATTCAATTAATCCACTCACCCACTGGAGCTCCGTCACCGGTGTAGGACCACACTTGGGGCCAACGGAGTGCGGGTAATTCCTCTCTGCAGACTTTTTAAAAAAAGGTGTCTGCTTACCTCTCACTATTGACCGGTCTCTAACTTGAAGAAAAACACCGCACGCCGTTGGTTCCCTCCTGTATCCCCCCCCCGGATCTTGGAGTCCCTGCTGGCTCGCCAACTGTGGAAGTAAGTCCTTTGACTCCCTCCTCGTTAAGTTCAATTTGAGATGGGTTTTTCGAGTGGAAGAATACTCAAGATAAAGATGAAGGAAATAGCAGAAGTATAATCTTTTATTAAATGGTCAAATGTTGATTCAACATGGGAAAACCACAAACCTACGCAGAGGATTCAGAATTCCCCGAACAATAACAAACATTAGTTTTTACAATATCATAACTCCTCCTTTACGTTGCTAATACACCAATCATATGTGGTAACACCTTTTCATAATATCTTATTTTATCCAATAACAAATTAGGCAAAACATTAATATGTTATATGACCTGTTCTTACCCTATGCGCTTGGGGGCACTCTTGATCTATCAAATAAAATTGTTTGTGAACTCTCCTCCCACCTGTTAGGTCAGCACGATCTATAAGTTCAACTCCTGCTTTGTTATGGAACACAGGAGGAAAACATTCCTGTTTTGACTGGTGTGCTAGATGCCCTCGTCCTTGCTGACAGAGAACTATCCTGCACCCTCTCACAACCCCCCATCTCAGTACTTTTCCACTAGATCTTGACTGTATTATTTAATTATTTATATATTTGCATATGAGGCTTTCTTGGGCCTACGGCTTACTTCCACATTCCCCCCTTTGAGACCCTTCGGTCTCACACTCTCTTGTTGATACTTCGCCTGGTGGTGGAGTTATGTTATGACATTAGTATTGTATGATAAAAATAAACATTTGTAGTTGATTAGTTTCATGCATAATTTACCTAAGTTAATATTTCCTCTAATTAACAATTAACAGATGATCTCTCAAACAGTAAATAAGTAAATAATAAAGAATATCAAAAAGTTAATCAAAAATATCAAAAGTTAATTAAAAATATCAAACGTTAATCAAAAAGCTACTGTATTTAATGATTTTTAATGATCATCTAATTTTGATTCGCTATAATTATACAAAGATTATATAAAAAGAATTGGATTATACTTGTAATGTCGTCTTCCTCTTCTTAGGAGCCCATATTCTAAGAAACCTGAGGAGAGGTTACTAGCACTTCACTCAGGCGTCTCCTACCTTCTTCGCCCTTTTCCTTAATCTATTTATGTGTCTGTTTTATCTATCCTAAGGGCCTTTAGTCAGTTGGGGCTTTATTATGTCCCCTTTGAGTTGTTCTTTTCTTCATGTAGTCAGTGTATGTAATATGTGTGATCATGGGGTGTCAAAAAGTGTCAAATTATTATTATTTTTTAAAATTTATTTAAAACTAGTTTTTAGAACCATTGTCGCTGCTCAGGGTCTGACAGACCCCGAATCTGGGGAAAATTTATCTTGCCAAGGCTTTAGCTACAGTTTTAGAATCCGCATGCACAGTGGGGAATGCTTCTACCCATCTTGAAAATATATCAATGAATATATCAATGATCGATCATATCTACATAGTCCATTACCAACTTTACTACCTTACTTCCTGACAAATTTTGCATCTTGATATCGTGCTAGTATAAACCAATGTTTCTGTATTTCTCTCATCATTTCTGTATTTCTCTCATCATCCCCCCATATTTTTGATTAACTTTTTGATATTCTTTATTATTTACTTATTTACTGTTTGAGAGATCATCTGTTAATTGTTAATTAGAGGAAATATTAACTTAGGTAAATTATGCATGAAACTAATCAACTACAAATGTTTATTTTTATCATACAATACTAATGTCATAACATAACTCCACCACCAGGCGAAGTATCAACAAGAGAGTGTGAGACCGAAGGGTCTCAAAGGGGGGAATGTGGAAGTAAGCCGTAGGCCCAAGAAAGCCTCATATGCAAATATATAAATAATTAAATAATACAGTCAAGATCTAGTGGAAAAGTACTGAGATGGGGGGTTGTGAGAGGGTGCAGGATAGTTCTCTGTCAGCAAGGACGAGGGCATCTAGCACACCAGTCAAAACAGGAATGTTTTCCTCCTGTGTTCCATAACAAAGCAGGAGTTGAACTTATAGATCGTGCTGACCTAACAGGTGGGAGGAGAGTTCACAAACAATTTTATTTGATAGATCAAGAGTGCCCCCAAGCGCATAGGGTAAGAACAGGTCATATAACATATTAATGTTTTGCCTAATTTGTTATTGGATAAAATAAGATATTATGAAAAGGTGTTACCACATATGATTGGTGTATTAGCAACGTAAAGGAGGAGTTATGATATTGTAAAAACTAATGTTTGTTATTGTTCGGGGAATTCTGAATCCTCTGCGTAGGTTTGTGGTTTTCCCATGTTGAATCAACATTTGACCATTTAATAAAAGATTATACTTCTGCTATTTCCTTCATCTTTATCTTGAGTATTCTTCCACTCGAAAAACCCATCTCAAATTGAACTTAACGAGGAGGGAGTCAAAGGACTTACTTCCACACAGCCTGTCCGCTTCAGAGAGCGGCAGTAAGGGGGTTGAATGGTATGTCTGAGTGTCAGCCTGTCCGCTTCAGAGAGAGCGGCAGTAAGGGGGTTGATTGGTATGTCTGAGTGTCAGCCTGTCCGCTTCAGAGAGAGCGGCAGTAAGGGGGTTGATTGGTATGTCTGAGTGTCAGCCTGTCCGCTTCAGAGAGAGCGGCAGTAAGGGGGTTGATTGGTATGTCTGAGTGTCTGACTGTCCGCTTCAGAGAGCGGCAGTAAGGGGGTTGGTATGTCTGAGTGTCTGCCTGTCCGCTTCAGAGAGCGGCAGTAAGGGGGTTGATTGGTATGTCTGAGTGTCTGCCTGTCCACTTCAGAGAGCGGCAGTAAGGGGGTTGAATGGTATGTCTGAGTGTCTGCCTGTCCGCTTCAGAGAGCGGCAGTAAGGGGGTTGGTATGTCTGAGTGTCTGCCTGTCCGCTTCAGAGAGCGGCAGTAAGGGGGTTGATTGGTATGTCTGAGTGTCTGCCTGTCCGCTTCAGAGAGCGGCAGTAAGGGGGTTGAATGGTATGTCTGAGTGTCAGCCTGTCCGCTTCAGAGAGAGCGGCAGTAAGGGGGTTGAATGGTATGTCTGAGTGTCAGCCTGTCCGCTTCAGAGAGCGGCAGTAAGGGGGTTGGTATGTCTGAGTGTCAGCCTGTCCGCTTCAGAGAGCGGCAGTAAGGGGGTTGGTATGTCTGAGTGTCAGCCTGTCCGCTTCAGAGAGCGGCAATAAGGGGGTTGGTATGTCTGAGTGTCAGCCTGTCCGCTTCAGAGAGCGGCAGTAAGGGGGTTCAGAGAGCGGCAGTAAGGGGGTTCAGAGAGCGGCAGTAAGGGGGTTCAGAGAGCGGCAGTAAGGGGGTTGAATGGTATGTCTGAGTGTCTGCCTGTCCGCTTCAGAGAGCGGCAGTAAGGGGGTTGGTATGTCTGAGTGTCTGCCTGTCCGCTTCAGAGAGCGGCAGTAAGGGGGTTGATTGGTATGTCTGAGTGTCTGCCTGTCCGCTTCAGAGAGCGGCAGTAAGGGGGTTCAATGGTATGTCTGAGTGTCTGCCTGTCCGCTTCAGAGAGCGGCAGTAAGGGGGTTGATTGGTATGTCTGAGTGTCAGCCTGTCTGCTTCAGAGAGCGGCAGTAAGGGGGTTGATTGGTATGTCTGAGTGTCAGCCTGTCCGCTTCAGAGAGCGGCAGTAAGGGGGTTGATTGGTATGTCTGAGTGTCAGCCTGTCTGCTTCAGAGAGCGGCAGTAAGGGGGTTGATTGGTATGTCTGAGTGTCAGCCTGTCCGCTTCAGAGAGCGGCAGTAAGGGGGTTGGTATGTCTGAGTGTCTGCCTGTCCGCTTCAGAGAGAGGCAGTAAGGGGGTTGATTGGTATGTCTGAGTGTCAGCCTGTCTGCTTCAGAGAGCGGTAGTAAGGGGGTTGATTGGTATGTCTGAGTGTCAGCCTGTCCGCTTCAGAGCGGCAGTAAGGGGGTTGACTTGGTATGTCTGAGTGTCTTCCTGTCCGCTTCAGAGAGCGGCAGTAAGGGGGTTGACTTGGTATGTCTGAGTGTCTGCCTGTCTGCTTCAGAGAGCGGCAGTAAGGGGATTGAATGGTATGTCTGAGTGTCAGCCTGTCCGCTTTAGAGAGCGGCAGTAAGGGGGTTGATTGGTATGTCTGAGTGTCAGCCTGTCCGCTTCAGAGAGCGGCAGTAAGGGGGTTGAATGGTATGTCTGAGTGTCAGCCTGTCCGCTTCAGAGAGAGCGGCAGTAAGGGGGTTGATTGGTATGTCTGAGTGTCAGCCTGTCCGCTTCAGAGAGAGCGGCAGTAAGGGGGTTGATTGGTATGTCTGAGTGTCTGCCTGTCCGCTTCAGAGAGCGGCAGTAAGGGGGTTGAATGGTATGTCTGAGTGTCTGCCTGTCCGCTTCAGAGAGCGGCAGTAAGGGGGTTGGTATGTCTGAGTGTCTGCCTGTCCGCTTCAGAGAGCGGCAGTAAGGGGGTTGATTGGTATGTCTGAGTGTCAGCCTGTCCGCTTCAGAGAGCGGCAGTAAGGGGGTTGGTATGTCTGAGTGTCAGCCTGTCCGCTTCAGAGAGCGGCAGTAAGGGGGTTGGTATGTCTGAGTGTCAGCCTGTCCGCTTCAGAGAGCGGCAGTAAGGGGGTTGGTATGTCTGAGTGTCAGCCTGTCCGCTTCAGAGAGCGGCAGTAAGGGGGTTCAGAGAGCGGCAGTAAGGGGGTTGAATGGTATGTCTGAGTGTCTACCTGTCCGCTTCAGAGAGCGGCAGTAAAGGGCCGTTCACACTACGACGATAACTATAACGATAACTATAACTATAAAAAAAATTTAAATCGTTCAAAGCAAAGTGAATGGATGTGTCCACACTACAACGACAACTATAAAACCAGCCAGAACGATAAATATTCCTATCGTTGGGATCACTCCCAGAGCGATTTTTCATGACGCTGTAAAACGATAGACAATTTCCAGCCAATCAAAAACCACATTCTGTTGGCGCGGGACATGACTAGTTTGTCTGTTCGTTATGGAGGAGCAACTAATACAAGTTGTGGAGATGAACCCAGTGTTGTATAATCTAAACCACCCAGACTACAAACAAAATAAGATGAAGGACATCTTGGCAGCGATTGGGGAGAAGTTTGGTTGAGTGGTAAGTAACGTTACCTGTGACAAAGCCACAGCAGCGAACGAACTAGCTAACGTTAGCTGGCTAGTAGGAGTGCGAGGGTGTGTGGGAAAAATAGGAGCTGTGCAATGGCTGTAGGTTATATGCATCTAGCTTGGCAGTTGAGACATGAGATTGAGGGATTCGCTGTCTGTCATTGAGGACGAGTCATTCACCAGACTGATGCTGCGTTCACGTCATGTGGGAGAGATGGTAAATAACTTACGAACTACAAAGTTTCTAACTTGGAAATACCGGGTGCGTCTCAATACTCGAAAAAAGGCATCCTCCTTTCTTCTACTACCACCTCCTCTCCTCCATGCCCCGAAAACGGATCTTTCTGTCCTGATCTAATATTGCTGATTACGTATTAATTACATATTAATTAATTAATGTCTCGACGCAAACCGCAATGTCACGTCGGCTACATGTATACTATAGACTTCATGCAACAACTTGTACCTGAAACGTATAGACTGTTTTGCACACTTCTGGGTAGGAGACTAGTGGAGGAAAGGAGGTGAGGAGTGAAGAATTTGGGACGCACCCGAGGATGCATTTTTCTGTCAGCTCTTCGTTATCCATTTTTGCGTTGTTTGTGTTAATTCGCGGGAAATTAGGAACGATAAAAAGTTGTAGTGTGGACGCGTGAGAAATCTTCCATCGTTATAGTTATAGTTCATTTTTTATAGTTATCGTCGTAGTGTGAACGGCCCTTAAGGGGGTTGACTTGGTATGTCTGACTGTCTGCCTGTCCGCTTCAGAGAGCGGCAGTAAGGGGGTTGAATGGTATGTCTGAGTGTCAGCCTGTCCGCTTCAGAGAGCGGCAGTAAGGGGGTTGAATGGTATGTCTGAGTGTCAGCCTGTCCGCTTCAGAGAGCGGCAGTAAGGGGGTTGATTGGTGTGTCTGAGTGTCAGCCTGTCCGCTTCAGAGAGAGCGGCAGTAAGGGGGTTGATTGGTATGTCTGAGTGTCAGCCTGTCCGCTTCAGAGAGAGCGGCAGTAAGGGGGTTGATTGGTATGTCTGAGTGTCAGCCTGTCCGCTTCAGAGAGAGCGGCAGTAAGGGGGTTGATTGGTATGTCCGAGTGTCTGCCTGTCCGCTTCAGAGAGCGGCAGTAAGGGGGTTGATTGGTATGTCTGAGTGTCTGCTTGTCCGCTTCAGAGAGCGGCAGTAAGGGGGTTGAATGGTATGTCTGAGTGTCTGCCTGTCCGCTTCAGAGAGCGGCAGTAAGGGGGTTGGTATGTCTGGTGTCTGCCTGTCCGCTTCAGAGAGCGGCAGTAAGGGGGTTGATTGGTATGTCTGAGTGTCAGCCTGTCCGCTTCAGAGAGAGCGGCAGTAAGGGGGTTGATTGGTATGTCTGAGTGTCTGCCTGTCCGCTTCAGAGAGCGGCAGTAAGGGGGTTGATTGGTATGTCTGAGTGTCTGCCTGTCCGCTTCAGAGAGCGGCAGTAAGGGGGTTGAATGGTATGTCTGAGTGTCTGCCTGTCCGCTTCAGAGAGCGACAGTAAGGGGGTTGGTATGTCTGAGTGTCTGCCTGTCCGCTTCAGAGAGCGGCAGTAAGGGGGTTGGTATGTCTGAGTGTCAGCCTGTCCGCTTCAGAGAGCGGCAGTAAGGGGGTTGGTATGTCTGAGTGTCAGCCTGTCCGCTTCAGAGAGCGGCAGTAAGGGGGTTGGTATGTCTGAGTGTCAGCCTGTCCGCTTCAGAGAGCGGCAGTAAGGGGGTTAACTTAGTATGTCTGAGTGTCTGCCTGTCCGCTTCAGAGAGCGGCAGTAAGGGGATTGAATGGTATGTCTGAGTGTCAGCCTGTCCGCTTTAGAGAGCGGCAGTAAGGGGGTTGAATGGTATGTCTGAGTGTCAGCCTGTCCGCTTCAGAGAGCGGCAGTAAGGGGGTTGAATGGTATGTCTGAGTGTCAGCCTGTCCGCTTCAGAGAGAGCGGCAGTAAGGGGGTTGATTGGTATGTCTGAGTGTCAGCCTGTCCGCTTCAGAGAGAGCGGCAGTAAGGGGGTTGATTGGTATGTCTGAGTGTCAGCCTGTCCGCTTCAGAGAGAGCGGCAGTAAGGGGGTTGATTGGTATGTCTGAGTGTCTGCCTGTCCGCTTCAGAGAGCGGCAGTAAGGGGGTTGATTGGTATGTCTGAGTGTCTGCCTGTCCGCTTCAGAGAGCGGCAGTAAGGGGGTTGAATGGTATGTCTGAGTGTCTGCCTGTCCGCTTCAGAGAGCGGCAGTAAGGGGGTTGGTATGTCTGAGTGTCTGCCTGTCCGCTTCAGAGAGCGGCAGTAAGGGGGTTGATTGGTATGTCTGAGTGTCTGCCTGTCCGCTTCAGAGAGCGGCAGTAAGGGGGTTGAATGGTATGTCTGAGTGTCAGCCTGTCCGCTTCAGAGAGAGCGGCAGTAAGGGGGTTGAATGGTATGTCTGAGTGTCAGCCTGTCCGCTTCAGAGAGCGGCAGTAAGGGGGTTGGTATGTCTGAGTGTCAGCCTGTCCGCTTCAGAGAGCGGCAGTAAGGGGGTTGGTATGTCTGAGTGTCAGCCTGTCCGCTTCAGAGAGCGGCAGTAAGGGGGTTGGTATGTCTGAGTGTCAGCCTGTCCGCTTCAGAGAGCGGCAGTAAGGGGGTTCAGAGAGCGGCAGTAAGGGGGTTGAATGGTATGTCTGAGTGTCTACCTGTCCGCTTCAGAGAGCGGCAGTAAGGGGGTTGACTTGGTATGTCTGACTGTCTGCCTGTCCGCTTCAGAGAGCGGCAGTAAGGGGGTTGAATGGTATGTCTGAGTGTCAGCCTGTCCGCTTCAGAGAGCGGCAGTAAGGGGGTTGAATGGTATGTCTGAGTGTCAGCCTGTCCGCTTCAGAGAGCGGCAGTAAGGGGGTTGATTGGTGTGTCTGAGTGTCAGCCTGTCCGCTTCAGAGAGAGCGGCAGTAAGGGGGTTGATTGGTATGTCTGAGTGTCAGCCTGTCCGCTTCAGAGAGAGCGGCAGTAAGGGGGTTGATTGGTATGTCTGAGTGTCAGCCTGTCCGCTTCAGAGAGAGCGGCAGTAAGGGGGTTGATTGGTATGTCTGAGTGTCTGCCTGTCCGCTTCAGAGAGCGGCAGTAAGGGGGTTGATTGGTATGTCTGAGTGTCTGCCTGTCCGCTTCAGAGAGCGGCAGTAAGGGGGTTGAATGGTATGTCTGAGTGTCTGCCTGTCCGCTTCAGAGAGCGGCAGTAAGGGGGTTGGTATGTCTGGTGTCTGCCTGTCCGCTTCAGAGAGCGGCAGTAAGGGGGTTGATTGGTATGTCTGAGTGTCAGCCTGTCCGCTTCAGAGAGAGCGGCAGTAAGGGGGTTGATTGGTATATCTGAGTGTCAGCCTGTCCGCTTCAGAGAGAGCGGCAGTAAGGGGGTTGATTGGTATGTCTGAGTGTCTGCCTGTCCGTTTCAGAGAGCGGCAGTAAGGGGGTTGATTGGTATGTCTGAGTGTCTGCCTGTCCGCTTCAGAGAGCGGCAGTAAGGGGGTTGAATGGTATGTCTGAGTGTCTGCCTGTCCGCTTCAGAGAGCGACAGTAAGGGGGTTGGTATGTCTGAGTGTCTGCCTGTCCGCTTCAGAGAGCGGCAGTAAGGGGGTTGATTGGTATGTCTGAGTGTCTGCCTGTCCGCTTCAGAGAGCGGCAGTAAGGGGGTTGAATGGTATGTCTGAGTGTCAGCCTGTCCGCTTCAGAGAGCGGCAGTAAGGGGGTTGGTATGTCTGAGTGTCAGCCTGTCCGCTTCAGAGAGCGGCAGTAAGGGGGTTGGTATGTCTGAGTGTCAGCCTGTCCGCTTCAGAGAGCGGCAGTAAGGGGGTTCAGAGAGCGGCAGTAAGGGGGTTGGTATGTCTGAGTGTCAGCCTGTCCGCTTCAGAGAGCGGCAGTAAGGGGGTTAACTTGGTATGTCTGAGTGTCTGCCTGTCCGCTTCAGAGAGCGGCAGTAAGGGGGTTGATTGGTGTGTCTGAGTGTCAGCCTGTCCGCTTCAGAGAGAGCGGCAGTAAGGGGGTTGATTGGTATGTCTGAGTGTCAGCCTGTCCGCTTCAGAGAGAGTGGCAGTAAGGGGGTTGATTGGTATGTCTGAGTGTCTGCCTGTCCGCTTCAGAGAGCGGCAGTAAGGGGGTTGATTGGTATGTCTGAGTGTCTGCCTGTCTGCTTCAGAGAGCGGCAGTAAGGGGGTTGAATGGTATGTCTGAGTGTCTGCCTGTCCGCTTCAGAGAGCGGCAGTAAGGGGGTTGGTATGTCTGAGTGTCTGCCTGTCCGCTTCAGAGAGCGGCAGTAAGGGGGTTGATTGGTATGTCTGAGTGTCAGCCTGTCCGCTTCAGAGAGAGCGGCAGTAAGGGGGTTGAATGGTATGTCTGAGTGTCAGCCTGTCCGCTTCAGAGAGCGGCAGTAAGGGGGTTGATTGGTATGTCTGAGTGTCTGCCTGTCCGCTTCAGAGAGCGGCAGTAAGGGGGTTGACTTGTCTGAGTGTCTGCCTGTCCGCTTCAGAGAGCGGCAGTAAGGGGGTTGAATGATATGTCTGAGTGTCTGCCTGTCCGCTTCAGAGAGCGGCAGTAAGGGGGTTGACTTGTCTGAGTGTCTGCCTGTCCGCTTCAGAGAGCGGCAGTAAGGGGGTTGGTATGTCTGAGTGTCAGCCTGTCCGCTTCAGAGAGCGACAGTAAGGGGGTTCAGAGAGCGGCAGTAAGGGGGTTCAGAGAGCGGCAGTAAGGGGGTTGACTTGGTATGTCTGAGTGTCTGCCTGTCCGCTTCAGAGAGCGGCAGTAAGGGGGTTGATTGGTATGTCTGAGTGTCTGCCTGTCCGCTTCAGAGAGCGGCAGTAAGGGGGTTGACTTGGTATGTCTGAGTGTCTGCCTGTCCGCTTCAGAGAGCGGCAGTAAGGGGGTTGATTGGTATGTCTGAGTGTCTGCCTGTCCGCTTCAGAGAGCGGCAGTAAGGGGGTTGACTTGTCTGAGTGTCTGCCTGTCCGCTTCAGAGAGCGGCAGTAAGGGGGTTGAATGGTATGTCTGAGTGTCTGCCTGTCCGCTTCAGAGAGCGGCAGTAAGGGGGTTGAATGACGGAACAGGCTGTTCACCCTGAAGCCTTCATTGTCTCTGAATGCTGACCAGATATTTAAACTTTTTATTCTTGTGAACATTAATCATGGTGTGAATTACAGAATGAAAAACCGACCGACAAACACGCACTGTGTGACTCACATACTCATACACACACACACACACAAAAGTTTACGCCCAGCTCCTCCACATCATGGGTTACATGCAAACCCGCTGATTCTGCGCTCTGCTTTACATTAAAAAAATAAAGCTGTAAATCATTATTTGCAAGCTAATGCGGCTTCATTGTAGTTATTGTTAATAGACATAAACTTCATACTGTAATGACTCTCAGCATTGATGTTGCTAAACACGTTGTTAAATATTAAATTTCTCTTGTAGGCTAATTCTTTTGGGCTAAATATATAGCTACATGACTTTGTATACAATAGCAGGCTATTGCGGTGAAGTGGCAGGGTTAAATTCAGGAGAACACATGTTCGTTTATGAATTAATGCGTATTCTAGATCACGAGCAATCAGATCACAATGCCATAGAATAATGAGCACAAGAAGATAATCGTGCCATGAAAACATCAATTTGCACGTGCTCGTTTAGGTTCGTCCATAAGCGTTGTTTCTCACAGTTAGAGGCACGTGAGAGTAGTTTTTTTAGCGTCGGCTAAAAATGTTGACGACACAGTGGAACCGAACTGACCTTTTTTCAGTCGGTGTGGTTTCATAGCATCTTCCCTCACCCGGCAGAACATGCATATTTGTTCTCCAGCAGCAGGCTGCAGCGATTGGTGGAAAATTGCTGTTGCTAGGCTCACGCGCTGCTCTGCTTTGCTTTTGGAATATCCACCACCCCGCACTACACAGGAAATTGAGTCACAGATTAAATAAAGTAAAACATGAAAACTAACGAAAAGAAAATATTCGACGTAATGTAGTCATCGTTTAGAACCGACAGAATTTTGCGTTAAATTGCAAAGACACGTGTAATTAACACTATTGCAATTTAGTTCTGCAACGTAGATGAACAGTGTTAAGACCCTTTTACTCCCAGTTAACCCTATGATAACACTGCACGTAGGCTATACTGTCGGGAAGACAGGGTAGAGGTAGACAGTCACACAAAATAGGAAGATTTCCCATTAATGTCAGGTGGAAATATTTGGGTTTATAAAAATTGCATATTGTGGTTGTTTTGGGTGTGATACCTGCTTTGTTTCGAAAGGGCTGCCGTGCGATTCTATGATTTTGAGAGCGAGACGTCGCTGAAAGAAAGAGGGAGGATTTTCAACAAGAGGTTGACAATTCGGTGAGGGCTGGGACTTTAGGCCTATTAGCCTACGATGCCTTCTCGTGTGGCTGACGTGGGAAAGACTGCGCTTTTCCATTGGAACGCCTAAAACAGCAGAGGTAGCTCATTTCTCTTTACCCACACAGGTGAACAATACCTCATTCGAAACCACATCGCGTTATTGTTTAACGGAAACCGTTATCCTTATGAGTCTTAAATAAAGCCACGCGTAGCCTATATATTTTTTATCAAGCGATTGAAGTTAAGAACATCACTCGCATCCAATAACAGCGCGGCCGTTGCAGGGTTTTGAGCCGTCAGACTTCAGGACACAATACTTTTCCCCAACTAGTTTTCCTCACTGCCGTTGCCGTGCATGAATTTCATTCAAACTTTCCTCCTGTGGCTACGAGTGAGCCGCACTGGCCCTCAAATGTCGAACGGTCTTACGCTGAGAATGTTCTTCCCGAATATTAAACCATGCGGCAGGACATGACAATGCAGTAGCCTACCAGTCAAAAGTTTGGACACGCCTACCCATAGAAGTTTTGTTGTTGTTGTTATTTTTACTGTTTTCCACATTTTAGGATAGTAAAGACATCAAAATGAGATAACACGAATGAAATTATGCAAAGACCAAAAAAGTGTTAAAGGTATACTATGTAGTATACCCGAAAATTGCTTATCACGTGTTCTTCTCAGACACGCACGACTACGCACGAGCATTGTGGTGACGTTTCACACATATTTTGACCGTGGAGTCAATTCAATTTGCTTTATTGGCATGACAATACATTGCATCTGTATTGCCAAAGCATACTACATTAAAACAGTCGAAGACATACATCTAACACTGAACAATACAAAACAGCAAAGACTAGAAACGAATGAACAGTAACCATACATTAAAACAATAAATTTTCTTTGATTATGGATTTAGAAATAACAATAATGTAAAATAATAAAGTACAATTAAAAATAATAATAATTATCAATAGAAATGATAATAATGATGATGAGAATGACACATATGATCTTATAAAGTGAATATAATAAATATAAAAAATTAAAATTGGTTTATAATGTCATTCGCTGACCCTAAGACGATGGCAGGCAGGTATATATTGTGCTGGCAGGTCACACCACGTCCTCTCCTCTCCTTTGGATATCTGTTATATTTTTTAATTGAGGGTATCTCTGATTTATTTTGGGAAAATATTTCTGATTTGATTGTATTTTTTGCATTTTGTGATAAAGTGCAGCTCTGTCTCAACTTTGTTGAGATGGCAATGTTTCTCCTCCCGGAGTCTGTCGACTCTATCACGGTCACTCTGATCAAGCTGTCCTCTTCCCCTGGTCCTGCCTCGCCCACCATGCACATGACTGCCCCTCACCCTTACTCTGGGGCCGCGACCACTGGATGTTGATGGCTACAGAATGAACCGAGCAGAATTACAAAATGATGATTTTGAATTATTTTATGAAAATGAACAGTGGTCAAATTTACAGAGCAATAGCTAAGATTACTAACTTATATGCTTTGAGCATGTAACGTAGTTTATTTTACATGATCAAGGTTTGGTCAAACATGATAAATAGACTATTGTCAACAATAAACAAACATCACAACAATAGATAGCCTTAGCTAGGTGTATGGTCGCTATTTTTATAATGATATTGTTACCTCCTCAGCTGAAAACTTCTTGCTAATGAGTAAGGGCAGAAACATACCTCACGCAAATACACGATCGTGGACGCTTCTAGCTACGCGAACAGTTTTTCTTTTGCCATGAAATTTGTGAAAAATTTTTTCGTGAAATTTATGAAAAAGCTCTGGCTTGTCTTTCACAAATGTCATGGCAAAAAAAAAAATGTTCGCGTAGCTCGAAGCGTGCACATTCGCGTATTTGTGTGAGGTATGTTTCGGCCCTAAATGTCTAAATTGTACTGACGACGCATACGTAACGGTAAGTAGCCTAAGCTAAAATAAGAGTTTACCTGGAAGCCTGCCCACATGGCCTGGCAATCAATCAAATGGGCAGGAACTGACGTTTCATTCATGACGTTTACACAATTTTAGCTGTCTCTGGCTTTAAAAATGGCGGTGGGATGTCAACAGTGTAGCATTCAAAACATTAACAAAAAAACACTTTGCAAACGAGTTATGAGGTAGGAAATGCATTCAACATGTTTATTACACCACAAGGATACACACCATGTTTTTTGGGGAGAAAATTTGAATGTAAACAAAGAACGAGTTGTTTACAATGAAACTACATAGTATACCTTTAAACAAATAAAAAAAGTCTTATATTTTAGATTCTTCAAAGTATCCACCCTTTGCCTTGATAACGGCTTTGCACATTCTTGCCATTCTCTCAACCAACTTCTGTGGTAAACAGGTATTCCACAGGTAAACGGGTGATGCTATCATGACTCTGTATAAAAGGATATCAAAAGACTGCAAGGAAGATGCAAGGAGCGGAATTAGTTATATTTGTAACAAAAGATTACCGTAGTTCTTGTATTGTATACAAAAAACCTTCTGTCCACTAAAGTGGACATCATGCATTAAGAGTTGTAATCTGCATGTGTGGTCTATGTTTTCAAGGGGCCATTTGGGGCACATTTCTGTGACTTAGGCAGGTGAAACACATGCAGTTTGATGTGAAAAAAATATTGCTTTGTTTTATAATAATTCATGCATGAAAAGGTTAATCCCTAGTCCCACCCCCCAATTCCCATAGAGATCCATTCAAATGCAGAGATGTTATAGTATCGCTTGTAAGAGTACCTGAAAATAAGATATCAAGAGTCTTTTGATATCCTTTTATACCCAGTCATGATAGCATCACCTGTTGAATGTTTTAAACAGGTGTTTTTTTTTTACTTCCCAGTCTTTTTTTGTCCCTGTCCCAACCGTTTGGGAACGTGTTGGAGGCATCAAACTCGGAATTAGCGTAGATTTACAAAAATTTACACATGTTTTAAACAGGTGTTTTTTTTTTTACTTCCCAGTCTTTTTTTGTCCCTGTCCCAACCGTTTGGGAACGTGTTGGAGGCATCAAACTCGGAATTAGCGTAGATTTACAAAAATCAATAAAGTTGATAAGGTAAAACATTAAATATCTTTTCTTTGTACTGTTTTCAATTAAATATATGTAAAAGAGAATTTAAAAATCACTGCTTTCCGCTTTTATGTGCATTTTATATTCTGTCCCAACTTTTTTGGAATTGGGGAACTGCCCTGATACCCACCACTGTAAAGCCCTTAGATCGTCAGAATTGTTTTGGTATTATAATCCTTCATTGCATACAAAAGCTGTCTGTCTGGGCCCATCAAAAAACGTACACTAAAACAGAAATAGCATTGGGAAACTCCAGAACGAGAATTGTCTCCTTTACCAGGCGGATTTACGGGCAACCAGCTGTGGTCATTGGTGTGCGATGAAATGCTGATCACAGCCGGCCGAAAAACTCCCATCGCTGGGTGACGCTAGAGCCAGGCGGCCTTGACCCTGTGGGGCTGCCGCCCATAGTCGGCACCGGCAAGGCTCGAATTATACCAGTAATCTCTGTACCCACTGAGCAACCCATTATCTCCCTAAAATGTCTTCTTCACTCACCCTAATTATATTGCCCCACCCCCGTCACTGCAGAGTTGAGCCAAGCGTTCATGACTCAGTATGTGCCATTTTTACATGACATTTACCTGGATTATTATGTTGTTATGAAATACAAATATGAGCAGAACTGTTTGATTCCCAGGTGCCCTGCAATTGCATCCTTGAGCCGTGAAGACCGGCCATTTTGTGAACTAAACGAACATGAGCTTTTAACTATTACAATGGCTTTTAGGTCTGCAGATATGCCTCCTAATGACACATATCAGGAATTGTAACACTGTTCCCATATTATTTCACAGATTGGTCACACTTGTTTGGAGTTACTATTTAGTGCTGATGGAAAAGATGAATTTATTATAATTTACTGTATAAAAAAATATTTTAGTGAGCTGGTGAACATGCAATAAATATTTTGTGAAATAATTTAGAAATCCTTATTCTATTTTTTTTTAACAGATATTCTGTCTTCAGCTGTTTGCTAATTAATTTAATAATTTCCAGACAAACATGGGGCAACAAGTGTAAGTAATACTACCTTCTCCCTGCTTACATTTATTAGCATTTTTTTACGGTAAACTTGTGTGACGGTGTCATGCAAAACCCTTGTCATATTTTTGTGTCATTTAGTTTATTTTTATCTGGATTTACAGTTCTCATTGATCTCTTTTTACTGTACATTTTCATAACTCAACAACAAATGAATTCAGTTTAAAACCCCATACGGCAAGAATACAATGTTTTGTTAGTAAATGGGATGAACAAGGCTCTTTGTTTTTCCCAATTATTCTTATTTTTAAAAAGATGTTCACGTTTTGCGAAACACGGGATGTTAAAATTTGCGGATATTTACAACAGAGGATCTGAGTAGCTACTGTCATACAAATACGACCACCAAATGACGCACTCTTTTGGTCCAGTAAGTTTCCAGTGGGCCGAAATTTGGACACTTGCAGGCGAACGCAGTCCTTTATCCTGTCAGCAGGCTTTCCGATGGCCTATGGCCAATCCTCCTGCTCCGGCCGTCCATATGCCGTGCATGTTAACTTTCAGGCGATCATGGAGAGCCACGCTTGCTGGGACAACCATCTGTCCACTCGCCGATATAGCGCGGCGTCCGTGAACCGAGGCCCAGGGTGCCGAAGGACCAGAGCAAACGCAAACTCTTTTCTGCCTGTCAGAGGATTAGATCATCCCATTGGTGCAATTAGCACTGGTGTGACAAAGTGCTACCTAATTTCGGTGTTCCAAATGCGTAAGACGGTAACAAATACTGGAGTGGGAATATTGGAATATCCCGCGAGCTGACTATTCAGTGTTGCTCTGTGCTTGTGGCACAACTGAGGCTCCAAACCTGAGCAGACTGGACACTGTAGCTTAAACATTGCTGATTCAGGTATGTAAGCTGGCATCTATTCCCGGGGGCCCGAATTGCAGGGACCCAGGTGGCTTCCTCCCTTAGGTGTAAGGTGGGTCCAACAGGGTTCCAAGAGTTTTGACGGCATCAGTGGCCCCTAGTCGGCCCGCAGACATCTGCAGGTTGCCAGTTCTTAGGGAGAAACCCGCCTCTCCTCTAGCCGACCCTCACCACCTTGTAGTAAGCCGGCGGCTTGTGTTTTGGAAAGTGGTCCACTGGCTCATGGGTGAATGTATGAGAGAAGTCCACGTGATTTGGCTAAATCGGCTGCGGCGCTTCTTGTTTAAATGTGGGAAATGGTTACTCATGGTGACCATTAATCAAAAATATAAGGAAAAGAGGACAAAAATGTCATTGGAAAGACCAAACTAGTGCATTAAAAAAAATTTGAAACCAACATCGCTTTCGAAATGGATCTGTTCTGAATGAACTCATTGACACAGCGGAGCTTCAGGTAACACAAATAATAGTGGTTGAGGGGATAGTTCACTTTCTGTGGTTTTTTAGATATTATTTCAACATTAATGTCAGTTTTTAATTGGCCCATATTTATGTGCAGTGAAGGATACTTTAGATACTGACAGAAGTTTCTGATGACCAGCCGGCTTTACAATGACTGGCGTAGGGCATTCAGGGTTTTGTGGTACAAAGTGAGAAAATACACTTAACCCTTGTGTTCCGTTTTGGTCAAAATGACCCGTTTTAAACTTCTAGGGGAATGACATTTTGAGAGATGTTTTTCATGACCAGTGACTAAGCCAGTGTAAATTTGGTTATTTTTTGTGTTTCTATTTGTTGTTAAGCATCTGTATTTGCTTTGTCTCTTTTTGCCTATATGGTTTCTGAATATCGTGCCCACCAGAATTATTGGCAACCTCAATTAATATGAGTTGGATTAAATTCAGTTAATTGTTTATCATATGCATTATATGCTCAGAAAAATGAGAACATTATATTGTTTAATTGTGATACCATTGATCAGAGGAAAAACATTTCTTAAATGCAAATTTTTTATTTATTTTGAAGAAGATGTGTGTCACAATTATTGGCAGGCCTGTATTCAATACTTTATGCACCCTCCCTTTGCCAAGATAAGATAACAGCACAGAGTCTTCTTCTGTAATGTTTGATGAGGTTGACACATAGCAAGGGATTTGAGACCATTGCTCCATACAGAATCTCTCCAGATTGTGGACTCTCCTCTTCAGCTCACCCCACAGGTTTTCAATGGGGTTTAGTTCAGGGGACTGGGATGGCCATTGCAAAACTTTTCTGTGGCCAGTGAACAATTTTTGTGTAGATTTTGAGGTATGCTTTGGGTCACTTTTAGCCTTCTGGTAGAGCCAGCCAGATTTTGGTCTAAAGTTCCCAGGTCCTTTGGCGGAAAAAAAGCCCCGCAACATCATAGATTCACCACCATATTTAACTGTGCGCATAAGGCTATTTTCAGTGCAACTAAGCCTCTTATTACGCCAAACCCACCTTTGGTATTTATTGCTAAAAAGTTCAGTTTCGTATAGTCTGACCATAACACCCAGTTTCAATCTAAATTCTGGTAGCATTCAGCAAACTCCAGGCGCTTACGTTTATGATATGATGACAGCAGAGGCTTTATTCTGGCACGCCTTCTAAATAACATATTGGCATAGAGGTGGCATCTAATTGTACTTTTGGAGACTTCAGTAATCTCAAACTGTGATCCTTGGGGAAATGTTTGCCTCTCAAACCATCCCCCTCACTGTGCATGGGGGCAAACTACATTCCAGGCAGGTTCATCGCAGCTCCAGTTGCTTTAAACTACTTAATTATTGCCTTAATGGTGGAAATAGGTAGTGTCAGACATGAAGCTATGGAGGTACCTTGTCTCATTTTATTTGTGTGTTCTCTGATCTTTCCCCTGTTGATGGATGACTAAGGGCTTTTGGTCACCTCATATTTATACTCCAGTTAATCAGGCAGTTGAGAATGACCACATAATAATTCCTAAATACTGAGGTGTACTTAAAAAATGTAAAATATAAATGAGAATATACTCATTGTTGCTTGTAACTATTTCTAGCTTTGCCAATAATAATGAAATGTTTTTGAAAATTGTTTTTTATAAAGAATTTGTTTTTCTTTGAATAATTTTACAAAAATTAAATATTAGATGTTTCTCATATTTTGAGAGTAAGGACATGCTGATGAACAACAAAGACATTTTTTATGGCCTTTTTTTGCTTGTATTTTCCAGGGTTGCCAATAATTCTGGTGGGCCATGCATAATAAGATACAGATGAAAATAATTCAGAATGTCAGTTCAATACAATAAGAAATCAATAATCTACTGCATGAAAACCTTTCATTTTACTTTTTCACAGATAAACATGATTCACACCCCCCATGCCTTTACAGTGGATGTATATACGGAAATCCCATCTTTATCACAAACAAATGAATGAAACTTTCTTTGATACATGTGATCTTGCAACCATTAAATGGTAAATGGCAACCATTAACCATATACATTGTTTTTATTGTTTGGAATTGAGATAAATGTAATATACAGTATATTGCGTACATTTTATTTCTGTTTTGCTTTAGAAATCCCAATAATGTCCTGTCCTGGGTATATTTGACCCAGGCTAACAGTGTCCCAGGTGATAATAAGTAAACAGAACACAAGGGTTCAAGTTTGAAGAACAATAGAATAGAATAGAATAACTTTTATTTTCCCGCTAGGGAACTTCAGTTGTAGCCCCAGCAACAACAAAAAAGACATACAGTGGGGCAGACCCACAACACACAAACAAACATATCAAATAAAGACATTCAATATAATCATTGCATTAATCAAGTTAAATTAACTAATTAAGTTAATTAAAGTGTAATAGCCTACAGCGAAACAGAAATGAATAAAAATAGCCCCCGCTGTCCCGAGATGTCCAGTGTTATCAAGCAGTCCAACACACAAACTCCGCCTCCACGACTTTCCTCCATACACGCAGTGTTGCGGTATCTGTACACTGTCGAAACAGAGCACCAATCATCAATCATCAATGTTTTTTTGTTTTTTTTGCTTTAAACCACAAAGCCCTGAATGCCCCTATGCCAGCGATTATGAAGCCAACTGGTCATTCGAATCTTCTGTCAGTATCTAAAATATCTTTCATCGCGTACAAAACGATCCGAGCCAATCAAAAACACACACTAAAACTGAAATTAAAAAACACAGAAAGTGACTTATGTATTTAACCTGGTTACAGAGTTGCACATTTGCCCCTTCTCTGCCCAGCCCCATCTGTTCATGGTGTTTGTATTATATTCTTCCATTTCATAGCACCGTGTTTTAGGGTAAAATAAAGGTCACTGTGGTTTTCAGATTTTTTTTTTTTTGTCAATACAAAAACAGGTGCAAGTAACATTTCAATTGCAGTGATCACAAGAAGGCCACAACAAAGCCTTCAGTTTAGCACTATTTCTACCTGATTGTACAAATGATGATAAGGGCATGAAATAAACTTTTTCACTCACTGGCCAAAGTGGCTTGTGGATTCTAAAAATCACCAGCCATTTTCAACATTTTACCAGCCACATTACCATTTACAATATAACACAGCCTGATTGGTTACCTTCCAATATGGCATTTTTGCATATTTCCGGGTAGGAGAGGAGTGGTAGTGAGGGAGTGGTGGAAAGGAGGTGGGGAGTGAAGAATATTGGGAGCCCAAGACCAGGCTTCTTTGTGTGATGATATGGCTGATCACATGACCTGTCATTGTAGGGTTTGTACCAGAGGAAAGGTTCAAGTTTTGCCTGCATTTGACTGAAAGGTTCAGGTTTTGCCTCATCTTACCAGAATACCACATTTAAATGCTCTCTTGTGAACTCCATGAGGGGTTTCCCATTTGCTACTGCCATTGAGCACAGTTCTGTGGGTTACAGTGGCCCACAAGGACGATTGTGCTTCAAAAGCGAAAGCACAAACACAACGGGAAACATGCTCCAAATCCAGAAACGATTCAAAAATTTGAAACATGCAAAAAGCTAAAGCAAACGCAACAATGGAAATGTTCTGCAAGGGAAGAAACATACTGCAAAAGTAAAAATCAAATGTGCTACAAGGGGCACAAACAAAAATGAAAACAAATGCAACAGAGGGGAATAGCTACAACGGAAGTCCTCCACGCCACTAGGGGGAGTCGCAAAATGGAATGTACTCTTGTACAGAGAGGAACACGACTTGTTTCAACTTGGCAGGGGGAAGAGACGTGCGTGGATGCCTGAAGAGGGCAATAAAAGGTAAATAAATGAAAATTACCATTTTTATATGATCGTCACAGATTTGTTAGATATTATGAAAGAGCAACAACAAGGGTCTTGTGATCTGCAGGTTGTTAGCTGGCAAGTAGTCTCAGCCTCAGCCGCTTTGACGCACTTCGTACACAGCGTCTGATGCATAGGCTTGCATAAGCTGGACAAAGCTGTGGGAAAACTCACAGTTAGCACTCATTGGCTAGTAGCACTGTCAATCACAGGAGTGCCTGCGTATTTCCAGTACGACGCAGTGCATTTGGTTTTATCAGTCCGCCAGGAAACATGTTGAGTTCTTCTAACTAATCTGTAGCTAGTGAATGCTGCGAATCCATCAAGAACAATGAGTGTTTCGGATCAAGAGCTTAATGCTGGATTGAATAAAGTTTTAGAAGTTCATGACATTCCATCTCTGAAAGATATTCAAGAGTTTGTTTTGAGGCAGATAATTAATAAACAAGATATACTCGCATGTTTGCCGACAGAATACGTGAAAAGCCTTATATTTCAAGCATGGCTGACCCTCTGCAAACACATACCAGGCTTCCCAACTCAACCTATTTTGTTAGTCGTCTGTCCCCTTACAACGATAATGGAAGATCAGGTTAAGTACCTGACAGGCAAAGGGTTGTCTGTGGCATGTGTTGGGGAGAGTGAGGCCACCAATGTAGAAATCGCAGCAAGGCGATTCAACATAGTGTTTGGATCACCCAAATTACTTGTGGGCACCAAGAAATGGAGAAACGTGCTACAAACAGAAGTTTATCTGGAACGCCTCATCGGAATGGCAGTTACATTACATTACAGTCATTTAGCAGACGCTTTTATCCAAAGCGACATACAATAAGTGCATACAGAAACATCATCAAAATCACTACAGAATAGACAAGACAAAGCACATCCTTCCCATAATGTAGCAGCAATCCAGTTGGTGAAGTGCACACCGTAGTGCAATGGTAAGATATAATTTTCTTATTTCAACTACAATGGAAACAGTCTCGAATATGTTACAATGTTTTAGTCAGCTAGCCAGCTAACGTTACTCGTTAGCCTAAATTGTTAATTACAGGGCAAACGGATAAAACGACCGGTTCTGTGCTCTGCATGTAGGCTTGCTAGTGTGAACATTTGGTTTTAATATAATGTTTACAAAGATGTCTAAGAAGGTCCGGTCAGGTCAGGTTCTGTATCTTTCTTCGGTGTGATAGACTGTTTTAAAAGAGATCGCCGTGCCATTTTAGTACATCACATTTGTTTCATGCCGGTCTGTTGTTCTTGTAGCGCTGTTTCTGAATCGACCGCCTTCTGTAGCACCTCAAAACTTCACGGAACATAAACGGTCTGTGGTTGGTTATCTTGCATGTCAATGAAATGCACCATCTTGTCAAAGTGGGCGGCTTTTTACCACGTTAAGCAAGTCTATGGACCAGACTTTGTGTTCATCACAAAGTCTGGCCTTCGCGAGACTAGCTGGCAAGCAACCCTGAAGGGTAATGTTAGTTAGCTAACTTTAGCTACTTTAGTTTCTGAACTTGCAGCAGGTTTCCTTTTTACATTTTGCAGTATGTTTCTTCTCTTGCAGTATTCTTCCGTTGTTGCGTTTGCTTTAGCTTTTTGTATCGTTTCTGGAATTGGAATGTGTTTCCCTTAATGTTTACGCTTTTACTTTTGAAGCACGATTGTCCTTGTGGGCCACCGTAGTGGGGGGCTTGGGATACGGTTATCTGATCAAGACAGGAGTGTTAAACAACTGATAAGAAAGTATAATGCCAACAAAATATTATACTGAATACTGTAACAGCTCAATACAGAGGAAGTTGAATGTATGTTTTTATTTTTTTGCTTTGCTGTAAACATGCTGCCAGTGCAATCTGTTTGCAGTTGGCAGGGTGGTTGGGCGGAGTGCCTTTACCCGCAGTCAGGCTGCGCTGAAAGCCTGTGTGGTTGTGTGTGTGTCTGTGTGCCTGTGTGTCTGTGTGCATTGCCATGCCAGCGCTCAGGCCTCATTACGCATGGCTCCATGGTAACCTACATGACATATGGCGTGGCCTCGTTCCTCTGAGCTGGCCAAAATCTCTTTACTTCCTGTTCTAACAGCAACTGTCCAACCTCACTCCCCCTGACCAAATCCTGTCCCCCATCCCGATACTGACCCACACCCCGATACTGCCCCACACGCCAATACTGACCCCAACCCTGATACTGGCCCCCCCACCCCGATACTGACCCCAACTCTGATACTGCCCTACACCCTGATACTGACACCAAACTTGATACTGCCCCACACCCTGATACTGACCCCAACCCTGATACTGCCCCACACCCCGATACTGACCCCAACCCTGATACTGCCCCGCACCCCGATACTGACCCCCAACCCCGATACTGACCCACACCCGATACTGACCCCAACCCCGATACTGACCCCAACCCTGATACTGACCCCAACACTGATACTGCCCCACACCCCGATACTGACCCCAACACTGATACTGCCCCACACCCCGATACTGACCCCAACCCTGATACTGCCCCCCACCCCAATACTGACCCCAACCCTGATACTGCCCCCCACCCCGATACTGACCCCAACCCTGATACTGCCCAACACCCTGATACTGCCCCGTACCCCAATACTGACCCCAACCCTGATACTGCCCCCCACCCCGATACTGACCCCAACCCTGATACTGCCCAACACCCTGATACTGCCCCCCACCCCGATACTGACCCACAACCCCGATACTGACCCACACCCCGATACTGACCCCAACCCTGATACTGCCCCGTACCCCGATACTGACCCACACCCGATACTGACCCCAACCCCGATACTGCCCCACACCCTGATACTGACCCCAACCCTGATACTGACCCACACCCGATACTGACCCCAACCCTGATACTGCCCCGCACCCCGATACTGACCCACACCCGATACTGACCCCAACCCCGATACTGCCCCACACCCCGATACTGACCCCAACCCTGATACTGCCCCCCACCCCGATACTGACCCCAACCCTGATACTGACCAATACCCTGATACTGACCCACACCCCAAAACTGACCCCCAACCCCGATACTGACCCCCAACCTCGATACTAACCCACACCCCGATACTGCCCCCCCTACCCCAATACTGACCTCAACCCCGAAACTGACCCACACCCGATACTGACCCCAACCCCGATACTGACCCCCCCCCCCGATTCTGATCCCAACCCTGATACTGACCCCCACCCCAATACTGACCACCCTGATGCTGATACTAACCCCCACCCCGAATACTGACCCACACCCCGATACTGCCCCACACCCCAATACTGCCCCACACCCCAATACTGACCCCCCACCCCGATACTGACCCACACCCCAATACTGACCCCAACCCTGATACTGCCCTCCCAACCCGATACTGACCCCCAACCCCGATACTTACCCACACCCCCCACCACGATACTGACCCCCCCCCTCCCCGATTCTGATCCCAACCCTGATACTGACCCCCACCCCAATACTGACCACCCTGATGCTGATACTGACCCCCACCCCAAAACTGAAGTCAAATGAGAAGAGCAGAGGGAAGAACAATCCTGTGTTGAGGAGGCTCTATGCTGGGCTACACAAAGTCTTTCAAATAGTAATGTTAACGTTACCGGTACAGCGTAGCATGTATATTAGATAACCTTACCTAGCTAGCTTTCTGGGCTATATACAGCTAAACCCTTCTTTTTTCAGCAGTCAATCGGGCTAATGCAATGACTTCAGCCTTCCGACTCGGTTAGGAAGAATGGTGGCCCGCAACCACTGGCGAATCGAGTACAGCAAGTCTCAATGACTGTGAGTACCGATTTGTGAGCATTCTAATACTAGCCTACAATTATTACGAGCTCTATCAGTTACATCTCAATCTTGATTTAATACTAGCCTACAATTATTACGAGCTCTATCAGTCACAGCTCAATCTTGATTTAATACTAGCCTACAATTATTACAAGCTCTATCAGTCACATCTCCATCTTGATTTAATACTAGCCTACAATTATTACGAGCTCTATCAGTCACATCTCCATCTTGATTTAATACTAGCCTACAATTATTACGAGCTCTATCAGTCACATCTCCATCTTGATTTAATACTAGCCTACAATTATTACGAGCTCTATCAGTCACATCTCCATCTTGATTTAATACTAGCCTACAATTATTACGAGCTCTATCAGTCACATCTCCATCTTGATTTAATACTAGCCTACAATTATTACGAGCTCTATCAGTCACATCTCCATCTTGATTTAATACTAGCCTACAATTATTACGAGCTCTATCAGTCACATCTCCATCTTGATTTAATACTAGCCTACAATTATTACGAGCTCTATCAGTCACATCTCCATCTTGATTTAATACTAGCCTACAATTATTACGAGCTCTATCAGTCACATCTCCATCTTGATTTAATACTAGCCTACAATTATTACGAGCTCTATCAGTCACATCTCCATTTTGATTTAATACTAGCCTACAATTATTACGAGCTCTATCAGTTAAAAGAGATCGCCGTGCCATTTTAGTACATCACATTTGTTTCATGCCGGTCTGTTGTTCTTGTAGCGCTGTTTCTGAATCGACCGCCTTCTGTAGCACCTCAAAACTTCACGGAACATAGACGGTCTGTGGTTGGTTATCTTGCATGTCAATCAAATGCACCATCTTGTCAAAGTGGGCGGCTTTTTACCACGTTAAGCAAGTCTATGGACCAGACTTTGTGTTCATCACAAAGTCTGGCCTTCGCGAGACTAGCTGGCAAGCAACCCTGAAGGGTAATGTTAGTTAGCTAACTTTAGCTACTTTAGTTTCTGAACTTGCAGCAGGTTTCCTTTTTACATTTTGCAGTATGTTTCTTCTCTTGCAGTATTCTTCCGTTGTTGCGTTTGCTTTAGCTTTTTGTATCGTTTCTGGA
This sequence comes from Synaphobranchus kaupii, assembly GCA_029718625.1. Lineage (NCBI taxonomy): Eukaryota > Metazoa > Chordata > Actinopteri > Anguilliformes > Synaphobranchidae > Synaphobranchus > Synaphobranchus kaupii. Next base: position 84,406,341 of record CM056378.1, on the reverse strand, counting down.
ATTGGAATGTGTTTCCCTTAATGTTTACACTTTTACTTTTGAAGCACGATTGTCCTTGTGGGCCACCGTAGTGGGGGGCTTGGGATACGGTTATCTGATCAAGACAGGAGTGTTATCACATCTCCATCTTGATTTAATACTAGCCTACAATTATTACGAGCTGTATCAGTCACATCTCCATCTTGATTTAATACTAGCCTACAATAATTACGAGCTCTATCAGTCACATCTCCATCTTGATTTAATACTAGCCTACAATTATTACGAGCTGTATCAGTCACATCTCCATCTTGATTTAATACTAGCCTACAATAATTACAAGCTCTATCAGTCACATCTCCATCTTGATTTAATACTAGCCTACAATTATTACAAGCTCTATCAGTCACATCTCCATTTTGATTTAATACTGGCCTACAATTATTACGAGCTCTATCAGTCACATCTCCATTTTGATTTAATACTGGCCTACAATTATTACGAGCTCTATCAGTCACATCTCCATTTTGATTTAGAACACAAAAACATACATGGTCAGTGTTTCTCACTCCCTGGCATGGGGCACAAGACGAGATGCATGAGGCTACAGAAATTATATTGATTTAGATGTATTAATTACGTCACATAATAATTTTGTATACAGTTTCACACTATCAATATAATCATTTACCAAGCCAGTCATTCTCCCGATTGCAGTAAACACAAAGTGAGAAAAATAAATCCTCTGAAAATGTTTTGGTTTCCCACAATAACAGAATGACCATATGTGAACTATAGTTATGTTCTGTTTATGCCACTTATCAGCACACCCACATTCGTTTTCTCATTTCTACCTACATGTGTAGTGAATATAGCCTCTTGTTGTCTCTCCAGATATTATTATTTAGATGGCACATGGTGTACAATGGAACAAGTGTATTTTATCATTTCGCCTTATTTTTCTTTTGTCTCCCAACAGGTATTCCTGTGGACACTGCAGGCCAATGTCCACAGAGGCAGAGTATCTGCTGCCAGGAATGCACATAGGTCCATGTGTAGCTATGCAATGAGACCAAAAATATTGTTTTATTATATAATATAATAGTTTAATTGTTTAAGCTCTACATTTTAGTTAGTGCTTTATTTGAGATGAAACACTAAATGTATTTATTGGAAGTTGATTGATTAGTGTTTATGCAAGACAATCAACCATTTCTTCACATCTGTACTGTAGGTCCAGATTCAGAGTTGAGATAAGCACGCGCAAATGGGACTTACTTTTGAAATTCCACGTAGCTTAAGCTATTTGTGATTCAGACATTTGACTTATTCGCTGTTTTAAGCATCTCTCCAGTAGATGGAGATGGAGATTTGTGGAGATTTGATGAAAATGAGGCGTGCCTGCAAGTTGTTCAAGATACGCATATTCAGAGTTTTCACTTAATCATTTTTTGTTCGGAAAAAAAGGTAGTTTATGTTTAGCGCCGCCAATAGATTGTTATGAAAAATACAGCATCTTTCGCATAAATGGATATTAGAATGAGTGCATGTTATATGAACATAATATTGGTCATATTTTCCTTTGCATAGCTAACTTGCAATTATCAGAGAGCTGTAATAAAAAGAAAAATATGTAAAAGTAGGCTATGATTGACCGTCTGGTATATCATACCAGACACATATTAGATGGGTTAATTGATAGACAGTGTCTGGATCATATTCGCTTTGACGAATATTAGCACAGCTTCTCAAAAATTATTAAATTGAAGACGTTGCATAGAGGCTATTGTGGTCAACCACCATAGGCTACATGGCCTTATTAGACTACATGACTTGCAACCACTGTCCAGCAAGTATTTCTTTTGATTGTGTGACGGGTATATCCCAGTCATCAATAGAAGCTATGATCATTTTATCAATGCGATGTATTAATACGTTCACTGCATGCCTATACCCCGTCACGCAAGAGCAACTACGATGCGCAAAGGCAGGATTTTCCAAAAAGGCAAATGCATAACCAAAATTGAAAACGCATAACCGCACAAACATTTGTTTTGTAGATACCTGGCAACCCGGGGGGCAGGTACAAGAAACAGGTCATTAGAATATCATGCCCTGTACCACCCATATTTTGAGATGAACACAAGTTAGAATATGGGGTACATCAGCTCGCGTTAAATCTGTGCAGGAGAGGCACTTAAGTGCATGACTTAAGTTGGCCATCTCTGAATCCGGCCCAAAGTTTATAGAGATGGTTAATGACCTTCCTGAAGAGCAGAGACCAGTATATCACTCCATCCAGGCCTGAAAATTGTGTCTCTAAATAGATAGATTATCTAAATAGCCAGATATCAACCACTTAAAGACCCTGGAAGGCCAATATTTTGTAAACAGTAAATACATATTTTTATGTACAATGGAGTTTTATCATTGTAATCATTATGTAATAGCCTACATGCATTGGATTTATGTGTTTGTTTTACAAAAAGTTTGAACTGGACTCAAATGCATTACTCAATACACAGGAAGTTCAATAACTCCAATAATTTATTCCCGGTGGCTCCCAGGTCCTGATTAGTCCACTCCGTCTGACCGCTAGACTGCGGGTGGTACCCAGACGACAGGCTGGCTGAGGCGCCCAGGGGCCGCGCAAAACGCCCTCCAGACCCGGGAGGAGAACTGGGGCCCACGGTCTGAGATGACGTCAGAGGGGATCCCGTGCAGCCTCACCATGTGCAACACCAGGAGCTCCGCTGTCTCCAACGCGGACGGGAGTTTGGGCAGGGGGACGAAGTGGGCCGCCTTGGAGAACCGGTCCACGATGGTAAGGATTGCCATCCGACGGGGGCAGACCGGTTACAAAGTCCACCCCAATGTAGCTCCAAGGACGACCCGGGACAGGGAGGGGGCGAAGGAGGCCAGCGGGAGGCTGGTGGGAGGCCTTGCTCCTGGCGCACACCGGGCAGGCGAGGACGAAGGCACGGGTATCACCCTTCAGGGTGGGCCACCAGAAACTCCTCCTGACAAGGGCGGTCGTCCTGGCGATTCCCGGGTGGCAGGCCAGAGGGGAGGCATGGGCCCACTGGAGGACCTGGGAGCGGACGGAATCGGGAACAAACAGACAAGAGTTAGGGTTATTGCGGGGGTCCGGGTGGGTAGCCTGGGCGGCCTTCACCACGCCCTTGATCTCCCAGGAGACCGCAGCCACAATGCATGATGACGGGATGATGGGCTCTGGATCAGCAGATCTGGCATGGGGGGGAAAAAACACGGGACAGGGGCATCCGGTTTAATATTACGGGAACCAGGGCAGAACGTGACGGAAAAAATTAAACCGGGCAAAAAATAGGGACCAACGGGCTTGACGTGCATTAAGTCTTTTTGCAGACTTAATATAAAGGAGGTTGCGGTGGTCAGTCAGGACAAGAAATGGTTTACCTGCCCCCTCCAGCCAGTGCGGTCACTCCTCCAATGCAAGCTTGATTGCTAAACAACTCCCGGTCCCTGACGTCATATTACGTTCACCGGGGTGAGTCTCCGGGAGAAGTAGGCACATGGATGCAATTTGCTGTCCTGGGCTGCCCGCTGTGACAGGACCACCCCTACACCAGTGTCGGAGGCGTCTACCTTGACGAAAAACTGGCGATCGGGGTCCGGATGACAGAGGATGGGGGCCGTGGAGAACCGGGGGGTCTTGAGGAAGTTGAATGCCTGTTGAGCCTCGGAACTCCAACGGAAAGGGAGGTGGAGGTTAATTTTGTGAGTGGAGCCGCGATAACGCTGTAATTGCGAATAAAACGGCGATAAAAATGTGCAAAACCCAGGAACTGTTGTAGGTGCTTATGTGTGGCCGGTTGGGGCCAGTCGGTGACGGCTTGAATCTTAGCAGGATCCACTCGGATCCTCCCCTCCTCCACGATGAAACCCAGGAATGGAACTGATGAGGCGTGAAAACTGCACTTCTCAGCCTTGACAAACAGTTTAGTCTTTGGAGAACCTGACGGACATGGATTACGTGCTCCTGGGGATTTTTAGAAAAGATTAGTATATCATCGATATATACAAACACTGACTGACCCAGGAGATCCCGCAGCAAGTCATTAACCATGGACTGGAACACAGCTGGAGCGTTAGTCAAACCGAACGGGACCACCAGGTATTCAAAGTGTCCGAGGGGGGTGTTAAACGCCGTCTTCCATTCATCCCCCTCTCGGATACGGACAAGGTGGTAGGCGTTGCGGAGATCCAGTTTAGTAAACACAGTGGAATCATGTAGGGGTTCAAAAGCAGAATTAATCAACGGCAGAGGATATTTGTTACGTACAGTAATCTCATTCAGGCCTCGGTAGTCGATGCAAGGTCGGAGCGAACCGTCTTTCTTTGCCACGAAGAAAAACCCCGCCCCCACCGGAGATGAAGAGGGACGAATAATACCTGACGCCAGGGAATCATGAATGTAGGCTTCCATGGAAGCCTTCTCGGGACCAGACAGGCTGTAGAGACGACCGGATGGCAACTTCGCACCGGCCAGTAGGTCGATGCAGCAGTCGTAGGGCCTATGGGGAGGCAAAGACACAGCACGGGATTTACTGAAAACTTGTGACAAATCATGATACTGGTGAGGTACACAGGATAGATCTGGTTCAGGAGTGTAATGGGAGGCCCTGCCTGCCCCTGATGGTGGTAGGGCCGAGCGGAGGCAGTTAGCCAAGCAGTGTGAACTCCAATCCTGTACTTGTGCCGTGCGCCAGTTGATGTGCGGATTATGAGTATGCAGCCAGATTTGGGCGAGCACCAGGGGAGACTGAGTAGAATGAATTAGGTAGAATTGGATCTTCTCTCGATGATTTCCTGACAGCACGAGTTGGAGAGGAATGGTAGAGTGTGTGACTCGACCCAGAATTCTTCCGTCCAGGGCGAGTGCAGTGATAGGGGCAGACAGTGGTTCCACCGGTAGCCCGGTTTTCTTGACGAAATTGGAATCAATGAAGTTGGCGTTGGCTCCCGAGTCGACCAGCGCCAGCAAAGACGCGGCTTGAGTATTCCACAAAAGGGTTGCCTTCAGTTCAACCCGGTTCTGAGCAGAGTGAATGGTGGAGATAGGGCTCGCCAGCACGCCCAGTCTTACTGGCGAGCCACGCCTTTTGGGCGAATCTGACAAGACGCTAAGTGATGATCAGGATTGCCACAGTACAGACAGGAATTGGTGCAAATTCTCCGGCGCCGCTCCTCGGCATCAATGGACACTTTACCCAGTTGCATGGGTACTCCCTCCGATTGGTTAAACGTGGAGGTAGATGGTTTTCCAGAAGGCGAAGATGTACGAGCGCGGAATGCGGTAAACGGAGTGTGCGGCTGGCCCTTCTTCCTCTCCCGGGCCTGGGCCCGGAGACGGTTGTCAATGGAGATGACAAGGCTGATGAGGCTATTCAGCGAACTGGACTCTTCGCGGGTTGCCAGCTGATCCTTCAGTTCCTCGCTTAGGGCTTGCAAGAAGGACCCCTGGAGGGCGGTGTCATTCCATCCCACTTCCGCTGCCAAGGTACGGAACTGGACCGCCATCTCCGCGACACCGCGGCTGCCCTGGCGTATCTGGAGTAGGCGCTGGGTGGCGTCCCGTCCGCAGACTGGATGGTCGAACACCCGACGCATCTCAGCAGTGAAGGAGACGAAGTGAAACCAGGTGGGTGATTGACTCTCCCACAGTGTACTAGCCCACTCCCGAGCACTCCGTCCCAAACTCCTCATCACAAAAGCGATTTTGCTTGAATCCGTGGCAAAGGAGGCAGGCTGGATGCGGAACACGAAGTCACATTGGAGGAGAAACTCACGGCACTTTCCCAGGTCCCCTAGGTAATGCTCAGGGTGTTGCACTCGCGGTTCCTTGCCAGAGAGAGGCGGTGACGCTGCGGGCTGCAGCTCCGGGGCAGGTGGTGCAGGACTGGCGTGAGCCCTCGGAAGAGGGAGATGAACCGCCATCTGGCCCATCATCGAGCCCATCTGACTCATTTGGTCAGAGAGATTCTTCAGAGTCTCCTGGACGTCATCCATGTGATGGCTCAGTTGATCGCTGACAGCGTTCTGGCAGGCGAGAGCGTGATGGACCTGATCCAAGTCGGCTGAGTCCATAGTTGGCCAGTTCGTTCTGTTACGGTTCCGAGTATGAACTGGACTCAAATGCACGACTCAATACACAGGAAGTTCAATAACTCCAATAATTTATTGCTTCGACCAGAATTCCTCCTGAAGCATAGGGAGAACGAGAATAGACAGACAATCAGGGAATGAGTTCAGCAGGGGATCAGCAGGAACGGGGAGGCCAGGGACTGGTGGTGGTGGCAGGGATCCGGACAGGCTGAGCAGAGGAGGAGCGAGGAGCGGGAGACAGGGCAGAGCAGAGTGGCAGGAACAGCTGCAGGTTAGCAGAGCTGGGGTCCCGGCTGGATATGCACACAGCAGCAGGTTGGCAGCAGCAGCAGCACAAGCAGGAGGCACGCACCGCCGCCGGTTAGCAGAGCTGGAGCACCGGCTGCATGCACACACAGCAGCTGGTTGGTAGGAACAGCAGCACAAGTAGGAGGCACGCACCGCCGCCGGTTAGCAGAGCTGGAGCAACGGCTGCATGCACACACAGCAGCTGGTTGGCAGGAACAGCAGCACAAGCAGGATATAGGAACAACTGCAGGCTGACAGACAAAAGTTAGTACAGCGAGGCAGGACAGACTGAACAGCGTGTTTGCGCCTTTCCTGGCGAGAGCTGATCAAAGCTGGACAGAGCTGGAAATGGCGAGTTAACGCAGAATGCAAGACAAGGCTTTTAAAGTTGGCAAGATAGGACTAGATACAATGTATCCACGAGACAAGACCAGAGAGTTACTACAAAGAGACTTAACGAACTGGCACAGGACAAAGAACACCGGGTGACTAAATACAAACATTAACAAGTATCAATTAGGTGCCGCGTGCGAATGTATGCGTGAGTGATTAACGGAGCAGAGAGTGTGTGGGATGCATGCGGAAGGGAGGAAAGGGATAGGCGGATAACGAGTAGTGGAACAGAGTGACACGAAAGGGAAAACCACGCCCAACCTGCAGCACGAGGGAAACAAACAGGAAAAAACAAACATGATACGAGAGGGAACAAGTAAAACACGGGACACAACAGGATGGGAGTGAGAACATCACAGGATTTTTACATTTCAATAAAGCTAAATTGATCCTAAAAGTGTGGACTACTTTCTACACATGCTTCAGTCAGGTTTTAGACCATGAGTAGGCTACTGTAAAATGAAGTGTAAAATTAAGTACTTACCACTGTCTGCAGCTAAAAGGATATTTCTAACTTTGAGAAGGGATAGTCTGTTGCGTGTTACTCTAAAATCAGATTGAAATAAAAAAAACATTTTAGTAATTTAGACAATTAATGTCCTGTGGCTAGGGAGAATGCCGGTCTGACACCCATCTTCTGCGAATATATCCTATTGCCTTTCAAGTAACGTCCTGCATTGGATTTGCTTGAACAGTAACGTTAGCTTGGGGTGAAGACTAAGGAAAGATCTAAATGTAAGCTCGTTAGCACAAATCACAACGACTCTGGCCCAGCTTGACGAGCTGGATCAGGTGTGCTATTTTGGGAAGTCTTTTTTTAAAAATAAATACTAAAATCAATTGAGCCTAGGCGTCTGAGCTGCTGAGTTTAGCTAAATGCCTATGTTAGCCACTGTATGTGTAAGGGGAAGGTGAATGGTTCGGAGGTCCAAATGCAACTAAAGGGATTCTTTATGGGTCCAATAAAGAACACCAATGAGACGGACAAAATCTGTGAATAAGGGAGAAAAAACATAAAGAATAAACAGCTCCAGCTCTCCCAGCGGGAGAGCAATATTAAGGAGACTGACAAAAAAGGGAGAAATAATAGCGACCCGAAAATAATCGAGCGAGCGAGACTTGTAGGCTTGAGAAAATGAAAATAAGGAAAAATGCCTCTCACTCTCGATAGAGAACACAAGGAAATAAAGAGAGGTACAGAGCAAACAGAAAGAAAAACTGTCTCAGAGAGACCAGAGCGGTAGCAGGAGCAAGGGACAGAAAAAGCAAAGGAAATGTGTATCCTATGTGTCTAATGCACAAAAAGGCAAGTCCCTCGTAACTCGAAAGCAGGGTAATGAAGGCAAGAGGTCTCCTTAGAGTGCCTACCTATACCTTACCGGCTTTAAGTCAAAATGAGCAAATGACAACCAAGCACCGGAAGGAGGAAATCCTAGGCTTAAATAGACACAGGAAATCCGCAACAGGTGCACTCACTAAGTGCCGGAAAGAACGGAAAGCCTGGCGTGGAACACCGAAAAATCCGATAGATTGCCCCGTCGAACAGAAAAGAACAAACGACCATAGAACAAAGGAAAGGCAGGCGCAAACCATGACAGTATGGGAAAAGTATTTCACAGTCAATTCCATTTGAAGCATACCGGTAATAATTATAATAATAATAATAACAGTTATCATATTAGTAGTAGGCCTACTAGTACAAAGCTAGAACATTATCAATATAATATACGTAGTTATTATAATAAAAGCCAAAATAGCTGCGGAGGTATACTTTGATCATACCGAAGCCCGTAGCAAACGTTAGACCTCAAGCATGCTTCTTGAAAAAAACATAATGTTTGTTGAGATATCGGCTCATTCATTACCCTACATGTTAGCTACATGCTCACCTGCCTGCAACCACCTGCTCACATGCAAGTTAGCTAATAATTAAGTCTCAGAAGCCAGTCTTCCCTAGTTAAGAAGCAAGTTAGCTGTAACCATGTACTTACACTGTTTTGGACTGTGCAGCCCGCACAGTTGGAGGGGACAGGGAGAGAAGGTACTGCTCCATCCTTCAAAAGGAGAAGAGTTGCATATCACAACTTCTGCTGTAAATTCGCAAAACTCTCTACTGAAAAATGAGCACTGCAGACCTGCATTTTTTAATTTATTTTATATAAAGGTTGTCCGTGGGTCTCGATAAAATTGACCCATTTTTTCAGTGTTTGGGTTTTTTTTTTGGAAAACTGTAAAGGGTGTTTTTTTTATTGCACCCAGGAACAACGCAGAATCTACTCGGCATGTTAACATTATTTTTTCCCCACATTTACAACTTTCCGAGTGAGGGAGTGGGAGGATCCGTTAGATGGATTCTGGATAGTTAATCATTGGCTGATAGGACTTGATGACATGTACAAGTCCGTTTTAATCCCGCCCGCTCAAAACCTTGCCTGATCAATTACAGGCAATGATGAAAAAAAAGGAAAACATATCTTCATTTAGGCACATCACTTAGTACTGATATTTGTGTTATGTTTATTCCACCCCAGGAAGACAACAATTAACCATTGAAAAGCTAACTCATCAATTTGAGTTGGCAGTCCCTTTAAAGATGGCGAACCTCAATTGATTTCTGGGTCACGTGAGGACCAAGGGGACAAGGAAGGATAAAATAAGTGACTGAAATGAACCCAGAGTTGGGCATGGAGGGTGCACAGAGACTTATCTACCTGAACTAGAGGCCTATGTTACTTCTGTTATTTACATCAATGTTAGTGCCATCGATCTGCATGTCAGAAATGTTTTTCTTTGATAATTGCTCTGTTCTGCTCTAGGATGGATTCAATAAAATGTGTTGATGTGCTGTTCTGCTCAGGCTATTGTAGGCTTGTGAGCAGGGAGTTGCAGTAGTCCAGGCGTGAGGTGACCATGGTCTGGACAAGAAGCTGGGTCCAGTAAACAAAAGAAAGGGAGCAAAACTTCCCTAGCACAAGCCAAAACAAAGCAACCTCAAAAGGAGGCGAGTCTTGATAAACAGCGAGATTGAATAACAAAAGAACCCCCCGCACTAAATCATTAGGCGTCACAGGAGGTAGAGAAACAAAACTCGAGAGAATGAGTGAAGTAAAAGAATAGAAAAGAAGACCTGTTATCCAAAGCTCTTGTGGCGAAAGAGCTGAACACAAAAGGTAACAGGTAAAAAGAATAAAGGATAAAGAAAGATTGGAAAGAAAAGAGAAAACCAATCTAATCCTAATTCTAACCGGACTTGCTGCATTTCTTATTCGCACAAACTATAAATGCAGCGACCGAATTTCCTATACCTTACCGACTTAGTTGTCAATATAGCAAAGACAATATCGATGTGAGGAAAAGTCCTGAGGTATTTATAGCTGGCAGGAAACGCAAAACAGGTGTAGGAAATAATTGTCGGGCAAGATACAAACACCGGAACGGAGGCGGAAAAAATCTGATATAGCGTCCTGATGATGCCAAAAAGGAAACCAAAAACATAGAACCGCAGAGAACAACGGAGGCTGCCAATAACCATGATAGGACCCCCCAACTAAGGGATGGCTCCAGTCGATCCCTCAGCCCTGCTTCTACGGAAGTCCCTATTAAGTGCAGGATCCAAGATGTTCCTGGAGGGGACCCAGCAGCGCTCCTCAGGACCATAACCCTCCCAGTCCACCAAAAACTAGTAGCCCCTGCCCACACACCTCTCAGCCAAAATGCGCCGAACGGTATACACCGTACCTTCCTCCAAGAACCGAGGAGGAGGCGCCGGCTTTTCAGCTGGGGCGAGAGTGCTAACAAGCACCGATTTCAAGCGAGAGACATGGAAGGTGGGATGGATGCGCATATATGATGGCAACTGAAGGCGCACAGTGACTGGGTTGAGTTTCCGGATGATTTTAAAAGGACCTATAAACCGAGGCGCGAGTTTACGAGACTCAACTCACAGAGGTAGGTCCCGTGTGGAAAGCCACACTTGTTGCCCCACCCAGTAGGAAGGAGCAGGGCAGCAGTGCCAGTGCGTACCCGCTTCCAGACCGCTTGAAACCTACGAACGAAGGAGCCGGCGGAAGGTACCTCTGCATCTCTCTCCAGCTCAGGAAACAAGGGGGGTAGGTATCCCAGCTGAGCCTCAAAAGGAGCGAAACCCGTGGAAGCATTACGCAGCATATTATGAGCGTATTCGGCCCAGGCGAGATAACGACTCCAGGAGGTGGGATTGGCCGCGGTCAGGCACCAGAGAGTGCTCTCCATACTCTGGTTGGTGCGCTCTGTCTGTCCGTTAGTCTCCGGGTGGAACCCGGACGAAAGACTGACGGATGCCCCCAACAGAGCACAAAATGACGCCAGAATCTAGCGGCGAATTGGGGGCTGCAATCTGACACCACATCCAGGGGTAGGCCATGAACCCTAAACACATGGTCTACCATTAACTGCGCCATTTCAGGTGCCAATGGCAGTTTGGGCAGAGCGAGGAAGTGCGCTGCCTTAGAGAAATGGTCAACTACCACCAAAATAACCATGTTCCCATAAGAGGCCGGCAGGTCGTTCACAAAGTCGAGGGCGATGTGACTCCAGGGACTACTGGGAACGGGCAGTGGGCGCAAGAAACCCGAAGGAGAAAGCCGTGAACCCTTGTTATGGGTGCAAATAGTACATGCGGCGACAAACTCCCGCACATTGCTCTGAAGTTTGGGCCACCAAAAACGACGAGAAACAAATTCCTTGGTCCGATGAACACCCGGATGGGCCACTAATTGAGAAGCGTGACCCCACTGGAGAACACGAGATCTCAGCCGGGACGGAACAAACAAGCAATGAGACGGACCCCCACCTGGGCCAGGATCGGAATGCAACACCCTCTGCACAGCCGCCTCAATGGCCCACTGGGTGGCTAACTGGGCCACAATCTGAAAGCTGGGAACCACAGATTCAGGGCTTGACTCCTTGTCCGAAAGGTCAAAAATGTGTGATAAAATGTGTGCATCAGGTTTAATATTTTTTGACCCGGGCGATAGGTCAGGTTAAAATTAAACCTGGAAAAAACAAAGCCCAACAGGCTTGACGAGAATTGCGTGTTTTGGCCTGTTGGATATACTCCAAGTTTTTATAGTCGGTCCAGACCATAAAAGGATGCTCCGCTCCTTCCAACCAATGCTGCCACTCCTCCAATGCCAATTTGAGAGCTAACAGCTCACAATCTCCAACATCGTAATTTCTCTCTGCAGATGTAAGAACCCAAGAGAAATACGCGCATTGGTGTAGCTTGCGGTCCAGCGGAGAGTGCTGGGACAGAATGGGCCCAACCCCCAGCTCAGAGGCGTTGACTTCTACCACAAAGGCAAGGGAGGGATTGGGAGTAATAAGAATAAGTTCGGAGCAGAACCTCCTCTTTAGTTCAGTAAATGCTGTTTCAGACCTAGGATTCCACTGAAACCGAGCAGGAGATGTCTTTTTTGTGAGGGCTGTGATAGGAGCAGCTACCGAGCTAAAATTGTGGATAAACCTCCTATAAAAATTTGCAAAGCCCAAGAAGCATTGTATCTGCTTCACAGAATTGGGAGGCCAGTTCTTAACCGCCAAAATCTTTTCTGGGTCCAGCAGAGCTTTCCTGTCCACAACAATGAAGCCTAAAAAGGAGACGGAGCTGGTGTGGAAAGCGCACTTCTCTGCCTTAACAAATAGTTGAGCCTTAAGGAGCACCTCCAAAACCTGTCTCACGTGAATGATGTGAGAAGAGAGATCTGGAGAAAAAATTTAAATATCGTCTAAGTAAACGAAGACAAATTTCTCCAGCATCTCCCTCTGAACATCATTCACTAGCGCCTGAAAAACAGAGGGGGCGCTAGTGAGACTGAAAGGCATCACCCGGTATTCGTAGTCACCGTGGTGCATGTTAAAAGCGGTCTTCCACTCATCGCCCTCACGCATGCGCACGAGATTGTAAGCATTTACATTTTACATTACATTACATTTTAGTCATTTGGCAGACGCTCTTATCCAGAGCGACGTACATTAGTGCATTTTCCAACTTGAAACAAGTGCGTTAAAACAACCATAAAAGGTAAATACGATTTCAAACACCAGGCGCAGTCAGTATGATTTTTATTTTTTTATTTTTTTTGGGGGGGGGGGAGACCACACTATAACAATCATTGGCGTGCACAACAGTAAGCCAATAAGTAACCTTAAGTATTAAACTAGCAGCTTGAACCACTTAAACAAGGATTCAGAAAAACACAATCAAGGGAGGTCACAAGGAGGTAGGGAGGGGTGGAGAGAGGTGCAGCTTGAAGAGGCGAGTCTTCAATCTGCGCTTGAAGGCGGTCAGACTTTCTGTTGTTCGGACCTCCACGGGGAGCTCATTCCACCACCGTGGGGCCAGGACAGACAGACGTCGAGACCGGGTGCTAGTATGAAGTGGGGGGGGGTACCAGTCGTCCTGAGGAGGCGGAACGCAGGGATCTGGTAGGTGTGTAGGGTCTGATGAGCTTTTGGAGGTATGGAGGGGCTGATCCTCGGACTGCCTGGAAGGCGAGCACCAATGTTTTGAATTTGATGCGAGCCATCACAGGTAGCCAGTGGAGGTCAATGAGCAGGGGGGTGACATGGGAGTGTCGGGGGAGGTTGAAGACCAGGCGCGCTGCTGCGTTCTGGATAAGCTGAAGGGGTCTAATGGCCGATGCTGGCAGGCCAGCCAGGAGAGAGTTGCAGTAGTCTAGGCGGGACAGCACCATCGCTTGGACCAGGAGCTGGGTTGAGTGGGTGGTGAGGAAAGGGCGGATTCTCCTGATGTTGTACAGGAAGAACCTGCACGCCTGGGTTACCACTGCGATGTTCTCGGAGAGGGACAGCCTGTTGTCCATCACCACTCCGAGGTTCCTGGCACAGGGCGTTGGGGTCAGTGGAGTGTCCCCTAGGGAAATGGAGAGATTGAGAGGGGGAGAGGTTAGAGCAGGAATGTAGATGAGCTCAGTCTTGCCTGGATTGAGCTTCAGATGTTGGTTGTCCATCCAGCTCTGGATGTCTCTCAGGCAAGCGGAGATGCGGGCTGACACCTGAGTGTCAGAGGGTGAGAAGGAGAGAAAGAGTTGAGTATCATCAGCATAGCAGTGGTAAGAAAGACCATGAGCAGTGATAACAGGGCCAAGGGATTTGGTGTAGGTGGAGAAAAGGAGGGGACCGAGGACTGAGCCCTGGGGGACTCCTGTGGTAAGGGGACGGGGGTGCCGATACTTTACCAGCCCAGGCAACCTGGGAGGAGCGCTCCGAGAGGTAGGACTCAATCCAGGCTAGGGCCGAGCCGCCGATCCCCGCTGCAGACAGGGACGACAGGAGGATGGAGTGATCTACGGTGTCGAAGGCGGCAGAGAGGTCTAGGAGTATTAGCACAGAGGAGAGGGAGGCTGTCCGAGCTGCGTGAAGCATCTCGCTGACGGAGAAGAGTGCGGTCTCCGTTGAGTGGCCAGGTCTGAAGCCGGACTGGTGGGGGTCTAGTAGGTTGTTCTGGTTAAGGAAAGAATACAGTTGGTTAGAAACAGCACGTTCAATAGTTTTGGAAAGAAAAGGAAGAAGAGATACCGGTCTGTAGTTTTGGATGTTGGAGGGGTCCAGCGTGGGTTTTTTCAGGATCGGGGTGATGTGGGCTCTCTTGAAGGATGAGGGGAAGCAGCCAGAGGTCAGGGAGGAGTTCACTAGAGAGGTCACAAACGGGAGGATATCTGGGGTGATTGCCTGGAGGAGAGATGAAGGGATAGGGTCGAGGGCACAGGTAGTGGGGCGATGGAAGAGTAGGAGGTGGGATACATCGGTATCAGACAGGGGAGAAAAGGTGGAGAAGCAGGGGGGGACACAGAAGGGGTAGAGAGAGGAGGAGAGTGGAAAACAGTGTCCGTGATGGGAGGGGGAGTGGGGGAACAGGGGGGGGGCATAGAGAGAGGGGCTGAGGGGCTGAAGGAACTGCGGATGTCTGCGATCTTCTCATCAAAGAAATCTGCGAAGTCGTCTGCAGTGAACGAGGATTGAGGAGCAGGAGGGGATTTTCTGAGGAGGGAGGAGAAGATGGAGAACAATTGACGGGGGTTAGAAGTGTATTTGTGAATTTTAGTGTGATAGTAAGTTACCTTAGCAGCGTGACTGCTGTAGAGAACGCTGCTAGGAGAGACTGGTAGGAGGAGAGGTCTGATGCGTCTCTGGATTTCCTCCACATCCTCTCTGCTGCGCGAAGACCGGCCCTGGAGGTGCGCAGGGCATCGGACATCCACGGGCAGGGAGGAGATGGCCGTGTGGGCCTAGAGACAAGAGGGCAGAGAGAGTTAAGTGATGTGGAGAGAGCTGTGAGCAGGGTGTCGGATGCAGAGTCGATGGGGAGTTGAGAGAAGGATTTGAGAGGGGGGAGGGAAGCAGTGACACAGGGAGCAAGAGAGGAGGGTGAGAGGGAGCAGAGGTTACGGCGGACAGAGACGGTGGGTGTGGGGGGGGGGGGGGCGGTGTGGAACAAGAGGAAGAGAGAAAGAAATGAAGTGGTGATCAGAGGTATGGAGAGGGGTAACAGTGAGATCAGAGCAGGGGCTGTTCCTCTGGAAGACCAGGTCTAGGAGGTTGCCAGCCTTGTGGGTTGGGGGGGAGGGTTGGAGGGTGAGGTCAAAGGAGCGGAGAAGTGGTAGGAAGGCTGGAGACTGGGAGGCATCTAGATGGATGTTGAAGTCTCCCAGGAGGATCAGCGGGGTGCCGTCCTCAGGGAAGGAGCCGAGCAGGGTGTCGAGCTCATCGAGGAAGCACCCCAGGGGACCTGGAGGGCGATAAACAACTATAATGTACAGGTTAATAGGGTGGTTGATTAACACAGAGTGGTATTCAAAACTAGTAATAGATATATCAGAGAGGGGGAGAACAGAGAATGACCATGAGGGGGAGAGTAGCAAACCAGTACCACCTCCGCGACCAGACGGCCGGGGGGTGTGAGAGAAGGAGAAGGAGGAGGAGAGGGCAGCGGGAGTTGCCGTGTTGTCCGGTGTGATCCAGGTTTCGGTGAGGGCGAGAAACTGGAGGGACAGGAAGGAGGCATAGCCGGAGATGAAGTCTGCTTTCCGTGTGGCAGACTGGCAGTTCCAGAGCCCCCCCGCGACGGTGAAGTTCTCGTCGCAGGGAGTCAGCGAGGGGTAGCGGAGGTTGGACGGGTTGCGTCGCCGTGGAGGGCCCCGTCGTTGGAAGCGGGTTCTAAAAGGAAGAGAGCAGACAGGGATAGGGAGAGGGATAGGGGGAACACACATAAACTGGGATGGAGCGACACTAGTGTCGCTCTTCCAGATGTCTTTTGAAATGCACACAGCTGATTGCAAGTGGTTTACAGCTGTGTGAGACACTTCGCAAGCACGGAAAAATAAGTACTTCCAATTAAAAAGCACAATAACATGAAACTAACAGCCTAGTCAATCTAACAATCTAACAAACAGCCAATCGCGGAACAAACACAAACTAGCAAAGCAAATAATATGATCAGCGTTCAATCTAACAATCTAACAGCCAATCGCGGAACAAACACAAACTACCAATGTAAATAATGTGATCAGCGTTCAACGAGGTCTAATTAAAATCACACAAACTGCGGCCAGTACGTTGCGAAGGTCGAGTTTTGAAAAGACCGACACCCCCTGTAAGCGCTCAAATGCGGGGAAGGGGGTAGCTGTTCTTAATGGTAATTTCATTGAGACCCCGGGAGTCTTTACAGGGTCTCAGCCCTCCGTCTTTCTTTTTAACAACAAAAAAACCCAGCACTGGCTGGTGACATAGACGGCGTGATAAATCCATTAGCCAGAGACTCCTCAATGTATTGCTTCATAGCCGCGCTCTCTGGAACAGACAGGGAATACAGTGAACCCCTGGGCGGAACAGTACTCGGGTACAGCTCAATGGCGCAGTCGTATGGTCTATGGGGTGGCAATTTGGTAGCGCAATGTTTACTAAAGACCTCAGCGAGGTCAGAATACTCCGTAGGCATGCCCACAGGTAGACTAAACTCAAGCGCCCCTACCACCTCCGGAGTACTGGAAGATGTGCCAGACAACCTGTCCCACTCGAAATCGGAGATAGAAAAATCGTCCTCCTCCGTGAGACCCCCCTCTGCAAGGGGATCCCAGGACAAACTCTCCTCTCTACTCCCAGCGAGGGGACATGAAATATCCTGGTCTGAATTAAACTCCGCCTCCTCGGAATCACTCTCGGAGCTGAGTTCAGAGAGATCAGGAGCGCAGCCCGAAGAAGGGTAAATGGCATTATGACAATGAGATAGGCACTGAGGACCCCACTGACCTGAATAGGTTTCCTATCTCTACCCCAACAGATATGAGGGTTATATGTAACCCTAGCCACGAATGTCCCAGTATCAGTGGGTACGCCGGAGAGTCAATTAAAAATTATTCTATTCTCTCCGAGTGCCCCTGGAGAGAGATTCGCATCTCTACTGGATTTGTCCTCTGCTTAATAACTTCAGAACCCAAAGGGCGACTATCAAGGGCAGTAACCTGATGGGAGCTAGTGAGTAGATTGGTGGGGATTTTTAATTTCCTAGCCCATTTGGCGTCAATAAAAGACTCCACGGCCCCGGAATCAATGAAAGCGTTAATGCTTACAGAACGTCCCTCCCGAAACAGTTGAGACAGGGTCCGAGAAATAGTACTATTTTGTCTCACTGGGGACCTCGGTCTCCCTAGAGAGACCCCTCGTTTCCTACCAACTTAGGACATTGATCCTTCGTATGACCCCTGCTTTTGCAATATTGGCACCAGTACCTCCGCGGTCTCGCTCTCCTAATTTGGTGGAGAGAAGAGCCATCTACCTGCATAGGTTCCTCCTGATCAGCGGAGGAGTAGGTGGGAATACTGGGCGGAATATCTATAGATAACACAGATTTTAAATGGGCCGGTTGGTTTTTACTCTCACATTCATGTTCTCTAATCCCTTCCTCTAATTATCAAGGCCTATAGCCATGGTTACCAAGTTATTAAATGTAGCAGGTGGCTCGAGCATTGCTAACGCGTCCTTAATGGGGTTGGATAAGGCTTGGAGGAATAATGATTTTAGAGGGCCCTCCAGCCAGCCCGTCTCCCCGGCTAGCGCTTGAAAAGTAACGGAGAAAGCCGCTACCGTGTCAGTGCCCTGGTGCAAACTGGTCAATTTCCTGGCCGCCTCCTCACCCGAGACCTCATGGTCGAAGACCAGCTGCATCTCCTTCATGAGCTGGACCGGATCACGAATGACTGGGGCATTAGCCCGAATTAGGGGATCAGCCCAAGCGAGAGCCTGGTCGTTCAATAGGGATAACACAAACGCTACCCGGGATTACGGTGTGGAAAAGCGGGAGGGCTGCGCTTGAAAAAATATCAGGCACTGTGTTAGAAACGGCCGGCATTTCCCCGATTCCCCCCCATAACAAGATGGTAACTGGAGCTTGGGCTCATTAACGGTACGTGGCGTGGGTATGGGAGGTCTATGTGCTTGTGTAACTGGAGGAGGATTGACTGCCACAGAAAGTCTATGCAGACTCTCTGTTAATTTATGTAGGCATTCTCCCTGGCCCTGCAGTTGTTCCATCAACTGGCCTTGTTCAATTTGCAGGGTCAGGATAGCCTCCTCAGGAGTAACCCCTGTAGCACCCTGGCTAGGCAGCGTTTTGTAGGTTTCCTTAGAAGTCACTGGCCCTTCCATTATGACTTTGATATTCTGTAAGGGTTGTGTTACGATTCGGAGAACCAGACGCGACCGAAAAGGATTCTAAAAAAGATACGCCACAAATGTATCTTAAAAAGATACGCCACAAATGCGGAAGTACCCACACCAGGGGATAGGTAAACAAAAGAACTGGAGCAAAACTTCCCTCGCACAAGCCAAAACAAAGCAACCTCAAAACGAGGCGAGTCTCGATAAACAGCGAGAAGGAATAACAAAAGAACCTCACTCACTAAATCATTAGGCGTAAAAGGAGGCAGAGAAACAAAAAAAAACTTTCAATTACGTTTAATTGTACTACACATTGTACTTCTTTTTAGTTTAATTTGTACAGTTATTGGCTACAGTCTTAGAACACCACTGTCAAAAATATACATACATCAATGAATTGGTGATGGAAGGCTTTTCAAACAACTAAACACCCGCAAAGCTCGAGGCCCGGACATGGTGTCAACACCATCATCCCCGACCTCCTAAACAGTAAACTGACCCGGCTGAACATCCACTCCTCCATCTGCCAGTGGATTACAGACTTCCTCACCAACAGGAGGCAGTATGTCAGACTGGGCCCTCACCTGTCTGGTCCACGCACAGTAAGCACGGGTGCTCCACAGGGCTGTGTGCTGTCCCCCCTGCTCTACTGTTTGTACACCAATGACTGTACTTCCGGTGACCAATCTGTCAAAACCCTCAAATTCGCAGATGACACCACAGTGGTAGGTCAACAATGATGAAACCGCCTACCGGAGGGAGGTTGACCGCCTTGAGTCATGGTGTACCAGCAACAACCTGGAGCTCAATAACAACAAAACAGTGGAGATGATTATAGACTTCCGGAAATATGCTCCAACTTACTCTCCACTGTCCATCAACAACATCACTATCACTGTGGTAGAATCATTCAAGTTTCTGGGCACCACTATCTCCAACACACTAAAATGGGACAATAACATCACCATTCTAGTCAAGA
Source organism: Synaphobranchus kaupii (assembly GCA_029718625.1). Classification (NCBI taxonomy): domain Eukaryota; kingdom Metazoa; phylum Chordata; class Actinopteri; order Anguilliformes; family Synaphobranchidae; genus Synaphobranchus; species Synaphobranchus kaupii. The sequence goes on along the minus strand of CM056378.1, from coordinate 84,386,840 downwards.
AAGCCCAACAGCGAATGTTTTTCCTCCGACAGCTGAAGAGACTCCATGTCAGCCCACCCATCCTGGTACAGTTCTACAGAGCCATCATCGAGAGCCTGACATCTTCCATCACTGTCTGGTACGACTCTGCATCTGCCCGCTCCAAGGCCAAGCTGCAAAGAGTCGTACGCACAGCTCAACGGGTCATCGGCTGCCACCTGCCCTCCATCATGGACCTCCACAGCTCCAGAGCACAGAAGCGTGCAAGGAAGATCGTGGCCGATCCGACCCACCCAGCTCACAACCTGTTTAAGAAACTCCCTTCTGGACGGCGGTTCAGATCCATCAGAACTAAAACAACACACCACCGGAACAGCTTCTTTCCTAGCGCAGTAGTCCTCCTGAATACCTCCGGAACATCTTGACTATGCACTTTATGCTGTTGAACATTGCACACTGCCAATTACTGCACTTTATCACAACAGGAATTTTGCACTTATCTTAACATGTATTTTTGTCATGGTTTTCAACCCTGTTTCCCCATGCGGTCGTTTTCCTCTGTGGCCACGCGGGGGCGCTGTCCTTTTGATGGATGCTTGCTCCACCCTGCTGAGTTGGCGTAGCATTTGTTAAGCATTTTCACCTGTGTGTAGTGGCCCTGAGAGTTATATAAGCCTACCGTTTCCTTCATTCGGGGCTCCGACATTGATTGTTAATTGTTTGTGCTGTGGTGTTATTGTTGGCTGTGTATTCTCGTACCGTTTTGGCTATTCGCCTATTTTTAACGTCTCTTAGTTGAGACAGGGCTTATTTCTTACTGGCTTGGTAGTTAATATTCTCGTAGAAGTTTGGGACCGTAAATCTCTGCTCTATTTTCGCCATAGTGTGCTTTTTCTCCGTGTATGGAGATTTGGGCGTTTCTGTTGGGACCTTTAGTCCAGTTCGCCTCTAGGTGCATGTCGTCTCATGTGAGATTGGGCGTTTGCGCTTCTGCTGGGCTGCTTAGCTTGTGGAAGTGTAGAGTAGTTCTTTGTTCCCCTTCGCCTGTTATTTGGTTTTCTTACTGAGAGACCTGGCGTTTTGCTTCTACTCAATTCCGTGTTACTGTGAGCCAGTAAGTAGCCGTGGTACGTTTATTCCCTGTTGTCTCCTTCTCGTGGACTACGTTCCCCTTTGTTGTGACTCAGGGTTTTTATTTATATTGAGGCTGTCGTGCTATTTTGCGTTGGTCTTTTGTTGCAGCCGTCCTGTACGTCCTTTTTACCTGCGGGACGATTTTGTTTGGAACTGTTGTTCTGTTTCGTTCTCCGGGTGTGTCTCTTTATATGGAGCTTGGGCGTTGTTGTGGACGTGTTTGTGTGTGACTGCGCGTGTCTTAATATAGCATCGGAACGTTAGCTCTCTGTTCCATTTCGCCTCGTTTCATTTATTCATTTATTCGTTTATTGAGAGGCTAGGGCGGTTGTTCCATTTTAGCTTGCGTTAGTCTGTGCATAGTAAAGTTATGGGACGACGGTGCTCCGTCGGCTCACCTGTAAAATGTTTCTCTCTCCTGGGAGATCGGGTGTTTACCCTCTTGGTTTTATGCATTGGACTACGAGCCTTTTTATATCGCCATGGAACGTTAAATCTCTGTTCCATTTCGCCTCGTTTTCATTCATTCCTTTACTGAGAGGCTAGGGCGGTTGTTCCAATTTAAGCTTGCGTTAGTCTGTGGATAATAAAGTTATGGGACGACGGTGCTTCGTCGGCTCACCTGTAAAATGTTTCTCTCTCCTGGGAGATCGGGTGTTTACCCTCTTGGTTTAATACATTTGACTGCGAGCCTATTTATCTCGCCATGGGAACGTTAAATCTCTGTTCCTGTTCGCCTCGTTACATTTCCTCATCATAGAGAGGCAGGGCGCTTATTCTCTATTAATCTCGCGTTGGTCTAGCCGGTAAATGTCCGGCACTGCCTGTCCTGTTCGTTCCTTTCGGTGCCTTTCTCCTTGCATGGAGTTTTGACGATTTTGTACGGAACTGCTGTTCTGTTTCGTTTTTTAGGTGCATGTCTTCCTATAGGGAAGCTTGGGCGATGCTGTGGACACGTTTGTGTTTGACCGCGAGTTTGAGGGTAGCCTGGGAACGTTGGATCTGTTCTTTTCGCCTCCTCTCTTACCATCGTATTATTTTGCGGTGTTTGTTTATTGTTTTATGTTTGCCTTTACGCTACTCGCCCGTTCTGATTTGTCTCGTTGCCGAGACAGGGCGCGTATTATGTCTGGCTGTTCAGATTCCTGTCCTTGCGCTCTACTTAGCGTTTGACAGTTGGCCGGTTAGTAGCGTCTGTGGTGTGTTCGTTGTTCCTTGTCTTGTCTCCTCCCTTATCTGCGGGTATCCCGCCTTAGTGGCCTAAGGGCTTTAAGAATCCCCTTGCTGCGTTTGGCTCCTCCTCCCTCACACGTCACGCCCCTTTACAATTTTACTGCCTATTGCCTGTGAGAACCTGCATATTTTGTATTGGTTTGTATGGTATTTTTGCACTGTATTTGTACTGCATTATATGTTTTGTTTTTATTGTATTGTACTACTGAGCGGCATGGAGAATACCAAGTCAAATTCCTAGTACGTTGTACCATGGCAAATAAAGGTGAATTGATTAATTGATTGAAGTGTTGAATCAATCAATTGATTGATTGAAGTGTCTCACATCATGAAGAAAAGTGCTTTCTCCACTCTGGACTATACCACATGATCGTCTCTATGGCAACATGACCCCAGGTCGGTGGACATTGGTTTGTCCCCCAGGATACACTGTTTCTCCAAATCATACAGCACTGCAAAAAAGGCAAAACTCCTAAACAGACAGACTATAATAAGAGGTTTTAGATCCTGGAGCTGTTATATCTGAAATAATAATAATAATAATAATAATAATAATTATTATTATTATTATTGTTGTCGTTATTATTAGTATTAGTCATAGTAACCCTCTTATTAACTTGAAAATTTATGACGTCTTTTATGTTTGGGGTTAAAATAACCCCAACAGTTTAAACCGACACAAAATTATTTTAATAAAAAAAATTTAATAGAAATTTATACTTTCTGTGTTGCCTTCTTAATGTCTCCCAATTGACTAGCCTTTTATGGGGAAAGTACCCAGATTAACCCACAAAAAATTGGAGATAAAAAATTTAAAAGGTTATACATTTTCTTATGTTTTATACAGCTACAGAGCCTGGGATCAAAATGACCCAACACTTTTGTATACAAAGCTGGTACTACGGGACTTTTGAAAACAGCATTATGTTTATTACTTGTTAATGTTTAATACCACTAAATTACAAAAAATCATACAACATGGGAAAATAAGGCAAACTGTTTTTAAGAGATGTCAAACACTGATTGGGGTAAACATGACCCCAAACATAATAGGATGGTTAACATGTGCTATAAAAATGTCTTAATATTTTTGTTACTTATAATCAAGCATCGTCATCATCATCATCACCATCATCTGCATTATCATAATAAATAAATTATGTTTCCGTTTGGATTTCCTGACAACATCTTGGCCATTTTACAATCTCTCCTTCCTTGGATTTCTTATTTCACTCTGGTGTAGTGACGTCAAACTTTTAGTATGACCCTACATACAACGCATTTCAAGTAACCGAGAGACGTGCTTTATTGTTTTTCCGTAATAACTCGGGCGCCTGTCATGCACGGTAGACGGCACTTTGTGGGCCGACGCTTGGAAAGAAAATGCGCTTTACATAGTCATACCGATTTCTAATTTTCGTAGAAACGCGCAAAATAAAAACAAGACAATATGAACTGACGTTACGGAAACGTCAGTGAAGCACGCCTCCGTGCACAGAAACATGTAACTTACCAATACAATATGTTGAAGTTGTGTGCGTTTGTAAGACAGTGATAGGTTCGTAACTGGACTTCGTAACTTAATGCTTGTCCGTTATTTTTCATCGGGAATGGCGTCACCCGTCACAAACTCACCCATTCCAAACGAGACAGCATCTTCAAATCTAGTCCGAACTTCGGGGGGGGGGGGGGGGGGGGGGGGGGTCACCGTGGTAGCTGGGTGGAATAAACTAGCGTGTGAAATAAGATGACGCAAGGAAATAAATAATGAAAGCAAGAAAAAAGAAAAAGAAAGAAGCGGGGAGGGAGCTATAGGCAAGAGGAATTCCCATTTAAAAAAATAAAACTAATCAATGCACGTAGGCTAGCCATTTCTGACCAGGACTACTTAGGGCACATGCGCAGAACGTTTCAGATTTTTGATATCAGTATATCAGTTAACAGCAGACAAAATAGCTCCAAAGGATTTCGGTTCGGTGCGAATATTTGTTGTTTACAAAAGTCAAATTCCTAATAGTGATATATGTCTATTACAGACTGCATGCATATCTCTCACTTAAACAAACGTTCACACATACACATACACATTCGCACATAACACAAACACACAAAACCTGCAGTTCAGATTTCCCGGGTCAAACAGACACGTGGCCCACACGTCACGGCAGAGATCAGCACCTCGGACAGCGGTGCTGTCAATGCGCAGCAAAAAGGTGGATATTTTTCCCCTCGCGGAGAGAGATCAAGAAAGAAAATATTCATTACAAGAAAAGGAGGAAACAAACCAACTACAACATTTTAAAATATAGACGATGCTTCGGTAACATGCTATTTTGAAACGAGGAGCGGCGCAGGTCCACTCTCAAAGTCATTAATTTCGACGAGAGAACAGAAGTGTCAGTTTTATTGCTCTTAAATATTTTAATCACCATCATTATTATTTTAATGTAGATCGAATGTACAGCACGTCGGCGTCACCGTGCCACTCTGAAAGAGGAATTTGCCGTTTTCCTTTTTTGGTTGAATCATCTTTCCGTTGTGTGTTGTGCAGGACCATTGCAGAAAGAAAAAATTCATGATGGATATTCGAGGCAAAAGGAATACGCGCTTTCCCCCCCCGTTTTCGGTGTCTCGTCCGATCAGATTTAAAATGCAAACACATTGGATTGTAAATCACGTCTCGGTGGTATTCGGCGAGGGGACAGAGTGGGACGAATTCTCAGTAGATCCACCAGAAAAAAATACTGGAAATAACGGAGAAGAATCACCATGATCTAATAGCCGGGATGCTATCGGGAAACAAACAAAAGAAAGACGATATGAATTACGTTTGATTCCATCTCTCAGTATTGATATTATATCCCTTTGGATTATGGTGCTGGAAGTGGCACCCAGATATACCTGTGTGGATCTATTGTTAACGTGGTATTGTCTAGTTTTTAAGTACCATTTTCTATTTTCCTTGTTCCTCTGTCGCTCACTCTCTCACTTGCTCCCTGTCTCGCGGTCTTTTGCTTTGTATAGCAGAATACGGAACTACCGATGCAAACCCTGGGCAGTGCGTTCTAAAACCAGGATTGGCAGATATACTACGGGCAACAGGCTCTAAAATATTAATGACATACTTTATGATAATAATTTTTATCCGCGCATTGAATGTTGGCGAATCTGCACGACGTTAATTTTCGGAATTGGGTTGCTATTGAAAAGGAGCATGTCCGTCCATGGAGTAAAAAGCATGTACCCGTTCGCCACATTGTTTTATACAAATGCCATCAGTTGAACTACCGAACGTGTTTCTTCCCTTACGACCTCTTTTTGAATAATTATTGACCGGCTTCTTTCTTGCTCAGTAGTCTTACTTCTGTACGCCTCCGATTTTGTTCTTGCGATGACCCACAATATATCACAGTTAACTTGAACAGATATATCAGTAGTTTTCATAATAATACTAGCCTAATAATAATAATAATAATAATAATAATAATAATAATAATAATAATAGACAAAACCTGCAGCCGCAATATTATAAATATAGCTATTGCTTAGGCTATATAGCCTACCAATTTCCACCTATTTCCTTCCCATACGCAGATGTAGTCAAAAATGTTTAAGTATCGGATCCGCATGTTTTTCAACGAACTGAAAGTACTGGTTTTGATGCGGTCCGATACCAGTCGGCCTAACAACGACGTAGACCCAGATAGACGAACAAACATGCGGGGACTCGGCATGGGCGGCTGCGGGTGGCCGCCTTTCGGCGACTGTTCTTCCCGGGACGACGAGGAGGAGTACTACGGGACGGACCCTCGGCCGCGGAGCCTAGCTTTCGAGGAGAAAGATCCGAAGCTGCAACCGGGCCTAGACGCCGTGTCGCTCACCAGCAGCATGGGAAGCGGCAGTCGCACGCCCCAGTGCCGGATCTGTTTCCAGGGTCTTGAGCAGGTAACGTCCCCCATAGTTTACGCCCGCGACACCACTCCGATCCGCCCGACAATCCCTCTTTCGATTATGTGCGTTTGCTTGTTTTTTGATGTTGTTGTAATGTGTAGTAGTATAACGTGTTTATTTACGGTAAATCGTATAGTTCCTCTTTTTACCGATCTCTGCAAAGGTCGGAAGTGATGCGCGTGTCGCCCTTAAAGACAAAAGACGCACGTAGACAAACACAAGGCTCGGTCTGTCTCTGTTATAACAATATGTGAGCATCTGCCCATGTACGGCGGGGAAGAGTGAACGGACGATAGGGACGATAGGGAACTGGTAAGATCATTTGAAATATGGTCTCATTATTTTATTATTTTCCACTGGTGTTACTGCATCTGTAGAGGAAAGGTGTGCGTGCGTGTGTGTGTTTGTGTGTGTGTGAGAGAGAGAGAGAGAGAGAGAGAGAGAGTCTTTTTCTCGAGTCGACAGTGGCGGCAATCTGCATTGCTTATAAGTCTGTGTACACGCGCTGTATACTAAGCAGAGTTATTTGTGTACTTTAAATAAAATATCTTACTTATATTTTTAGAAGTTTGTCGTCTAAATTAAGTGATCGTTTTTCCGACCTCATCCTCTGTCTGTTGACAGCCGGATTAGTATCAATAGCAATGCAGGGGAGAGACACGTTACCAGATTAAATACCTTAATTACTCTTTTCGTCCACATTTATACAGCCAGACACCCTCGTTCTCTCTTTGGGTATGTGCCACGAAATGCGACGATCAGCCAAAACACACTAAAGGCCGTTTCTCTCGTCTGTTTTTTTCTTCGTTTTTTGCCTCAAAGAAATACGAACAATACCCACGAGACAAGTCACGCTGTTCGCTTCTCGCTCGCCTGTTTGGCACCTTTAGATTCGTGATTGCGCGGGAAAGCTAGTCTCTGTGTCTGGCAGGCTATAGTCCAATCAATCGATAATATAGCAAACGAGTTGCTAGGGTGATGATAGTGAACAGTGTTGAGTTGTATTCAGCAGATTCGGTTCATATTTTCTGTTGTTCACACTGTAAAATTAAATATAACATACATAGATGTTGTTTAGATAGGTGTACTATAGATGTGGCTCCAGTGGAGATAAAAGCTGAAGCCACATTAGGCTGAGGTCCACATTTGTATGTGAATTGTACCGGTTCCATTGACTCCTCTGATTTGTGGGAATTTCTGCAGGCTTCCAAATCCAGGCCTCATTTAGATGCTGTAGCTCTTGGACTGTTATCATTCATTATTAATTTGCTCAGCGGAGCTAATCCAGAGAGCAAACACACCCAAACCAGCCTTCACAGATCATATCCAGAGCAAACTCACTTAAACCAGCCTTCACACACCATATCCAGAGAAAATGCACCAAAAACAGTCTTCACACATCATATCCAGAGCAAACGCACCCAAACTAGCCTTAACACATCATATCCAGAGCAAACACACCCAAACTAGCCTTAACACATCATATCCAGAGCAAACACACCCAAACCAGCCTTCACAGATCATATCCAGAGCAAACACACCCAAACCAGCCTTCACACACCATATCCAGAGAAAATGCACCTAAAACAGTCTTCACACATCATATCCAGAGCAAACACACCCAAACCAGCCTTCACACATCATATCCAGAGCAAACGCACCCAAACTAGCCTTAACACATCATATCCAGAGCAAACACACCCAAACCAGCCTTCACACATCATATCCAGAGCAAACGCACCCAAACTAGCCTTAACACATCATATCCAGAGCAAACGCACCCAAACCAGCCTTCACACATCATATCCAGAGAAAATGCACCTAAACCAGTCTTCACACATTCATAACCAGAGCAAACTCACTCAAACCAGCCTTAACACATCATATCCAGAGCAAACACACCCAAACTAGCCTTAACACATCATAACCAGAGCAAACTCACTCAAACCAGCCTTAACACATCATAACCAGAGCAAACTCACTCAACCAGCCTTCACACACCATATCCAGAGAAAATGCACCCAAACCAGTCTTCACACATCATATCCAGAACAAAGTCACCCAAACCAGCCTTCACACATCATATCTAGAGCAAACGCACCAAAACCACCGTTCACACATATCCAGAACAAAGTCACTCAAACCAGCCTTCACGCATCATATCCAGAGCAAAGTCACTCAAACCAGCCTTCACACACCATATCCAGAGTAGTCACTCAAACCAGCCTTCACACATCATATCCAGAGCAAACGCACTTAAACCAGCCTTCACACATCATATCCAGAGCAAACTCACTTAAAACAGCCTTCACACACCATATCCAGAGTAAACACACTTAAACCAGCCTTCACACATCATATCCAGATCAAACTCACTTAAAACAGCCTTCACATATCATATCCAGAGCAAACTCACTTAAAACAGCCTTCACACATCATATCCAGAGCAAACTCACTTAAAACAGCCTTCACACATCATATCCAGAGCAAACGCACCCAAACCAGCCTTCACACATCATATCCAGAGCAAACGCACCCAAAACAGCCTTCACACACCATATCCAGAGCAAACTCACTTAAAACAGCCTTCACACATCATATCTAGAGCAAACGCACCAAAACCACCGTTCACACATATCCAGAACAAAGTCACTCAAACCAGCCTTCACGCATCATATCCAGAGCAAAGTCACTCAAACCAGCCTTCACACACCATATCCAGAGTAGTCACTCAAACCAGCCTTCACACATCATATCCAGAGCAAACGCACTTAAACCAGCCTTCACACATCATATCCAGAGCAAACTCACTTAAAACAGCCTTCACACACCATATCCAGAGTAAACACACTTAAACCAGCCTTCACACATCATATCCAGATCAAACTCACTTAAAACAGCCTTCACATATCATATCCAGAGCAAACTCACTTAAAACAGCCTTCACACATCATATCCAGAGCAAACTCACTTAAAACAGCCTTCACACATCATATCCAGAGCAAACGCACCCAAACCAGCCTTCACACATCATATCCAGAGCAAACGCACCCAAAACAGCCTTCACACACCATATCCAGAGCAAACTCACTTAAAACAGCCTTCACACATCATATCTAGAGCAAACGCACCAAAACCACCGTTCACACATATCCAGAACAAAGTCACTCAAACCAGCCTTCACGCATCATATCCAGAGCAAAGTCACTCAAACCAGCCTTCACACACCATATCCAGAGTAGTCACTCAAACCAGCCTTCACACATCATATCCAGAGCAAACGCACTTAAACCAGCCTTCACACATCATATCCAGAGCAAACGCACTTAAACCAGCCTTCACACATCATATCCAGAGCAAACTCACTTAAACCAGCCTTCACACATCATATCCAGAGCAAACTCACTTAAAACAGCCTTCACACACCATATCCAGAGCAAACTCACTTAAACCAGCCTTCACACATCATATCCAGAGCAAACTCATTTAAAACAGCCTTCACACATCATATCCAGAGCAAACTCACTTAAAATAGCCTTCACACACCATATCCAGAGCAAATGCACCCAAACCAGCCTTCAGACATCATATCCAGAGTAGTCACTCAAACCAGCCTTCACACATCATATCCAGAGCAAACGCACTTAAACCAACCTGCACACATCATATCCAGAGCAAACTCACTCAAACCAGCCTTCACACATCATATCCAGAGCAAACTCACTTAAAACAGCCTTCACACACCATATCCAGAGTAAACACACTTAAACCAGCCTTCACACATCATATCCAGAGCAAACTCACTTAAAACAGCCTTCACATATCATATCCAGAGCAAACTCACTTAAAACAGCCTTCACACATCATATCCAGAGCAAACTCACTTAAAACAGCCTTCACACACCATATCCAGAGTAAACACACTTAAAACAGCCTTCACACATCATATCCAGAGCAAACTCACTTAAAACAGCCTTCACACATCATATCCAGAGCAAACGCACCCAAACCAGCCTTCACACATCATATCCAGAGCAAACTCACTTAAACCAGCCTTCACACATCATATCCAGAGCAAACTCACTTAAAACAGCCTTCACACATCATATCCAGAGCAAACTCACTTAAACCAGCCTTCACACATCATATCCAGAGCAAACTCACTTAAAACAGCCTTCACATATCATATCCAGAGCAAACTCACTTAAAACAGCCTTCACACATCATATCCAGAGCAAACTCACTTAAAACAGCCTTCACACATCATATCCAGAGCAAACGCACCCAAACCAGCCTTCACACATCATATCCAGAGCAAACTCACTTAAACCAGCCTTCACACATCATATCCAGAGCAAACTCACTTAAACCAGCCTTCACATATCATATCCAGAGCAAACTCACTTAAAACAGCCTTCACACATCATATCCAGAGCAAACTCACTTAAAACAGCCTTCACACATCATATCCAGAGCAAACTCACTTAAAACAGCCTTCACACATCATATCCAGAGCAAACGCACCCAAACCAGCCTTCACACATCATATCCAGAGCAAACTCACTTAAACCAGCCTTCACACATCATATCCAGAGCAAACTCACTTAAAACAGCCTTCACACATCATATCCAGAGCAAACGCACCCAAACCAGCCTTCACACATCATATCCAGAGCAAACGCACCCAAAACAGCCTTCACACACCATATCCAGAGCAAACTCACTTAAACCAGCCTTCACACACCATATCCAGAGCAAACTCACTTAAAACAGCCTTCACACATCATATCCAGAGCAAACTCACTTAAAACAGCCTTCACACATCATATCCAGAGCAAACTCACTTAAAACAGCCTTCACACACCATATCCAGAGCAAACTCACTTAAAACAGCCTTCACACACCATATCCAGAGCAAACTCACTTAAAACAGCCTTCACACATCATACGTTTACAAAGTGTGAATTTCACAAGGGCCACTCGGGTGAGTCTCGGCCTGGGAACGGAAGCTCACCTCCTGGTTACAGGTGCGGTTCGCGAATCACCCCGTGACAGGTCTGGTCCCTTGAGAGTAATATATGAGCACTAAATTCCTAAAATGCTATTAGTCACTTTCTCAGATGCACTCTCATTGGCTCCAGGTATTTATTATTACAGTACTCTGCGGGATGCAATCTTTCCCAACTTCTTCTTCTTGGTATAATTTATTACTCTGTCACAAGGTTTGTGGTCAATTCAATTTCAGTTCAGCCAATTCAGGAAATGATGTCATATTCAAATTCTTGGACTGAAATGGACATAATGTTCAAAGGGGATTTTTCAGTGAACGACTAGATTTCAGTTAATTTCCTGAATTGACTGGACTCAAATGGAATTGACCAACTATTTCAGATTCTTAAGATGAGGTTGACGAGCTGTCAACACAGTAACTCCTTGACAGTAAGCGATAGGTTTGCTCAAGGTTTGTGGAGGTACGAGTCAACACAACCATATGCCCAAGAACACCTGAAATCACACTTTTACATGATATTCATGTTTCTGATTATATATTCTCCCGGACAAGCAAAAGTCGTAAGACTTTCAGATCACATGATAACGTCAGACTCATAAAGGAGGAACTTTCTCCTGACAAAATGTCCTCGTTTATGACTTTCGACCTTTGCTGAAGTGAAATTAACCGACATTAACTCTCTATTATCATAGCAATGAAACTACAGGCAATTACTCTCGCTACTATGGAGGAAAAATCCATTCATGCATTCAATACTAATTTGTGCAGTAATAATAAAAATGCTTGCACTTGAATTTTTGCTAGATATACTTTTGACAGGAACCATGCCCCCCTTGAGTCCACCAACTCCTTTATTCATGGCTCAGGTTGTTACTATCACTCGTGTAAATGCAGGGCTACCGTGCGATCTTCATTCGTGTGGTTCTTAATGAAAATGGATTCGCAGAAATAAGCAAGAGATTCTCCTTTCCGACACTGAGCATATAGACTGAGAGGTGTTTTGGGGTGTAAAAAAATCTAGTCAACATTGCCATCCCGACATTAATGCTCACCACATTAATGCTATAAACATCTCATTTTGTGAAGTGATTTTTAATATAAAATATAAAACTGATGCATCTGATAACCATTTAGTCATTTTGCTTTTTGTTTGTTTGAAACTGTAATTACCCGTACCGCTCTGCTGCTTTGAATTTAATAGTGGCAAGGTTTTAATAATGCGATCGGGCATTGCCAAACGAGTTAAAACACTTATACGCGCATGTGCACGTGCTGCGTTACCACCACTTGTGTCCGGATAAGGAAGTTGGATAGGGGGGTTGTGCGAGAAAGCTACACATTGGTTTACATATCTGTATATCATATCTATACTGCTTCTATTATAGCCTTGTGCGGATAAAAGAAGCACAGCTCTAGAATAAGTTCAAAAGTATATATGCCTCTGCGTGAGAGAATTGTCTTGTTGCGAATGTTAATCCAGCTCGCCAAAACCTACACCTACTCCCGCTCAGCCAAAAGACACACCAGTATGTTGGCCACTACGTTCCGCCCACCACACACCCACGCTTCTACTATTAACGAGGAACGCCATGTGAATCGCTTCACGCACTGAAGTCTGTGTTTTTAGACTGGCAGAATGTGAGACTGTATCTCAGGTTTGTGTGGTTTTTTTTCTCATGGTGTTATCTCACAAACTGAGCAACAAGGTTTTGTTGCCACTGTCATATAAAAAGAATGCTAAACATTTCTCTGTGACCTGTAATGGCTGTGTGGAGTCCTGCTCAGATTTTTTTAGGCATTGCTCATTTCCAAAGAGATAATATAAACCGTTTGAATCAGCAGATAAAGAAGGTGAGACAGGGCTTTGCCGTTCTGCTGTCATGGATTTGATTTCACAGTTTATTTATTTATTTATTCACTTTTGACTGTGTAATGTTTTTGGATATCAGATAACTGCACCTGATAACCTAAGCTGTCTAATTTTTTCATCAGTTTTCTGATTAACAGGAGCTGTGACCTGCATTTATTTATTTATTTGTTTATGACAAATTTGTATCCATAATTTTTAATCTTCTGCTAATTTGGACTGTCCAGTGCCAAACAGCATCCAAAGTCGATGCCATCAACTGCCACTTCTTTTCAGTAGCGCAGACGCAGTCATTGCAGAGGAGTGCAGTTCATGTGAAGCTGGTGCTGGAAGATGCAGGGGGATAGTTCATCAGAGGTGGATCCCCCATCACCTGATCAACCCTGCTTCCTGAGAAATAATTCAGCCAATCACGTGCCACCCTGCTGAGCTATGGTGTCGGTGGATTCGATACTAGACAGTGGGTTCTCCAACAGATTTTGTAGATTAACCAGATGGTCAACTTCTGCATTTCTTCCCTATTCTCCATGTCCCCCACCCCCACATCCAAAAAGGCAAGATGCAGTATAAGACTGAAACAGTAAAACAATAAAAATAGGATTATACACAAAATAAAATCAAAAAAGGCCTTCTTTTAAATATGTTTTAAGTTGTGATTTTAAAAAACTGGGACTGAAGGGGAATCTGTTACGATCCTGATACGGGACGAACCCAAGTGCAACGACCAGGAGACAGATTACAGAAAGTGGAACTTTATTAAGCGTTGGGGTGGTCCCAAAGCTGTACACGGGAGCAAAACAGGTTAGTTAGTTAACACAGGATAGCGTCCAACTGAGGACTGCTCCAAGCCGGAGCTGGACTTGAGGAAACACGGAACTGTTCCAAGCCGGAACTGGACTTGAACGGAGGTGTCTAAAACACCGGAACTGGACTGGAACTGGACTGGAACTGGACTGGAAACTGGATCGGAACTGGACTGGAAACTGGACCGGAAGGTCCACTCAGGAAACGGGAACGGCACGGAACTTGTTCCAAGCCGGAACTGGACTTGAACGGAGGTGTATAAAACACCGGAACTGGACTGGAACTGGACTGGGAACTGGACTGGAAACTGGACCGGAAGGTCCACTCAGGAACACAGGGGACGGCACGGAACTTGTTCCAAGCCGGAACTGGACTTGAACGGAGGTGTCTAAAACACCGGAACTGGACTGGAACTGGACTGGAAGCTGGACCGGAAGGTCCACTCAGGAACACAGGGGACGGCACGGAACTTGTTCCAAGCCGGAACTGGACTTGAACGGAGGTGTCTAAAACACCGGAACTGGACTGGAACTGGACTGGAAACTGGACTGGAGCTGGACTGGAAACTGGATCGGAACTGGGCTGGAACAGGACTGGAAACTGGACCGGGTAGCTTGAGTAACCGGGCAGAAAGCAGAGGTTAAAGGCAGGGTGTTGTGACAGGACTGTAGCTGGTGAATGCACCGCCGAGTTGGAAGGTGCGGCGTAGCTCGGGCAATACTGGCGTAAGCCGGCTGGCATGCAGAGGTCCTGGTACTGCAACACGAGTACGGGAGGTACGTAACACGGGGAGGACAAACACAGCTGCGGGAAGACTGGAACTGCGGCGTCTGGAGGTTTTGAAGGGAAACAGGTAAATGCATGCAGCAGCGAAAGATTAGCAGAGATAGCTACCAGTCAGGAAACCAGGCGAACAGGTATGAACCAGCAGGTTCACAAACACTGGACCAGAAACGGGATACGAAACAAACACGGTAGGTTAGTCAACGAACTGGCGCTGAATAGCAGCCAGCCAGGGGTTTAAATGGTGCAGGAAGTGAAGGAGAAAACGAGAAACAGGTGTGATGTTAAATCAGGAGTGATTGCCGAAGCACAGCAGTGAGGAATGTGAGTAACGAGAGGGGCGAGTGATAGGCGGAAGCTAAAGTGGAAAATGAAACCAAAAGTACCCGAGGGAGACGCCCAGTCCACAGCCAGGAGGGAAACACGGACAAGGGATCCAACATGACACGGAAGGAAACAAGGAAAACATGGAAAACGGACAGGACGGGAACGGAACGTTACAGTACCCCCCCCTCAATGTACGCCACCTGGCGTACCCGGAGGCCTGGTCTTGTCAGGGAACTGTTCGTGGAAGTCTTGGATTACTGAATGGTCCAAGATCAGGCTCTTGTGGAGCCACGACCTCTCCTCAGGACCGTACCCCTCCCAGTCGACGAGGTATTGGAAACCCCGGCCCCTGCGGCGGATATCAATAACACGGTTCACCGTGTAGGCCGGGGCGTTGTCAACAACTCGGACGGGAGGAGGCGGGATGGTAGGGGTACTGAGGGGGCTGGAGGAGACAGGCTTAACCTGGGACACATGAAACACAGGGTAAACTTTGAGGGAGGCGGGGAGGGAAAGTTTAACAGACACCGGGTTAACTAGACAAATGATGGGGAAGGGACCAATAAAACGGGGCTGAAGCTTTCTGGATGAAGAGGGAAGGGAGATGTTTGCAGTGGAGAGCCAGACCTGCTGACCGGCCCTATACTGTGGGGCTGCGGTCCTGTGAAGGTCCGCCAGACGTTGGGAGCGGGAATTGGCGTGAAGGAGTGCGGTGCGTGTGAGTCTCCAAATGTTTTTACAACGAAGGACATGGGCCCTAACAGAGGGGACAGCTATCTCGGCCTCCTGGGTCGACAGAAGAGGGGGTTGATAGCCTAAAGCACACTCAAACGGGGATAGGCCAGTAGAGGCACTCTTAAGGGAGTTATGTGCGTACTCGACCCAGGGGAGAAAACGGCTCCAAGAGGCAGGATTGCGCACTGTAACGCACCGCAGGGCGGCCCCCAGGTCCTGGTTCGCCCTCTCTGCCTGACCATTAGACTGGGGATGGAAACCCGAGGAAAGACTAGGAGAGGCACCCAGGGCTGCACAGAACGCCCTCCAAACTCGGGAGGAGAACTGGGGCCCACGGTCTGACACGATGTCAGAGGGGATCCCGTGCAGCCTGACCACGTGTAGCACCAAGAGCTCAGCGGTTTCAAGGGCGGACGGGAGCTTGGGGAGGGGAACAAAGTGAACCGCCTTGGAGAACCGGTCCACTATTGTCAGAATGACGGTGTTACCTTCTGACAACGGCAGACCGGTTACGAAGTCCACACCAATGTGACTCCAAGGACGGCCAGGGACGGGGAGGGAAAGGAGAAGACCGGAGGGAGGCTGGTGGGAAGCCTTGCTCCTGGCGCACACCGAGCAGGCCAGGACGAAGGCACGGGTATCCCCTTTAAGGGTAGGCCACCAGAAACTCCTCCTGACGAGGGCGATAGTTCTGGCGACACCTGGGTGACATGCCAGGCACGAGGCGTGAACCCATTCGAGGACCTGGGAGCGGACGGAATCGGGGACAAAAAGACAGGAGTTAGGGTTATTGCGGGGGTCCGGTTGGGAAGTCTGGGCGGCCTTCACAATGCCCTCAATCTCCCAGGAGACCGCAGCCACCACACAGGAGGCCGGCAAAATGGGCTCCGGATCAGCAGGACTGGAGGGAGGGGAAAAAATGCGGGACAGGGCATCTGCTTTAATATTACGGGAACCAGGGCGGAAAGAAACAGAGAAATTAAAGCGTGCAAAAAATAACGACCATCTAGCCTGACGAGAATTGAGCCTCTTGGCAGATCTTAAATAAATGAGGTTTTGATGGTCGGTAAAAACAAGAAAAGGGGTACCTGCCCCCTCCAGCCAGTGGCGCCACTCCTCAAGAGCCAGTTTTATCGCCAGCAGTTCCCGATCCCCGACATCGTAGTTCCTCTCGGCGGAGGACAGCCTCCGGGAGAAGAATGCGCAGGGATGGAGCTTGCTATCAGAGGCGGACCGTTGAGACAGAATGGCCCCCACGCCGGTGTCGGAGGCATCCACCTCAACGACAAACTGCCGAGAAGTGTCAGGGTGAAGGAGGATAGGTGCTGAGGAAAACCGAGCCTTGAGTAGCTCGAAAGCTCGCTGGGCATCGGAATTCCAACAGTAAGGCAGGGCAACGGAAGTGAGTTTAGTCAGGGGAGCAGCAATGGAACTGTAATTGCGAATAAAGCGGCGGTAGAAATTTGCAAACCCCAGGAACTGTTGAAGGTGCTTGCGGGAGGTGGGTTGGGGCCATTCTGTCACCGCCTTGATTTTCACAGGGTCCGCCCGGATACTGCCCTCCTCGATAATGAAGCCGAGGAACGGGACCGTGGAAGCGTGGAAGGAACATTTCTCAGCCTTAACAAACAGCTGATTCTCCAACAGCCGCTGGAGAACCTCTCGAACGTGACGGACATGCTCCTGCGGGGATTGAGAAAAAATTAAAATATCATCGATATAAACAAAAACGCTCCTCCCTAGGAGGTCCCGCAGGACGTCGTTCACCATGCTCTGGAAGACTGCTGGGGCGTTAGTAAGGCCGAAAGGGACCACCAGGTATTCGTAGTGGCCCAACGGGGTATTAAAAGCAGTCTTCCACTCGTCCCCCTCACGGATACGCACCAAGTGATACGCATTCCGGAGGTCGAGCTTGGTGAACGTCACAGCTGGAGAGAGGGCTTCAAAGGCGGTGTTAATGAGGGGAAGAGGGTATTTGTTACGGATGGTGACCTGGTTGAGGCCCCGGTAGTCGATGCAGGGTCGCAGGGAGCCATCCTTCTTCCCAACGAAGAAGAACCCTGCACCGACTGGGGATGAAGAGGGACGGATAATACCCGAAGCGAGGGAGTCGTGGATGTATTCCTCCATGGCTAGTTTCTCCGGTCCAGACAGACTGTAGAGGCGTCCCGATGGCAGTTTAGCTCCAGCCAGTAGGTCAATGGCGCAGTCATACGGCCTGTGAGGAGGTAAGGACAGAGCACGTGATTTAGAAAATACTTGCGCGAGGTCGTGATACTCGCTGGGAACATTCGTTAAATCCGGTATAGGTTGCATGGAACAGGGTTTACTGGGCCCCGGAGGGGGTAGTGCAGAACGGAGACAGCTGGCTAGACAGTGGGCACTCCACGCCAGGATGCGACCGGCTTTCCAGTCAATATGGGGATTGTGGAGGCGAAGCCAGGTCTGACCTAAAACCAGAGCAGATTGTTGGGAGTTAATCAGTAATAGCTGAATGGACTCCCGATGATTGCCAGATAGAACTAATTGGATAGGAACGGTGGAGTGGGTAACTAACCCCAACCTCCTACCGTCCAGAGCTAGAGCTGAAATGGGTGAAGTGAGACGTTCCGTGGGAATGCCGGCCCTCCTGGCGAAGGTGATATCCATGAAGCTGGCGTCAGCTCCGGAGTCAATTAGGGCCGAAGAAGATAGGGTCTTGTCCCTCCAAAGGAGAGTAGCCTTGAACATGAGGCGGTCCTGGGCAGCATGGTTGGGAACGATGGGGCTCGTCAGTACGCCCAGTCTTACTGGCGAGCCCCTTCTTTTGGGCGAATGGGACAGGAGGCGATCTGATGGCCAGGCTTGCCGCAATAGAAACAGGATCTGGTGCGCTGACGGCGCTGACGCTCCTCGGGATTGACCGCAACTCTGCCCAGTTGCATGGGCTCTTCCTCGGACCCGCCCGTAGGCGCCCGAGATCCAGTGATGGAGTGTGAATGAACATTAGAGACGACGGAGGGCGAATGACGCCCGGAACTTCCTCCCCGCTCCCGGGCCCGGATGCGGAGACGATTATCGATGGCTATAGCGAGGCTGATGAGGCTATTAAGGGAGTTGGATTCCTCCCGAGTGGCAAGCTGGTCCTTGAGTTCCTCGCTGAGAGCTTGGCGGAAAGCCCCCTGGAGGGAGGCGTCATTCCATCCTGACTCCGCGGCGAGGGTACGAAACTGAATGGCCATTTCTGCGACACTGCGGTTGCCTTGGCGAACTTGAA
This sequence comes from Synaphobranchus kaupii, assembly GCA_029718625.1. Classification (NCBI taxonomy): domain Eukaryota; kingdom Metazoa; phylum Chordata; class Actinopteri; order Anguilliformes; family Synaphobranchidae; genus Synaphobranchus; species Synaphobranchus kaupii. The sequence goes on along the minus strand of CM056378.1, from coordinate 84,367,760 downwards.
GCAGACGCTGGGTAGCGTCACGTCCACAGGTCGGGTGTTCAAACACACGTCGCATCTCTGCCGTAAAGGCTGCGAAGTTGCTGCATAACGGAGCCTGGCTGTCCCAGATGGATGTAGCCCACTCCAGGGCGCTCCCTCCCAGGCTGCTCATAATGAACGCGATCTTGCTGGAGTCAGAGGCGAAGGAGGAGGGCTGCATCCGAAACACTATGTCACATTTAAGTAGAAATTCACGACATCTCCCCAACCCCCCGCGATATAACTCGGGGTGTTGTACACGGGGCTCACGGCTGGAAGTGGGAGCCGGTGCCTCCGGATGGGGTTCGGGAGAGGAAGGAGTAGGGTTGGCTGGAATCCGTAGTAGCGGTTGGTGGAGCGAAAGTTGGGATACTTGCTCCGTGATGCCCCTAACTACTTCCAGCACATCATCCAAACGGCGACCCTGTTGGTCGCTGATCGCAGTTTGGCAGGAGAAGGCGTGGCGAATCTGCTCCAGATCGGCTGGGTCCATATTGTTGGCCAGTTCGTTCTGTTACGATCCTGATACGGGACGAACCCAAGTGCAACGACCAGGAGACAGATTACAGAAAGTGGAACTTTATTAAGCGTTGGGGTGGTCCCAAAGCTGTACACGGGAGCAAAACAGGTTAGTTAGTTAACACAGGATAGCGTCCAACTGAGGACTGCTCCAAGCCGGAGCTGGACTTGAGGAAACACGGAACTGTTCCAAGCCGGAACTGGACTTGAACGGAGGTGTCTAAAACACCGGAACTGGACTGGAACTGGACTGGAACTGGACTGGAAACTGGATCGGAACTGGACTGGAAACTGGACCGGAAGGTCCACTCAGGAAACGGGAACGGCACGGAACTTGTTCCAAGCCGGAACTGGACTTGAACGGAGGTGTATAAAACACCGGAACTGGACTGGAACTGGACTGGGAACTGGACTGGAAACTGGACCGGAAGGTCCACTCAGGAACACAGGGGACGGCACGGAACTTGTTCCAAGCCGGAACTGGACTTGAACGGAGGTGTCTAAAACACCGGAACTGGACTGGAACTGGACTGGAAGCTGGACCGGAAGGTCCACTCAGGAACACAGGGGACGGCACGGAACTTGTTCCAAGCCGGAACTGGACTTGAACGGAGGTGTCTAAAACACCGGAACTGGACTGGAACTGGACTGGAAACTGGACTGGAGCTGGACTGGAAACTGGATCGGAACTGGGCTGGAACAGGACTGGAAACTGGACCGGGTAGCTTGAGTAACCGGGCAGAAAGCAGAGGTTAAAGGCAGGGTGTTGTGACAGGACTGTAGCTGGTGAATGCACCGCCGAGTTGGAAGGTGCGGCGTAGCTCGGGCAATACTGGCGTAAGCCGGCTGGCATGCAGAGGTCCTGGTACTGCAACACGAGTACGGGAGGTACGTAACACGGGGAGGACAAACACAGCTGCGGGAAGACTGGAACTGCGGCGTCTGGAGGTTTTGAAGGGAAACAGGTAAATGCATGCAGCAGCGAAAGATTAGCAGAGATAGCTACCAGTCAGGAAACCAGGCGAACAGGTATGAACCAGCAGGTTCACAAACACTGGACCAGAAACGGGATACGAAACAAACACGGTAGGTTAGTCAACGAACTGGCGCTGAATAGCAGCCAGCCAGGGGTTTAAATGGTGCAGGAAGTGAAGGAGAAAACGAGAAACAGGTGTGATGTTAAATCAGGAGTGATTGCCGAAGCACAGCAGTGAGGAATGTGAGTAACGAGAGGGGCGAGTGATAGGCGGAAGCTAAAGTGGAAAATGAAACCAAAAGTACCCGAGGGAGACGCCCAGTCCACAGCCAGGAGGGAAACACGGACAAGGGATCCAACATGACACGGAAGGAAACAAGGAAAACATGGAAAACGGACAGGACGGGAACGGAACGTTACAGAATCTCTCATATTCAGTGGAAGAGTGTTTTAGGAGTTTTAGGACAAAATAAATGCAACCTGTTCCCTGGTTTAAAGAACACTTTTGGAGCAAAGAGTAGTCCGGCAGTAGATGACCTTAATGCTCTTTCTGGTTTCTTAAACTAATTGGAAGCCAGTGCAGGGATTTGAGAACTGGGGTAATGTGATAACACTTTTGTCCTAGTTAACACTGTGGCTGCTGAACTTTGTATGAGCTGCAGTTGTCCATTGACATAGATGAGGAATAACCAGAATACAAGGAGTTGCAGTAGTCCAGTCCATTTGAAATTAAAGCAGTGGTGATTTTTCTCTGGATCTGGCAGTAATACACATGCTCTGCTATATTTCTAAGATGATAAAAGGAGACTTTGGTCATGTCTTTGACATGTGATTTCGTAGGTAGCTCAGAGTCTGAGTTAACTCCAAGCATTCTAACCTCAGACTTGAAGGGGTAGTTCATCCAAAAACACATTTTTTATATGTTTCTACATACCCGGAGTGCTATATATCCATCCAGGTAGTTTCCCTGAGAACTCACTAATTTTGTAGATATACACTGCAGCACTGATAGAACCTGATAGAACGTACCTCAAAGCGCCAAAAATCAAGAGCAATGTCTCTTTCCAAATATAATGACACAGTTACTCACGAACATCCACAGACCTTGTTGTGCACAGTTTTTTTGGAAACTACTTTATAGTGAAGAATGCCAGCTGTGTATATCTGTGCAAAGTATCAACCAAAGCATGCTAGTATTCTAGGGCGCATCCTACATGACATAAACCCCAGAATACTGGCTTTCTTTGGTTAAGACTTTGTGCATATAGCTATTCAAACCAACTGAGGAGCTTTCCACAGACTCAGTACTCATTCACAGGTGTCTATCCTCTGCATACTGTAGCTATGGAAAGACACACTGTTACTATGATTGATATCAACAAGCGGGAGCATGTTCTGCAAAAAAATAAAGGGCCAAGAATTGAGCCCTGTGGCACACCAGAAATATCCTTTATGTTTCTTGACACAGATTCAGCAAGAGCATCAACCACTTCTATCTGTAAGATACGAGTCAAACCACTTTGAAACACGTTCAGACTACTTCTCTCCAGCACTGTCTCTGTTCTTAAGGTGTTTCTGTAAGATTTTACAGTGGATCAGATTGGAACATTTAGACTTCAATGTTAAGAATACAGTGCTGGAGTGACTCTATGAAATCTATGGTTTCTGGTGCTTAGCTTCTTGACCAGAAAAGCTTCCCAGCAGCACATCTTATCTGCTAACGTCGTTGGTTATCAGCTGAAGCAACACATGTCAGGTTATCTTGCTCAAGGTTATAAAAGCACTTTCCCATATGGGAAGAATTCAGTGCTATTCTACACCTGCCACAGTGTTGCATTCAGAATGTTAATATTAACCGTGAAGTTAGAACTTGTTTTGCAAAGTGTGTTGTGTTCGAGCCGACGGCATGCAAAACATGAGGCATGAAGTTGAAAGGCATCAGAGAAGAATTAGCCTAAATATAATTGGTTGCCCCACCCTAATGTCACATCACAGGACCAGACAGATCAATCAATCAATCGCCACACAGACAGCTGACCCCTAGTGGCTTATTCAATAGGCAGAACATTTGGTTACATTTTGAAGGGTCTGTCTGTTGAACAGGAAGGGGATTCTCATGGGGGAAGGAACATTGGCACCACTAGATTGGTGGTAGAATTACATTTTATAAGGAGTTAAAACACACAATTGACGGTGGAATAAACGGTGCAGTTAGTTTGATTTTATTGTCCTCTCATTCGCCATACGTGACACATTCTGCAATCAGACATTAAGTTCAGTCCTATGACTGTTTTAAAATGTTCACATTGCATTTTGGTGCTCTTGAATATGCACCATGCTGGGCCATGCGCAGATGCCCTGATGTGCATATCTTTCATCGTTGTGTGTTGAAGAGATTCCTCTTCCCTCTCTCCCTTAGACTTATGTTGTGCTTCACTAAATGGGCTTAATGTGCTTTTCTGATAATTAAATATTCTTATGTACTTTCAAATGTCCAATATGCCATTTGTATATCATCATTTAAAAAACAATATATAGTTGTGGCCTTCAACCACAGTGTCTGCTGGTTTTTTGTTGTTAAGTAGCACCTCATTGGTTAATTAAGGATGCTGATTACACAGTTCATCTTACCAGGTTTAATTGATTTGGTTTTATTTTTTATTTTTTGTTTATTTTATTTGATAATTTTTTCAGTTAAAGTATTGGCACCACCTTCGGGCTGAACAAATTTCCACCCTAATTTGGAATGTCCAATTAGCTGTTTGCAACCGCAACTTTGTTCATGCGCAAACCCCACTGCCAATTTCGGAGAGTGTAGCCATCCGTGGTTCTCCCCCGAATCACGCGGTGTCGCCAGCCTGCTTCTTTTCTCATCAAAGCCCACAACCAAGGTGGCATCGAATGGAGTTGGAGGAAGGCCCATCATACGTGGCTTTGGCATGCAGTGCACGAGCGCCAGATTGACCAGCAGGGGTCACTAGAGAGCAATAAAACATGGACCTCTAAATGACTGAACCCTCCTGTAGCCTGGGTGGCAGAATCTCCAACTACGTGTCTCCCTATGGAGCTACCGGCCACAGTCAGCACTGGCATGGTCCGGTTAAGGATTGTTTTTGAGGTGAAAAGAAAAACCTTCAGACCATGTGGCTCTCCAGGACCAGGTTTAGGGACAGCAGCGTCAGAGCCGATCAATCGTTACACAAAACTGCGTTTGAAACACTTTTACGACAGTTTGTAGAACTTATCATAGTTAATATGATCAAACACACACCTCAGTGAGAGGAAAAGGGAAAAAGGAGAAAGGAAACAGGAAACAGGAAGGTCATTTGTAAAAAAAAAAAACAACGTAATGTAAGCACTGTCCTGAAGACTGCCAGGGGGCCCTATCTTGGCGATCTTGGCGCTTAGTCTAAGCGCATGGCGCTAAGTCCATTTAGGGCGTGTCCAAGTCCACTTTTGCTATTTTAACGGCGTGTTTTTTTGGCGCTAAGCACGGCGCATGGCGCAACTGGGCTGAACCTAGTCGCTTCATTAATTATAGGTGTGTCTTGGGCGTGACATTCAATAAACCAATCAAAATGTCATATCCCATTCCCTTTAAAAGCCTGCTTTTCCACCTTGGCGGATTGCTTATGATGGCTAAACAGACATGCTCGTGCGTGTTTAGTGTGATCAAGGAATAGGCTAAATGGAGTATGATCAATATTATTCGGACTAACCATTAGCCTATGAGTTCCCGGTAATTCCAGACAGGGCTGTTATTTTACAAAATATGTGCGGTTAAATTTCGTTAAAAGGACCTGCAACAGCTGAGAATAAGCTATCAATGGCTTCAGTCTCACCTTAGAAAACGCTAAATTAGCCTGCTTGTTCAGCGAATTTCATTTGATTATGCAATGAAAGTGTCAAACATCAATTCCAAGAGGCTGTTCTCATGGAGTTCTCGAAGTTCAAGCTTCATCCAAAGTTCATTAGGCTACCTGCATAGTAGGCTAATATTGATTAATAACATACATACCGTTATTTTGCCTTAATGATGACACTAAATAGCCATACAATAAAGCTGTCAGGTTCGCAACCCATAAGTTCACGCATATTTCCCCTTGTTTAATAATGTCCTGTTTATGGAAATGTGACCAACCTGTTTTACTCGTAGCGTAATCCTTTAAAACAATCCACTTTCCCAGGAAGACCGTTAAATGTGCGACTTACAGCAGGGGAAACAGAACATGCAGCTCACGTGCAGAGAATGGCATTAAAATGAATTGTGAATTAATTGTGTAACGTGCTGCAAATTTGTTTTAGTTTCTAATTAGACGCTTAGTTCTCTTTAAAATCGTTTTGTTCAGTTAATGAATAACGGGTGAAATCAGCTGGGTTTTAAACGGTGAGAGTATGGAAACCTGGTCACTGTAATTTAAAAAAATATGAAGGACGAAGAATAGCTAAGGTTACAATTTAGTTAACATGGTGACATCTCCGTTTTTTAACCATAGGCTATCGAAAAAAACCTTATGCACAGCGAATTCGATGTAGCCTAGGCTATTTGAAAAACAATAAATGCAATATTCACTGGACAAGGTTTTGAACTTTTTTCAGTCACAAACCATTCTATTTACTTACAGGCTGTATTCATAGATAAACAGAGCTGTATTGTAATGACATCTGAAGCGCATTTTCAGAACTTAAATGTCCGTCTATTGCCGTGCGCGAGTTTTCCATTGAATGACAATTCACGCATTAGGTGCAAAGACAATTCGCGCATTAGGCTTGATAGCTATAGGTGTTATCAGCTCCTTTTTAATGGATAGCCATTGTCCCGTACCATCGCACATCGCCTGGATGTTGATGGAGTGGGCTGAGAGCAATGTAATGTGGCATTGTTTCCCTTCGCTGAGGGAAAGGTATGTGGACCTATGGAACCTTTTATTATTATGCATTTTTGATATAGCCTACACAATAATAATATTTCACATTGTGATCTAGATATTTTAGTCATGCCTGTGCATGCCCCTGTGTGTAACAGACAGAAGGGTATGCGCGTTGTGCACACGCCTATGTAGACGCACTTATATGCGCCGTTAAAATAGCATGTAAACAACTGCGACATGACTTTAGACCGGGTTTGTGGTGGTTCTAGCGCAAGCGCTTTCTGCTGGCTCAAGATAGCAATACGCCAAAAAGAATCCTGGCCACTCCTCATCTTAAGACCAACACGCCCAGTTCACTAATGATGGCGCAAGAGTTACGCCGTCAAACATGCTAGTTTGACGGTGTAAGCGTTAGGCGTTATTATGGACCTAGCGCCGGGTGTAAGATAGCAAAGACACTTGCGTTTGCGTTAGCGCCGCTTTGCACCGGGTGTAAGATAGGGCCCAGGGTGTCTTTCACAACTAAACCCCTGCAGTGGTTTCAGCACAATCTCCCATGAAGCAATTATTCATTATAATCATCATATAATCCATGGTGTGGTAATGTAACAGTGACGGTGTGGTTAATTATAATGTAACAGTGATGGTGTGGTTAATTATAATGTAACAGTGATGGTGTGGTTAATTATAATGTAACAGTGATGGTGTGGTTAATTATAATGTAACAGTGACAGTGTAGTTAATTATAATGTAACAGTGACGGTGTGGTTAATTATAATGTAACAGTGACGGTGTGGTTAATTATAATGTAACAGTGACGGTGTGGTTAATTATAATGGAACAGTGACAGTGTAGTTAATTATAATGTAACAGTGATGGTGTGGTTAATTATAATGTAACAGTGACGGTGTGGTTAATTATAATGTAACAGTGACAGTGTGGTTAATTATAATGTAACAGTGACAGTGTGGTTAATTATAATGTAACAGTGACGGTGTGGTTAATTATAATGTAACAGAGACAGTGTTGTTAATTCATGAACGATTGAGCGTCAGTTCTGCTTTGTGGGAGCCCTATTTTGTCGCTGTTGGTATTCGCTTGTTTGTCGTGGACATTCTCTGCTTGTGTAAGTGATACACAGATACGGGTGTGTGGATAGGCGGCTCGTGGACTGGTCCAGAGTCAGACACAGGGAAGGCAGCTGTGTGGGACTGGAGTTTTGTGGTGGGGGTGGGGTCTGTTTGCTTTACCCGAGCTCATTAGGAAAAAGCTGTAAACTGTGTCGGAACACAGCTGGGGATGACCTTCCTGTCACAGTGAGGAGGCCAGGGAACACAGCAAGACCTTACTGCTGTTTGTGTGTGTGTGTGTGTGTGTGTGTGTGTTGATGTGTGCAGGCAAATTTGAATTTCTTCATGAGTGTGTATGTGTCTGTATAAATGTGTCTTTTTTACACCTTAATTTAACTAGGTAGGTCAGCTGAGAACCCAAATCTCTTTTACAGTGATGACCTGGGGAATCAAAGTAGGCGGGGAATTCAAGGGATTGTACAGCCAATCAGATGTATGGTGGAGGGAGGGGTTGAGGTTGGTTTAGGTAAGTAAATAAACATTTGGGGCTCTATCCTGACGATCTTGGCGCATCGTCTAAAATGCTAGGCACAAGTGCATTTAGGGCGTGTCCAAGTCCACTTTTGCTAGTTAAACGGTGCGTTATTTGAGTGCTACGTAAGGCGCAAGGTGCTAATGGGCTGAAACTAGCCTTTTCATTAATTATAGGTGGGTCTTGGGCATAGGATGCAATAAACCAATCAAAATGTCATATCCCATTCCCTTTAAAAGCCTGCTTTTCCACCTTGGCAGATTGCTTATATGATGGCGAAACAGACATGCTCATGCGTGTGTAGTGCGAGCAAGGAATAGGCTAAATGGATCAATAGTGTGTTCAATATTATTTGGACAAACCATTATGACACGTTTTGATGTACACAATAATAATCTTAAACATTAGGGTTTAACACTGGCACGGGTTCCCGGTAATTCCTGACAGTGCTGTTATTTATAAATAAATAACAGGTGAAACAGACCTGCTCCTACATGAACTTAAAGCGCACATGCAGAGAATGGCATTAAAATTCATTGTGAATGTAATGTGGCGTGACGTGTGAGGTGGGAGGAGCCAAACGCAGCAAGGGGATTCATTAAGCCCTTAGGCCACTAAGGCGGGGAAACCCCGCAGATAAGGGAAGGAGACAAGAAAAGGAACACAAACACACCACAGCTACAGACCGGCTCACTGTTACACACGAGAGCCAGAAATAAAACGCCCTGTCTCGATAACGAGACGCATAAGAACAGGCGAGTAGCACAATGGCACAAACAAAACACACAGCACATAAACACAGAAAACTAATACCTATAGGTATAGGAGGAGGCGAAGGAACAGATATAACGTTCCGTGGCTACTTCCATAAGCTAGCACTAACCGTCATTTGCAGAACCTAAAGGGGGTAAACGCCCGATCTCCCAGGGGGGAGAAACACTTTACAGGCGAGCCGACGGAGAACCGCAGTCCCATAGCCTTACCAGCAAAAATGACCAAGCTTAAAACAGAGCCACGCCCTAACCTCTAGTGACAGGAGAAAGGTAATGAGGCGAAGGAACAGATAATTAGTGTTCCAAGGCTAAAAGGTTAGCAGTCACACACAAACATGTCCACAACATCGCCCGGTCTCCCGAAGAGACGAATTGCGCCGAAGGGCGAACAGAACTAAAGTTCCGAACCGAATCGCCCACATCTCCTATACACGGAGAAGGAAAGCACAAAAGATGAAAGGACAGCAGCACCGAAAACCATCGGCTAACTGACTAACTCAAGCACAAGCCCTGCCTCTCAGTAAGGGGAAATGTAACGAGGCGAACAGGAAAAGAGATTTAACGTTCCATGGCTAGTATAATAAGTGCGCAGTCCAATGCAGCAAACGTACCTGGGCAAACACCCGATCTCCCAGGGGGGAGAAACATTTACAGGCGAGCCGACGGAGCACCGTCGTCCCATAGCTTACTAACCAAAGACTCACGCAAACTAAATTAAACACGCGCCCTAGCCTCTTAGTAAGGTGAAATGTAACAAGGCGAACAGGAACAGAGATTTAACGTTCCATGGCTACTTAAATAAGTTTGCAGTCTAATGCAGCAAACAAACCTGGGTAAACACCCAATCTCCCAGGAGAGAGAAACATTTTACAGGTGAGCCGACGGAGCACCGTCGTCCCAAAACTTACTATCCAAAAGACTACCGCGAACTTAAATAAACACACGCCCTAGCCTCTCAGACAGGAGAAAATGTAATGAAAAACCCCGACTCACAACAAAGGGGAATGTAGTCCATGAGAAGGAGAACAAAACAGGGAATAAACGTACCGAAGCTACTAACTGGCAAACAAATGGACCAGAGAAACTGCTACTCTATACTTCTACGAGCTAATAAACGAAGTAGAAGCGAAAACGCCCGAATCCCCAATGGGAAGACATGTGCCGAAAGGCGAACAGAACTACAGTTCATAAACAGAGTCGCCCAGATCTCCATACACGGAGAAAACGCACACAGGCGAAATAGAGCAGAGTAGTGATGTTACGGATGATACCGAAGCTCCGAGCTGTGTGTCGAGTACGTAGGGCAGTTTCTACAGAAGCCTCGCACCGAAGCTTGTATCACTTTCAGAGAAGCACGTGATCGATGACAAACGAGGCCTCGGCTGCTGTAGAACCATGTGATCGGTTTGTTTTGCGTTTTGGGCGGAATTAGGGGTTTTGAATTGTAGATATAAAGGAGCGATACCCCCCTTATTTCGAGGGTTGTTGCGGAGTTTATATTATTATTGGTATTGAAAGTTTTTTGAGGATTTTTTTGAGGAATTTTTGGAGTATTTTTATTTTTTGTACTTTTGCACAGTTTTGTCGTTTTTGTACAAAAATAGGCTAATGGAACCTGCATGGAAGCGAAAATCTTCTCCTGCTTGGGAATATTTTGACCCGATATCTCCAAATAAGGCAGGCCTAAGTGGCGTAGATATAAAAACACACTGAAACGCTATTCGAACACTGGGCTAGAAATCGACTGCATGTAGTTCGTTGGTTGTTATTTTAACGTAACTACAGCAGATTATTACGATTTGTTTAATATTATTATGATTTGATTGTTATTTCTTATTCTTTCTTATTATCATTATCATCTGCATTCCTTCTCAAATGGCATATTATTTAATTTTGAAGGTAAAGTGCTTGCTGTGCCTAAAGGAGCTGGCTTACAGCAATAATACCTCGTCCAGGCATTATTGAGCAAACCAGCGGAGGTTATTTATTTATTTTACTTTTTAATAGCAGTTATGGTTGCTTTATCATAATCATACTGACATACATGTTGATAAAAATACATTTGCATATTGTTATTTTGCCATAGGTTCCAGAAAGCCAGAACTTGATGAGGCCGTTAATAAAAATCAATAAAAACCTCCCTTTTCAGTCACAAAAGCACCTTCCCTTTCACTGCCCATACTGAAGCACATTCACTTTCACTGCCTGGTTACAGAAGCACTCCCAGTCCCAGACCAGAAACACTTTTACTGCTCAATAGAACCCCACACAAATGTTGTCCCCCTTTATATCAGTCTTCCTGTTTTTTTCATTTTGAACGTTAATTTAATATTATTTCATATATTATTTTATAATATATCTTAGTATAAAACAAATCTAGCCTAATGACAGTTACAAATATAAATTATGAGCATGTTAGTATGTGCATCGCCTGAGCGGGGTTTTGAACTGGTATTTTGTCTTACAGAAATGGTTCTGATGTCCAACGCGTTACCAGTGAGCTAAAGGGTCGCTTGTTGCTAGCTCGTGGCAACTTCGTTATTTTGAACCTGGGGTGGAATTTGTAATGATTTTGTTGCTCTAAATTACTTTTACCAGCAGGTGTCACTAGTGTACACTGTGTTGAATGAGGCTTCGAGTAATGAATCTATTTGCGATACAATTGGCTGCAAAGCCTCAGTGCTTCAGGAAGCCTCATTTCGCCATCACTAGAGCAGAGATTTACGGTCCCAAACTTCTACGAGATAATCAGCTACAAAGCCAGCAAGAAATAAGCCCTGCCTCAACGAAGAGACGTTAACAATAGGCGAGTAGCCAAAATGGTACAAGAACTCACAGCCAACAATACACCACAGTACATAACAACAAACAATGTTGAAGCCCCGAACGAAGGAAACGGTAGGCTTATATAACTCTCAGGGAACCACGAACAGGTGAAACGCTAAACAGAAACTCCCCCAACTCAGCAGGGCGGAGCAAGCATCTACCAAAAGGGCAGCGCCCTCGCGTGGCCACCGAGGAAAACGACCGCATCAGGAAACAGGGTTCAAAATGACAGTGAATTAATTGTGTAATGTGTTGCAAATTGTTGCAAATGTTTTCGTTTTTAATTAGACTCTTAGTTCTCTTTAAAATAGTTTTGTTCAGTTATGGTACAACAGGTGAAATCAGCGGGGTTTTAATAAGATGAGTATGGAAACCTGGTCAGTATAATCAAAAAAATATGACGGACGAAGAATAAGGTTAAAATTCAGTTAAAATGGTGAAATTTAAATGAATCGTATACCATAGGCTATCAAAAAAACCTTATGCACACCGGATCCCAGGGACTGTAGCCTAGGCTATTTGAAAAACAATAAATGCAATATTCATTTTTTTCAGTCAAAACCATTCTATTTACTTACAGGCTGTAGGCCTAGATGAAGAGAGCTGTATCGTAATGACATCTGAAGCGTATTTTCAGAACTCAAATGTCCGTCTATTGCAGTGCACGATTTTTCCATTGAATGACAATTAATGCATTAGGTGTAAATGACAATTCACGCATTAGGCTTGATATAGGTGTGATCAGAAAAGTTTTCAATGGATATAAAAATTCATTCTAACAATTCACTGTCAGAAAAATGTTTTTAAAATTACAGTAAGTTGCTGGCAACAATTTGCCAGCAAGGTGCTGTTATTAATTTAACAGCAAAGTTACTGTAGTTCATTTACAATACCTTTTCCCCATGCTGTATAATGAAATACAGTACTGTACTGTCGACAGTATTACTGTAATCCATATTACAGCAAAGTGCTGTACTGTCTGACAGCATAACTGTAATCAATATTACAGCAACTGTTGACTCTACTGTAGTTTATACTGCATGATTACTGTAACCCATATTACAGCAACTCTAGTCTGCATTGAAATAACAGGATTATCGCATTTAAAGTTAGACATCTAAACTACAGAAGACACAGAAGATGAAATACAGAATGTACCAGTGTCAAGAAAAAGTATACTTTACACCTTGAATGTATTAAAAGTAATTTTATTTAACAATTCCACACAGTGTATATGGAATATATTCATGTATACAAATTAACCAAGAAAAATAGAAATGTCTACTCACTACGGCTATGCCGTGACATGAGAAAATAACATTGTCAACTCCGTAAGATGTCAACTCATTTCATTCAACGGCAGTAAATTGTCTATTAATTTAATCATGTTATTGAAATTAGCAATTCATTTTCAATTAAGTTATTTAAATACTCCTAAAAGCATTAATAAATTGTTTTTTCTAGCTGAAACATCTGCTTGATTTAGCAAAACTAGTCCTGGGTGAACGTAGAAAAAGTGCCATTTATGAAAAATAAATAACTGGGAATTGTTAGTTTAATAGCCAATACCTTTGATCTATCAATATATTTTCCCAGCATAACTGAAGATAAAAAAAACTAAAACAAACAGAAAATAACATTGTCAACTACAATACAATTGCTTGCTATATAGATAAGGCTTGGCAGCACTCACTCAGCCACCATCACCTTCAACACCTTGTTCAAAACTGAATTAATTCAAATAATTCGCCCCTATAACATCACGTTATTGGATAAACCCAAATAAACAACCCTTTCTATTGGCTACAACAGCATTTTATGCCCAGTTAAAGAAAAGGTCACAATTATAAAACAGTAAGCCTGAAGAACTTATCCACCCAATGGCAGTACAGATACTCAATAGACTAAACATTGACATGCACTTTGCTTGAACCCTGTAGCCTACAAGTCATGAAATCACGCACCCTGCACATGGAACTTCCAAACTAGCTAAAGACGCAGGCACTTTAGCAGCAAACCAACATAGCACTAGCTAATGTTAAACGTTGCACGTAAATAAGGTACAAAATTCCTACCATAACATAATTAAATATCCAGAGGGACAAATAAGGATGGTAGGCTACATTTTTAACAGTAATATTAAAATCTAGCTAAGTTAAGCATACTACGGTTTAATTAAAATTTCTAACTAGCTGGAAGTGTAACGTTAGTAAAGTTAGCCAATGGCTATAACGTAGCCTAACGTTAGTTAGCTAACGTTAATTTGTGACACCTCCCAACACCGACAGGAGGGAGTAAGGCTAACGTTAGCCTGCACACATGAATCGCAACCCGATAGAATAACGTTCACGTTACATTTTAATCCAACCCTGTGAGGGGAAGTGTAAGGTTCGGAGAATCAAACGCGACCAATAAGGATTTCTAAAAGCGTATCTAGAGAAAGATACGCCACAAAAGGCGGAATAATCCGCACCAGGACTGGGTTAACACAGGATAGGGAGCAAAACTTCCCTAGCACAAAGCAAAACAAACTCCAAAAACTGAGGCGATCTCGATAAACAGCGAGAATAACTAACATAAGAACCTCACGCCCTAAAATAATTAGGCATAACAAGAGGTAATGAAACAAAACCAAACTCAAAACAAAAACGAGTGAAGGAAAGGAATAGAAAAGAAAACCTGTTAGCCAAAGCTCTTGTGGAAAAGAGCTGAACACAACTGGCAACAGGTAAAAAGAATAAATTATAAAGATTGGAAAGGAACGACAAAACCAATCTAATCCTAAATCTTTATAACCGGACTTGCTGCGTTTCCTATTAATAACAACCAGAAATGCAGTGACCGAAATTTCTATACCTTTACCGACTTCGTATGTCTACATAGCAAAGACAATCTCGAAGTGCGGAAATGCGGAAGTCCTGAGGTATTTATAGCCCGCAGGAAACGCGAAACAGGTGAAAGGAATAATTGTCGGGCAAGACGCGAAAACCGGAATGGAGGCCGAAAAAATCCGATAGTGTCTTGACGATGCCAAACAGGAAACTAAAAACGTCGAAAAGCAAAGGCTGCAAATAACCATGACAAACCCAATACGAAACTCTTGAAACTACATAGCCGCTTTCCCACTTTAATATTAATATAATCCAAACAATTTGCTAACTACCATGATATTAACTGACAATAGCTTGCTATCTAACCTAATTTAGAATAACGTAGCTAACGGTGAAGTTAGCGAACATAGCTAGCTAACGTTACACGGGTTCAATCCGCCACCGTCACCTTCTTCAAAACAGAATTAATTCAAATAATTTGCCACCAAGGTCATATAAACTCAATAAATGAATTAGTTTACCCAGGGTATTCTTCTCAAAAACTAAAACTCCTAACATACAAAAATCGATGATTCGTTTCACCTTGAACTGGCTGTGTGGCAAGCAAAGATTTCAAAAAACATAATAATCAGTTAACATTAGGGTGAGCTGATTGGTCAATTTCCACGCTGAAGGAATATAACTGTATTTTGGATTACAGTAAATGATATTACAGGATGATTGCTGTAATATTTCGTCAGCCATGAAGAATTCACACAAAACCTATTGTGAATCTACAATCTACAACAGCAACGTACTGTTCATAATAAAGTAATATTACTGTTAAAACAAGTAAAATGTCTAACAGTGTAACAGAAGATTGTCCCCCCAGAAGATTACAGGAACTATTGGCAAATATAGGCTAAGTCATAGCTTGATCCAGGATAATTGCGAATAGTCTACATGTAACCTTACACGTACCATCGCACATCACCTGGATGTTTCTGCTGGCTTTCTTTCTGCTGGCTCAAGATAACAAGACGCCAAAAATTATCCCGGCCACACCTCAGCTTACGACCAACCTGCCCAGTTCACTTGCAATGGGTGCAATATCACTTGGTATTTAAACGACGTGAGCGCTGGGTGCTATAATAATCCCTGCGCTGGATGTAACATAGCAAAGACATTTGCGTTTGGGTCAGCGCCGCGTGTAAGATAAGGCCCATGAAGTTCTCGGAATAAGATGCAGAGTGAAGTTACATGAGAGAATCCAGAATGAGAACTCACACACTCATTTATGCTCTGAAGAAAAAGTAGTATTTTATTTAACCATTTGACATTTAATGCTTTGACCTGCAGGTCTGCATCAGAGTAAGTTTCTCAGTTCACAAAGGTCAGTGTAAATGCCGAACGCTGAGCACCCCATCGGCACGTGAGACAGGCAAGTCCCACATTCACACGTGAAAAGGGCAGTGCAGAGCGCCTATAGGACACAACACAGAAAACATGGCTGAATATGTAAAAGCCATCAGTCAAACTAACAGAAAACATGTAACATAACATATTATGTACAGTATATGCAATATGAACCACCATGCAACATGAAGAATCATTAACCCTGGCAAACAAAAGTCAAAGAACAGTAAGAAGAAATAATAGACATACAAGGCAATCTACTTTCCTTTCAGCTATAATTGGGATTTTCTTACACAGACGTGAGACGAACTCCCCCAAAATTCACAAATACGGCTTTATGTCAAATTCTCCATTGAGACCCTGAGGGGGATATGGTTCATAAAAAGTATATTCAAAAGGTCTGTCTGTGGAGTAGTAAATCCTCAGTGTCTTTCGTCCCCTGCGCTGACTTTTGCAATACCACCCGATCTCAGGCGAGAGATGGCTGTTCTTCATAAAATGGGCTGCAACAGGGCTTGTTCTGTCCCCAGTCCAAATATGACTTCGCTGTTCACTAATTCTAATTTTGACTTCCAGCTATTCTATATAGACCACAAGGACATTTAAGCACGCACGTATATCACATTCTTGATATCGCACCGAATTACCACCTTTGTATTAATCTTGAAACAAGTGGTAGGGAGACTGGAGAAAATCAGAATTTATAGGTAACATTACACCGAGCACAACAGCCACATTTATAGTTCCGTTAGGGGATGGTATCTAGGAATGTTCCTGTGTTTATGCGGAGGCTAATCCGCTCTGATGTTTCACTGTCTCCTAAAAACATGGTCATGGAGGATCTTTAAAATGCCCTGAAGGTGCGGATCTGTTTCAGTGGTGTGCTGTTTTCTAATAACCTTTTTCTAAATGTGTTTCCGCGTGGAGAAAAGCAGGACTGAGAAATGCAAGACGCAGATGTGTGGGAGATAGCCTAGTTGAGGTGGCCTCCCTCATTAGAGATTGTCCCTTCTACACTTAGTTTTGGCTGGATGGAGCCAATCCTGTGTGTCTATATCTCTGATCGCTGAGCTCATTCAGTAACCTATTAGCGTGTTGTTTGTACCTCTTGTCAGGGAGGGTGATTACAAGGCCATATGCAGAGAGCCTTTGTGTGCCCCCCCCACCCCCCTTCTCTCTCCAAAATGCCCCTTTGCTGTAACCTCTGCTACTGTTTCAGTAGAGCATGGACGCAGTTCGCAAGTTGGGCTCACACAGACATGAGTCGGAGGAAGTGGGGCCCATCCATGCACTAGAACAGTGCCTTAACAGATACCAGACCATGGGGCCCATCCATGCACTAGAACAGTGCCTTAAAAGATACCAGACCGTGGGGTCCATTTACACACTAGAACAGTACCTTAACAGATACCAGACTGTGGGGTCCATTTACGCACTAGAACAGTACCTTAACAGATACCAGACCATGGGGGCCATCCACATACCAGAACGGTGCCTTAACAGATACCAGACCATGGGGGCCATCCACATACCAGAACGGTGCCTTAACAGATAGCAGACCACTGGGCCCATCCACACACTAGAACAGTGTCTTAACAGATACCAGACTGTGGGGTACATCCACGCACTAAAGCAGTGTCTTCACAGATACCAGACCGTGGGGACCATCCATGCACTAGAACAGTTCCTTAACGGTATAAGCCACCAATAGCCCATAGAGCTAGGTTTGTTTGAATTTTATCAGTGCACCATGGGGATCTTTAACGGCGAATCAGGACCTCAGTTTAACGTCTCACATAAAGGTCAGCACCTCCTACAGCAAATAGTCTCCAATGCATTTACATAACATCTTAGGCACGTGACATGCTTTTATCCACAGAGACTTGCACATTTTAAATTCGTTTTGCATACAATGCATCTGCACAGCTGGATACTTACTGAAGCAGTTCAGGTGAAGTACCTTTGCTTAAGGGTACAACAGCAGTGCCCCACGCGGGAATCGAACCCACACTCTCAGACTTACAAGTGTGTTTCGTAACCATCATGCACTGTCACCTCAGTGAAAGAGAGAAGAGTGCCTCCTACTGGCCCACCAACACCTCTTCCAGCAGCAACTTATTTTTCCATCCAAGTACGAACTAAGACCAACCCCGCTTAGCTTTAGTACTAAACAAACCAAACCCCGCTTAGCTTTACTACTAACCTAACCCAACTCTGCTTAGCTTCAGTACTAACCGAGCCCAGCCCTGCTTAGCTTCAGTACTAACCGAGCCCAGCCCTGCTTAGCTTCAGTACTAACCGAGCCCAGCCCTGCATAGCACACATGGTGAATGTGTGCTTTTGTGAGCAAGTCTGTGTACCATGTGTGTGATAAGGTTACACTCATGACATGCATAAATTGCGAGAAAACACGACTACTTTCTGACCACACTGGTCTTCCTTGGGCTTCTTTGTTGTCAGAAACATTGTTCAGTTTGTTTCCATGGCAAATCACCATAGGGTAGCAGCAGCAGCAGTGTGCGAGTACCATTCCTCCTCATCATTGATTTTATGATTGCATTGAACCTATAATTATTGATAACCATATTGGATGCAAGTACACTTTGCCTTGTTCTCTCCCAGTTACTTTGGATACAGTTCTACTACATCAAATCCAAATCTACTGCACATTTGAACTTCACATTTGGCAGAGGCTCCATACTCAAAATGTGTATCTGTTCCACAGAAAGAAATCTGTATCTGTTTCACAAAAAGTTTGGACCTGAGGGAGAGAGTGATGTTTGTTATCAGAAAGAGAACACAGAAAAAAGAGAGGGAAAGAGAGAGGATGCGTAGGTTTGAGTTGAAACAGGACTGCCGTAGAGCTCGCGAAAGCTTAAGTCGCACCATGAATGTCCTGCTGAATCTTTAGTCTGTTTTTTTCTCAGCGTCTACACACTACACGCAGTGCGTTCTGACCCAGATTTTGTGCTGCTATTTATTTTACATTGGTTGTCATGCTTCGGCATTGCAACTCTTATGTTTTGCTAGTTCAAATGCAAGGTTAATGAACTTGCATTGTCATTATCGTTTAAATATCTGAATCTCCTGCTTAAATTTCAGGAAGGCTGGTTTAATTGTATTTTAACATTTCAGAGTTCTAACTAAAGCTTCTTCGTTTTCTTCTTGTTGTTGTCACTCTTCAATAAACGCGACTTAAATTAGCCTTAAATTGTTGAATATTATACAACAACAACAATATACAACACAGGGTGTATCTAAGGCAAAAATGGTAACCTCAACCTCATGAGAAATAATTTGTTAACAAGTAAGACTATATTATTGTTGTTATTATTATTATTATTATTATTATTTTATGTGGCCATGCATCTTGGGAGATAAGGCTACAATGGGTGACAGCATCATCGTCTCACTACCATCCGCCCAATTATCTCCGCAAACACAATTAGTGCCTTGGGAGGCATGCATTATTAATCGTAATTAGCCGTCTGTCAAGGCCGTCAGAACCCCAGGGCAGATGCTGGTCCCACAACGATTCTGGGAACTCGCGAACCAGGGATGACAGGCATGCTTCCACTGATTAGGTGTGTGTTATATAGGCTACACAGTAAAAAAAAAAGAGCCCACTCTTTAAAAAGACAAGGAAGGCGCACGCTCCTCAAGTTAACAGTGAATTTTAGCAAATTATTACCTGCACCAATGTTTTGCCATTAGTGAATGCCTTCATCAGGATACATTACCAGCAATTCATTGTTACATAGGCACACTTTCATCAGATAACCCCTGAAACATTTTTAAACAAAATCTATTAATCCTGAACAGGCATTGGCAATTTGAATAGAGTGATTGTTTTTTTCACTTTAAGCTTACTTAAAATAAATACATCATTAAGAAACGGAAATAATCTTGTGTTTGAGGAAAAAGAAAGTCAACCGTATGAAAGTGTTTGTTTTGCATCTTTTAATTTTGACCGTGTACCTCTGCATGTTGTATTGCCACACAGTTTGCTGGGTGTGGCTGGCATGTGTCAAATTTCTCACATATCAGCCTTTGTGCTAAGGAGCCAGGTTCTGTATTCATTTATTTTTTACAGTTAGACAATGTGTAGGTTTTCGTTGGGAAATACGTGCAGTTGTTGTGTGTATGTTATATTGTCTCACCCTGAGTGGATGTGTTTATGTGTTAGGGAGTGAGATGTTTATTCCATGCTAATTAGAGAGTGAATGCACACAATGAGCTAAGAGGGATGTCTTCACTTTAGGCGCACCAGGAGAATATCTTCAATTTACACAAATTGGAATTGGCCTAAGAATTATTACCTAAACCACAAGGGTACTTTATATTCTCACCAAGCCAACAACAAGTTTTGTGCGGATTTATGAAGATTCATTAACATTTGATTATTGTCGTGTTTATCCATGGCTGTGCTGTGACCAGGCGAGACCTTGTCAATATGGCTGGAATTCTGAAGAAAAAATACTGTCATTGGGCTACCATTTTCATGATTTTCGAAAAGCCCATAAGGCCAGGACCAAAGTGGTTCAGACTGTCAACGTGATGTCTACTTTGAAAAAGGAGGAGAAAGGCAATTGTAATTATGACTGCGTGTGCATTAGTATTAGTATTTTGCATTAAGTGAATCTGAAAACACCAAAGAATTACAACGACACGCTCATAATTATAAATATGGGCATACTCGTATTACAGTAATTTGGTATCTGTTAAGGCTCTCTCTCTCTCTCTCTTTGATACAGTTTGTGTGAGCACCAGAAATGAATGTTGTGCACAAGAGCACTTACGTTCCTCAGAGACACCTTTAAGGGTTTACTTTCCTTGCACGGTGCTGGAAAAGTAACACCAAAAAACTGCATTTAAAGTGAGTTGCATTTACTCACTTTAAAAGACGCTTCCTTGGCAGCTCAATATGTAGACATGCCCATTTACATGCCCCACATATAATGAATATTTATATTGTAGAATAATAAAGCAAATTTCCTGCATCCATCACAGCTGGTAATTTTCTCAGTACTTTTAGGCTGTCACCATTATAAAACTCACTTTGCCTTTATTATGCTAATGTGGCATTGCCTGGGATCCTGTTACAAAAATGAGAGGAAAAAATCAATCACAGTGTGGAGTGGACAGGTAAATTCTGTTTATAGAGATTTGAAGGCGCCCACAGGTCAATATTTTCAAATAAGCCTCTCCCTCAATGAGTACTAGCTCCGCTTCTGTGGTACTGTGTGGCCTGTAGGGCGTAAGTAGTCACAGACTCTCCTGTAGTACTGTGTGGCCTGTAGGGTGTAAAATACCCACTGGCTCTCCTGTAGTACTGTTTGTGACCTGTAGGGTGTAAACTACCCACTGGCTTTCCTGTAGTAATGTGTGTGGCCTGTTTAGTGTAAAATAGTCACTGGCCGCCCTGTAGTACTGTGTGTGGCCTGTACGGTATAAAATAGTCACTGCCTTTCCTGTAGGAGCCTACTGTCTGGTCTGTATGGTGTAAAATATTCACTGGCTGTCTTGTAGTACTGCGTAGCTTGGTCTGTAGGGTGTAAATAGTCTGTGGTTTGGAGTATCAAAGTGAGAGTTGCATCTGCCGTAATTTGCGATAAAATGGGAATACATTTTTTTAAATTTTTTTTTTTAAACTATCAAGGGATACATGCATATAAAATATAGCGCTGCAATCTGTTTTCGCTCCATTTTGTCACGTTAACATTGGAGAGGAGTCTGACCGCTCCCGGGTGAATCAAAAGCAGGACGGCCACGCAGCACCGTGGCAGTGCGGAAAAGGCGTGTGTGTCTGTAACCACCCTGAGAATCCCATCACCTCTTCTTTAGCGACTCGCTCCCCATATATCATCCCCTGCAACCCCCCAAACCCCCAGGTTTGTAACAGGAAGCAGGGCTGTAGGAGGCGTCTGACTCACAAAGCGCCGCGGCATCACGCTGTTCCCCTTCATCAACCCGCAATCCGTTAATGAAAAGCAAATAAAACATTCAGCCCAGAAGTGACTGGCGCCCTGTAATTTGTGGCGAACTGAAAGTCATTGCTTCTTTCTGTCTGCTGTAAAAATGCAAATTCCCCCTTAGTCTTAATTTCTCACCCCCCTAATGCAGCCTATTCAAAAAAAGCACAGTATGCTTTGCCCTTGAAATGAACAGAAACATCCATCATAGTTTTTCAGAAGTAATTCCTTAGATATAGTTTTGTCAGTTTCAGCAACAACTCAGAATGCAATGTAATCAACACAAACACTGTAACACTAATGTCATTTTGAAATTCTAAATTAACGACGGATTTTATATCATTGTGGTTAGGCTGAATGTGGCCCCTCGTGTCACTGATAGAGAATAGACACAAAGAGGAACAATGCTACTCCGCAGTAGATAAATCAATCACGGGAGGTGTGTCAGATGGTTCTGTCACCGGCTTTGATTAGCACACCATACTCACTACCTCAGCCCATTTAAACATGCAGGAACCGCAACCTGCGTTGTGGATTGCCATTAGTCCGACAGTTCAATACTTCAATTACCGTGTGCAGATGCAAAAAAAAAAAAAAATGGCTGGCTGTGTGACTGCAGCAGATTGGTTGGTCCTGCAAAGCTGCCCTTTTGACAGCTGTATGTTTGCTCTGCGAAAGCTCTGAAGGTCAGGCTCTACATTATACATGAGGGAGCAGTGGTGTGCCAGCCTCCTTGGCAGACAGGAAGTCCTGCGAGCTGACTCACTGTCGGCTAATGCCAACCTCTTACCTCACTTCCTGTTCAGTAGCCCCTTATCTGGAACCAGTGCATGGAGACACACATGCACACAAACACACGCACACACACGCAAACATATACATATATACACACGCAACACAGATGCACACACATATAAACAAACACACAGATGCACACACAAGCACATATACACAAACACTCTCCCTCACACACACACACACACACATGTACATACACACACAGAAACACATAAATACATGCATGTACATACACAGAAACTCTCACACACATAAATATAAGTACATATATGCACATATACATGCACAGTAACTCACACATATAGATATGGACACAAACCTTCTGACACACATATACTGTACGTGCACATATGCACAAACTCACAAACAAAAGTATCTTGTAACACACACACACACACACACACACACAAAAGTATCAGTGACACACACACGCACGCACGCACGCACGCACGCACGCACGCACGCACGCACGCACGCACGCACGCACGCACACACACCAGTACATTAGTCTCTCTAACAATACCTATATCCCCAGCAGTGAAAAGTGGAGAGGGAGGCTGTGAGCACTTTAGCTGATTATTAAGGCTCTGAAATGAGAGAGGATCTGTAGTCATTACATTACGATAAAAGGGTATTTAGGAAAAGATGCTCCCTTTCTCTCTTCTCTCCTCTCATCCTGAAGAGAAACCACCACACACTCTTCCTGCTATCTGTCTCATAAACACCAGCTTCACACTAACAATTGGGCCTTCTCAGATGCCCAAAGGTTAGGAGCAGTTGTGGCCATTCATGTTAGACTTCAACTGGTCCAGGAAATGTTTCACGTTAAAGTTTTCTATTTACAAAGTAACAAAAGAGCATTTATAAAGATGCTTAATTCTTAATCTATCTTTTCTGATGCATAAAGTGCGCTGAAATGGGGGGTGTTTGAACAGAATTAATACTCTGTGCTACAATCAACTGACAAAATACTATAGAATGATTTAACTCCACACAGCAGGCAGAGGACTACTTATAAACTGGCCATTGATTCTGCGAAACACGTTTGTACGGCTGTGTCAATTTTTTAAATATAACAATTTAATTTGGCTGCATTCACTGAAAGGTACTCCTGAATTAATTCAGTTTGCTATTTTGTTTTTTTTAAAATCGTGTATTATATGGTTGCTGCCACTCAAGAAAATGTTTTACTGTGTGGGATTTGAATCGTTCCATCAAGCTATACAACAACACCAACATCACTGATCACACTTGCAAGGTACACTGCAACAATGCTGGTATAAATCTAACACTGCTGGTGTACAATTAAAAGTACACCAGCATTTATAGGCCTGATGTCGTTTTGCGACATTAGGCCTATACATTATGTTTGCCCTGCACAAAGCTCCCTGTGCAGTAATTGAATAGCCTATAGCCTAAATTCAACACGCTGTTGGGTTAGTGCTTACTGTTTAATTGATTGGATAGTTAAATAACTTGTTGATAGCCGATTTAAATCAGATTGGTAACTGAAAGGTTAAATCTCACCGTATCCCTGGGTCTGGGAACGCCCGGGCCCGACTCCGCTATGAAGGGTGAGGATGACTCACCCCCCAAGCGCACCCCTCGCTGTCACCAGACCGAGAACAGTCGCGCTCATTTTGCGTTACCAAATGTAACAGGAGGATATAGCCTGGTCTCCCTGCCATCTCCGCAAAAACGGCTGTTATCGGATCTCCCACGGATTCACGCAGTGTGAGGTATCTATAAGTGGGAGAGGAACTGTTTCTGCAAAGAGCCCATACAGCACAGGCAGAAAGTAGGGGATGCCAGCGAACAGTTGGGGCGTTTTCTTTTGTAAATCTGAGCAGTCCTCCTTGATTGAATAATAAATACCCTTCTCATGCTTGCCGGGGCATCATGGCTCTGTTGTAGTCTCTACTGTAGCCCAAAGCATGGACAGGCAAACTAAAATTCGGCGAGGCCACGATATCGTGATTCAAGAAATGAACAGATTTATAGACCACGAAAACCACCCAGGATTTATAACGTAGCCTAGGCTATTCATTAAATATTTACCCAGAAAACAGTGGGACGTCCCATTTTAGTCCCCTCAAAGTTATGTGACGTTCCCTAGGGATGTCCGAAAAACATTACTTGAACGTTATTAAAGTCCTAGGAAGTTCACTGTTTGGTTACAATACCTGACATTTAATTACAATTTTTCGGGGATGTTCAAGCAACGTTCCTATCCGGTTATGATATGACATTGTGCTCATAACATTCATGGGACATTCAGGGACGTTCCTGCAACGTCTGTTACTGGTTACAATATAACGTAATGTAATGAATGTCTGGGGGACGTTACTAGAATGTCCCAGGAACGTTCTCTGTGACGTCCACGTAACCTAATTTTGTTAACTGGGTAGTAGCCTCATCTGGAAATCATGTGATATTTATGTTAGGCGATTTTGTTATCTTTGGAGAACCACTTTAGGTCATTTTAAAACCTTGATGGAATTAGCTTGGAATCTCCAGACAATTATCTCCTAACTACCATTTTACATTGGCCTTTAAACGTTGCTTGCCCCTCGTGCAACTTCAGATTCACTGAATAGTAGGTCAATAGGCTGCCTCATTTTATATGACATGATCCACAGTAGCCTACGTGTGCTTTGTGTCGGCTTCTCAATGGCCAGCTAAATCCACACGACAAATCTAGGTCTACATTTCTAAATAAAATTTCCGTTAAATTTAAGTGGGGCTGGCCAGAGTTCCAAAAATGAACAACATAACATTTAAACACGCGGAATAACTCACAGACAGGACTGAAAAATGTGTGTGTGTGTGTGTGTGTGTGTGTGTGTGTGTGTGTGTGTGTGTGTGTGTGTGTGTGTGAGTGAGAGAGAGAGAAAGAGTGAGAAACATGTCTTCGTATATTTTGTTATATAGTAGGCTATGCCTAGCCTATTTTGTGCGGAATTAAGGGCAATCATTTTAGTATTTATTTATGAATATGAATACTTGGGAAATGCATGGTTTTAAGTAATGAATCTCTTAGAACCACATTATTTGTGTAATTTTCTTATCATCCTAATCATAAAATGCAAAACAAAAAACCTTCTGTGGTGATAAACAGTCCTACATATAGGCTTATCATAAATATTTTTTCATGTCAACATCTGGTAGGCCTATGTGTTGGGAAAATGTCTATTTGTATTCAAATTTAACATTTCAACTGTCACAAGACAGCTCGCAGGCGAGATAACGCAAAACATTTCAGCAATACAGCTGTGATCCACTCACACCACGGAAATTGTTCGTTAGCAAGTAATATTTCCCTTGCATTGTGAAATAGCAATGCTATATGCTGAAGGAGTACGCAAATATCCACGTCACGTCATCACGAATATATATAGGCCTATATATATATATATATATATATATATATATATATATATATATATATATATATATATATATCAGAGGTCGCGCTAGGATTTTAAACTGCCGGCCAGAATGTACGGAATGATTAGCCTACAGTTTGTCGGACATACGATAAAAAAAACGGCCATGTCTATTTTCAATGCATGAACGACAGGCAGGTGCATTTAATGATGTAGCCTAACAACATATGTTACAGTAGTATTATATTTTGGACTGAAAACTATTTTAAAATAAAGGAATAATATAAAAATTAAATATTAGCCTACATTAAAATCGCGCATTTAGTGTGCGTGACTGCGTGCGTAGTCTAATGTTTTCTCAACAAAAGAAGCTGTCTTGATTTTGCATCTTTAGTTTATTAGAACACATTTTTCTTCAGAATAACGAGCAATAACCTAATTTTGAATAACGATTTTAACATTTCTTTACTCCAAGGCAAATTCAGAGTTGCGGAAGATGCTATACGGAAAAGAGCCAGCAACGACACGTGACAATTGGGATCCGACCTAACGTTAACGAACAACGCTTTCGGGAAAGTCAGACCAGAACAGTGTAGGCCTAGGCTATTGATTTAACAAGGGGGGAAAAATGCTGATTATATCAAGCTTATAGCCTATTAAGTTAAAGTAGCCTATGCCTACTGACAGTTAAAAACGGCCTTTTTATAACTGGAAAAAAACGAGCAATCCATATAGGCTCCTTTCATTTGCGACAATGCTTCATTTCATGGAAGTGAGCAGCTGCTGATTTGAAATCGAAAGTCATAAGTTTTAGCCCAGCTTGAGATATGCAGACGATTTGAAATAGCGGATTTCGTGAGAGGAGCGTTGTCTGATTTGCGGTGATAATAGGCCTAATGATAAATTGCCGTGGTTTTGAGACTAAATATGTTAAATTAGCTACTATATTGCAAAGTAAAAAAAAATGTTTTGTTTTTTTACCGGCCCGAATGTCCGGAGGGAATTACATTTTCCGGCCTTTGTCATAAAAAAACGGTCAAAACCGGCACTTGCAGGCCTAACGCGACCCCATATATATTTAAAATAATTTGGCGCCCATCACGAATATTGGCGCGGGGTGCGAGAGGTAAAATGACAATGCTATATGCTGAAGGAGGACGCAAATATCCACGTCACGTCACATCACGAATATGGGCGCGGGGTTCGACTGGACTGTCTCCAGGAGGCAAGCACAATTTAGCTGCAAATCCCTCCTTATTACTTAGTTTCCTACGTTTCCACTAATTTATTCGTAGTGGTGGTGTAACAGTGTGCATTGCAGATTTTTGTGTAATTACTCACTCTCTCCTGCAGGGGGAGCTGCTGAGCCCTTGTCGCTGTGACGGCTCTGTGCGTTGTACCCACCAGCCCTGCCTGATTCGCTGGATCAGCGAGAGAGGGTCATGGAGCTGCGAGCTCTGCTACTTCAAGTACCAGGTCTTGGCGATCAGCACCAAGAATCCACTGCAGGTAAATCACCTCCGTTTCAACAGCACTCAGTTAGCTACTCTGCAGAAACGCATCTCGTACAAACACACAGACACACGTGTCCCCATTAAACCGGAGTCTGTCAATACGCCGGCGATGTTTCTGGGCAGACTGTTTGAATAATGCATCACCGTTATGCATCACAGTGACACATCACCGCCGCAGCCCCTCCCTCTCTCCGACTCGCACGGCCGCAAAGGGTTGATGCATTGACGTGGTTCGTTTACACACCAAAGTATGGCTCCTGAATCTTATCGGAGAACGGCCAGGATGAGTACCGGCTGTTGTTCTGGGCCCCGGCGCTCACACACTTTGTTTAAATAACCAAGGCCTTGGGCTCATTCGAGAGGCAGAATGTTCTGGTACATTTCAAACATTCCGTCTATTGAACTGGGAAGTTCACAGTTTGCTACGTTTTTGCAGCATGTACACCTTGGGAGATGGTTTGTGGGCGTGTTGTGGGGGCGGGAATGTTGGCTCTGCTAGGCTGGTGGCGGGTTAACATTTTGCAGAGTTAAAAGTATGCCATTGGGCTTAGTATAAATGGCACACACAGTCGTCCTATCAGTCACCATACCTGCAAGGCGCTGCAACCAGATGTTCAGTTCAGCCCCATTTCTGTTTTAAACTGTACACATAAAATTTTCATGCTCCTTATTTACCCAATCATTAGATGGTTAGTGCTTTGAAGAGTAAGTTTTTTGGAATGTTTTCTTTTTTCTTCAAAATTCTAAGTCAGTGTTCTAAACTTTCAATTACCAGTAGTGATTGGGGATTACCAGTACCAGTCTTGATTGTTACACCAGCATTAGAATGTTCAGTTAAGAACATTCTAATCACATATTTGTAATCTTAGGCCTCAAAGGGTTAAAGGTGGTGTCTTGTTGCTGGACTAGCCCGCCCCTAGTTTGGCCCTTATCTGCTAAGATTGGGGAACCCTCTCCCATCCCTACTCTTCTCTCTCTGTCCCCTCAGTGGCAGGCCATCTCCCTGACGGTGATCGAGAAGGTCCAGATTGCAGCCATCATCCTGGGCTCGCTCTTCCTCATCGCCAGCATCTCCTGGCTGGTCTGGTCGTCCCTCAGTCCTTCGGCCAAGTGGCAGAGACAGGACCTGCTCTTCCAGATCTGCTACGGCATGTACGGATTCATGGATATCGTCTGCATAGGTGATCTGTTTCAGTCTGACTCGTTTTTTTTTTATTCAACCTGTGTTTATCCAGGTAAAGCCCACTGAGACAAAAGCAGCTTTTTCAATGGACACCTGGTCCAAGTGGAAGCAAGTATTGAAACAATGCTATAAATTACAATAAATAGCAAAACATCAAACATGAAAATGGGGGGGGGGGGGGGGCATGTAAATCAGACCTGCACTGGACTGGATGGTCGAGTGTGGGATGTGGGGTCCAGTATGGAGTACGGCCAGCAAATGTGGAATGCAGGACATTAATTAGTCAAGCAAATCGGTATTTGAAGACAAATAGCAACAAGCTGAACCAGCAGGGCATGAAGAAATAAGAGAAAAGGAAATAATTATGGGAGAAATTGCATGTGTTTTTCAACAACCATAGATTAAGCAATTGGCTGTAAGAAAAACCAGCTCACACGGGATTGGGGGGTGGAGGTCTAGGGGAGGGATGTTGGAGGCAGGACTGAGGTATCTGAGAATGTAGTCCGACTTCCTTCATCGGAGCAACCAGTTATTTTCTCACTGTGGCTCTGTAGGTGGGAGAGATTGATGATGTCATCTTGCATAGCGGCTGTAGGCTGTTCAGCTCTAACACAGTTTAATGGCCCAGTGGTCTATACGCAAGGCTATCGCTATTGGCTCTGTGGGTCGACTGCAGGGTACTTAGCTTGAGTATAAACCTCAGGTTTATATCCCTCCACCACAGAACTGCATTACAACTGGAACGGCTTATCCTTATTTCACAGACTCGGATAGCCGTTCCGGTGCTAAGCAGTTCCGCGGTCCAGTGGTTTAAACCGGAGGTTTAAACTCCAGCTAAGCACTCTCCAGCCGAACCATCATGTCTGCACAGTGTTTAAGATTTTTATTGTTATAGTCCTTTGCCTCAATCTCTACAGGATTCATATTCTGTGTTTATGGCCTAGCTCAAAATCTATAGAACAGAAAGATTGGGCAATCATCTAAGTGTCAGCGATATTGTTTCGATGTTTTGGTAGTAATTTTGTTATTATCTTCACACAACGTGTCACCTGTACTCCTACCGTAATGGTGTTTCCGTTGTGTCTTTAGAGCCATCTAGGTATTGATTTTGTAGGCTTGTTTTCACACACCGCCTTGGGCTTTGTTAATATGGCGAAAAGAAGCCATGCATAATCAAGTTTGATCGATTGATTATTCATTTGTTTTACTTAACACTGCCACGCGGGCTTAGCCGATAGATGCGATTGTTTTGAATGGAACCTCACTCTTTCCTCC
Organism: Synaphobranchus kaupii; assembly: GCA_029718625.1. Lineage (NCBI taxonomy): Eukaryota > Metazoa > Chordata > Actinopteri > Anguilliformes > Synaphobranchidae > Synaphobranchus > Synaphobranchus kaupii. Next base: position 84,337,821 of record CM056378.1, on the reverse strand, counting down.
CCCTCACTTTCTCTTCTATTCCCCCCTTTCCTCTCTCACCCTCCTCCCTTCTTCAGTCTTTCTTCCTCTCTCGCGATCCTTTCAACTTCTCGGTCTCTCCTGCGCCGTTAACCTTTTTTCTCTTTTTGCCCATCTCCCACTCTCTGTCCTTCTCCCTCACCATCTCTCTATCTAACCCTTTCCATCTCTCTGGACCTCCTTCTCTCTTTTCCTTTTTCTCCCACTATCAATCTCCCTCTCCCACTTTCCATTCTGTATCTCACACTCTCTCTCAATTCAATCTAGTTCAACTTAGTTCAGTTCAATTAATTTAATTTCAATTCAATAATTATTTACTGGCATGACTGAGTATCACAATATTGGCAGAGCAAGTTACTGAGACAAGACGCAAGATGTAATCGGTACAAATCTCTCTCTCTCTGCCCAGGCCTTATAATCCATGAGGGGTCGTCGGTGTATCGGATCTTCAAGCGCTGGCAGGCTGTCAACCAGCAGTGGAAGGTGCTGAACTATGAAAAGGCCAAGGACCTCGGGGACCCTATGAGCTCGAGTGGCAAGGCCGGCGGGCGGGGCTCACGGAGCCACCCCCACGGCTCGGCCGGCGGCGACAGGGGAGGGGGGCGGGGCCAGCGCGTTAGAACTATTCTCAACCACCACTGTGGCTACACCATCCTACACATCCTCAGCCAGCTGCGGCCCAGCGACCACCGGATCGGAGCTACGTCCAGCCGCGAGGTGGTCATGAGGGTCACCACCGTATGAGGCTGGGGGTTCTGGGAGCACGCGGAGAGACAGACGCGCCCGGCGGCGCCTCCTGCCGGCTCCCCCCGGTGACGCCCGTTGCCCGGAGAGTGAGAGGAACGGGAACCCGCAATTTCACACAGCCTTCCTGTGTCCCTTGAATGAACAAAAACGAAAAAGTGGAAAACTCAAAGAATCAAACAGACAGCAGCACATTTTCAAGTGCAGAGATACGGAAGGAAAACTGTAAAAGGGAAAAATTAAATGAACAAAAATGAACAAGCGGGCTCCGTAAAAAAAAAAAAAAACTGGAGGAGTGCAGGAGATTTTTTCCATCTCCCTGAAGCTAGAATACACAAAGCACTGTCATTCTCTCTTTCGTGCTTCTGTTTTTTGTTTGGTTTGTTATTATTATTATTATTCATAATTTTTTTTTACTGGTTTTGGTTTTATAAGAGAATACATTTTAAGGGAAATACAAATTGTCTGCCATTACTGATTACTGTACCGTTTTCCCATTGAAGCCCGTCCTTCTACTGCTCTGCAGTGTGACCCTGTGGGCATGTCTGTCGGGTGGGGGTGGGGGGGGGGGGGGTGCAGGAAGCCAGTGACAGGCAGGAAGTGAGGGACATTAATTATTCCCTGCACACCTCTGCCGGAGAGCCCATAAATAAGTACAGAAAAACATAAAAAAAAGATAATTATGAGAGTGTGCTGGGAAGGGGGAGGGAGGAACCCTGGTATTGAAATACAAACACAGCTAATCTTCTCGGCAATAAAGATTTCTGTACATTTCACAGTGAACCCTGCATGAGGTTAGAGTCTTATTCTCCTGCTAAAGCGTCTCCCCCTCTATTTCTCCCTCCCTCCCCCTCTCTTTCTCTGTCTCCCTCCCTCCCCCCTCTCCCCATCTCTCTCTCAATCTATATCTATCCCTCACTCTCTCTCACACACACACACTCACTCCAGATTTTTCCATGAAAAACAAACTTTTTTTCCAGTATATGTCTGAAATTTGGGAGCAACAGAGCAGAGAGACACTCATGGACATTGGTCATGGTGACCGAAGATCTTCAGAAACAGGTTGTGCTGGGAACCGTTACGGTTCAAAAAGATGTGGTCATGCTCAGAGGTTAGGTAGCAGGTCAAATCCATACCAGATGCTCACATGAATCAAATGATTTTTGTTTTCCGCTAGTTGGGGTCAAGTAGTGTAGTTTATTTTAAATTAATCTATGAATACATTTTTCTTTTTCTCAATTTGGAATACTAAATCATAAATGTCGGCCTGTCATGCCCTGCAGAGTTAAATAGAGAGGGCTTACGTTAGCACGCATGTCCCCCATAACCCGCCAGCTCTACCATGCTTTCATTTCACTCTGCAGTTGGCTGCGCAGGTAATGCGTCGGAGGACCACACAATTGTCGGCTGCGCAGGTAATGCATCGGAGGACCGCATGACTGACGCAGCTGTGCAGGTAATGCGTCGGAGGACCGTACGACTGATGCTGATGCGCAGGTAATGCATCGGAGGACCGCATGACTGACGCAGCTGTGCAGGTAATGCGTCGGAGGACCGCACGACTGATGCTGATGCACAGGTAATGCGTGGGAGGACCGCACGACTGACGGAGCAGTACACACATGCCCAAACAGTCAGAGCTAAAGCACAATGAAGCAGGCACTGCCCTTTCAACAGAACACCTCCCTCCCTTTGGTGTCACAGCACTCTGAGCAACAATACAGCAATATCTACACACAAGCTACATGTACAATATAGCAACATGTACACACAAGCTACATATACAATATAGCAACATGTACACACAAGCTGCATGTACAATATAGCAACATGTACACACAAGCTGCATGTACAATATAGCAACATGTACACAAGCTGCATGTACAATATAGCAACATGTACACACATCTGCATGTACAATATAGCAACATGTACACACAAGCTGCATGTACGATATAGCAACATGTACACAAGCTGCATGTAAAATATAGCAACATGTACACACAAGCTGCATGTACAATATAGCAACATGTACACAAGCTGCATGTACAATATAGCAACATGTACACACAAGCTAGCTACATGTACAATATAGCAATATGTACACAAGCTGCATGTACAATATAGCAACATGTACACACAAGCTAGCTACATGTACAATATAGCAACATGTACACAAGCTGCATGTACAATATAGCAACATGTACACAAGCTGCATGTACAATATAGCAACATGTACACACAAGCTAGCTACATGTACAATATAGCAACATGTACACAAGCTGCATGTACAATATAGCAACATGTACACACAAGCTGCATGTACAATATAGCAACATGTACACACAAGCTGCATGTACAATAGAGCTGACTTAATACAGGATTGAATCTAGCTGAAAAAAGTACAAACATTCTTTTTTTATGCTTCCCCCTCATTTTCTACCCAATTCGGAATTTGGACTGCCCAAACTTTTACAGCAGTTCTCATGCTGCAATCTGTGCAGCCGATGTGGGAGAGTGTAGATGAAGCCCGGGCTCCCTTCCAAAGCGCACAACGTGGACAGGTGCTTCTTTTCACACCTCGGCTCACGAGCCAAGCTTGCACAGACGTGAGCCGTGAGTTCAACCAAGTAATTTATGGAAAACATGGTAGACTAAATTCAAACAGCTAAAACCAAAACAGTTTATATAGTATATCCAATCCCAATTTTAAAACATTAAGGATGCATGGTACTGTAAAATACATTAAATACATGGTAATAACCACGTTAGAAAGAACACATGACATGGCATTATATTGTTAGATATTACCAGCATTGATAACATTAAAAAATGCGCAATAAAGCATACTTAAAATCTCGTTAGCTTATGACAAATTGCTTAGAGAAGCAAACCACAGAACAGCTGCGAACAGTACCCCGTCAAATAAAATACATGATTCATACCCAACGTGGTACTCAGTGATATTTTAGAATTTATTCATCAGAAGCAGAGGGGTGCAGAGACTTATATGACCACTAGAGGGGAGTAAAGCAATCTCATTATAGTCATACAGTAGTAATTCTTGACAGATTTATTGATGGCCTCCTCATAAATAATGCCATAATGTGTTCATGCTCATGAGCGGAATGCAAGTTCTCTGAACAGTTGTTTTGTAAATGGGAGTGTGTATTCCGTTTCATGTGTGGGAGGTTTTTGTAGTATAATGGTTTAGGAGCTGTGCTTGTAACTCAGAGATTGCAGGTTCCATTCCCAAATAAGGGACTGCTGTTAATGACTTGAACAGAATTATTCTCAATGAAAATACAGAGTTTGCTTTAAAAAAAAAAAAAAAAAAATAGTTTTTAAGTAAGTCTGGAGAAGATGCTAAATTCCTAAATGTAATTGTGAATAGTCTGCTAATGCTAAAACAAGTACCCAATACATGGCATTACACTGAGTTGTTCAAATGTCCAGTTAGGTACAGCCATTGAAATTCAGAGAGCAACAGCCTGAATTTCAAAGAAAACTACTAACAAGGCTCAGTCAAGAAAGTGTGAAAATGAAGCTGTAACTACTTTGAATCCAGAAAATGAATTTATTCTGAAAACTTAAGCAACACAACTTAGATAAACACCCTCCAGCTTGTTATACTTTTCCCCAATTGGGAGTGCCTCATTATAAGATATACGTAGGTTGCGAATGTGGGAAAGTTCAGAGGAGCACCACACTCCTCTGAAGTAAACAGACAACAGGTGCTGGATCAGCCAGTGGGGGCTGATAGAGAGTTATGAGATGCAGAACCCAGCTGCCTTGAATCCTCCCTAACCCCGGGTGATGCTACCGCCAATGATGGGCCACCTTGTGGGGCTACTGACAGTGCTGAGTGTGTGCCGGTCAAATCAATTCATTTAAATTTTATTTCTCTTGCACTTTTTACAGAGAACTGTCACAAAGACGCTGTAAAGAGAAACAGAAAGAAAATTGGAATGTGAATGTGTGTCAGTGCCGACTGTGTGTCAGTGTTTTCAATGTGTGTCAGTGGTGAATGTGTGTTAGTGCTGTGTATCAGTGATGACTGCAAGTCAGTGGCAAATGTGTGCGTCAGTGCCGACTGACTGTCAGTGCTGAATGTGTGCATGTGCCGACTGTGTGTCAGTGTTTAATGTGTGTTAGTGCTGTGTGTCAGTGATGACTGCAAGTCAGTGGCAAATGTGTGTGTCAGTGCTGAATGTGTGTCAGTGCCGACTGTGTGCCAGTGCTGAATGTGTGTAAGTGCCGACTGTGTGTGAGTGCTGAATGTGTGTCAGTGCTAACTGTGTGCAAGTGCCGACTGTGTCAGTGTTGAATGTGTGTCAGTGCTGACTGCAAGTCAGTGGCAAATGTGGGCGTCAGTGCTGACTGTGTGTCAGTGCTGATTGTGTGTCAGTGCCTACTGTGTTTCTGTGCTCATTGTGTGTCCATGTTGAATATGTGTCCGTGCTGACTGAGTGTCAGTGCTGAATGTGTGCAAGTGCCGACTGTGTGTCATTGTTGACTGTGTGTCAGTGCCGACTGTGTGCCAGTGCTGAATGTGTGTCAGTACTGACTGAGTATCAGTGCTGAATGTATGCTAGTGCCGACTGTGTGTCAGTGCTGAATGTGTCTCAGTGCTGACTGCAAGTCAGTGGCAAATGTGTGTGTCAGTGCCGACTGTGTGTCAGTGTTGAATGTGTGTCAGTGCTGACTGCAATTCAGTGGCAAATGTGTGTTTCAGTGCCGACGATGTGTCAGTACTGAATGTGTGTCAGACACACACATCCAAACGCTCACACACATGCTCATACACACACATAGTGTCATGGTTTGGCTGCCTCTTTATTATCGCCATGGTCAACAGGCCATGCACGCTCAGCAGGATCTATTGATGTATCAGCTGCGCTATCAGGGAGACTGTCTGCAGGATTTGGCGGACAGTCTCCGCGCACTGACTCTCGCTACTGCCCCCCCAGTCGCACAAGCACCTGTTAACCTCGTTCCCTTGCCCACTCCACTCACTACCAGGGGACTAAATGACATCACCATAAAGAACTGTTACCCCCTTCTGCTCATGAACTCCGCATTTGAGCGTCTCCAGGGGGTGTCGGTTTTTACCAAACTCGACCTCCGTAACGCCTACAACCTGGTGCGCATACGTGAGGGGGATGAGTGGAAGACGCCATTTAACACTCACAGCGGACACTATGAGTACCGGGTCATGACGTTCGGGCTCCCTCCGTCTTTCAGGCGCTAGTTAATGATGTGCACAGGGAGATGCTACAGAAATTTGTATTAGTTTATTTAGACGATATTCTGATTTTCTCTGCTAATCTTTCTGAGCACATCAGTCATGTCCGACAGGTTTGAAAGAGCCTTTTAGAGGCCAAATTGTTTGTGAAGGCAGAAAAATGCCTATTTCACGCCAGCTCTGTCTGTTTTCTGGGGTTTATTCTGGCCAAGGGACAGGTCCAGATGGACCCTGAGAAAGTTTCTGCAGTTAAGAACAGGCCCAATCCGCTTTCTGTAAAATAGGTGCAGTGCTTTCTGGGCTTTGCAAATTTCTACCGGTGGTTCATCCGTAATTTTAGTGCAGTAGCTGCTCCCATCACAGCTCTCACTAAGAAAACATCACCCTCACAGTTCCGGTGGAATTCTAAGGCTGAGGCAGCTTTCACGGAGCTAAAAAAAAAGATTTAGCTCCAAACCTATACTCATAACTCCCAATCCCTCCCTCCCCTTTGTGGTAGAGGTGGATGCCTTGGAGTTAGGAGTAGGTGCCATCTTTTCTCAGCATTCTCCGCTGGACCGCAAGATGCACCCATGTGCATATTTCTCTCGTGGCTTGACACCTGCTGAGAGAAATTATGACATAGGAGACCGGGAGCTGTTGGCGATTAAATTGGCTTTGGAGGAGTGGTGCTATTGGTTAGAGTGAGCCGAGCATCCTTTCACTGTATGGACGGATCACAAAAATCTTGAATATGTTCAACAAGCCAAGAGGCGTAACTCCCGACAAGCCCTGTGGGCATTATTTTTCGTTCGTTTCAATTTCCTGATCACGTACCGACCCGAGTCGAAGAACATTAAGCCGGACGCGCTTTTGCGCATTTATGACCACACTGACACTGAGACCCGTGCCCGGAACCCATCGTACCCACTGCTCAAATTTTAGCCCCAGTTATGTGGGAGATCGAGGCAACCGTTCAAATGTCTTTGCGTTCTGATCCAGGCCCAGGCGGGGGCCCGCCTCACTACCTTTTTATCCCTTCTCGGGTTACGTCCCAGGTTCTCCAATGGGGTCACTCCTCTCAGCTAGCGGCCCATCCAGGCGTCCACCAGACCAGGGAATTTTTGTCTCAACGTTTTCGGTGGCCTAACATAAAAAAAGACGTGCGGGAGTTTATCTCCGCCTGTTCGGTCTGTGCCCGCAGCAAGGGTTCACGACTCCCACCCTCTGGTTTTCTGGGCCCAACCCCAGCCGTCCTTGGAGTCACGTTGCTCTCGACTTTATCACTGGGTTGCCTGCATCTCAGGGCAACATGGTGATTTTAGCGGTCATAGACAGATTCTCCAAGGCGGCTCTACCCAAACTGCCTTTAGCACCAGAGACAGTGCAGCTGATGGTTGACCACGTGTTTAGGGTGCATGGTCTCCCCCTGGACGTGGTGTCAGATCGCGGCCCGCAGTTCGCCGCTAGGTTCTCCGTTTAGAATCGAGTTAGGATTTTTATCATATGATCTTTTCTGTTTCGTTTATTCACTCGTTTCTCAGTTCTCCTTTCTTTGTCTTCCTCTCGGACAAATTCCTTTGTTTATTTCTTTTTTCAGTTACCTCATTTGTCTAAGCCTTTTTGTAGTACTAAGAACTAGAGGTAATTTATTTTCTTCCTTTCTGTTTTCTAATCACTCGAGCCTACAAATTTATTTCACCCAATATTATTTGGGTCGCTATCATTTATCTTTATTTCTTATACCTTCGTCCACGCTCTCCGGCATTGAGAGTGAGAGGTATTTTCCTCAATTTCTCTGCTCGGCCACTCGAGCCTTCGCCCACTTATTCTGGGCTTATTTTCTGTTGGCGCTACGCCGGGAGTTTTATTTCTCCTGTTCTTTATTTTTTCCTCTCCTTTCGCTGATTCCTTCCGCTCTTGTGGTTTCTACACTGTAGATAACTTTCTGATTCCCTCTTGTCATGGTTTCTCTGCCTGCTCTCCGCTCTGCTACCGCTCCGTCTTTGAGCGCACTTTTAGCGCTCTCTCTTTTGTTTTTCTCTGTCTGTTCCGTGTTTTTGCTTCGTTCCTTTGCTCAGTGTTAGCACCTGCACCGCATTTCCGCTGGCTATTTAAACCTCGCGTCTTCCTGTTTCGGCACTTCCATATTGTCTCACATTTGACAAGGAAAGCCAGTACAGTATAGGTGTTAGGTACTGGCGGAGACCACTTTGTCCTATCGCTTTGCTTTGGGATAACGCGGGACTTGCCTGAAGTACATCAGAGTTTCTCTGGATTCTTTCTTTCTCTTTTGTACTTTCTGTCCCTCATTTTGCTTTTCTTCTTTCAGTTCTGCTGAGAATATTTGTATTTGCCTGTTTCTTTTCTTTTTACCTCTCCACCATTTGCTTTCTGGAATAGAGAGCGAGAGGTCTTTTCTTTGCTTTCTGTTTTTATACGCTCAAACCTACGAGCCTTTTTGCCCATTCCGGGTTGTTATTGTTTATCCTTATTTCTGTTTCCCTCTCCTTTATTTTCCCCCTCTCTTATTGAGAGTGTGAGGTTTCTCTCTCGTATCTACGAGTCCCTCGCCCGCCGTATTGCAGGTTGTTTTTCGTTTTCCTTCTTTCCCAGTCTCCCTTTAATTATTCTCTCTGTGTGAGAGAGGGAGTCTGTTTCTGTTCTTTATTCATTCCTTCTTTCTACTGAGTTCTCGCCGTTCTTGTGGTGTTCTTGTTTGAGCACTTTCTGATTTGTTACTGTCGCGTCTGGTCCTCCACACCATCCCCTCACAGAATATGCAAGCCACTAGGGAGGTACCAGCGACAGCCTCAGGAATCGAACAGATCCTTACCACACAGGGCGTGGCTCTCGCCACTCATGAGGAGAATATTCAAGCCATTCAAGCCTCCTTGCAGGCTCTGCACGCCCAGCAGGTGAAGCTCAATAATCAGCTGCATTATCAGGGAGAATGCCTGCGCAACTTAGCAGACAGCCTCTGCACACAGACTTCTGCTCCTGTATCTCCCCCAGTCACACAAGCACCCATTGACCCGCCTCCATATCCATCCCACCTGATACCAGGGAGCCTAAACTCCAGCTACCACTCTGCTATGGGGGGGGAACCGGGGAAATGTCAGGCGTTCCTGACCCAGTGTCTTATTTTTTTAAGGCACAGCCCTCCCGCTTTAATACCCAGGAGGCTAGGGTGGCCTTTGTTCTCTCTCTATTGACGGGTACCGCTCTCGCGTGGGCTGACCCCCTTATTAGAGTGAACTTCCCGGTTATGAACACCACGGAAGGGCTGATGAAGGAGATGGCGTCAGTCTTTGATCATGACGTCTCCGGTCAGGAGGCTGCAATGCGACTGACCCGTCTCCGACAGGACACCCAGACTGTGGCGGCCTTCTCCATCGTGTTTCGGGCACTGGCGGGGGAGACTGGGTGGTCCGATGGGCAGCTTAGTTCTCTGTTTCTCAACGCCCTGTCTGACCCTGTCAAGGATGCTCTGTCAGTGCTCGAGCCGTCCGCCACATTCGGTGCTCTGGTTTCCACAGCCATCCGGGTGGATAATCGTATCAGAGAGAGAGAGCGCGAGAAATTAACAGGGGCACGCAGGGACCATCCTCCTCGCTATCCTCCTCCTTCTGCATTAACACCTCACTCCTCTTTCAATTTTGAGGAGCCTATGCAGGTTGATGGTGCAGCGGTATGTGAGGTGAGGGACACCAGGCCATGGGAGGCTTGGTGCCGGTATTGTAGGCGTATGAGGCATCTACGTGATCAGTGCCCCAAACTGACGGGAAAAGGGGGGTCTCGCTAGGGGAACCGAGGTCCCTAGTGAGACTTAGTGATACCCTCCGTCGGACCCAATTACCAGTTCAACTACGCTGGGGGAAGCACTCAATCACCTGCGATGCCTTCATAGATTCAGGTGCAGTTGAGTGTCTTATTGATCCAGGGAGCAGAAAATTCCCACACTCTCTCTTCATCAACCCCGGTTAGTTACTGCCCTCGATAGCCGTCCTTTAGGAACGGGCACTATCCGCTAAGTCACAACTCTATTGCGCATGAGCATCTCCTACATGGGTAATTTTGAGTCAACACGTTTCTTTTTAGTGGATTCACCTACTTACCCCATTGTACTGGGCCACTTGTGACTAGTGCACCACAGCCCATACATTAACTGGGGAGGAGAGGGGGTGGTTATTCGTCAGTGGGGTCCCCAGTGCATGGGTCCCACTGCTTAATTCCTGGACCTTTTACTTCAGGAGGGGTTCCCGGTCTCTGCGCTGAATCCGGTTCGAACAGTGAACAGGAGGAGAGCCCTCTCCGTGGTTCTTACTGCTCTCCAGCCTCCTCTGAAAATAACGAGGAGACCCTTGCCTGGGATTTATTTGCAGATAATCATAGTATGTGGGAGGAGGATTCCCTCCATTCGGAGATAGAGTGGGACACACCACTCGGATCTCTCTCTGATTGTGAAAACACCCAGCTAGGAGGGGCGTTTCATTTTCCTTTGCCGGCTAACGTACCTGAGCAGTACGTAGATCTCACAGAGGTTTTTAGCAAACAACGCGCTACCTCCTTGCCTCCTCACAGACCCTATGACTGTGCCATCGACCTCTATCCAGGTACTGTTCCTCCTAGGGGTTCCCTGTACTCGCTTTCTGTCCCAGAGAGTGCTGCTATGAGGGAGTACATAGAGGAGTCTCTGGCCAACGGCTTTATTAGACCCTCCACTTCACTGGCGTGGGCGGGGTTTTTTTTTGTTAAAAAGAAAGATGGGGTCTCAGGTCGTGCATTGACTACAGGGGTCTTAATGACATCACGTGACATCACGGTTATCCCCTTCCCCTCATGAATTCAGCATTTGAGCACCTTCAGAAGGCTTCTATTTTTTTAAAAATTTTTACTAAACTCTAACCTGGCTTTTAAAAAATGGCTTTTAACACTCACTCTGGACACTACGAGTACCTCGTGATGCCGTTCGGGCTAACTAGGGACCCCTCTGTTTTTCAGGTGCTGGTGAACGATGTTCTTAGGGAGATGCTAGAGAGATTCGTCTTTGTTTATCTCGATGACATCTAAATTTTCTCCTCTGACCTTGGCGGATGATAAGGTTCAAATGGATCCTGAAAAAGTTTTGGCCGTTAAGAACTGGCCCACTCCGTCTTCACTGAAACAGGTACAGCGTTTCTTAGGTTTTGCAAACTTTTATCTGCGGTTCATCCGCAACTTTAGTGCAGTAGCCGCTCCTATCACCGCGTTTACCAAAAAGACGTCCTCCTCTCAGTTCCAATGGAATTTTAAAGCCAAGATGGCCTTCTCTGAGCCTATACTTATAACTCCCAACCCCTCCCTCCCCTTTGTGGTAGAGGTGGACGCTTCGAAGTTAGGTGCTGGAGCTATTCTTTCCCAGCTCTCCCCACTGGACCACAAGATGCACCCCTCTGCATATTTTTCTAGTGCACTTACACCCGCCGAGAGAAATTACGATGTAGGTGACCAAGAGCTCTTGGCGGTCAAACTTGAGGAGTGGCGTCACTGGCTGGAAGGAGCCGAACATCCGTTCACTGTGTGGACGGACCACAAAAATTTAGAATACGTGCAGCTAGCCAAGAGACGTAACTCTAGACAAGCCCGTTGGGCATTATTTTTTTTAACGTTTTCATTTCCTGCTCACGTACCGTCCTGGTTCAAAAAACATAAAGCCAGACGTGCTATCACGCATATATGACCGCTCAGACAGGGACCTGGTTCCTGAACATATTATCCCCGCCGACCACATCGTGGCTCCGGTTATGTGGGCCGTGGAGGCAGCAGTGCAGAAAGCGTTGCGTTCCGACCCTGGCCCAGGGGGGGGGGTTCCGCCCCACTGCTTGTTCGTTCCCCTTAGGCTCAGGTCCCGAGTTCTGCAATGGGGTCACACCTCTCAGTTAGTCACTCACCCTGGTGCCCACCGTATTAGAGACTTTTTGGCCCGGCGCTTTCGGTGGCCCAATCTGGAAAAAGACGTGCAGACTTTTGTCGCGGCCTGTCCGGTTTCTGCTCGTAGTAAGCATTCACACCTTCCTCCTTCGGGTCTTCTGCGTCCTCTTCCCATCCCCAGCCGTCCTTGGAGTCACATCGCCCTCGACTGTCACCAGTCTGCCTGCTTCACAGGGAAAAACAGTTATCTTGGTAGTGGTAGATCGTTTCTCCAAGGCGGCTAATTTTATCATGCTGCCCAAGCTCCCGTCAGCATCTGAGACAGCGCAGTTAGTGGTGGATCACGTGTTTCGGCTGCACGGCCTTCCTTTGGACGTGGTGTCGAATCGCAGCCCTCAATTTGCCGCCAAGTTCTGGCGCGCTTTCTGTTCTTTACTAAGTGCTTCAGTTAGCTTATCTTCCGGCTTTCACCCTGAGATTAATGGCCAGACCGAGCGTACTAACCAGACCATGGAGTACACTCTGCCATGCTTGGCTTCCTCCAATCCCACGTCCTGGAGTCGCCATCCAGCCTGGGCGGAGTACGCACACAACACGCTGTGTAATGCTTCCACTGGTCTCTCTCCTTTTGAGGCTCAGCTGGGGTACCAGCCCACATTGTTGCCTGAGCTGGAGAGGAACATAGAGGTACCCTCTGCAGGATCCTTCATTCGGAGGTGCCGGTCTGTCTGGAAGCAGGTACACGCATCTCTCCAGCGCGCTACTACTAAACAAAACAGTGCGGCTGATAGGCGTCGTCGCCCAGCCCCTCCATTCAAGGTTGGCCAACGCATGTGGCTCGCTACACGGGACCTCCCATTGTGAGTAGAGTCTCAGAAACTCGCTCCTCGCTTCCTTGGTCCATTCAAGATCATCCAGAGGATTAACCCAGTCACCGTGCGTTTGCAACTTTCGCACTCCATGCGCATCCACCCCACCTTCCACATCTCTCGTTTAAAACTGGTACTTATTAGTTCTCTGGTCCCGGTGGACAAACCGCCACCTCCCCCCCAGTTCGTGGAGGGTGGTCCGGCCTATACCCTTCGGCGCATCTTGGCCGAGAGACGTGTGGGCAGAGGTGTGCATTTTTGGTGGATTGGGAGGGCTATGGTCCTGAGGAGCGTTGCTGGGTCCCCTCCAGGAACATCTTGGATCCTCAACTCATTAAAGATTTCTGCAGAGAAAAGGTCTGAGGGATCGTCTGGGGCCGTCCCTTAGTTGGGGGGCCTGTTGTATATGTGCATTAGATGTCATGCGCACACGTTTTGCAGTACTGACGCTACTAGGTAGTGCAGGTTACCTGGGTAAGGACTGTTGGGGTTATTGGGGGTGCAGCTGTCGAGTGTACCACTTTGCTGGCGGGCGCGCGACCCCTCGCAGGCAATCCTACTCAGCAGCTCCAGCCTACCTATCACGCGTACTACAGCACACACTCCACAGACGACAGCCAGTGCTGCTCGGAGGCGGGTTTCCCAGTGCAGCTCGCACAGAGGCAGAGCAACAGGCGCACCTCCGAGGTCTGCAGAAACTGCGGTTCAAGATCACACAATGCTAGAGCCCAACATTGCCCTGCCAGAGGACAAAAATACAGGAATTGTTTGAAGCAAAATCATTTTGCCAAGATGTGCCGCTCTGCCCTGGCAGCTCTACCACCGGCCATGGGACCTCCGCCTGCTCACAATAACTACACAGAGATCAGGAATGTGATGGCTGGGCAGGTGGCTTTCAAAGCATGTACTGTGCAGCTCAGTGAGGTGACTCTCCCTCTATTGATGGACACAGGTGCGGCTGCATCTCTCCTCAACTCCAGCACGTACTACAGGTTCTTCTCCCACCTGCCGTTGTAACAGCCTGCTACTGCCCTATGTGGCTATGACAGCTCCAGGTTAGACATCCTGGGTGTGCTCCGTGTTCCTGTCCACTACGGCTCCAAGCACTTGCTGTCATTCCCGTTTCACATCGCCAGGAAGGGGGCCAACCTTTTGGGTCTGGACCTGTTCATGGGCCTGGGGTTCACTCTCAGGGACGACGCCGGCTCTGCTATTCACCACGTCGACTCCACCTGGCGGCAAAAGTGGCCAGCTCTGTTTGACGGCCTAGGCTGTCTCACAGCCTTTAGCGACAGGCCTCTGGTGAATCCAGATGTTTCACCCGTCATCCAGCCCCTGCGCCGGATTCCCCTTGCCTTGAGGGATGACGTCACCCATGAGCTCAGCTCTCTCCTGGAAATGGGAATTATCGAGCAAGTCAACGCTGCCCCCTGGATCTCAAACTTGGTCATTGCAAAGAAGAAATCAGGGGGGATACGGATCTGCGTTGACCTCCGCCTGGTGAATAAGGCAGTGATCCTAGACAGGTACCTGTTGCCTACCTCTGAGGAGCTCACTGCGCTCTTCTATGGCTCAACAGTGTTCACCAAGCTCAACCTGCGCCAGGGCTATCTGCAGGTGCCACTTCACCCAGCTAGCAGGGACCTCACGGCCTTCGTGACGCACGCCGGGGTGTTTGGATACACGCGGATGCCTTTGGCTTAAGCTCCGCCCCTAGCTGCTTTCAGAAGGTGATGAGCACCATCCTGGCAGGCATCCCTGGTGTGGCAGTGTTCCTCGACGATATTGTTGTCCACGCTCCGGACCTTGAGACACACAACAAGCGCCTCCATGGGGTGGCCCAGGCCCTTCTGGACAACAACCTGACACTGAATGGGGAGAAATGCTGCCTTGCAGCGCCAGCTATCGACTTTGTGGGTTTCCGTCTCTCGGCCAAGGGGATCCCTCTGCA
>CM056378.1:84162082-84322602 GCA_029718625.1 Synaphobranchus kaupii | reverse complement strand
CATCGACCCGAGGCATTGGACACTTCATTCACCTTGCGATAATCTACACAGAACCGAATAGATCCATCAGGCTTACCTACTAGCACGATGGGGCTATTCCACGCACTGTTAGACTCCTCTATTACTCCTAATACCAGCATGGCCTTTATTTCTGCTTGAACTAATTTCTTTTTATGTTCAGGCAGTCTATAGGGCCGTGAACACACTGTCACGCCCGGGGCTGTCTCAACGTGGTGGTTTATGAGGTGAGTGCGACCGGGTAGGGGGGAAAATACATCAGCAAACCGCTTCTGCAACAAGGCAAGATCCGCTCTCTGATTCGGTAAGAGATGGCTATCTGAAAGGGGTGAGGTTTGATTGGTCGAATTTGGTACCTCTGGCCCCAGCTCATCTCTCTCCTGATCTACCGTAACCAGGGAGACAGGCACCACCTCTTTCCATGCTTTTAACAGATTGAGATGATAAATCTGTTTCGCCCCCTCTCTATCAGATCGCTTCACCTCATAATCGACTTCCCCCACTCGTCGTGTGACCACGAAGGGTCCTTGCCACTTGGCGAGTAATTTTGTGCTGGAAGTCGGGAGCAATACTAGGACCTTATCTCCCAGTGAAAATTGTCTTAGCTTAGTTCCTTTATTGTAGTGCCTCTGTTGGCGTTCCTGAGCCTCGAGCAAATTCTCCCGTGACAACCTACCCAGTGTATGGAGTTTTGCTCGCAGGTCCATAACGTATTGGATTTCGTTTTTACTGGGACTTGGACCCTCCTCCCAGCTTTCTTTAACTAGGTCCAAGATGCCCCGTGGTTTTCTACCAAACAGTAACTCAAATGGAGAAAATCCCGTAGAGGCCTGGGGAACCTCTCGCACTGCGAACAATAGAGGAACTAACCACTTATCCCAATTTCGGCTATCATCGTGTACGAACTTCCGAATCATAGATTTTAAGGTCCTATTAAAACGCTCAATGAGCCCATCCGTTTGCGGATGGTATACGCTGGTTTTAATAGACCTTTAATAGAACTCCCAATAATTCATACAGTTCGCGTAATGTGCGTGACATAAACGAGGTGCCTTGATCCGTCAGAATCTCTTTAGGGATTCCGACGCGGGAGATTATCTGAAACAATGCCTGCGCAACACTCTTGGCCGAGATATTGCGCAACGGCACTGCTTCGGGATACCGGGTTGCATAATCCACCAGAACTAATACAAATCGTTAACCCTGGGTGCTCCTGTCAAATGGCCCGCTGAGGTCCATGCACACTCTATCAAAAGGGACCTCAATTAACGGTAAAGGGCGCAACGGCGCTTTTGGGATAGCCGGGAAATTCACTAGCTGACAATCCGCACACCACCGACGTACGTCCGCCCAAATGCCCGGCCAGTAGAAACGGGCCATTATCCGGTTTAGTGTTTTTTCATATCCCAAATGACCAGACATGGGGTTGTAGTGAGCCGCCTGGAAAATCATTTCCCGGCGGCTTTTAGGTACCAACAACTGGGTTATTTCCTCACCTATCTGAGTGTCATGACTCACTCTGTACAATCTGTCCCTAATAATTGCAAAATATGGGTGAGATCGTGCAGCATCCGGGCGCACTAGCTGACCATCAACAGATATCACCTGGTCAAAAGCGAAGCTTAGGGTATCGTCACGAGACTGAGCGAGTGGGAAATCCTCCACGGGGTGGAACACCGGCACCTGGGGAGTCTCCACCGGAGGCTCCCCCGATGCCGCCCCCACCCTCGGCAGTGTCGGATGACCCCGCATCACCACTGTCCGCTGCACACACCTCACACTTCCCTAGCGGTCGTGATCGCACCCCCATCAATTTCTCCGCTACCAGTTTAAATCCCGTCCAATCAGTGACCAAAATCAGAGGGTGCGAGAGGCGGGAGCTAACCACAGCCTCCAAAATATGCTTTTTATTTTTGATGCGAATTTCCACTGGTACTATAGGATACTTGTGTATATCCCCATGCACACACTTAATCGTTACCCAACGTGCCGGTACCAAAGCCTCTGGTCGAACCAGGCTCTGTTGGATCATGGTCTGCCTAGCCCCTGAGTCCAGCAGCGCCCAGTGTTCACTCCCCTTGCACCCTTACCGGAATGCAGTACGCCCCGTCTGGATCGGGAGCGGAGGTGGGCGGGCCGACAACACGGACCACCTGCCCCACCTCCATGAGCAGACAATTGCGGCGCAGGTGGCCCGGCTGTCCGCACCGCCAACACCCCGGTCCAGGTGTCTGAGGAGCTCCCTGTGGGCCGGACTGCACCGCCACTGAGCCTGAGTGGGGAGAAGGGGAAGAAAAAGCAGGGAAATTAACATGAGGGAAGGAGGGGTTTTGGGGACGGGAAACGGGAAGGGGAATAGAACGGGGGAAAAACGTTTTCCGGGGCGCCGGCTCCGGTTTCTGCTGCTGGGTGAAAGAATGTTGTGCTAAGTGGTCCTCCGCCAGGGTGACGGCGTTATCCAGGTTGGTGGGCCGATGGCACTGGACCCAGCTGGCTGTATCCGCCAGCAACCCCGCAATGAATCTTTCCAGGACCACCTGCTCCACTATTCCCGCAGCTGATCTTATTTCCGGCCGGAGCCAGCGCCTCGCCATGTCCGTCAGCCGCTGGGCGTAGGCGAACGGTCGGTCCTCTTCCGTCAGGGAGGTCTCCCGGAACCGACGTCGGTGGTCTTCCGGGCTGAATCCCGTTCGGATCGAGGACCACCTTCTTTAGATTTCGGAAGTCCGCCCTAGCGGCTGCCGGCAGGCTATGCGCCGCCTTCTCTGCTTCGCCCGACAAGAGGGGCAGGAGACGTACTGACCACTCCTCGAGTGGCCACCTGCACGCCCCCCGCTGCCACCTCAAATGCCTCTAGGAAGGCTTGAGCGTCGTCGTCCGCGGTCATCTTTGGGATATGAAACTTTGGGGACGCGACGCTCTGCCTCCCCCTGGACTCGCCGGCAGCAGCCAGCTGTAGTAGCGCCTGGGTCTGGAGGTTAGACTGCGCACGCAGGGCTTCCATCTGCTCGGCATGAGCAGCCGACTGTCGCTCCTGCATGGCAGCTATTCCCTCCAGCATTTTTCCCAGCGCTACCACTGATGACGACTGCCCCGGCTGTTCCTGGCTGTTGTCCATACTGCCTCTTGAACTGTATTTTCTCCCCGTACGGGCCACCACTGTGGCGATGCGAGTGCCCCTCGTGTTCAAGAGGCTAAGACAACAGTTCGTTTTGGAGATCACTCTGTTTATTTCTTTTCCGCCTTTCAATCGGCGTTTTAACAAAGACACACGTACACACACACAAGTTCGTCTTCCTCCTCGAACTCCCAGCAGCCTCCTTTTATGCCCTCAGGCTCACTGTTGAACAATCAAGGCAATTGGTTAATTACATAATTAATAAACAATCATTCATCACCAATTGCCTGATTTCCGACAGTTGTGCCGGCTCCACAAACCACACGAGTTCACTCTCTCTCTTGCCGGCAGCGCCTAAAACCACGCCCCCCTACCACACTCTGTTTTTCCAGGGCTCAGTGTGACAGCGCTCCTCTGTTTTTCCAGGTCTCAGGAAGCTGGAGGCCTTTTTTGGATTTCTCATCACAATAATGGGCATCACCTTTGGATACGAGGTAACTCCTGAGAACTGGCCCCTACTGTGTGTTTGTGTGTGTATGTGTGTTTGTGTACGAACATGTGCTCTGTTTATGTGTGTGTGTGTGTGTGTGTATGTGTTTAGTTTAGTTTTATTAGGATCCCCATTAGCTGCCAATTTAATGACAGCTAGTCTTCCTGGGGTCCGCACAACAAAGCAACACAATACAAACACTGAATACAACTAATAATGCAAGATTAATATAAAATAATAATAATTGTGTGTGTGTGTGCGTGCGCTCTGTGTGTGCGTCTGTGTCTGGTTTGTATACTGTCTCCTTTTTCTTTGTAAGAATTCCCCTCCTGCCACCTGATTGGTTGTGCTATGGGGGCATGTGCTCTGATTGTCTGTTCATGTATATGCTCTGATTGGCCGTGCAACTCGCTCATGTGCTCTGATTGCCTGTGCTATGGGGACATGTGCTCTGATTGTCTGTGCATGTTTATGCTCTGATTGGCCGTGCAACTCGCTCATGTGCTCTGATTGGCTGTGCTGCTTGTGTGTGTGCTTTGATTTGCTGTGCCACTCGTGTGTGCTTTGATTGGCTGTGCCGCGTTTGTGTGCTCTGATTGGCCATGCTGCCGGTGTGGTTTTGCTGCAGTACGTGACTGTGAAGCCGGACCAGGGGAAGCTGCTGACGGGTATGTTCGTACCGTACTGCCAGGGCTGCGGCCCCGTGCAGATGCAGCAGGCCGTGGGCATCGTGGGCGCCGTCATCATGCCACACAACATCTACCTGCACTCTGCGCTTGTCAAGGTACTCCGGCCTGGGCCACGAACATACTGAGCTCACGGAGCTCGGGTTTGGGGGGGGGGGGCGGGGGGGGCTCTATCAGGCAACATGGCCCGCTAATGCGCTGGTGTCTGAGATGATCGAAATTAAATAAAATAAAAATATTTCTGTCTCACACGGTTTATAATACATTGGTCACAGTACGCTTCACGGAATACCCCGGCCTTACGCCCCACAGAAGCAAACCTGTCAAGTCAAGTCAAGTTTATTTGTATAGCACATTTTCATACACAAGGCAACTCAAAGTGCTTTACATAAGACATAGAAAGACATTATATAAAAAGTTAATTAGAATTGAACAGTGTTAATAAGAAGTTATAATAATAACGCAATACTGGTTGGGCCCACAAAACAAATACCCCAACAAACACTCCTACCACAAACAGCCTGCTACCTGCCATCTGCTACGCACCGTACAACCTCTCTCTCTGGGTGATAATATACCTGCCAGCTCCGCTGCAGGTGCCTGCCAGCTATGCTGCAGGACTTTTGTAAAAATATTAGCCCATGGGTGGGAGCAGCATACAGCCTCCACAGTTTGAATCACTCCACAGAGTGACGGACCCGTCGGTCACTAATCAAACTTTTAAGTTGGGCGCACTACGGCCTCAAGTTGAGCGCACTACGGCCTCAAGTTGAGCGCACTACGGCCTCTTTTTACATATTAGTCCATGGGTGGGAGCAGCATACAGCCTCCACAGTTTGAATCACTCCACAGAGTGACGGACCCGTCGGTCACTAATCAAACTTTTAAGTTGGGCGCACTACGGCCTCAAGTTGAGCGCACCACGGCCTCTTTTTACATATTAGTCCATGGGTGGGAGCAGCATACAGCCTCCACAGTTTGAATCACTCCACAGAGTGACGGACCCGTCGGTCACTAATCAAACTTTTAATCAAACTTTTAAGTTGCCTCAATTTGAGCGCACTACGGCCTCTTTTTCTTTGCCCAACTTTTCAAGTGCTCAACAGATAACAGGCAACAACTGAACATCAGATAACAGTATTTATCTAAGTATATGCGGTGCAGAAAAAGAAAGAATAAAAATAAAAAATATATAAAAAAAGAGATAAAAAATAAATAAAAGATAAAACTGCTTTAAAGGATAAATAAGCTTAAACATAAATAAATTAGAAAAGAATTAAAGAAAAGATAGAAGTGCCTCTGTCTTTTTGATAGACAGAAATGAGCTAATGGAACACTCTAATCAGATATGTTAGGTACACAGGGAGATAAATAAAACAAGAAACAATAGAGTTAAAAATACCGGCTGGGCTTAATAAAAGTACAATAACATGCAGTACAATGCAGCAAAATTTCAGTCAAAGGATGAGCAAAGTTTTCAGACCAGATTTAAAAGACATAATACAAGAGCCATGTCTAAGGTCGTAGGGTAGTAGGTTCCAGCTATGGGTAGCGTAAAAACTAAAGGCTGCCTCCCCATTTTTTGTTTTAACCTTAGGCACAATGAGCTGATCCGATCCCAAAGATCTAAGAGATCTGTTTGGTTTATATGGCCTGAGCATTTCCAAGATGTATTTTGGTCCTAAGCCATTGAGTGATTTATAAACTATTAGCATCACTTTGAAATCTATTCTACAGCGGACTGGAAGCCAGTGTAATGATCTAAGGATTGGAGTAATGTGTGCACTTCTTTTAGTCCTTGTAAGAAGCCTGGCAGCAGCGTTTTGAATAAGTTGGAGCCGTTTAATGGACTTTTTTGAGAGACCAGTGAAGAGAGCATTACAGTAATCAACCCTACTTGAAATGAAGGCATGAATGAGGGTTTCTAGGTCTTGTTTAGACATAAAGCCTCTGACTCTTGCTATATTCTTCAGATGATAAAAGGCGGATTTGATTATCGACTTGACATGGTTATCAAAGTTGAGATCAGAGTCAATGAGTAGACCTAGGTTTCTGGCCTGCATGGTTGTTCGTAAACCAAGAGTGTCAAGGTGGAGAGCTATTTTTTGTCTCGGTTCTTTGCTCACAAAAACAATAATTTCGGTTTTGTCTTTGTTTAGCTGGAGAAAGTTTTGACACATCCAGCTGTTAACTTGCTTTAAGCATTGGTGTAGAGCAGGGGTGTCAAGATCCGGTCCTGGAGGGCCGCAGTGTCTGCTGGTTTTTGGTGCGTTTAAGCACAAGTGATTAATTTAAGTCACTAATTGGCTAAGAAGTCCACACACCTTGTTCTCAATGCTTTAACTGGGTGCTGATTGAAAGGAAACCACAAATACCTGTGACACTGCGGCCCTCCAGGACTGGAGTTTGACACCCCTGGTGTAGAGAGTCAATAGGGTTGTAGTCGTCAGGAGTAAATGACAGGTAAATTTGTGTGTCATCCGCATAGCTGTGGTATGACATTTGGTACCTTTGAAAGATTTGACCGAGGGGGAGCATATATAAGTTGAACAATAGAGGACCGAGGATGGAACCTTGGGGGACCCCGGAGGTCAGAGTAGTCCGTTCTGATTGGTAGTTATTAATGGTTACAAAGTAATCTCTGTCTTGTAGGTAAGATTTGAACCAGTTTAAAGCTGTGCCCTAGAGCCCGATCCAATGATGTAGTCTGTCAATGAGTATTTGATGATCTATAGTATCAAAGGCTGTACTGAGATCCAACAGAACAAGAACAGAGATTTTACCTGAGTCACTGTTTACGCAAATGTCATTTAAAACTTTGGTGAGTGCCGTTTCTGTGCAGTGATGGGGTCTAAAACCAGACTGAAAAGTGTCAAAAAGGAAGTTTTGGTTTAAAAAATTGTTAAGTTGATTAGAAACAGCCTTCTCAAGAATCTTACTAATGAAGGGAGGGTTAGAAATAGGGCGATAATTATTTAATTTGAATGGGTCTAAATTTTTCTTTTTTAAAAGAGGTTTAATGACTGCAGTTTTTAAAGATTTCGGAAAAAGTCCAGTCCGGAGTGAGCAGTTAGCTATTTGCAGTATTTCTGAAGATAAATAACTAAAGTTAGCTTTTAAAAAGCAGGATCTAATGAGCAAGTAGATGGTTTAAGATGCTGCACTATTTCTTCAAGCGCCTCATTGTCAATTTCACTAAAATGCGACAAGCAAGGAGGACAGTTTTTTAGCAGAGAAGAAGAGCATGGTGCGGATATGCCGCTGGGTGCGGAGGAGCTAATGGCTGATCGAATGTCGCTAATTTTGATGCTAAAATACGTGGCAAAATCATTGCATTTATTAACAGAGCAGAGTTCAGGAGGAAGTTGAACTGGAGGGTTTGTCAGTCTGTCAACTGTAGTATAGTTATTATTGGGATTGTCAATGTGGATGTTAAAATCACCAGTTATGGCAAAACAGTCAAAATCAGTGGAGATTACTGAGATGAGTTCGCTAAAATCATCAATAAAGTTAGGAGAGTATCTTGGAGGTCTATAGATAGTTAAAAATAGTGTTCGAGGAGAACCTTGTAGCACAATGCCAAGGTACTCAAAAGAAGCAAAATCATCGAAGGATACTTGCTTACATTGAAATGTATCTCTGAAAATAGCAGCCTGGGGTGACAGTGGCAAGGAACAACTTGGTACCCTACCCTGGCCACACCTACTAGGTGGCACATAAATGACCTTGAAGTAATGAATACTGTAGATACATAAAATATAATATGGAGATTGGTGATATCACATATCTCTTGTCACTTGACCCTGATGGATAGGGTGGTCCGCCCGGACTCTTTGTGGGCGTGTGCCCAGTTACCCTGTTTCCTGGTAGACAGGAGGAGGGTCTTCCTGTTGCCGGGCAACAGCGTTAACCGCACCTTCTGCTGTCGCCCCTGACTCTGCAGTCCCGGGAGATCGACCGCACCAGCAAGGAGAAGGTGAAGGAGGCCAACAAGTACTTCTTCATCGAGTCGACCATTGCTCTGTTCATCTCCTTCCTCATCAACGTCTTTGTGGTGGCCGTGTTCGCCGAGGCCTTCTTCGGACGCAGGAACGCTGAAGTGGTGCGTGCGGACATCGGGGAGGGTCATGGGGTCACCATGAAATACTCAGATCAGTCATTTCTTTTAAAAACTCAGATTCAGGCGTTAGCTCCAAAAATCAATGGCTGGGATTCAATCAGCATTTGTCCTTAACTTTGATTAACAATTAAAAGCAATAATTATTTTCAAAAAGTGCAATGCTTGCGCTTACTTCTTAGTAGAGTTCTCAACGGGCCAGAAAATTCAACTCCGAACCGAACCGACCCGAGTGAAGCCCGGCTCGCCCCAGATCATCACATACAATACAGAGCCCGAGACCGACCAAACCCGGAAAAAAAAAAAAAAAAACACAAGTCGGTTATTGCCAAAAAAGGCTGCGCAATTTACGTAGGTGGCGGCTCAAATCACATAGCACAACGGGGTGAGAGAGAGGGAGAGAAGGAGTGAGCAAGCAGGAACGCCACAAACTAGCTGTGTTTTTAACCTACTGTTTTTGACTTTTTAACAGATTTAGTAATTGAGAGCAGCAGAGTAAACCAATTTTGCCGAAAGCAAGCAATTAGATGATTTGTACTAATGTTTTAATGTTTGCCATGCTGTAATAGAATTAGTAGTAGTGTTTTTTCGTTAGAACGGGATTCAACTTTTTTTATTGTGTAGTTTGCATGTTCTTGCTTCATTAGCCTATTATTGCCGCCCTATTATCATTTATCACACAGCAGACGATACCTCAACTTCAACTCGAAAGCCTACATTCGCCGTATAGTTACAGCAAACGGGAGATGTTGGATGAATAAAATAAATAGCTACATTTTAACAAGTAGAGAAAGTCTTGACAATTGATTGACTCCAAAATTAGCAATCAGCACCATGTGTAGCTAAAAATGCAAATTAGCCTACTGTAGGCTAAATACACAAACAGAGACATTCTTTTATTTTTTTTATTTTTTTTGCGTAGCCCGAGCCCTACCCGACCCGACCAATTAGCATAAATTGTCGGCTCGAACCCGGCTCTACCCGACGGGCTTTTTCGGGCCCCGTCGGGCTCGGGCTGAAACTGAGAACTCTACTTCTTAGTCAGATGTTAAAGGGGAATTCCACCGAAAAATTATGTTTGATTCGTAGAAGAGTAGCTGTCGTCCTGATTAAAATGAGCTCAACTCTCAACAATCAGCCAACTCTCTACCGGTAGTGAGAGCAGAGATATAACCCCAAACTACTGCGCGTGTCCAAGGACCTGTTTCACTGTGGACTACAACGGCCAGGAGCTTACGGTTTATGGGGAGGTGTCAGACAACGCCAGTCACAGATTGCCACTCCTACAGAATATAAACTGAGGCCTGGGTAGTGCTACTACTGCTGCGTTCGTTTATTCATTTCCAACTAGGAATCCCGATATCCGACTAGGGAAAATGTACAAACCTCAATTCCTGAAAAGTTGGGACATTGTGTAAAATACACATAAAAAGAAAGAAAGCAGTGATTTGTAAATTCTCTTTTACATATATTAATTGAAAACAGTACAAAGAAAAGATATTTAATGTTTTACCTTATCGACTTAGTTGATAAATATATGCTAATTCTGAATTTGATGCCTGCAACACGTTCCAAAAAAGTTGGGACAGTGGCATAAAAAAAGACTGGGAAGTTCAAAAAACACCTGTTTGGAACATTCCACAGGTAAACAGGTGATGCTATCCTGACCGGATATAAAAGGATATCACAAGATTCTTGATACCTTATTTTCAAGTACTCTTACAAGCGATATTATAACCTCTCTGCATTTGAATGGATCTCTATGGGAACTGGGGGGTAGATTAAGCTGTAAATTACACATGAATAGTATGGAACCCATGGTTGGCTAAATGGCTGCAAGTCATCAAGGGTTTGCAATATCAAATGAGCCTCAATCCATCACTCTGCTGCCAGATATGCAGTAGATATGGATGGATCACTTTACGGGTTGTTTCTCCTGATTCTATGGAAAACAACCCTTTATGTGAACCATCCATATCTACTGCATATTTGGCAGCAGAGTGATGGTTTGAGGCTCGTTTGATTCCTGTAATATGAAAACATATTAGCTACCCTAGTATAGCCAGAAGTCTCTTCTCCTCCCTCACGCCTTCGGCTAATCTCTTCAGCCGGGTATTTGGGCTTAAAATGGTCGCCTTCCACCTCCGATTTAAGAAAAATTTCTCGGAAGGTGTTGTCATCCAGTGCATGGTCCACAAAATTGTTGGAAGCGATACTGGGAATAATTGGCAACTTGGCTAAGAACTCTTTGAGCTAGCTGGCAAGCTAGCACAGTTGAAACAACAGGTTCACCGCCTCTCTGGCCATGTCCGAATCAGCGCGCTTGTCTCCAGTAACTTATGCCAGTAGAGTAACTTTTAAAAAAAAGCTGTTACGTGCGTGACAAAATAGTGAGCAGTAGCTATGTATACAGTCTACTAGTACACAGCAGGCAGCTAGATAGGGCTCTGACAGACACAGCCTCTCTCTCCCTCTCTGTGAGTTCAGTCACACGTCCTTCAGCATGACTTACACTCCCACTGCAGTTTATCAAAAATGAGGAAGTGGTAGAGGTATACGTCATTTTGACTTTTTGTAACGTTTAGTTGTCAATATTTTGGTTCAGTCACAGATTATTTTGGCCAGCGACAAAGAGAGACTTAATCAGTTGCACTTTGATCTGTTAAATAAGATTAATGTTGTTTTTCGGTGGAATTACCCTTTAAGAACATGCATATATTGATTGAATACAGGCTGATTTAATTGGTAAAGCACGGTAAGTGCCTTTTAAGCTCATGCAAAAGGCTTTTTTTGCACAGGCAAATCGCCGCCTTGACTGAAGGTACTTGTTTGCCTGTGCAAAAAAAAAGCCTTTTGCATGAGCTTAAACCTGAAGCAAATCTGGCTAAATCAATGGTCTTGTTAGGTATTATTTTTTTTTTTTTTCATTTTGCCAATGATCCCCTCCCCCCATTCCCCTCTCCTTCTCACTGCCTCTTTCTCTCCTCTCCCTACCCTCCACCCCTCCTCTCCTCCTTCTTTCTCGCCTCAGAATGAAATCTGTAACCAGACGGGCAGCCTTCACATGAACCTGTTCCCCCAAAACAATGAGACGCTGCAGGTGGACATTTACAAAGGGGTAAGTAAGCCGGTGCGTATTCATAATGGGGTCTCGGCCTCGCCCGCTCACCCCCGCCCGTGTCCTCTCTCGGCCAATCACAGGGCTTGGTGCTGGGCTGTTTTTTCGGACCGGCGGCGCTGTACATCTGGGCGGTGGGGATCCTGGCTGCCGGACAGAGCTCTACCATGACAGGAACGTATTCGGGGCAGTTTGTAATGGAGGTACGTACAGCGTCTCACTCAGAAGCATATTCATGCACGCATGTAATTTTGTTGTGTATTTCCAATGCACGTTGCATTTATTGGACTGTTTTTCATTATTGTTTCCTGCCCAGGGACAACAGATACTTGTGTAATAAACAATTTATTTTGTTATAAACATTTGCGGATTCGCATCTATAGATTTCAATTGAGATGCATTATTTTGTTTTGTTATTATTTGTTCTTTTTGTGTAGACTGTAATTTGTACAATAGATTTGCCCTACTTACAAGTAGTTATGAATTCACCTGCCACCTGGTGTCTTGAGGTGGTAATTTTATAGCCAAGTGGCTGTGTTCTGTCCCTGTCAAATGACTAAAATAAAGTAAAATGCACTTATCAGGGGAAGCTTAAAGGGTAATTCCACCGAAAAACAACATTAAGCTTATTGAACAGATCAATGCGCAACTAATTAAGTTTCTTTTTGTCGCTGGTAAAAACAAAACAAATCTGTGAACTTTAATATTGACAGCTAAAGTTACAAATTTGGTAGAGGTATACTTTTTGAGCCCAAATACATGGCTGAGGAGATTAGCCGAAGGCGTGAGGCGGCAGGTGAACCGGGAGTTCTTCGGGTAAACGATGGCTGGTGCTGGACCGGGAGGAGAAGTGAGTAACGAGTAGCCTAAGTGATGCGACTTCAGGCTAGGGTAGTTAATATGTTTTCATTATACCAAAAGTAGACTAATGAAGGGCTGTTTTCCTAAATAAAACTTGAATGAATGGCTGTATTTCCCCCGTTTTCTCTGGAGACTCCAGCTAACGGTGGTGACATTTTGCCCGGACGCAGTGCGTGCGGGCCTAAACGAGTGAATGTGGGTAATTGATTGACTGGCTGGTTGGTTGGCTGCCTGATTCCCCGATGTTGAAAGCACATGCGTAAATTTTGAGTAATTATGGTAAAAAGTTTGCTGTTTAAGACATCGCCCATGTTTTAAACTCAATCAATGTCAGAGGAGCAACAACTAGCGAAAAGTAAGCCGCGTTCAAAGTGGATTATTTTTTGACTGTGGTCTCGGCAAATACGCAACCTGTCAAGTGACGAATAAATAAATAAACAGCAATTCAAAGCATTTAGCCTCCTGTTCATCAAATGGTTACGTCGTCGACAAGTTTTCAAACAATGACATGCTTAAACAATGCTAAAGGTACAAACAATGACATTCCTAAATTCTGCACAAAGTCTAAGATAATGTGTGGACTAACTGTTAATGTTGATATGTCTGAATTAACGTTCTGTAGCCTTTAATGAACTTGGCGGATCGCTACTTCTAATTTCTTTGAATAAATGAACAACATGGTTTTGTGACAGTCGAGATTTAAATGACGTAGGTTTAGCTACCTAGATAATGGCAGACACTTGAAAACAACAGAAAGCCGTATATTTACATTGAATAATATTGAGGTTGAGTGCGTCAAACAATACAAGTATCTTGGTATTTGGTTGGATTGTGATCTTTCTTTCAGATCATTAATAACACCTTTCACAAAAAACTTGAACCTAAACTTGACTTCCTTTTTAGGAATGTCTTGCCTGTCTATGGATAGTTGGGAAAAGAATGTGCAGGCTGCAATATTACCAGTGTTAGGTTATGGTGGCATTCTATATATGTATGCCCCTATGTCTGGTTTTAAATCTCTGCCTGCCATATATCTAGAGTACCATTCTAGTTGAGATTATGTTTGAACATGGCTACAATGTTGTAGAGCAATATTGCAGCAACGTTGCACATGCTTGTAGTAGGAAGGTTTCTTAGTTTATATTACACTTGTAACCTTTGTCCGGGGCTTTTGTAGAATATTTCCAAAACTCCATCTTTCACTGTTGAAATTGGCAGAAGCAAGACATTCTAGGCTGAGCGGTACCGGAGTGAACTAGAGTTTGCGGAGTGGTAACCTTCCAACAGTGCTCATCACTCTAATTAAATCACGTCCGTTGCACTCAGGTCCGTCGCCCCGGTATGCAGGCCAACGTGCATGCTCCAGAACAATATCCGCCATGCCTTGTCACATGTTCCTCACTGGCTGCATACAGGCGTCATATTTTTACATTTCATTGTGCTGAAAGAGTAAATCTGTTTTAGTGATGTTGGGAGTGGGTTATTTTGGAACAGCAGGGATCTATTGTATCTTATGACAATGCTTCCCAACACATGCTGCTTTTCAAAACGGTACTGCCCAATAAGATCAGCCGTTGTGAAGTGGGAGGAAAAAGAAAAACAGTTTGGGTCCAAAAAAACAGTTTGGGAATGGTGCTGCGCTGTACGTGGCTTTTTTTTGGACAGTCAGTGGGGTGGGGTAATGAAGACTCGAACATTCCCTCAGACAGACTAAAACTCTTATCTGTGAACATTGTTTGCCTTTTGTTACAGTGTCTGTCACGGTCATAGACACAAACGCGGCCTTATGTATTTTTTTTAAACGTGGTTTAGAGGCCTGTTAGGATGAGCAGAATGTTTAGCATTCATTTTGATTCCAGGGACAACAGCAGTCTTCCACCTGGGATTTGAACCCGGGACCTTCTGGTGGCGTGACCAGTTCCCTCAACATGTCCCAATACGGAGACCGCATTAGCACCAGCTCGTCTTTGGTTGGAGTTATTTGTTTGTGGTCCCCCGCCTTCCCTGTCCCACCCTACCCTACCCCGCCCCTTCCCGGGACATGTCCAGGGTTTCCTGAATCTGCGCTGGTCCCGCTTCGCTAGAGTGCTGCTGACCCGCTCCATCGCTATCACCCCTACCCTGCTGGTGGCCATCTTTCAGGACGTACAACACCTGACCGGGATGAATGACTTCCTCAATGTGCTGCAGAGCATGCAGGTGAGATCTTTCAGGACGTACCACACCTGACCGTGATGAATGACTTCCTCAATGTGCTGCAGAGCATGCAGGTGAGATCTTTCAGGACGTACAACACCTGACCGGGATGAATGACTTCCTCAATGTGCTGCAGAGCATGCAGGTGAGGCAAGGGGACAGTGACGGTTTAAACAATTGTTTAATGTTGAAAGGAAAACTGCCAAAGACCCTGTCTGTGCAATTGTTTTTTGTGCATATTCAAGGTGTCCTTTAGTTCACAAGATAAAGATGTATACTTTTTCAAATTTATAAACGGGAAAATGCAATTTCCTTTTTTCCAGATACAAATTCCTTTTTTATAGACGAGTGCTGGAGGTCAGACACAGTGTGTCTGTTCTGTATGGATATTCACTTCAAGCTCATTTTCTGATTGGTAGTCCCCTATGCCCCCATGGTTGATTTGTTGAAACGTAAAATGCCATGGTAATTATGCAATAAACACGGTCTTCCAATAGAAAATCCTCCTGTGTTGGGCAGCTTAAGAACTGTAAAATAAAAATCTCAACAGGCTAAAATAGGTTTAATGTCACAGTATTTGTCTTTTTTGGTCCTTTATATATTATATAAATATTAAACTGATGATTTTGGGGCTGTTGGGTGACTCATTCGGTTAAGGCACTGCGTTGACTGTGGCCAGTAGCTCCAGAGAACGACGTGCAATTGACGATTGCGTCACCCAGGTTACGGGAGGGTTCAGTCGGTTAGGGGGTCGCGTTTCATTGCTATCAGGCAACTGGTTGATCGCATGCCCGTGTTCTGCATTCCAAAGCTGCATATGAGATGTCTTCCTCCGATTTAGGAGAACTTGGCTATAGGCTGCGGTGCGAAAAGAGGCCGCTGGTGACACCACATGTTTAGAAGGAGAACCTAGTAATTCACTCTCCTGAATTGGCAGTGGGGTTCGCGCATGAACGCGGCTACAAATAGCCATTTGGATATTTTCGGCCCCACGTTGGGAGGCAAATAAAAAAAATTATTTTGATTGTACAGGGTATGTAACATTGTTCAGGATTAAGGTAATCTTGAGATGGGAATCTTGAATTTTCTTTTCCTGGCTCTGTCTTCATTTTTCAGTTAAGCGCCATACAGGGCGTCATAGTGAATCCTGTGGTGTTTCACGCGCATTTCCATGATGAATCTCTCTCTCTCTCTCTCTCTCTCTCTCTCTCACAGTTGCCCTTTGCTTTGATCCCGATCCTGACATTTACCAGCCTACCCTCCATCATGAGTGAATTTGCCAATGGGCTGTAAGTGTGTCCCAGTGACCGAGCAGTGAAGGGGGGGGGGGTATAATATTGGGCCAGTTTGTCATCAGTTTGTCAGCATGTCATGTCCCTGGTAGGTGCAGCAAAGGGGGACTCTGGACTCAGTATTGGAATGTAATTGATGTCACTCAAACTTTCTCTTTCTCTCTCTCTCTCTCCCCACAGAGTGTGGAAGATTGGTGGTGGCGTGGTTATCCTGGTAGTCTGTGCCATAAATATGTACTTTGTGGTGGTGTATGTGACCACGCTGGACAGCGCATGGCTGTACGTGCTGGCTGCCTTCCTTTGCATCGCCTACCTGGGCTTCGTGGGTTACCTGGTGAGCGATTCCTCCCACACGCCAGCTGTCCATCATCCAGTATTCAGTCCAAAATTCTAACCCAAAATTCCAGAATTCAAAGTTTGACTGGCTAACACAAAATACTAACCTGAAATTGAGATGTTTAATCCAAAGTTCTAACACAAAATTTGGATATCTCGTCCAAAATTAATGTGGCTACACAAGAGTCCTTGAAAGTCCTTGAAATAACACACATACAATGGGGATGGAAAGTATTCAGGCAGTGACACAATTTTTGTCTCTTTTGGCTCTGTACTCCAGAACATTGGATTTGAAATGGAACAGTGGCTATGAGGTTAAAGTGCAGACTTTCAGCTTTAATTTGAGGGTTTGGACATCCATATCGAGAGACCCATTCAAATACAGAGAGGTCATAGTATCGCTTGTAAGAGTACCAGAAAATAAGATATAAAGTCTTTTTTAGAGTCTTTTTATAGAGTCTTTATAGAGTCTTTTTGATGTTGGGTCACAGACATCAGGAAGTCATGGCATGCAAAGGATATGCAACCAAATATTAAATATGATGACTTTTTAGTTTATGTTAATTTGTCCAATTACTTTTCGCCCCCTAAAATGGGGATGGGGGCTATGTATAAAAAGGGCTACACAGTTCACCCGATATGGATGTAAATATGGACCCTCAAATTAAAGCTGAAAGTCTGCACTTTAACCTCATAGTCACTGTTCCATTTCAAATCCAATACAGAGCCAAAACAACAAATATTGTTGTCACTGACCGAATATGTATATAAACCCCAATTTTTAGTTTCTCCCAGTTTGGAACAGGCAGTTGTGCTGGAGAATTTACTAAAGACAAACGTGCACTCGCCTCCAAAGTGTGTGTAGTCAGGCGAGCTACGCAGTCACTGAGTCCGAGGAGTGCTCTTAGCATGCAGGCATGCTGCAGGCTCCAGATGGACAGAATTAGCCCCTCTTATGTGAAACAGGGACATTCCCTCTGACTGAAAAGGCCCATTGCTATGGTGCATTGCTATGTGCTAACTCGCAGGGTCCTTTACTGTCAAGTCCAGCAAGTGATGACGTTGCTAGCAATTTAGCGCAATTTAGCTTGCTTGCTAGCTTGTAATTGGAGCCCAGTGTCAGGAATCAGAAGCCATTGGTGACAACTGTTCTCTGCCAGGAGCTTCAGCAAGTGTGTGCCCATGGAGACGCAAACTATTTGCAAAGCACCAATCAATTTTTTTGGGTTTCTCAGGAAAGATCACCCTCCTCCCTCCCTTTAAATTACTGCAGTGGGAAAAAATAACATTCCTTCATGAGCAGTCATGGAAAGTCAAATATAAATCTAATTTGCATGGGTATCCTGCACTGAACTTGCAAATGTCACTTTTTTTATTTATTTATTTTATTTTTTTTAAGCATATGTGTGCATATTATTTTCAATATTGTGTGTGTGTGTGTGGTATCTTAAGTGAAATGGAACAGTGTGACCCCAACCATTAGCTCTTGTCCAGGCTTAATAAACTAAAACATATTTGTTTTCATTACAACATACTTTGTTTTGTTAAGGTGCAGGTTGCTGTTTTTTAAGATATAAATATGATTTTTTGCTGGGACAGCCAAACACATTACCGCCGTGTGAGGCTGTTGTAGTTCATGCCTTTCCGTTTTGTTTTGTTTTTTTAAATAAAGACTTTAGGCTAAAAGTAGACTGAAAGCCTCAGTTATCTGATGTAGTCTTTGAAGTGTTCAGCACTCCCACCAGTGGTGAAAATGCAGTGCTACAAGTTCATTTGGAAAGAAGTGAATCCTGTTGTGTTTAACACACATTTCCATGGCATATGTAGTATTAACACCATCTCTTTCTCTCTCTTGCCCTCCCCATGTCTCTCTCTCCCTCTCTTCTCTCTCTCTCTCCCTCCCTACCTCTCTCTCGTGCTCTCTCTCTCTCTCTCTGTAGGCCTGGCTGTGTCTGATTGCCCTGGGGGTTTCCTGTGTGGACATTGGTGGCAGGGTAAGAACAGGATCAACAGCTTTTTAGAGGAGGAGCCAGAGTTTTACTCCTAGCCGGCCCACGGTTGGTATCCCACAATCCTCTGCTGCGGGGTTCTTGGAGTGAGGGAATTGCGGGGAAAGGCAGATGAATGATTGCTGACGGATCGAGTTGCTCACCCCGTTTCCAGCGGTGTGCAGCAAGCTTGTATTTGGCTCCGAAAATGAACCGGACTCAGAGATGGATGTATACTGACCTGGCGGACGTCCGCCACAATTACCGCGTCACTGCTGCTGTTTCGATTTTGGTGTTGGAGGACTGAAGCAATATTCTGAATGGTGTTCATCTGGAAAATTGTGATCGTTTTCAGTGTTTTGTGTTTCTTCCATGGAAACGCATGTCATAAAACTCCTGCCTTGTATCTTGTTGTAAAAGTAAATATTGAGTTCCTGTGCATTTAATAATTGCACACCTGACACCTGGGCTTAACAGCCTCATTGCTGCTCACCACGCCTGACTGATTTGAAAAGATACGGGCCTTTGCATACCAAAGCCAATGCAAATCAAGTACATTAATTTTACGCATTGAATCTATTCACACAAACTGCAATTAGTTTAAAAAAAAATTATTTGTTGTCTCAGAAAAAATGTCCCACGATTAAGGAAAATTAAGGATTTAACCTCTAAACTATTGCTCGTAATAGTTTATCTGAAGACTGCTTCGTTTGAGTTAGCGGTTACAATTGATTCTGCTTCGTTGCTATGGGTACAGCTGGGCTACTACAACCAGGCTGAATCCCACTGGAAATGCTTCAAGAACTGTAGCCCTAGCACTTTAGTTCCAGGCTTGAGTTCCTGGGCTTAGGTTCCTAGGCATTTGGCCCACAGTGGAAAGGTGTAGCCCTGGCTAATTGAATCCCTCCCATCCCCGGGTGATGTTAGAGCCAATTGTGCATCACACTGTGGGGCTACCGATCATAGTGCCATACTCAATACCAGGCTGTGTTGGGTCCCATCCGTACACTAGAACAGTGCCTTAACACAGGGGTTCTCAATCCTGGTCCTGGGGGACCCCTGTGTATGCTGGTTTTCGTTGCAACCGCAGTTGCAATCCCAGAATTTTAACAAGCTGTTAATTTTTCTTAATTAGGTGCTTTTCATGTTTGGAGGAATTATTCGCCCACTTATGTCAGAAATAGCTATGCATGCCATGTAGAACAAACTCCCCATGTTCACATTGTGCTTATTGTGCTATATTGCAACAATTACATAAGAAAAGGTTACAAAATAATGTATTTTCACTCAAATGAAAGAGTGAAGTGAATCAATAGGCTCCTAATTAGGTTGTTGAACACGTGTTTAACTCAATTTTTTCTTTAAGCTTAAGACAATGCAGGTTTGGCTCGTTATCATTTGCTTTGTGTTTGAATTCTTCATTATCTACGAAATGGTTAATTTTAGTGGCCATGTGTCCACACTTTCACCAATTAGGAGCCTATTGATTCAAATCAGTCTTTAAATGGATCTGTTAAATAATTTTCTTATCTTTTTTAAATAATATAGCACAATGTGAACATGGGGTGTTTATTCTAGATGGCATCCATAGCTATTTCTGATATAATGTGGCTTAAGAGGGTGAATAATTCCTCCAAACATGACAAGCACCTAATTAAGAAAAATTAACAGCTTGTTAAAATTCTGGGATTGCAACTGCGGTTGCAACGAAAGCCAGCATACACAGGGGTCCCCCAGGACCAGGATTGAGAACCCCTGCCTTAACAGATACCAGACTGTGGGGCCGATCCGTACATTAGAACAGTGCCTTAACAGATACCAGTCTGTAGGGTCCATCCATACACTAGAACAGTGTCTTAACAGACACCAGACCATGGGGCCCATTCGTACACAAGAACAGATACTTAACAGACACCAGACTGTGGGGCCCATTGGTACACTAGAACAGAGCCTTAACATACCAGACCATGGGGCCCATCCGTACACAAGAACAGATGCTTAACAGACACCAGACTGTGGGGCCCATCCGTACACAAGAACAGATGCTTAACAGACACCAGACTGTGGGGCCCATCCGTACACAAGAACAGATGCTTAACAGATACCAGACTGTGGGGCCCTGGTACACTAGAACAGAGCCTTAACATACCAGACTGTGGGGCCCATCTGTACACTAGAACAGAGCCTTAACATGCCAGACTGTGGGGCCCATCTGTACATTAGAACAGAGCCTTAACATACCAGACTGTGGGGCCCATCTGTACATTAGAACAGAGCCTTAACATGCCAGACTGTGGGGCCCATCTGTACACTAGAACAGAGCCTTAACATGCCAGACTGTGGGGCCCATCTGTACATTAGAACAGAGCCTTAACATACCAGACTGTGGGACCCATCTGTACACTAGAACAGAGCCTTAACATGCCAGACTGTGGGGCCCATCTGTACATTAGAACAGAGCCTTAACATGCCAGACTGTGGGGCCCATCTGTACATTAGAACAGAGCCTTAACATACCAGACTGTGGGGCCCATCTGTACATTAGAACAGAGCCTTAACATGCCAGACTGTGGGGCCCATCTGTACATTAGATGTGCCAAAACAGGATGAGCCACCCAGCAATGGAAGAAGCCACCCAGAATCCCAATGTGCCTGATGTCATACAGAGAAAATTACCTCAAATACTGTAGCAATATTGTGACAGCCTACATTCTATTGCCAGTTCAACGTATCTCACATAGGCTAATTCAGAAACATTTCTGTAGATTAGTGAAACGAACTTGTCGCTATACTGTCTGAGTTATTGTTTTGCCAATGTTCATATTATGGCAGTGTTCACACTGAAAAACTATTATTTCCCACTGTAACATCTGAAATCTAATTTAAATATATCCTTTGGAAATGATTGGTTGAATAAATTCATAAATGTATATTCACATAGCCTCCTGAAATAATGGTAGCTTTCATGCTTATTTATGTTTAGAGTCACGTTCGTTTAAGCAACATTCATGTACAAGCAAATAAATAAACCTGTTTTTGACTGGCCAGGTACAACAGTAGGCTTTCCTCCTGGTACGCTGCATAGCGACAAAGTTAGTTTATTTTGTTTAGTTTAGTTTAGTTTACAATGACAAACATTCCACTTGAAAAAGCTGATGATCCTGTTAAATAAGAAATGAAAGAATGGCGGGAATGTTCTCTGAAAACTAGCATAAGAAGTACGTGCCGAATGCTATGCACTTGCATAAAAAGGATTGTCACAGATGAGTTGGAGGACACAATTATGTTTTGCACAATCTCCCCCAACGAGCCCCCCCCCCATTGTAACCTTCTGGAACTTTATCGCTCGTCTCCCTCTTGAGCTTCGGTCAATGATGTTGCATTAAAGGGTTAATGGAGTAAAGTGGCCAATCACTGATTAGCAGTCTCACCAGTCTCACGTTCACATTTTGCTTCCCATTGTTTAAAAAGATGTGAAAAGATGAGCTCGTTTTTAAGCAGTCAGCTGGCGAACGGGTTAGATTGACTGTCATATTGCAGTCCTTAAAAATCGGCATACTATTTTCATCATGTTGGACGAAGCTAACTCGTTTAAATGTTTTTTTTAATATACACCGATTGTGGAATTTCTTTTTTAAATCATCTTTTTAAACTGTCACGTCACCATGTACTCCTGATTGAGGATGATACAGCTAAGGAAAGCAGCATTGAACACGCAGGTAAACTGCTGTAACTAATTGATCAGTAGTTTCTAATCGAGCTTGATTTTGGGAACTGTGAGCTAAGAGGAAAGGCTGCACAGAAGACTTGGATAGCAGCGGTGTCTCTTTAAAACCATATGATTCAGAGTGTTAAACCGCTTAAGAAAATGGGTTTTTACAGTTTAACAGTGTTTCTCATGCCCTGGGTTGAGTGTCAGTTTTCAGTAAGGAAAGGGGACAAGGATACATTTGTGTGTGTGTGTGTGTGTGTGTATTTGTATAATTGTGTGCACACGCATGTTTGTGTTTGTGTGTGTGTGTGTGTGTGTGTGTGTGTCGGCAGGGGTAGATTATAATTGCTGTGCAGTCATGTGAACTTGTGGCATTACAGTTACATTCATTTAGGAGACACTCTTATCCAGAATGACACTGTGTGAAGGTGTTGGCTGTGAGTGTTTACGTGACTTTTTGTCAACGTTCCCAGTAGGTTTCCTGTACAAGCTGCCTTGTCCCAGCTGTAAACGATGTCTGTCCAGGAAGCAAATATCTCCTTGCAACTCAGTCACAAGGATGTCGTATTGTGTTAAGAATTGTTCAGAAATACATTTCAAATATGGTACAGTGAAGGTACATTTTTCTTTTCTAAGGAACACATTTTCCAAATGTACCCTGAACATACAATAATGTTCTATTTGGGTAATTAATTCTGTATTGCTGGCTAGGGGTACAATTTTATGTACCTATAGGGTACCATCCCAGTGACAAGCGTTTGTACCAACACAGTGTTGAGCACTTCCATATTCTGTTTTTTTCCCTTTAAAACACTTTGGAGATGCAATTCTGCCACAGAGCCCTAAAACAAACTATCCAATGAGTAGAGAGAGTTCTGTGGAACTCCACCCACTGAAGCCCCACCCTTTCACCCACAGGTGAGATCCTGGTTTTTTGCCCCTGTGATTATAATCAAGATCATGTAATCAAGACCAGATCACTCTACAGATTTTTTTAAATGCATACACACAGTTGGTTGTTCTATTTGGAAATTACTATAATTTTTTTACCAAATATTTACAGTGCCCTCCAAAATTTTTAACAAGATGAACATAGAAGTCTGTACAAAATTAACAATACAGGTAATGGGCTTTTTTTTCTGTTATGCTTAACAAAATTACCAAAAAACCCAAACAGAAACTTGTGGTTTGAACTGAAGAGAGCAGTCTACAAGCAGAGACTAAAGAATCTGAAGGATCATGAAAGATTCTGTATGGAGGAATGGTCAAAGATCCCCCCCAGTATGGGCACCAATCTCAGAAAACACTATAGAAGACAGCTCAGTAGTGTTATCCTTGCAAAGGGAGGGTCTAAGTACCGAAAACAATTATTTTTGAAAAATAAATTATTTGTTAAAATGTTTTTCTCTGAGTAATTTTATTGCCACAAAATCATTTGTATGATTTTGGAGCATAAATATGTCATTACCTGTATTGCTTCTTTTTTACAGCATTCTCTTATCTTTATCGAGGGTGCGAATCATTTTGGAGGATTTTGATTTCCTTCGATTCTATGTTAAAAATGTATGTCATTTGACTGAAAATTGCATAGTGAACCACTGGACTGTTGCGAAATCGTTTGCTGAGAAGAGTTTCAATGGGGCGGGGACTGGGGCGGGGACAGGGCCGGGCCTATTTCACCAACAGCACTGCTGAGACTTAAAGGGTAGAGTGAAATCTCTCGAGTGGGGGCTCAGTAACACACACTAACACACACCTTTGTAAACACTATAATCACAAGTAGGCACAGGGTGTTATGTCACCACTGGCAATGTGACATTACCTTGGCAATCCAAGTGAAAGACACCACATGCATAGTTGTGGTGAGTGACATGAGCATTTATAAATGTCTATGTAGTGCTTATGAAGGTGTTAAATAGCTGTCATGGAGGTCCATTCGTAGAAAGTGTTACAGAGAGCTCTTCCAGCCTGTAATTAACGCTGTTGTTTGTCCCTCTGTTCGTGTCACAGGTGTGTTGGAGTCTGATGGGACACACGGACACGTACCTGCTGAACGACATTGATGGCAATGGGCCAGCGGAAAGGTAGAAAGAAGTTTGGGGCATACAAGGAGAGAAGGAAAGAAGAGGAATAGATGAGAAGAAAGCGCACCATCTTCCTGTTCAGTATACCTTTGTCAGCAGCCTTATACAGCCCCTCTGTACCTTTGTGGAGATATTACTGTAGAGCTGAAACCAGGCTGGCTCATTATACTCCTTTCCCACTGTAGAGCTGAAACCAGGGTGGCTCATAATACCCCTTTTCCACTGTAGAGCTGGAACCAGGCTGGCTCATGATACCCCTTTCCCACTGTAGAGCTGAAACCAGGCTGGCTCATTATACCCCTTTTCTACTGTAGAGCTGGAACCAGGCTGCCTCATAATACCCCTTTCCCACTGTAGAGCTGGAACCAGACTGGCTCATTATACCCCTTTCCCACTGTAGAGCTGGAACCAGGCTGCCTCATTATACCCCTTTCCCACTGTAGAGCTGGAACCAGGCTGGCTCATTATACCCCTTTTCCACTGTAGAGCTGGAACCAGGCTGGCTCATTATACCCCTTTCCCACTGTAGAGCTGGAACCAGGCTGGCTCATAATACCCCCTTTTCCACTGTAGAGCTGAAACCAGGCTGGCTCATTGTACCCCTTTTCCACTGTAGAGCTGGAACCAGGCTGGCTCATTATACCCCTTTCCCACTGTAGAGCTGGAACCAGGCTGGCTCATTATACCCCTTTTCCACTGCAGAGCTGGAACCAGAATGGCTCATTATACCCCATTTCCACTGTAGAGCTGGAACCAGGCTGGCTCATAATACCCCTTTTCCACTGTAGAGCTGAAACCAGGCTGGCTCATTGTACCCCTTTTCCACTGTAGAGCTGGAACCAGGCTGGCTCATTATACCCCTTTCCCACTGTAGAGCTGGAACCAGGCTGGCTCATTATACCCCTTTTCCACTGCAGAGCTGGAACCAGAATGGCTCATTATACCCCTTTTCCACTGCAGAGCTGGAACCAGAATGGCTCATTATACCCCATTTCCACTGTAGAGCTGGAACCAGGCTGGCTCATTATACCCCTTTCCCACTGAGAGCTGGAACCAAGATGGCTCATAATACCCCTTTTCCACTGTAGAGCTGGAACCAAGATGGCTCATTATACCCCTTTTCCACTATTAGCAGCCTTCAGAACCTCTAGCTCCTCACGCCTTTCCTTTACAGTCCTTCAGAGAAGGTCAAATGAAACTAGCTGGGAATTCAGTTACCCTGATGAGTCCTGGGAATCCCAAAAATGTATATTTTTTTAAGTGTTTACCTTTTTAAATAAGTAGCAAACTATATTTTTACTGTAACAAATCTAAATTTTCTTAAGGTTACCTGGAAGACTGAAAGGGATATTTGGTTCCACAGATTATAGAGTTTGTTGCTCTAAAAACTTCCTCACATCTGTATTACTGTAACTACCTTACAAGGACATGACAAACATGCTCTTGCATTTTTATTGTGTTTTTATTGGTTCACTACTGAACAGGGACTTAGGGAATCTATTTTCCACTGGTCAAGTGTACCGTACTGGACCCGTACTGGTACCGTGCGGTACGTTTTTTCAATTACCGTTTGAGGAGAGTTCGGTACGGTCGCGGTACGCCTAAGACGTGCTGGTTAGGTGCCCTAACATATGTGGTACTGGTCCACTTTCAAAAGCGGTCCGATGGGTGTCGTCATTACGCCAGTGCACACACACACAATGGAAATTAACCGCCATTTTTAAATCCCCGCTAGCTCACTGATAACTTGTTACACTGCAAAACATTCAACAGAAAGATATAAGCCAGGACAAACCAGGAAAAAAAGACACTAACTCCGGGTCTGTCATGTTTGTTGTTGATGTTAGTGACGCTCACTGGTGACCATGGTAGTAACATTGTTGCCATAGCTACATCCAAGCGTTGCTCTCTTACGCAAAGGAGACTACAGCTACTGACCTTTTAAGTGGAAAATGAAAGGGTACTGATTCTGTACTGTACCGCGGCCGTTTAATGTGGCCCAGTAAGGTACACTTGACCAGTGGAAAAGAGATATTAGTGACAGTCCTTATGCAGTGTTATAATGCATACCGTACCAGTATGTGATAATTATCTGCTGCTCTACACTGCCCCGTGTGGTGGGGCTTGGACATGACAGCGCAGGAGCTGAAAGCAAGAAGTGTGACAGCTGATGTAGTCATGAATCATGAACTCACTGGACTGACTATCACGTAGAGTATAGACTATATTGCGATGGAAGGTCTTATCCTGCTGTTATTTGTACATTTCAAACCCCTGCAGTAGGGTCAAAACCTTTGCATTTGTGTGGCCTACTTCCCTGACTGAATGATTTAATCACTTTGAGGAATTTGGTCTCATATGGGAGGCAACATAATTGCCCATAGTGGATCAGTTGAAGTTGTTCCTACTTCAACATCAATGGATTTAGGTCCTGCAGGCAGAGGTGCAGCGCTGTCCGTAGGCTTCACACATTGCACATCCAGGCCATTTTTTACTCACTAAACATGCCATAATGCCATTTTGGCTCTAGTCACACTCTGCTCTTTTTCCGTCTGTGTGTGGATGGGCCCCATGGTGTGGTATCTGTTAAGGCACTGTTCTAGTGTGTGGATGGCCCCACGGTCTGGTATCTGTTAAAGCACTGTTCTAGTGTGTGGATGGGCCCCATGGTCTGGTATCTGTTAAAGCACTGTTCTAGTGTGTGGATGGGCCCCATGGTGTGGTATCTGTTAAAGCGCTGTTCTAGTGTGTGGATGGGCCCCATGGTGTGGTATCTGTTAAAGCGCTGTTCTAGTGTGTGGATGGGCCCCATGGTGTGGTATCTGTTAAAGCGCTGTTCTAGTGTGTGGATGGGCCCCATGGTCTGGTATCTGTTAAGGGCTGTTCCAGTGTGTGGATGGCCCCCATGGTCTGGTATCTGTTAAGGCGCTGTTCCAGTGTGTGGATGGCCCCCATGGTGTGGTATCTGTTAAAGCACTGTTCTACTGTGTGGAATTAAAAGCTTACAGAGAAAAGGGAGATCTACTTGTGGGGGGTGGGGGGGCTGCTTTCATTTACGACCTCTTAAATTTTCTATTAAAATATCTTGTCATATATTTTTATTTAACATGGTTTGGGTCAAATTGACCCCTTTTAAACTTTTAATAAAACAGGAATGACACGTTTGATAGATTTATTTCATAACCAGTGACTAAACCACTGCAAATTTGGTTTTTGTTTTTTGTTTCTATTTGTTGTTCATCTATATTTGCTTTATGTCTTTTTGCAATATGGTTTCTTTTTATATTTTAATATAAAGATCAAAAATTGAGAATAATTGAGAATGTCAGTTTAAAACAATAAATACCAATAATCTAATGAAAGCCTTGTTTCATTTTAATGTTTCACAGATGAACATGATTTATGCCCCCATAGTGGATTTATATAAATCTCACCTTTATCACAAAAAATGAATGACACTTTAAAATCCCAATAATGTCCTGGGTCTATTTGGCCCAGGATAACAGTTTCACAGGTGCTAATAAGTAAACAGAGCAGAAGGTTTAATAATCATATAGAGAATAGGCTTAGGGTCCTTAAACGTGTCTTATATACACCCACAGGGGACATTAATATGACTGTATTTTCAGAATCTGCCTCGACTTATGATTATTTGAAAATGTAAGGCCTTATCTTTCATACTGATATAATAAAGGTCTTCCTACGCAAGGGAAAGTTGGTTAGGAAGACCCAATTAACCTATATATACGTTATGTATGGTATATATATATATATATATATATATATATACAGTGAGCACCATAATTCATTGGATAGTGACACATTTTTTGTTATTTTGGTTTTGTACTCCATACATGTATTCCATACTGTTCCAACATAATTTACAGCTAAATGTAGTCCCACCCCCCAATTCCCATAGAGATCCATTCAAATGCAGAGAAGTTATAATATCGCTTGTAAGAGTACCAGAAAATAAAATATCAAGAGTCTTTTGATATTGTTGGGTCACAGACATCAGGAAGTCATGGCATGCAAAGGATATGCGACCAAATATTAAAAATAATTACTTTATTCTACATTATGTTAAACTGTCCAATATTTTTTGATACCCGAAAATGCGGGGGGGCGGGGGACTATGTACAAAACGGTATGGCTGAAAATACCCTCAAATTAAAGCTGACAGTCTGAACGTCATTGTCATTGTATTCTTTCAAACTCAAAGTGCTAGAGTACAGAACCAAAATAACTAAAACAAATTTCACTGTCCAATGAATTATGGTGCTCACTGTGTATATATATATATATATATATATATATATATATATATATATATATAGACATACACAAACGGTATTAATAAGGACATTTGACTGAAAGTACCGTGTACTGTGCGACTAATCCATTGATTGCTTATATTGTTTTGTAAATGGTGTAAATCGTTCTATTGTACCTCTACAGAAAACAAGCGAGTTTAATGGGTGACAATTATTGTGAACGCAATGATGCATTTTAGATGAGTTTGATTCTGCAATACAGTAAATAATGACAAAAGTGACAGGACCATTTATCTGGAGTGCTATCTCATCCTGGGCAATTATTCATCTCTGGTGCAACTTGCATTTTTGCCACAAGGTGGCGCGCCAGACTGCTGAAACTGCGGCCGCCTATTCAAACCAAAGAAAAGTGTCGTTTTTTTCCTAAGCATGTGGTCAGGAAAAACTCTTAGCCACAAACATGCTTTGCCTCGCCTGTGTTGTAATAGAAAAACAAGAGCCTTGGGAAAATACGAACACTGTCTAGCTGGGTAAAAAAATCTACTTTTCACACTACACACTCACAGTTAGCCTTTGAGTTAGGGCAGGGTTACAGCAGACTCATACTGTAGACTGACTTTGCAAACATGTCTGAATAGCGCTGGTTTGGTCTCCGAATAGCGCAGACTTGATCAGCATATCAGAAGCTGGCCTCGGTCAGAAGAACTCGTGGTTGTGGTTTCACCTGGCTGTCCGAGAGCTCTTTCAACAGCTCGGCCACACCTGGGAACTGACACACTGTGGGCTTGCTGCTGCAGTAGCAGTAGCTGAGAGTGGACGGACTGCTTTTCTAAAA
Source organism: Synaphobranchus kaupii (assembly GCA_029718625.1). NCBI lineage: Eukaryota > Metazoa > Chordata > Actinopteri > Anguilliformes > Synaphobranchidae > Synaphobranchus > Synaphobranchus kaupii. The sequence goes on along the minus strand of CM056378.1, from coordinate 84,293,477 downwards.
AAATAAATAAATACATTTTTAAAAATCTTTTTTGTTGATGGGTGGTAGGGGAACATTTCCGCTCCATTCAAGCTGGAGATTCAGGCAGGATGAACAGGGACAAAGGGGGGGGGCCGGTGACTTTATGTAAGAAGGGCGAGTCTTCCCGCCTCTGCGCCATGTTTGTTGTTTTTCTAGGCCGCTCCCTATGCAGGCCTCACAGCCTGTCTGTTAGGCCTCTTTCCTGGAAGGGGAGCCCAGTATAGAGGCCGTTCGGGGGCAGGGCGGGATGGGTGGGTGCTAGGGGTGGGAGTGTGGGGGGAGGTTTCTTCCTGTAAGTCACGTGGCCAAAGGCTCCCTCGGCGCCCGGGCTGTCCCACATGAATCCCCCAGTGTGGGGGGCAAGCAGCCGATCTCAGGTCACCGCGAGCGCCTCTCCTGCACTGCACGCATGTTTGAATTTCGCCTCGGCTACACGGGATCTCTCTTTCTTCCTCTTGTCCTCTCTGCTGGAGCCGTGAGAGGCGATCCATGTGCAGACGGTGCTCGAAAAGTTTAACTTTGCATAGAGTTATAAATTAGCCCCGGGCACCTTATGGTATACCTCGATAACAATCTAAACATTCATGCAGCAAATGATTGTGTTCCACCCTAGAAGCACTGGTACTCAAGGTTTGGAGAATTAAACATCATTAATTCCTAACATCCAATAAACATCATCAGCTCCTGATGTGTCAGCTCCACACATATATTTTTTACCTCACAAAACTACACCTGGGCTGTGTCCGAATCAATAGCCTTCTATATTATTGAGTATGCTTGTTGAGTACACTGGATGAGAAAGTTAAGTAGGTGAAATGTTCTCTAAATGCTGTGTACTTAAAATCACTGGATGATATACTTATTGCTGGGTTTTTCTGATAATAGTATTGAGGATATTTTTGCATACTGCATGTCACTAAACAGTATGCAGTAGGCAGTGTACAGTATGCTAGTACAGAGGACATAGTCGATAGGGCTCTGATTCGGACACAGCCCAGGTCAATATTAGAAGTACAGACGAGTAGCCTGGACTTACAGACTGTGAGATAGAGGGGATACTGCAGGTCTTACAGCACACATGCATGAGTTCCTATTCCATTAACACCATCCGTCATCTACATCAGGGTTTCACAAATGGGGGGCCGTAAAGGGGTTCTCAGTGGAATTTGAACTTTCCACTGAACTTTCCCCACTTTTAAGAACATTTTATTGATAGATATATAATTTTATAAATTAGATATTTGAGACCACGGTACTTATTGTATCGTAATTAAGTATTTATGCTGTTACATACAGTGTCTTTCAGAATTAGTGCGAACAATTAATGTGAACAAAAATGCTGGATAAAATTTACTTTATTGTAGGGCTGCACAATCAAATTTTAATTGTGATATCAATATTGGCTTTCCACGATTACTAAACATGAATAATCAAGAATGACGATTTTGAAGGCAGTCTGTTTACAAGTGAAAACTCTCACTTTACTGGACTTTCTCTGGTGTTCTATATCAAATAAAGCACTCCTATTTTACCTCCCTCACAGGAGAGGGTTAGGGTTAGAAAATGTGAATGTATAAGCATTATTCTGTTCATTCAAAATGTTAAAGTGCAATAAAAGTATTATGTTCCGAAAACCAATCAATTATCGTGTTAAAGGGGAATTCCACCCAAAAATGATGTTTGGTTTGCAGAAAAGTAGCTCTCCTCCAGATTAAAATTAGCTCTCAGCCAACTTTCTACCTGTAGTGAGAGCAGAGATATAGCCCCAAACTACTGTGCATGTACCAGGTACCTGCTTTACTGTGAACTACAATGGCCAAGAGCGCTTACAGTTTATGGGCGGAGTCAGACAACGCCAGTCACACTGAATAACGTTACAGAAGCAGAGGCCAAGGGGCTGGGCATTTACTGCTTGTGTAGTGCCTGTCTGCACTGCAGCGTTTCTAAGTTAGAGACGAGAGAGGCCACGTAACTCGCAGGCAAGTTAGCCACTAATGTAACAGTTATACTGAGAAAATACGGCCCTTCATTTATCTACGTTTGGTATCGTGAAAACATTAGCCAGCCAGCCAGAAGTCTGTAACACTTAGCTGGGCTACGCACCCCGGTTCCATGTCGGAAAGTCAACCCCTACCTCCCGGTTTCAGTTTGGTTTAGTTTGCCAAAACATCTTTAGGAAATAACGTAACCTATCAATGTAATTTTCTGACATTATAATAAAATAGCAATGATCGCTAGCTTGATCTACGATGTGTCCCTACCACAGAACCGTCCCTATTCAGAACAGTGAGATTGTTCCCTTGCTGGCTCCGCCTACTTGCTATGTAATTTACACGCCTACTTGAAAACACTGTAGTCTTTCAAAAAGAGCAAGTGGTAGAGGTATACGCCATTTTGACTTTATATTCAAATAACTCAGTACAGACTTTTTTTTTTGGACAGCCACAAAGAAAGACTTCATTAGATCCGCCTTGAACTGTTCAATAAGGTTAATGTTGTTTTTGGGTGGAATTCCCCTTTAAATAATCGTGATCAATATTGACAAAATAATTGTGATTATAATTTTTGCCATAATCGTGCTGCCCTACTTTATTGTTCATCAAATGTCTTCTATGATCTTTTTTATTCTGAAAAAGACTTATTCAAAGAATAATTTTTTTTCAAAAGCATCCCTACTTTTCATACTTTGTGTACCCTTTTTCAAGATGAGAGCAATAATGTTTGATGAGGTGGGAGAACACACATCTAACTTCTGATCTGAGACCTGCAGAATCTCTCCAGATCCGTCAGAGACCTCTCGCTTGTGGACTCTCCTCTTCAGCTCACCCCACAGGTTTGTGGTTTAGGTCAGAGGACTGAGATCATGGCCTCGGCAAAAGTTTGACTCTGTGGACAGGTAACCATTTTCGTGGATTTGGAGGAATGCTTTTGATCCACCCACAACCAAGTTTTAACCTCCTGGCAGACGCAGCCAGATTCTTGTCTAAAATCTCCTGGTACTCCTGGAGTCCATGTGCCATGTATCCTAACAAGATTCCTAGGTCCATTTGAAACAAAACAGCCCCACAACATCACATATCCACCATAATTCACATTGGTTAGGTTATTTTCTGCATGACCATCTGTCTTTTTCATCAAACACAACTCTGGTGTTAGTAGCCGAAAAGCCTCATTCCTCATTTGACTATAGAACCAGTAGTGTAGTAGAGGGTATACGCAGTATACCCACTTCTTTCTTAATGCCTCGATATACTCCAGTTTCATACGTGTACATATGTACGTACGCGAACGCTACTCAAGCGGCATTGTTCACACCACTGCGTACTTTGTCTAAATGGTTGTTTAAAAGTTTTGTCCACTATGAGGCAGGTCAGCGACAAAAATTCACAGCGATTGTGTACTACTAATTCTTCGCTGTTTCCTGTTTCCATCTCCTCGTCAGAGGATCTTTGGTATACTGCCCCATGATTTCTGTTGGTATTGCACCTTGCGTATGCGTACACTCAAGGCCTAGGGAGACGTGCACAAAGGATGCACCAAATGAACGCAGGATACGTGCGGCAGCCATCCTGCGTATGCGTTCACGTACTTAGCGTGAAGTATATTACAGCCTTTAGAGTATACTCACTTCTTAATCCCCACTGATGCACGTATCAATTAGTAGTCATTGATTTGTTAAATGAGAGTATACCCACTTCTCCAGGCACTACTACACCACTGTATAGAACCCAGTTACAGTGACGTTGTGGTTTGATGACTGTAGAGGCTTTCTTCAGGCAAGCTTTCCAAATAGCTTGTCGGGATGGAGGTGGTATCTAAATGCCATTTTGGAGACTTGGTGACCCCAAGATGCAACTTACCTCAATTCTCCAATTTGGAGAATGTTTTGGCTCTCAAACTATCCTCCTCCATCCTGGTTACTTGTGTGCTGTTCCAAGCAGGTTCATCATAGCTCCAGTTGTTTTAAACTTCTTAATTGTTTCTAATAGTGGAGATGGGAATTCTTAGGTGTTTATCTTTTTTATAGCCATCCCTGGTATATGGTGTTGATAATGATCTTTCTGGGCACCTGTCCGCACATTTGGGCCTTTTATGAAATGTTCCTAAATATGTGCGTACATTCATGTACGAAACAAGTTGTAAAGAAATATTTACACCGGATTCATCAAACTGTGAGGGAAAGGCAGATTTGTTCATACATTCCGATTCATCGTGAATGACAGGCGCATGCATGTTATTTTGCGATGAGCATAAAAAAACGCCCATGAATTGGCATATATGGAAGTTGCAAATTCCATTGAAAGGTGCATACGCTTTCTTCTGGCAAGCTTTCCAAATAGCTTGTCGGGATGGAGACTTGGTGACCCCAAGATTCAACTTACCTCAATTCTCCAACATAGAGAATGTTTTGGCTCTCAAACTATCCTCCTCCATCCTGGTTACTTGTGTGCTGTTCCAAGCAGGTTCATCATAGCTCCAGTTGTTTTAAACTTCTTAATTGTTTCTAATAGTGTAGATGGGTATTCTTAGGTGTTTAGCTTTTTTATAGCCATTGTCTGATTTAACAACCTTTGAGTGTTCTCTGACCTTCCCCATGTTCATGGATGACTGTGGCTGTGTTCCAGTTAGAGCCCTATCTTACATATTGCATTACACTAGCATATTGTGTACTGTTTATTGCCTACTGTTTAATATGCAATATGCAGTATGCAAAAAATATCCTCCATCTTATTTTCCAACTGAACTGTGGAAGTGTCATAAGATGTCCCACCCTTGCGCAGCCATGTCACGTGTTGTTTTTGTTGTTATACAACCAACGCGTGGTAATTCCATGGGGGTATTGAGATGAAAATGCGTAGAATCCCCTTGTGTAAATGATACTATATAATCAATGGCCCCAACATTTTCCATGTCATCTAGTCTCCATTATGACTTCCCCCCTTCACAAATATTTTCTACACAAACCTTTTTCACTTTTCACAGCTGGCTTTAATATATCAGTTCAGCAGGACAGGAAACCCACTGTAAGACAGTTTTAAACTCCAGCTTTTTGGAATGTTTTTCTTTTATTCTAAGTCGGTGTTGGCAAACTCCGTTGCTTTGACCAGTAGTGAGTGTTACATCAGCATTGCAATGTTCAGTTAAGAACATTCTAATCAAAGATTTGTGATCTAACACCTTAAATGGTTAAATTCATACTTTTAAACCTTTTGTTCCTATGTAATCATGTTAAAAAATAAATGTTTAAAAATACTTGTTTAAGACATGCATGTTCCTGCCGTAAATAGTAAAGCCCCTGAAGTTGTAGTTGAAGGGAGATAAATGTTCCCATTCAGAAATACAAGTTGGGAACTCTCTGGTTGCCAGTTATTCGATTACTCAGCAGATTCTTTTCCAATGTGCACCGTCGCTCATAAACACAGTCTCGTGACTCGATGACATGCCTGACGATCACGGTCAGAACTCGAAGGGCGTATCTGTGCTTTGTTATATTCCTCCCTGGTACATGCTCTGTTGATAATGCTCAAAACTGATTTACTTTTCAAAATCAGATCTTTCTGGGCACCTGTCCGCACATTGAAACGTTCCTAAATATGTGCGTACATTTATGTACGAAACACGTTGGTAAGAAAAATTTACACCGGATTCATCAAACTGTGAGGGAAAGGCAGATTTGTTCATATTCCGTGTGTATGTGCATACATTCCGATTCATCGTAAATGACAGGCGCAAGCACGTTATTTTGCGATTAGCATAAATGCACGCCCATGAATTGCCATATATAGAAGTTGCGAATTCCATTTAAAGGTGCATACGAAGTCAAAGTGACCCAGAAAAAGCTAAAGAAAGAATTATTCCGACACTGAAATCAAAGTTTTATTAGGAGATGGTCAGTCAAGGGGAAAAAAATTGGATTGGATTGACATTAAATCGGAGGCGAAGAAAGGCATAGCTGCGCATCTACGTCTGCATCGGACGAGCCAGCGCATTGCCACCATCTGCCAAGCATAGGCCTATGGTCTTTCTCGCAGCCTGGAAATAAATAAAACATTCATTTCATAATTTTTTCGGGGTTCTATACGTGTGAGTTGTGGTTCGAAATCGGGTAATCACATAGGCTACCTTATTTTAGAATATCTTGAAATTACCTACTAGCACGTTCTAATTGTGGTCACATTATTGCACGTCACAGTGAGCAAAAGCCAGAATTGAGTTCAGGTTTTACCCGGATATAGCCTGGCGACATTCTAACCAGTTAAAAAACTTCCGGTTTTTCACCTGAACGCGAGATGTGGGGTGTACAATCTATGGTACTGATAACATTGGACAGGCAATTTCATAAACCCCGCTTTTCCTCCACCTGGTTTTGCATCTTGTAGGGGAACTGGATGTACACTGGCATTAGCTGGATTATGCTGTTGACCACAATTGCAACGCTGGCTACAGACCTGTAAGCCACTTTAAAGCAAATTTTGTTCATTGGTTAAATGTGTATTTTAATTAGCATATTTAAGGTCATATAACATGCCATTTTTTAGCAATTTAGAAAAAATAGGGTACTCATTAATAGGCGTAATCTAAAATGTTTGCTTTTTACAATCATAATTTATTGCGTTTGCAATGTGTATTTCAAAGGCCACATTTAGTCTTGTGAATTTAACAGAAAATAAAAGTAACTTCATATTCTCATTATCACTCAGAAGCTACATTTACCAGCATTCTGAAATTACGAACACGGTACGCGTGGTCCTGAGCAGGTGTAAAATTTGTTCTCACGTACAAACAAATCTCAGATACGAAAACTTTGATAAATGCCAAAATACAAGCAAAATTGCTAATACAAATGATTACACAAATTCTTTCTGCTCACGTTTCATGAATGAGGCCCAATGATTTTACAAGTGGCCAGATCAGATGTGTGTGTTTGGGCAAGCTGCACGTTTCTAATTTCTGTCATGAAATGATTGACGCAAGTCAGCACTGTGTCACATTGGGAGTGATGAAAAAGCACTCGAGAGGGAAAAAATCTGATCTGATCAGACCAGAAAGAGACAAGCCGTACGGCCATGGTATCAGCTAGATATCAGATTTAGGGTGCATATGAATGTGGTGCGACTTGGAATTTAAAATATACAGTTCCAATTGATTTTTTGCTGTTTGTACATCAGGGTACATATTTGATACGTATCGGACATGCGAAAAAAAATTAAAAATCTGATTTAGCACACTTCAAACTGTCTATCTAGAGAAACCTGAGTGACTAATGGGGTTTAAGGTGGGTTGGGCCCCATTTGAGGGACACGACAGACGAACAAACAGACAGGCAGGTATATAGCAGTACACCCTTGTCCCTGTCTGTCTTATTAGGAGAACATGTGACCCCCACCCCTGCACTGCAAGTTATAGTCCATCCAGCGTCGGCCTCCTTCTTCTTAAGCAATAGCAAGTCCATTGCCTGAATGCTGATTAGTTAACCCACAGGGCAGAAGCCCCAGGATGGCCCTTCGTCAGGCAATTATCAATGCCTAATCCATTGTTTAGATGACTGAACATAGATACACTCAGACTGGAGTCCTAACCACATCATCATGGTCCTTGTCCAGGCAGTGGGGTGTATACACCTCTGGCTGCGCCTCATCCCCTGGTCCATCTCTCCCCTATATCCATCACCCAGCTTCAAGAGGCCCAGCAGTCTGGACAGGTCACCTGACCCTCAAATAGGTTTTCCAGAAATTCCACTGCCTCAACCAATAGGGTTGCAGACCCTCCTGGTTCCCCCAAATAGCCTGTTTGCCTCCTGTTTGTGTGCATGGTCCTTTCTGCACACGCACCAGTGGGGTGAGGTTTAGTTTGTTTTCTTCCCTTTTTTTACATTGCACAGCCATCGCCCACACCCTTTTCCCCTCTCCTCATCCTCCCTTCCTGCCTCCACAAAAGGATTTCTCTGCCATTCTACTTGACCTGTGCTGCCTGTACATTATCCAAAACCACTGCCAGTCACATATCTAATTTTATGCTTTTTACATAAACATTGTAAACATCTAAAATCCTTCCCCAGACTTTTAGTGACTTCTCTTTTTTAAATCTCCCATCTTTCAGTGACCCTGAAATTGATTCCCCCCCACTCTGGCAACCCTGACCTTCACTCACATACACACACACTCATACTCACACACATGCAGTCACACATGCTCACATACACACACAATTTACACACACGTGCACACTCACACATGCTCACACACTCCTCAGTAGTCACTGTTCAGTGATGGAATAAGCTCAAACACAATCAGAATGGTTGGGTACCTTACCCCCATGTTTCAGCTCCTGCAGATTGGCTGTGCCTACAAAATACTACATATGTTCTTATATACATATACATTGTCTGATACTAAAATAGTGTGTTGCCGGCAGAGTGCAATGTATATTGTGCACAGTTCCGTGTCTGTGAGCATATTCTCTGAGTTCTCAGGACATTCTCCTGAATGGATAGTTCTGAATTTGAGTGAATGTCATTTTTTTGACGTATATTTACATATCAACCATATTAACTTCATACACTGAAGTTTGTACTCTCGTTTTGATCATCATCACCGTCATGATTTCCTGAATATATTACAACTGGAAATATGCAAATCCAACTTATTTAAAATACAATAGCCCCCCTATAAACCCAAAGTTCAATATGCTGGACTATGTTACAAGTAACATATGAAGTGCAATGTTGATAGAAATGTAATCAGTAGTTTAAAAGATAAACCTTTTAATGACCAATGCAATGACAGCTTCATTCGGGCCCTTAGCACCTGACCACGCCCCCAAGCGCCTCCCAATCCACACCACTGCATGTGCGCACACACAGCTGCTTCGCGTACGCATCCAGAAACGCGGTCTGGCCCAAATATAGTGGCTTCCTTCTCCTTGGGTTTAATTACAGGGAAAACATCTGATTTTTTTTCCAGTGATAAAGCCTACAATCTGTTTGTGTGGCGTTCACAGACAGTTACTTCATAACTGCCGGTTTTAGTTAACCAATGTTTTTGCTTTTTACATAAAATAACAGTAATATGGCACAATAGTAGGCTATAGGTCAGGACTTGGCATATATAGGCTATATATTAATAATACAAGTTATTTTATTATATTCGCAAAATGGTCGCCTAAATGTAAATCGAAACATTATTTAGCCTAATTTCATCTGATTCATGTCTCAGATTTTTTTTTAGGTTAGGTTAAATTCGATTGCACTGATGAAAAAAGCAACACTTAAAATAAATGTATTTTAAATGACCCCATAGGTTTTGCAACATGTATTTGTGAAGCTGACACGCACAAAACATTGTGCTTTTAAAATGCAAATATAAATAGGCGAATAAAAATACCATAATTTATTCCTTTGTCCTCTTTGCCGCAGACACAAAATGGTGATCAGTATGTATGTCAATACACAATGCTGGCATTACGTCATCATGGCTGTTAGGTTTCACAGTGAAGCTGGGTGAGCCGTTTGTTCCTTATACAGTAGGCTATGTGCGGGTACAGTCGTTTATCAAAATTGAACTAAGTCAACATTTTTTAAAACAAGGTAGGCTACTAGGACCTTAACACATAGTCTACATTGGGTCCAAGTACACTAAATACGTAATCCTCTTTCTACCTACTGTATTGTTCCCGTAGCGTTATTTGAAAAAAATAAATTAAATAAAAAACAAGGAATTAATTGAAATTACAAAATCGCTTGAAAAGATAGCGACCACGCACTTCTACCGCCTCTGCCTCGCAACAAAACCAGCGCTGGAATGTGTTGCGCGCTGAGCGCGTAGTGTAGGGAAGAATGCCTCCGTAAACTCCCACTTCCCGGAGATCCAATCCGAGGCGACGAGCGGTTTCAAGGCGCCCTTTACAGTCTGCGATAGGGCAAAACAAAGCGTCGAACAAGTAAAACACAATATAATTTTACCCAAATTGTGGCCAGATCGCTCTCGGTCCGCTGGACAGCCGCTAAATGGCCAGTCAGTTTTCCATTTCCTCCTTCGAAAATGTCCCCTCGACGGGGTTGTTTATCTGTAGTAAGGGGAACTTGAAACCGCCCCCTGCCCCATTTCCTTGGTTGTTTTGCTCCTTTCGCCTGGATTCTCCATGTTGGAGCAGCAGGGAGGTTTTCACAGCGACCAAAGGGGAGTGTGCACAAATACAGCTAGCTAGCATGCTAAGCAATACGGATAGTAACAGAAAACCGAGACGGGTAGCTAAGGCAGTAGCTACCCAGAGAAAACCAAAACACGACGCCCCTCCCCTGTGAACAGGCAACTACAGAGAAGCGAAGAAAAATGAAAACACTGTTAGTGAAACAAACTGAAGACAGATATCAACGACGGTTAACGTTAAATCCGTTGGCAAGCTGATGCGTTTTTGGGGAAAACGGGTTGGATTTTTGACGTTTGTTAGATGGAAAGTTCTGTCATCACTCAAGTGCGGAAAGAAGACGTTCAACTCTCGTCAAAAACAGGTAACGTTAGCTAAAGATCACTAGGATCCTCATTAATTTCTAAGCGGTCGGGTGTAAGAATATCATGTTGACAGAAGTAACCCTGGTTAAGACGTGCATTGTTTTCGATGCATTAAAAGTTTACTTATTTATTTTAATGACAGCATTGCAAAGCATAACGTTATGTTTCGCTTTCGGATCCCCCAACAACGGGAAAGCCGTTGAATTAAACAGGATTTGATCTTGGCTAGCTAGCAAAGTATTAATGGTTACTTACTGCTGTTAAGAAACTATGGTGCATTTTATGTTAACATGCATGCTTTGGTGCATGTCGTAAGGCTGTTCCATTTGCTTTCTGGTAAAATTGGGTGCTAAAGAAAATTGCAGGGTAGCCTACCTGCGCTAGCTGTCCAGCTAACGTCAGTGTAGTGTAGTTCAGCTAACGTTACGGAGCTAATCTTTAAAACACGAATTGGCTAACTATCAATATAGCCTACACTATGCAAATGTCAGATAACGTTACAGTTCCAATACGAGTACAGGGTGTTTACTTTTATTTTAATGTTCATCTAGAATAGTTGCAAAAATAGATTTGGCTCGTTAACGTTCGCTAACGATTTAAATGGTGTACCGTGAGGCTGTTGTTTTTCTGCTCGACAGTGATTGGCTACTCTAGACGCCCAGATGGGTCATTGTTGTTGTTTATCACAATTGACTGTAACGCTACTTGATGCTTTTGCTTGTGGTCAAGTATTCCTGGTGTGTATAACATGACGAAAACAAACATTTTTGTCGACTGTTAGGATATGTTGTGCTTTATTTGTCCAATGCTAAGTTGAAGTATGTGCGTAGCATGTCCACACTGGCTCTCGGATTTGCTTGCATTTTCTCACTCAGATTAAAGCTCACGGGCAGCTGTTGAGACGCACATAATGTTCTAGTTCGCTAGCACGAGTTTATGGCCACATAATGTCCACAAGAGAGGCAGTCGAACTGGTTGATCAATCTCTTCAGTTCTTCGTCTTATGTCGACCTGCAATTGGTTGGGAACATTTAGATGAATTTGCAATATTACACAACCATGGCTCGTGGGTTAAACGGTTTTCACATCATGGCTGTAGTAAGACAGTCCATTTATTTTTGAATTTTAACATAATCTAAAAACGGCAGCATGTCATGTGCAGTCCAGCCGATTGCTAGTTAGTAAATGTCCTGAAATCGTAAAAATATACATATTTTAAATCCAATTATAGCCTACAGTCGCATGGGAATAAGTTTGGAGTGTGGCAGTTGATAGGCTACTACTTTAAATATCTGTCAAACCTTTCTCGTTGATAACCTTTCTGCACGAAACGCGAGAAGCATAACCGTCGATGTGCCAGCCAGGTGCCTACAGTTGAAATGAGAAACACACCCCTTTACCCGCGCACCGCACGAGCACCATCTGCCGCGTTTGTGGAGTGAGCCAAAACAGCGCATAATTGAGTACAGCGGTGTAGTATAGCATTTGGCGCTCTTTCTTCGAATGAGGAGCAGAGCGAAACGTTTTCTGGAAGGTTCTATATATGACTCCATTGGTTTTGAAGTAGGCTACTTAATGGGCTTCAATTCGCTCGTCGTATAGAAAGAACATTCCAATTTATGGTTCAGTTTACAAATTAATTTATCTGGAAAGAGGACCGTTTGTGAATTGTAGCTACACACTGGTTTAAATTTTTTTTCAAGACTGATCCTAGGAGACCAGCCAGAGTCACGTGTATTTTCAGCCGTGTGACTCGTTTTGTGCAATTTTATACGTGTTAGGTTTTGGAACTATATTTCGAAAGTTAATTCCAGAGACATCAGAAAAGCGATAAGATCAAATAAGTCGTTGCCTATATCAGTGGAATCATTTTGTGGACAATTCCCTATTTCTACAAGTCATGTAAATTCTGCAGGGTCTGGGATGCGTAGTTCTGCGCCATGAACTGAATTAAAATTGTACAAGAAACTGAAATGCTTAGAAACTTGGAATTTCAAATGTTGTGCATTTTGTAAGGAATTGATGCACTGAAAAGTAGGATAGCCTACTCTACTCATTACCATTAAAGCAAAATTGAACTTTCGTAGAACTTTGGGTTGTGTAGTTACCTGGCCATGAGTCCTAATGGTGGCGAAATGTGTTCATTAGTTGCTCTGTGTTCCCCTGGGGTGATAATCCAGAATAGGGTATGTGTCGCTCTCCATTCACTTATATAGGCTAGCGCAGCTAAAACGGTCTCAAAATAACACTTCTAGCATGTATACGAACGCGAACGAAGCGGATTCTGCTATTTTTTAATATGTTCCCATCTCATGATGCAAATCTGAAATGCAATTTCCTTACCCTAGGTAAGGCTGTTTAAATTAGTCTGCATGACCAAACCATTTTTAAAAAGCAAGTCAGCGAGAGGGAGGTAAATTGAGTTGCGATTTCATGCAAGTTTATTAAATAATGTAACTAATGACAAACATAACCACAATTGGTGCTAATTTTATGGTATGAAGTTGAGAAGGAACTTTTTTTTTTTCTTATAGAATCAATTGTTTTCAGAACTAACGGTTTTGCATAACTACGGACAAAATGTAACTAGTAACCAGAAATAGAATTAGCAACAAGATGTTTTTGTTCAAATAGAACTACCAACCAGGAGTTTTGCTTGACGACGGGAAAATAACAGGCTAAAAGGGCCTCGGAAGGATATTTTTTCTCTCTCCATTGACTTCTCTCCATGCATGTCAAAACGGGTCTCAAAAGCACACTTTTAGCACATAAATGAATGCAAACAATGCAGATTACATCTGGAACCCGTGTCAGGACAACAGAACAGTTCTGTGATCAGGATAGAAAGAAATATCTATAATAGATGCATCATTCATCCAATACAGCAATGTGATGATGAAGTAGTTTAATTTTAACTGAATAGAGTGGAATTAAATTCCTGGCAGGTATAGCCAGCCAGTTGTATTTAAAATATGGCTACGTAACGTTGCACCATGTTCTCGTTAAAGAGTAACGTTAACGGTGAGAAAATCTGTCTGAGCTTTTCATTATGGCCACATTCTTGTGTGAAAAGCATAATGTGCACAGCCTTTTTGTCGCAAATTAATAAAAACCCGAGGTGCGCCTCAAACCTTGGGTCTCCAGAGTCAGGCACACTAACCACAAGGCTACAACATAGGTACACGTAGACGGATGCTTTTTCCGGGACTGTAACATTACCTGGTGGTAGCAGTACCGAACCATGACGGCTTTTGTCTGAGATTGAGACTAGTGACTGTATTTGAAACAAGTGTTTGTAGCTACTCTGTATGTAAGGAGTTTGGCAGAAAAAATAAACATTGCCACATGTAATTAAAACTTACATAATTAGAAAAGGCATGTTGCAATAACACTGCGCATCTATAAAAAATAGATTTTTGTGTAGCCTACCATTCCCCAGCCCTTCTCACGTTCATTAGCTCAACAGACGCCGTGAGCGTTTAAAATCTCCTTGTTGTAAGGAAGCAAATGCACAGGTAGCATTCGGGTATAAATACTGGGATCTCCCGATCTGAGTAGGCCTACGGGCCGAATCATACCTTACGCAATTACGTGAATATGGACGTTTCAAGCGACGCAAAAAACTTTTCTTTTGCCATGACATTTGTGATAGACACAGAGCACAGATCGAACAAGAAAGTTGTTTACTGTTGTTGCCTGGTATAGCGTCCCTCGCTGCAATGCTATAGCATGAATTTCAGGTGACGTGATTTAGAACGAAATCAACTTTGCGTAGCTCAAAGTGTCCACGTTCCCGTATTTGCGTAAGGTATGTTTCGGCCCTACGCCGGTTCTTTTAAATCGCATGCAATCAGTGCGAATCCGGTTTGCCTGGTCGATGCCCGGGAGCTTAATCGAACCCTCTCAATGGGCGCCCCTTTATACTCAATTCCAGCGAGCTTCTCCCTCACCCGCCACGTGATGCGGGATAGCCCGACATGGTCAAAACAAGTCCACCCAACGTCTTGGGTTTCCTGTGGAATGCCTGGAAATGTAGTCCGTTGTCCCTACATTAATATGTAATCTGCAACATTAGATTAAAACAGATTGGTTTATGGGGCATGGAGGAGAGGAGGTGGTAGTAGAGGAAAGGAGGATGCATTTTTTGAGTATTGGGACATTCGAGGGGTGCGTCCCAATATTCTTCACTCCTCACCTCCTTTCCTCCACTCGTCTCCTACCCGGAAGTATACAAAACTGCCTGAACGTTTCAAGTACAAGTAGTTGCATGTACAGTATACAATGTACCTGACATTGCAGTTTGCGTCGAGACATTAAGTTGCAACAATTCATGTGTAATTAATATGTAATCAGCAGCATTAGATTAGGACACAAAGATCGGTTTCCGGGGCACGGAGGAGAGGAGGTGGTAGTGGAGGAAAGGAGGATGCATTTTTTGAGTATTGGGACGCACCCCCCTTTTCAAGAAGTATGCGAGCATTTGGTAGCATAAATATTATGTGCAGCTTCATTTTAAAAATGAGGCACAGTTTCGCTGATGTTTTCCTTCATCGGCAACAAAGACAACACGTGACATGGCCACGCAAGGGTGGGATGTCTGACGACACTTCCACAGTATGGTTGGAAAATAGTATGGAGGTATAGAATAGTATGATATTTATTAGCATAGGCTACTGCACGTCGCATACTAAACAGTCCACGGTAAACAAAGTACATAGGGCTCTGATTCGGACACAGACCCGGTCAGTGTGTGCGAGACGAGCAGTCAGAGCGCTCACTCTGTTGCGGTCCACTCGAAACGGGAATGCAGCGTCATCACTTTTTTTTGCCCAGATGCAGTGCGTGCAGGCCTAAACGTGTGAATGTGGGTAACTGACTGACTGGTTGGCTGACTGGCTGACTGCCTGATCCCCTGATGTTGAAAGTGCATGTGTAAAATTTGAGTAAGGAACTGGATACACTGGCATTAGCTGGATTATGCTGTTATGCTGTTGACCACAATTGCAACGCTAGCTACAGACCTGTAAGCCACTTTAAAGCAAATTTCGTTCATTGGTTAAATGTCTGTTTTGATTAGCATATTTAAGGTCATATAGAATTTCAGCAATTTAGAAAAAATATTGGGCTACTGGGAGCATTCATAAGGCTGTGATCACACAGGACGCGCTTTGTAGGCTTCAAAACGCGAGGAGCACTACCTGTCTTGATTTTATGAAAGCGTACTCTGAAAAAGGCGTTGGAGGTGTCTTTTTTGCTGTTGCTAAGCAACCAAACTCTGTTCCTGTCAATCACTTAGCTGACGTTGTTAACGGTGTTAGCGAACTAAGTTTACCCGAAAGTTTGCTTCGTTATTTGTCTTTAAAAGGCCGTGAATAAGTGGAGTGACATGGTATTCACGATTACTGAAATCATATAACTCTGGGTGGGCTGAAACAGCAACTAACGTTACCATTTTTTTTCCTCAATCATCTTTGTTTACACGGAACCGACAGGCAGAATCAAGGTCCGCATCTACTATCGTGCAATTGGACAGAGAAGAACAGTGACAGTGACGTGGGCGCTTTTTCCTCGGAGCGCTTCAAGATAAAATAATTTCAACTCCGTGCGCACCAAGCGTTTTTATAAAAACAGCGAGGCGCCCGAAACAGATAAACGCGAGGCGCTCGGGGCACA
The DNA here is from genome assembly GCA_029718625.1 of Synaphobranchus kaupii. Taxonomy (NCBI): domain Eukaryota; kingdom Metazoa; phylum Chordata; class Actinopteri; order Anguilliformes; family Synaphobranchidae; genus Synaphobranchus; species Synaphobranchus kaupii. The sequence goes on along the minus strand of CM056378.1, from coordinate 84,277,272 downwards.
AAAGCAGCGTGGAAAACGCTTCAAACTCATTGAAAACTAGAAAGGTCGCTCGGAGAGCGCATCCCTCCGCCCATGCTGCATGTTGATGCATGTACCGTAAAATCAGGTATACATTGATAAGCAGTTGGAATTAGTTTTGAAGATTTGTTGGGATTATTGAAGTGCTTTTACTACTGACTCTGCAGGGGAAGCTCATACCATGGGCAGACAGAGTATGTATGGGTAAATATTTTCAATCTTGCATGGTGTTTGATCCATTTGTCCTTCTTTGTAGGCTATCAGAGATCATTTAGTAGGCCTAGAGTATAATAAAATCTCAATAGAAGATACATTTTGACAATTAACTGGGAATCAGTTTGAACGGGTGCTACCAGCCTGATCACGTGACCTCACATTCTGTTTCACTCCCATATCAGTCTGGTAGCACCCGTTCAAACTGATTCCCAGTTAATCACAACCGTTTAACTAATATGGGGCAGGGCTAATACGATGATTGTACCCACGTTTCATTGCTCAGATTGGTTGTAGGTCTATCCAATTCCGTGCAGAATAATTTTGGTCTGCAATCGTTGATAAGGTCCCTTGGAAATCCAAAATGAATCGAGTTTCCAGTCAAACCCCATTAACTTTTTTCGAATTGGGCTTGGCGAAGCCAGGCTAATGTCATTATATCAAAATTTGTACATCTAATGTTCTTTTAACGATGTGAACAGAGTTCAATTGGCCATATTTAGCTAGCTAACTAACTAGCGTTTTTTACCTTTCTGTTGTGTGCGCAGGTAGTTCTCTGCAGCACCAACAGACAGAAAAAAAATGGAGCCACACTGGCTACGTTAACCATGAGAGTTCTGATTCACTTTAACAATACATTTTCAAGTTATTTAATACTGGTTAGGCTAACGTTACCAAGCGTAACAAGCCTACAAGGTGTGTGGCTAGCTAGCCTAGAAGCTAACGCCGTTGTAATAACGTTACTATTTTGGTCACCTTCCTAAGCCAGTAACTTACACCCAAGTTCGCTACTTCTAGCTAGCGAGGTTGCCTGACTAGCTAGCCTATTTAAGCTTATCAGTTAATTGATGATGGCTTGAATAGGCAGATAGAATGCTAGTTAGATAGGTGAAAGAACTTCTATAGCCTATCCGTTAACCGGAACTCCGCTGGTCAATCACATCGGGGGGTATGTCAGAAAACGTGTTTACTGGAATCTCTGAGTTTGCTAACCCTGAGATTGAATTGAATTAATCTCAGGGTTAGCAAACTCAAAATTTTCACTAAACCCGCTTTCTGGAATACTCCCCCGAATAGTCAGTTACATCAACTACCCAAATCGGCTAGGCTACCAATAACACAGAGAAAGGGACCACTTCACGTGAACAGAAACATGTAGCGTAATACTACGATTTTCAGAAATAATATGGTTATTATTACGTTACCTTATATTTTCCAAGTACCTCGAATGTCGAACGTAGAGCTGTTCCTGTTGTATCCAGCAGACTAGATGTAGTTTTTCTGAAAGAGCAAACTATTTATGCTCCGGGGTTTTAAACTTTAAAGTTTAAAGTTGAGGACTAGAAGAATGGGCAATGTAAGGCATATATTCTATTTACTAAACGAAAAGGCCAAAATTATTACACAAAAATAGAAAAACTATTCGTGGGCTTTAGTTGCTGGCCATGTTTCACTGCCTCACTGCCTGACACCATCTAGTGGTCAAAATCACTAAACATGGCGGCGCCCCCATTGCAAAACATTGTAAACGCGTATATATTTATATTTATTTCGAAAACCACTGATCAAATCCGCTCCAAAATGTAATGGGTTCGTCCTTGGCCCATACTACACATACATACTATACTACACACAAATTAGTTAGTAGTTTTTAAGTAATCCTGCCCACAAACAAACAGACATACAAACAAACTCACCCACACCACCGAAAACATACCCTTCCGCCCCCAGCACAATTCAAAAAAAGGCACCCCCAGCTGTTAAAGCGGATCCGGTGTGATCGCGGCCTTAGCCTACATAATGGGTCTAATTAAATGGCTTCATAGCCTACAATTGATTAATAGGCGTAATCTAAAGTGTTTGCTTTTTACAATCATAATTTATTGCGTTTGCCATGTGTATTTCAAAGGCCACATTTAGTTTTGTGAATAAAAAATAAAAAAAAGTTAATATTCTATTGATCACTCAGAAGCTACATTTACTGGCATTCTGAATTTACGAACGCGGTGCACATGGTCCTGAGCAGGTGTAAAATTTGTTAGTACTTGCAAACAAATCTCAGATACGAAAACGTTCATGAATGCCAAAATACGACCAAATTTGCTATGACGAACGATTTATGTACAAATTTGTTCTGATCACGTTTCATGAATGAGGCCCAATGTGTGCATTCTCTGTATACTGAAAATGTCAACAGGTCATTGAAAGAACTTCAACTCTCCATATAGGCTAACAAAACAATTAATAAATAAATATTTTATGAACTAAACTAATGTGGTATCTAAACAATTTTTTTTATCACAATATATAAATTACATACCCTACACTTAGACCTGTAATATTTTGTCTTAACGCTTACATTATGCGCACGTGTGTGTGTGTAGCAATGCTGCAGCAATGTTGTAGAAAAGTGCCTTGGAAAATGTTTCATTGAGATTATGTTTGAACGTGGCTATACCGTTGTACAGCAATAGTACAGCAACGTTGCACAGGGTTGTAGTAGGAAGGTTTCTTAGTTTATGTTACATTGTTACCTTTGTCTGGGGCTTTTGTAAAATATTTCCAAAACTCCATCTTCCACTGTTGAAATTAGAACTATTGGCAGAAGCAAGACATTCTAGGCTGAGCGGTACTGGAGCGAACTGGAGCTTGCAGAGAGTGGTAACGTTCTAATAGTGCTCATCACTCTAATGAAATTACGTCCGCTGCCCCTCCTCGCTCGCTCCCGCTCACATACTCTGCCACACACACCTTTTAAAATCAGATGCACTCCGTCGCCCCGGTATGCTCACATGTTCCTCACTGGCTGCATACACACGTCCGGGCTGAGCTAGGCTTGCCTAGTCTTGTTTTATTATTATTATTATTATTTTAATGATTGAAAGCAGAGTAGAGCATAGGCTACGCATAAAAATCCTGTTTGTTCAGGCCTAACCATGGCGACAATCATCAGAATACCTAGGTATACAGTTTTTAATATTTTCATATTCTTCTGTAGAGCAATCGCATGGTTTGATAAAATGTTCAGGGTTTCAATGATAATCTCCTTGCGCTGTCAAAACAATGGAATCCAGATTGTAGCCGGTTCATCAAGGATAGTGTACCGCCATCGCGTGCAACATGCAAGCTTTTTTAATTTTAATTTTTGAAATGCGACCTAGTTGTGCAGTCACGTCAAGTATTTGTATCTGGTGCTTGCTCGAGTGGGTGGGTTATTGACAGTGAAAAATATACTCCTTCCTCAAAAATACTGAAATACTCCACTCCTGTGTGAGCGCTGCGTCACTGCAGTTTTCAGAGGCATGAAAATGATAAATGGTTAAACATATTAAACGTAGAATTCTCACGCTCTTACATAGAACTGAAACGCATGATGGGGAGGTCGCTTTCTTTGTACAAACGTCCATATGCTGACGGAGGAACGTCGGTACGGGATGTTCTGATAATTACGCTATATATTAAAAAAATAAACAAATTTCATCCTAAACAACTGGAATGCATTATTACACGTGCTGCTGCCTACAGCGGTGTGTGTGTGTAGCATTGTAAAAGCAGCATTGGTATAGGTATTGAGTGTGTAGGCTATGTTACGTGCATGTGTGCTTTTCAACACGCCTCAGAATAGCTACCCCTGCGGTGCAATTTCATAATTGCATTATCAGAATTTTGGTTATGGAAAAATAGAAGTGCGCATGCATGTGCGTTATCCTTAACGTCAAGTAACCGGTATAAGTAGCCTAAACATTCAAAATGACATGATCTGTTGTGTAAAAAAATTTATTAAAAATGTGTTTAGCCTATAGCTGCGGAATTCAACGTTCAATTAAAATGATTTACTAGTTAAATTTGCAGTCACAGAACGGATACAACACTGAACAGATCTAGACTAGGCCTACATGGGAAAGACTGCATGTGAACTGGTGAATTGAGCACATCTGCACAGATTATAGAAGGATCAAGTATTTATGTGACTGTTAATTATGCAATGCATGTAGTACCGATCAACACAGTGGGACTGCCTTTGTGATGTTGACACAATATGTTTGGTAGGGGCCCGTGAAAACAAGTCTGTTTATGCATCATTTATATATACAGTATATTCTTTCCTGGTAAAATAAAGGATAAATAAAAAAATATCCTATTATGTTTAAAAAATAAATTTCAGACATACGGTCAATTGTTTAAACGAGTATTGTTTATGTTATTTGGGTACATTGTTTTTGTCATTACATGTATGTTATAGGTTATGTAATGTTACTTTTATATGGGCTTTACAATATGTATGTGTGGGATGTTCTGGGTAGCATTCTTGTGCAAAAATTTAATTATATAAAAGCTGTAAGAATGGTCAGGTCCACTCTGCAGTTAGATTGACCCTGGATCGTCATTAACGATAGAGCTCTTCTTGAACTATATCTGAAGCTATGTCTATGACTGGTTCAATGAATAAAACTAAAGCCACGAGCACTCTTGCATTGGGGCCATTCACACAATGGAACAGTACTCAAATTCTTTCATGCCCCCCAGTAGCCACTAGCCAAGCTGCCTAGTTTTTAAAGTTGTAATGCCACTTTGAATAAGAGTAGTTTTAAACTGGTTTCCGGAGAAAGGTAGAGGACAGAAGAGCAGGGGAGTATGGGTGAGAGAAGGAGGGAGAGTATTGAGGGAAGGAGGGAAGGGCAGATGTAGGAAGCGACTGAGCAACTGATAGACTGAGACGGAGAGAGAATAAGCATCATTTGGGATGGTCAGACATTAGCAATCGTGCATTACGGCTGTCCCCACCAACTCCAGTGCTGACAGCAGCTGGCATGGAAACCGTGAGGAGCTTGGCTCCGCTTCAGACCCCACAGCCTTTAACCTCTCAGCGTAGATGTTTGTAAAGGGCACAGATACTGCGTTGTCATTTCAGACCAGCTTGTATATGTGATGGTGGCGCATAGTTGTACCTCCTCCTGTACAAAACAATGAATTCCATTGTCAGAATTGGCAAAGTGAGTGTCAGCCTTGGTCACCGCAGCGATGGCTCAATAAACCAGAGCTCCGTGTAAGCGCAGTATTAACGCTGAAAACACACATCACCCGGCAAGAACGCCTGGCAATGCTCCCGCCTCCCACAATCGGCCGCTTGTGGGCGTCGTCTATTTTTTGACTGACGCACTGTGTAAACGCTGGTCTAAGTTTTAATGTTGCATGTTATCACTGTAGAGTATTTTGGGGGCAATTGTAAAAGGGGCCAATTGCAACACCATAAAATTGCACCAATCTGAAACAAGCTAGAGCTGAGATTCTCACTCTGCACATGTGCATTGATATTCCCGCTCTGTGTGCCCAAAGACCAACTGACCAACCATTTTCTGCTCTTTTTAAAAAAAAAAAAAAAATTTTTTTAAACAAAGACTGGTTTTTGTTAAAAATTGGTTTTGTGTTACAATTGGCCCCAGAATACTCTACAGTTGGAATAAAATCGAGAAATTATGAAAGCGTAAGATTGCATTTTTATATTTGGGTTGGGCTATTGAATGTATCCTGTATCGTATAGGCGTATTTTGCGATATGTTGTGATCAACATAGAGACTGGGGAAACAAGTCTGAATTAACTTTATTTTATATCAAATAGAATGCATTCTCACTTTGTTTTTGAATTTTGGAAGGACATCACTGTGGCTAAGTAAAAGTAGGAATTTGTTTTAATATTTTCTGCCATGGATTTGAGGAAAGTGCAGCTGCTCGTATTGAACAGAACAGACTAGCCAGCTAGATTTAGTGTCGTTTTTCCTTCTGTTAAACATGACTTTAATAACTAGTTTTGGCTTGCACCTCTGTAGTACAGCGTAGGTTACAGGAGCACAAACGTATTCGTAAAGACCGTATATATTATCAATATTACTACGCTGTCATCGCCGTGTTATTAACGTGTCCTATGGAATGACTGGGGGGGGAACTAAAATTTGGAAAGGGGGACCGTTTACTCATCGGAGATCAAATCTGATTGGTTATCGCGACACGATGTTGTACAATTCTCCCCTGCCGCTTCTCTGGCTAGCCCCGCACCGTCAGCAATCCCAACGTGCCTTGCGGGCGGCCAGTCGCCTCTCATTGAAAACTAATGGAGGCGTTGTCGCCGCTTTCTGTGTGCCTGTACCGTAAGAACGCCCAGCGCATGCATTCTTGGGGCTTGTGTTGGCTGTGCGTGAGGGCAGCGGTGGCCAGAGTTAGCAAAAAGCTACTGAGCGCGACTGCTGGAAACGAGAGCGAGTAGAAAACAGCGGGAGTGTTTTTCTTGCGGAGCGAAACGGGAGTAGGCCCCCCACCCCACCCCCCGCTGCTCTGGGGCATTGCCTAACGTGTACCAGCCACGGCTGGGTGCCGACTTCATTAAAAACAGATTACATGCGCCCCCGGTGACACCGCTCCGGCAACCTGCCTTTGGATGCTGCTTTATTATACATTTGGTGTGCGGCAGTAGTGGCTGAGGAGAATATGGGGAGATCGTGTTTCCTGCTCCTTTCCGGTGCCCCAACGATGTGAAAAGCGCTTGTGCACAATAACGTGAGACAGTGGACGTCTTTATTTAGCATATTCAATAATATTCAAATATATATTATTGCATATGCATATTTACTTTTATAGCTTACTTTTTATCCGTTATTATAACGAGTGTACATATTCTAAAAAAGGGTGGGTTACTGTTGCTCTTAGCCCTTGTCTTCTCATTTCTCATTGTAGCTACTGTAAGTGGCCCTGCATAAGACTCATTTCTCATTGTAGCTTCTGTAAGTGGCCCTGCATAAGACTAATTTCTCATTGTAGCTTCTGTAAGTGGCCCTGCATAAGACTCATTTCTCATTGTAGCTACTGTAAGTGGCCCTGCATAAGACTCATTTCTCATTGTAGCTTCTGTAAGTGGTCCTGCATAAGACTCATTTCTCATTGTAGCTTCTGTAAGTGGCCCTGCATAAGACTAATTTCTCATTGTAGCTTCTGTAAGTGGCCCTGCATAAGACTCATTTCTCATTGTAGCTACTGTAAGTGGCCCTGCATAAGACTCATTTCTCATTGTAGCTTCTGTAAGTGGCCCTGCATAAGACTAATTTCTCATTGTAGCTACTGTAAGTGGCCCTGCATAAGACTCATTTCTCATTGTAGCTTCTGTAAGTGGCCCTGCATAAGACTAATTTCTCATTGTAGCTTCTGTAAGTGGCCCTGCATAAGACTAATTTCTCATTGTAGCTTCTGTAAGTGGCCCTGCATAAGACTCATTTCTCATTGTAGCTACTGTAAGTGGCCCTGCATAAGACTCATTTCTCATTGTAGCTTCTGTAAGTGGCCCTGCATAAGACTCATTTCAAAGTACATTGGGACAAACTGAATTGCCCTAAAAATCCCAGAGGATAACCCAATGGCCTTAGTTTCTACAGTCTGGTCCTCTGCATAGGATATAGAAGAATTCCTTATATCCACTCATATTTATTTAAAAAATAATAAATATATGAAAGCAAATTAAATAAAACGATAAAGGACAGCAAGCAGCGGGTCTTTGGAGTGGGACCGTGTAAAACGCACGCGTGTTGCAGTGCTTTCGGATGTTTACCGTGTGTGTGCATGTAAGCTCGGGTAAGCTCATGCTCTTGTGTTCTTCCTTCCTTCCCACAGCCCAGGAGAAGTCTTCCCCTAAGAAGCCCCGCAGCCCCAAACTCTTCAAAGCCCTCTTCTGTTGCCTACAAGCACAGGATGTCCTGCGGCCACCGCCCGCTACCCAAGATGCTTCACTGCAGTCAGAGGATAGTGGGCTGGTTGCTACGGTAACATATATTTGCTTTGTTTGTTGTCGTCTGTCGGCCGATTCGCATATCCCCTCTAGGCCACGTTTGACACAGTCCCTTAAAATGGCATCTTATTTAAAAAATGAGTGAAAACGGTTCTGGAGAAATCAGAAGTAGCATGTTTAGGGTGTTAAATATTTGATACTGAGAGATTCCCCTCACTAGAGGAAGTCATAATTCCTGAATTGACTGCATATTGTGAGCAGTCTCTGTTTATTTTCTGCCCAAGAGTGCCTAGGAGAAACGGGGACTTTCGTCATAGCTTTTATGCAAAGTGAGTGGTCTTAGGTACACTTTTATCCAAATCATAATTGGGTTTCAAAACGCCATCATTATGCACCCCCCTGAGTCCTGGTAATGAATAGTACAATCCACTGCCTCCAGAAATGAATGAAAATTTTTTTGTTTTTATTAATTTATTTATTACTGAAAGCTGGCAGAACACTTTAAGGCACTGGTAAAGAAACGGTGCACGCATGCTAAATCTTTGATCCGAGGTGTTCATTGCTGTGGAGTAAGTGGGAGAGAGGGGGCGAGGTCTTGCTTCTCTGGCGGTCGTCGTAAAACCGCCCGTATAGTCATTTTACAGCACAGGGCTCGCTAAACTTCATCGCGTTGCATTTACATTTTTAGGCATTTAGCGGAGGTTCTTACACAGACAACTTAGGTTCTTTTGCATACAATCCATTTATACGGCTGGATAATTACTGAACCAATTCGGGTTACATACCTTGCGCAAGGGTGGCGGCGGCGGCCCACCTGACTGGATGAAGGTTGAACCTTCGACCATTGTGTGACACTGCCGACTTGTAATGGAACTGTAGAAAGATCCCAATGGGTGGGGGGGGGGGGGGGGTGTGGTCATTGGAGAGCTGTCCTAAATTCAAGTAGAGGGCATCGATTGGCTCCCCACTTAGTCGCAAGCTTCTCGGTTTACCGTGTTGGTGGTGCACAATTAACAGGTAAGAACCGCCAAGGCAGCCTCCCACAGCGCTGAGCCGGGCGAACGCTGCTTGGAGACGCCGAAAGTTTGACCGTGTGTGGGCAGACCTGTTTGCGTAGGCCAAGGGGTTTACAATATGTGGCACACGTAGGGTCTTTGGTAGGGATGGGCGATACGCTCAAATGCTTGGGCAATACACAATAAATATCATAATATTTTGTTCTTGAGTGGTTAATACCTTTTTTTTTGCTAGTTTCTTTTTTAGCAATTTTGATATCAGCTTTTCAGTTTCTCTAAATATATTAAAGCCCACAGCTTGAGTAACTAACATTCATATGTTTTTTTCATAATCAGGAAACATTGCAGAACGCAGTTTCAAAGGTGATGGTATATAATGTTGATTAATTCTATTAATTTATAGCAGTGCATAGATGCCCTGAAACAGATTAGCCTAAATTGTCACAAACCCATGCTATGTCGTACCTAGCCGCAAGCCACTTCAGACAACAAAAAAAATGTAAATGGAGGGGGGGGGGGGGGGGGTACTATACTTTACTGCAGTTCTGCTTCAATATAGCGACAGAATGTGTCACCATTAGTTGAAATATCAGTACAGCTAATCGAGATAATATAAGATCATCACGTTGCCCACGCCTACACCTCACATGTTAGTAACCCTGCCAGTTTTCAGTGGGGAATAGCACAGTGCAGTAAAGCCGCATTGACCAGAATGCCGGCCCACCGTCGTTATGTTTTATTTGATAGGGACCAATTCAAATGCGCCAAGTTCACATTCATCATATGTGTCGTGCCGTAGAGTTTCTCATTAAACTAACAAAACAGAATCAGCTCTGGTGTTAAAATGGTTTCCTCTGTGACTGTTCAAGAGTAAAGACCACCCAGTGAGCTGTAACAGCAGTCCATTGCTTGTGTTAACGGATGCAGATGATGAGGTTAATGCACCCGTGTAGCCGAACAATCGGTGGGTCTGTGCTGTGCCAGGTCTAAGCTCCACGTTTGCACAAAAAAAACATGGCAGGGGTGACTTTTGCTCAAGAAGTCTATTTTTGGGGCTGTTGATCACAATCATAAAATTAACAAGGAGTACATCCTGCCTGGGCTGCAAACTCCAGAATGGTAATGGGGGGTAATTTTCAGAATCAAAGAATCATTTTTTTTTTTAATGTCCTGAAAATTGCTCTCTGATGTTCCCGTGTACCACGGAAATAGAAGCCGGCTCATCGCTGTCCGAATACTAGGTGTGTAGGTGAACACCGTCCGCTAAACCTTGTTGACGGTCCCCAAGGCGATCCTTGAAAATCCTTAATTTGTTTCCCCCCCAGCTCGCAATGCAGATTTGTCAAATGTCTCACAGTATTTTAAAAACAGTCTTAAATCTAAATGTATTTTTCAGATTAGATTTCAGATGCAGCGTCCATCTTTCTTGCTAACTCACTTGTTAGATGCCATTTACTATCCAATCCAGCAATATCCATGTGCTGGCAGTTCTGACGAATTGGCATAAAGCTCATTGGCTAGCACACTAAGCCCACTGCCAAACGTCATTGGTGAATGCTATTCACTGCCAAGAGCATTTTCAAGCCTGTGCCCCAACACCCAGAAATTATTTATAAAGTACTGCGTCATTAAAACGTACCTCGCACCCACAGTTCCATTTTGAAAGTAGACCAATTTCATCATAAATTTTGAGATTTATGGGGTGGCTGGATAGCTCATTCCGTTAAGGCGCTGTTCCAGTGCATGGATAAGTCCCATAGTAGCAGTGAACTTTGATGATGAATACAATTGAGCATTCCAAATTGGGGAGGAAAAGCTTTAAAAAATAATAATAATAAATTTCACTATGGCAGTAAAGAGAAAATCAAATCTGACTTTAAAAGGAAGTGCACAACAGTGACATCACCACTTCCCAGATTGCAAGGCCCTTACTACAGTTTTTAATCAGCTGGGGACTTGTGTTAAGTTGTGAATAAAAGCCTTTGTGTTTAAATTGGACTGATACAGAGGCTCTATGGCTGATGTGAGACAGTACTAACATAAACCGCTAACATTGAGTAAAGTCCAAAGACATGCACGTTAGATGAATTGGATACTCTAAATTGCCCATAGGTATGAGTGAATGGTGTGCGCCCTGTGATGTAATGTTTCCCTGTGTTGTCATGGAGAAGTAAGTCGCTCTGGATAAGAGCGTCTGCTAAATGACCAACTGCTACTGTTAACTGCTAACATGGAGCTAACATTGAGCACACCACTTACACTGAGCAAAACCCAATAGCGTGCAAACTGCTAACAGCATGTAAACCGCTTACCATGTGTAGAACACTAACACTATTTGTTGTGCAGTTTCTTTGGTTGTGGACTTGGCTCTTGCTTGCTTGTCCTTGTCAGCTTGGGTTTGGCTCCAATGGCCTGCTGGGTCATGGCAGCGGGATTGGATATTTCCTCTGCTTCTGTCATTAAATCTTTCGGGTGATTGACAGGTGGTGACCAGCCAATTATTACTTGTTAAATGTGAGCATCGGCCACCGTTGTGAGAGAGGCGCAGTGTTTAACCTGTTTGTCACGTGTCTTCTTGAGGGCATCATTACGGCCTGTTAGCAAAGGGCTGATGCTCATTTTTTGTCTTTTGGAGGTTCAACCTCTTTTTTTCAGGCTGTGGTTATTTTACTTTTTTTTTCTTCAGTACAGCTAATCGAGATAATATAAGATATAAGGTTATTAATATAAGGTTATTTTACTTTTTTTTTTCAGGCTGTGGTTATTTTACTTTTACTGGGGCAAAAAAACCTGTCAGTCGGTAACTTGTGATTGACCTGTTCATTCCTGACACCTCATTCTTACAACACTGTTTTGTGGACACTGCGCTAAAGAAAAAGGGTGATGTGATTAAAAAAAGGTAAAGGTAATTGGCTACCGAAGTAGATGTAGGTTGGATTTTCACCCAATAGCAGACAAGTGTTACTTGTTTCCTATAATGTGTTTGCAGTAACTATTTTCAGCATGACAGTTTGCCTGGATAATTGGCAAATAATCCAACGTGGTGCATTTCTTTTTTTATCAGTTAATTATTCACGCCAGTTTGTAGCGGGCGGTCGTGCTGTCGGTGTGGCTGGCGTGACGCCCCAGGAGTGCTGAATCCGAGGCACACGCGCTTCTCCCACGATCCTCCTGGGTGCGTGTCTGTTTGTGTTTGCATTAAACACGCTACCCCAGAGCTGTTAAACACACATCCCCGGAGGACCGTCTGCAGGGTGTTGTGATCTCCATTCGTGGCTGCCAGAGTAGGACTCTGAAACAAAGTGCATGGTCTCTCTCTTTAGCCAATCAGTGACTTAAGTTAAGAAACTAAGTACTGAACTACAAGAAACCCCTGCACTGCACTGCACAGCGATAACTGGCTACCGCTGGCACCAACTTAGAGGAAGTGCTGAGAGTTGGCGCCCCCTTGAGGTTTGTTCTGGTGGTGCTGCTTAATGGAATCTCCACTTTGTGTCAGAACCATTCCTGCCAAATGTTTTGGTGAGGGAGGGGTTTTGTTGGAGGGGTGCTTAGTCAGAGGAGTGGGGTGACCCCAGGTCTTTGTGCGTCTGCCCAGACCCTGGGACCCCGCCTGCTGCCTGAAATGACCGTGCAGGACCAGGGGAAGATCTGTGTGGTCATCGACTTGGACGAGACCCTAGTGCACAGCTCTTTCAAGGTATATTCTCTCTCTCTCTCTCTCTCTCTCTCTCTACATGCTAGAAATTGTGGTGGAAACGGAATGGTTTTGCTGCTTTTAAAATCAGCATGTTTTTACTTTGTTCATTGATACTAATTATAATATTTTGGAGGGAGCGTATGACAGTGAATGAGAGTGTGTTTAAAGGTTATTGTGCTGTGCTGTGCTCTGTCTTACAGCCAATCAGTAATGCTGATTTTATCGTGCCTGTGGAGATTGAAGGAACCACACATCAGGTAATAAAGGAAAAGTGCGTGTGTGTATAGATATTGTCATTATTGAGGTGTAGGCTGTTATTAACGTCTTGTTTTAAATGAGTCTTGGGATGTTGTTCAGCTCCTTTGTACAAACACTTAAATCTTAGTGTCAAACAAAAAAAAGGGCAACTTACACCTCCTGCTGGCCAGATGTGTGAAATGCAGCAGTGTTTCATAACTGTCAGTTTACTGTGTTTGTTGTTATATGAAGCCTTACACTTGGCCTAAACTGATTTTTTTTTAATTTTTTTTTTTTAAAGATTGTGTGGCAAATTTTTGTTAACAGGCAATCAAATGTGTACATGAAAAAAAAACAAAAAGAAGGTAAAAATGGTCATCCGTGTGTGCGTGTCATATATCCCTGTGTGCCATAGGGTGTGACAGCATCGGCATCCAAATGACTTTCTGGTTTTTAATATGTTGATTTCTAATTCTGCATTTTAATATGAATGAGCTTATAGAGACATCACTGTAGAATATTTAGGATGTTTCCCGGTCTCTCCCATTTGTACGTTTCCGAGTAGAATAGAATAGGTGTTCTGCCATCTTAAAAATGCGGATGAACAAAGAAAAGCTCTTTAAAAATGTTAATTGTTAATTGTAACTGGAGAATGCCAGGCCCCGGTTTGTTTGCAGAAAGCCGCTGGTCGTTATGTAGAACGTATTATTCCGAGGGCGTCTGCTTGAGACGTGCTGGAGATTATTAGCATGCATGATGCAGTGTGGAACACTCCTATTGGTCCACCTAGGTTTCTCCCTGTCCACTCCCCCCCCCCACCCCCCCCCCTTTGATCCAGGACCCTCCCACCTTTGGCCATAGCCTGATTCAAGTAATCCAGGATAGGCTGTTTCCCAGCACGGCCTATTCTCGATTACTTGTTTCAGGAGGTGGCCACCAGCATCTGAAATGGACGGAGAGCTGATGGCTGGTTTAACTGAAAGGTGAATGAACATTAAAGGAGAAAAAGGAATTTTGAGGGGGTTTACAACTTAGATCATAGATCCCTTATTCTTGATGTGTTGTGTGTTTCTCTGGGACCTATGCAGTCACTTTTTCCCTTGCATTTGAAATGTTCATGAAGCCGCATGAAAATGTAAAAACCAGTACATTTTTTCAAATTTGTAAACATGATAATCCTTTCCTTTCGATGTAAAGTATGACATTCCTAAGCACGAGAGCTGGAGATCTGACACGGTGTGTCCTTTCTGTGTGGATATTTACTTTTCTGATTGGCAGCCCACTCAACAGCTTCTCAGCTCATTGGTTAAAATATAACATGCCATGCTAGTGGTCTCCAAACATGGTCTCCAAATGACCAATACAGAATTGTTCTGTTGTGGACAGAATAAGAAATATATTGCTTTAAAGAAGAAGAATATTGCTATTAAAAATTATGATTGGCCTGCACAGGATTTTTAACTGAGAGCAGTCAGGAGACATGTTGCTCAAAGCATGCAGGCAGCCGGCTGGAGGCTCAGCTGTCACCTCGCTTTTCAGGTGTACGTGCTGAAGAGGCCACATGTGGATGTCTTCCTCCAGCGCATGGGAGAGCTGTTCGAGTGCGTCCTCTTCACCGCCAGCCTCGCCAAGGTAACTGGCCACGTGCGGGCGCCACACCCACCATTGCATGTGGGAGAATAACGGCAGCGGCTGCAGCGATTGGTCAGAAGAACCAAGCTTTTACAGACTGAAGGCTGTGCTTTTTCCAAGGGTGCTGTGCTTAGTTCGTTTCAGCTAAACCCTGTGAGGAAAAGATTTAATTTCCTGCCTCCAAATAGACCTACAGTGATGTTAAATAATCACCGGAACGTAAACTGCTGTTAATTTTGAGAGAACACGCCGTCTTAATATTATATAGATATTCTATAATATGTGACATACATGTTAAATATATAATATAAATATTCCTATTTATTTCTCTTTTGTTTGGGCTGCCTCTAGTTAGTCTCACCCCCCATTCCTTATAGAGATCCCTGCGCCCTGGAGGTGCGAGAATTCCATTCTCTCTGTAGAAGAGCGCTGCTAATTGAGCAGGCAAGCCCACAAATCATCTCCCGTCATGCTGTGCACACATTGGCCAATCTCACCACAGCTTTAAGCCCCCTTGCATGTCATTGTTACGTCCTAAAATCCACCTGCATTGTAATAACCAGGTGTACAGTAGTGGAGGTAACACTAAGCCACTTAAACACGAACCACAACCTCAAAGGAAAACCCAGTCAAGCGCAAAGTGATATAAAAGACAAAATGTTTAATGACATCAAACACTTATGGTCATTTATATTCTCTAAACACCTATGACACATATGACAGTTCGACAATATTTACAGGAACACCGGCTGTGTGCGCTCACCGTGCAGCAAGGGTTCAAGTCCAGACCCACGTCGAGATGACGGGGGTCTTCTCCTCTTGGTCTACTGCAAATTCTGCATTGGTGTTATTAAGCAGCAATCAGTCCAGTCACAGGCTATCTACTGTAGTCTGTTTTTCAACCGAAATTAGATGCAACTCAACGGTAAGCTCAGATTTCAGACGTCAGGTAGCGTTGTGAAGGTTGTAGTGGGTTGCTAGCATCAGTTCAGTCCCTGTTGCAACTGGAGACAGGCTATATATCCTCCTGCATCTTCTAACCCCGCTGCTCTGCGACGGTCCTCGGCGTCCCCAGTTACGGGCATCTTTTCAATCCGGCGGCTAGACGTCCCCGTCTCCACACATCTCCCAAAGATGGTTGCCAGGCAACAGCGTGCATCTTTCCTCCAGCGCAGCTCCCAGGATCTCAATATAGGACCTTGACGTCAGCATCTCCACCTGTTTGGAAGACACAAACAAACACAGCTGTCCAAAGCTAAGCAAACACAAAGCAGTACCAAAGGCAAACAGAGGACGTAACAGTCTTTTAACACACACATTCTCATTAGTAGCCAGTAGTAACCAATACCCAACAATTTTTCTGACACAACTCAGTCTGCCTGCTTAAGATCCTTTTTCTAGTCCTGATTGTAAATTTAGTGGCCCGTGTTCCTCCTCCTATTTGTCCCCCCCCCGATCCCCCAGTACGCAGACCCGGTGACCGACCGCCTGGACCAGCGCAGGGTCTTTCGGACGCGGCTGTTCCGAGAGTCTTGCGTCTTCCACCAGGGCTGCTACGTTAAGGACCTGAGCCGGCTGGGCCGAGAACTTAGCAAGACGCTCATCCTGGACAACTCCCCGGCCTCCTACATCTTCCACCCAGAGAATGCCGTGAGTCTCCCCACCGGCCCGGGCCTTAGCCCTTACCCTAAGCCTGACCCAACTCCCTGGCCCCCTACATCTTCCGCCCAGAGAATGCCGTGAGTCTCCCCACCAGCCCGGGCCTTAGCCCTTACCCTAAGCCTGACCCAACTCCCTGGCCCCCTACATCTTCCACCCAGAGGCCGATTCTCTCTCCAATTGGTCGGTGGTTTGAGAATGCTGATTGGTTTTGTGCGCCCCTTTCAGGTGCCTGTGTTGTCCTGGTTCGATGACCACGAGGATGCAGAGCTGCTCAACCTCCTGCCCATCTTTGAGGAGCTGAGCCGGGCGGAGGACATCTACTCCGGACTCGGGCAAATGAGAGCACCCTGACCCCGCCTTTTGCCCCTCCTTCAACAGCCAGTTCCTCTCTCACCCCTCAAAGCCAGGCTCTGTGTGGAGCTGGACACACCCATGTTGGTCTTGGGTTTGTGGGGCTGTTTCAGCAGGGTCACGGTTAGCCCAAAACGGTCAGAATTTATCCTGAAACAATCAGGGTCTTTCAGGTCACAGGTAGACAGCAAGGTTAGGGTGAGACCGACAAAGACGTCAGAGTTTGGCTAACATGGTTAAGCAGGGTTAGCTTGTAATTACGCTGGAATGGTAAGGGATGGTTATTCAGATCTGGCCTGTTACTACCCTAGAATGGTCAGGGTTAGCCCATCTCTGCGCACAGACATCAGTCTGTGCATCCGGGTGTCGGATGCTAAGGATGTTAAGCCCAGCTGCCTTCCCCCAAACATAGTGTGACAACAGTCATAACCAGAGTGCTATGGAAAAGACCAATGCTAACAGACTGATAATGTGGGCCAGGTTCCACAGAACAACCAGCTAGAGGACTGGAGCTGGACGACTCCCGAGCACTAGGACTCCAGAGTGTTAAGTTTCCCGAGCGCTAGGTCTCCCGAGTGTTAGGAGGGAAAGGAAAGAAAACAAAACTCTGCCACAGAAGTTATGCCTTGAAACTGTGACTAGAAAAACCTGTTTTTTTATGTTTTGTCTTTTTTTTGAGGGGGGGGGGGGGGGTTTACTTCTCAAAAGTGTCCAGGAAATGGAACAACTCAAAAGGGGGACTCTTCTTTTGTTTTTTTACCCAATTGGAAGCCAACAGGACCTGAAGCTGTGGGATTGAAATAGCTGGGGGAGGGGTGGTGGTGTGTTCTCAGGGTTGCTATGCCTTACTATGAAAATGACCTAGTCTGCTGACTTAACTTTTTTTTTTTTTTGTACAATGGGTACTTTCAATTTGTAAATGCATTTTTCAGTGTAAAGTGTAGAACAGTTTTTGCATATCAAGTCTCTTTGGAAGCCTCCTGTTGCTTGTTTAGTGTTATGCAGTTTGCAGACACATGCCAAAAACCATTATTTGCATTTACAGCCAAATCGCATTTAATACAGGTGTTAGACAGCATGTCTTTTTAAGCTAATTTTCATCAAAGTTGGCTGTTAAAGGTCTTTGTACCAGACTAGTTTCTAAGCTTCCCCAGCTCAGCATGTTCATTCCCCTCTAATACTGGCCCCACCTTCACGCTTCATATTGGGCTGATTAGCCTTTTTTTAAAACAGAAAACAGCAGCTATCAGGCCTGAACTTGCAAATAAAATGCCGCAGGTGTTTCTGTTTTTGTTTTGTGTGTGTGTGAATGTGAGAGAGATTTTATTTTGTATTTCATAAGTACATTTCAGACCTTAAATTCTCTGGATTCATTTTAAGGCAGTGGCATGTGTTGTTGAAAATGAACGTTTCTATTTTGCAATTCAGGATTTTCTCTTGGAAGCCGGTGCTAGCCCTGGGAAGCTGAGTGCCAAATTATTGGGTACTCTGCCTACTGCATTATTTGGGGGTCTGGTTTGTGTTCGGCAGCGGGAGGAGTCCTCAAAACCACGGTGACTTTGTATGAATGACTTACTGCGTCACAGTAAAACAGTGTCGTTCCTCACGCGCGACGCACGTGTGACCATCCAATGTGCTCAGAATTTTCATTTGGAACCAACACAATTCGCAGTCATGAAAATGAAACAAAGCAAGTCTTGAGTAGAGCACACCAAGTGTCATGGATGTTTAAATGCATGAGGCGGTAAGTATAGGATCCCATGGTCTCCAGCAAGATTCTGAAAATCATATTTGGCTACTGTACTTTTGTGTGATTTTGAATATAAATGCAAACATTTAATTGTGCCATTTTCAGTCTTTGTGTTTGTTATTTTGTGGAGAGGGATGCAATCATATTTATTTTAGTAAGCTTTTATACTGCAGACCATGTCTGGTTTTTGAGTCACTGGGGTTAGAAGTTAGAGTTTCAAGATTATCAACCTTTCCTGTTCCCCAGAATCGGGGTCAAATGTTAAAATTGATCAGGAGCCCACCAATCCCTGAAGCATTGCTGGCGCAGTATTTTACGAATCAATCTGAGAGCAAAATCCAAAGCCGATTCAATTTGTGTGCGTTGTGCTGGCTTCTATGCAGTGTGTACAGTTCAGACCAAGGCCATACCTCAGCCACCTCAGGCATCTCAGCAGGAACTGGGATTTTTTACAAAACTTTTTTAACTGCATGTGTCCTTTTTGGATATACACATTTTCTATTTTAGACATTTTGCTGATGGAGATGTCTGAAGCATTGATGAGTACCCAGAGTCTTATGATTGCTGTGCTTTGTACAGTTCAGTTCATGCCGCCTGTGTACAGTGCAGCCGGATTAACGCGGTAAGCACATATGAGTGGAAATGCCTTCACGCTTTACATGCAAAAAAGGGCTGTGAAATTTACATTTAGGCCTTTGTCAGAAATGCCTAGATTTACATGTAAATCTAGTTTGCAATCTGAATTCACTCAGGATATAACATTTCAGTGGATAAAAAACACCTCCATCATAAAATAATTGATCTACAATAAAAATGTGTTCTAAAACATTACCAATGATTGCTGTTGTGTTTCATTGCTACTTTTATTAAAACATATTTGGGAGGGTAAACATCGTGGACACAGGAACACTCAAATTGGGGTGAGTATGGAGTGATGAATCCGGCCAATAGGGTCACAACAGAAAGGTTTTATTGCGATTTATGGGGAGTTATGGTATGGGTGAGATAAGGCTGCTGATGTAAGCCACTTTACTGTGGAGACGGGGCTGTCTGTCCCGAGTATTTGTACAGCAGTGAGTGTATTTACAGTGCAGCAGTAGCGAGGGTATTTACAGCGCAGCTGCGAGGGTATTTACAGTGCAGCAGTAGCGAGGGTATTTACAGCGCAGCAGCGAAGGTATTTACAGTGCAGCAGCGAGTGTATTTACAGTGCAGCAGTGAGGGTATTTACAGTGCAGCAGCGAGGGTATTTACAGTGCAGCAGCGAGTGTATTTACAGTGCAGCAGCGAGTGTATTTACAGTGCAGCAGCGAGTGTATTTACAGTGCAGCAGTGAAGGTATTTACAGTGCAGCCATCTGAATTATGTGTGCGAAGGTGTCAGACCTGGCTTTTAACCTTCCTGAACCAGCCAGTGTATATGCAGCGTGAAATGTAAGCCGACAGACCTAGAGCCATACAACACAGTTTAAATAATGTACCATTATAGCATAAAATAAAAATGCTCCCCCAGGAGAAAATATATGGAACAATAGAAATAAATAAAAAATAAACATTAAATGATAAGAAAATACACTGCCTAGCCAAAAAAAAAGTTGCCGTTGCACCCGTCATGCATAGTGCCCACTGTACAAGCCTCTGGAGGCAGTGTTATGATCTGGGGTTGCTTCAATTGGTCAGGTCTAGGCTCAGCAACATTATGCAGCAATAAAATTAAGTCAGCTGAGTACCTGAATGTACTGAATGACCAGGTTATCCCATCAGCGGGCATATTCCAGGATGACAATGCCAAGATTCATTGGGCTCAAATTGTGAAAGAGTGGTTCAGGGAGCATGCAGAATCATTTTCACACATGAATTGGCCACCAGAGTCCTGACCTTAACCCCATTGAAAGTCTTTGGGACGTGCTGGAGAAGACTTTACAGAGTGGTTTGACTCTCCCATTATCAATACAGGATCTCGGCCAAAAATGAATGCAACTCTGGACGGAAATAAATGTTGTGACGTTGCATAAGATTGTCGAAACAATGCCACGACGAATGTGCGCCATAATCAAAGCTAAAGGCGGTCGAACTAAATATTAGTGTGCGACTTTTTTGGCCAGGCAGTGTATAAGGCTGTCCGTGTCCTGTCTTAAATCGTGTCTGAATCAGCTCGTTTGTTGCAGACAAATTAATTAAACTATAGGTTTACAGTAAAATAGCAAATGTAACAAATGTGAAGACATTAGCCATCACAACATGGATATTATTTTGTAGTACATTTTTGTTGCATTTCAGAATACACTTATGTGAAAGCTAAATGTATCACAAAGCTTCTACATTTAATCCACGATTGAAACACTTCCAATGAACATGAAAACATTAGGCTACTTTTTCAAAATAATCAGATCAAACCAAGTAACAATTACAGTGAGACAAAAATATTATACATTACAGCATCAGCATTATCAATTAAATGCAGACATTTGTGGCACTTTTTGGGGAATGATATTCAACGATTGCCAGCAGCAAGTGACATGTAGATGGGGCACCTTAATTTTATTTTTAGTAGCCTAATTACACTAAAATACAAAGGCGACAACATTTGCATGGTCCTCTTGCACTGTTGAGGTTTTGCATACATGTGATAGGATCAAACACGGCTATCTTACTCCAATCACTGTTGAGGATATTTGCATATACTCACACTATTGGATCAGACGGATTCAGAACATTGCATGTATTACACACACGTGGACAAGACATTTGCGCAACTTCCCCACCTCATCATGTCTTCACCTTGCTCTTCTTAATTGTTGTCACCTTGTTTCACCGGCGCGGAGCTTTTAACACCAACAACGGGCCGCCATATCTTCTGCCAGTAAAGCTGAAGCCACACAAAAAGCAACGAGAAGCGAATTTCTCAGGCGATTGCATCACCTCCATTCATTTTCAATGAGAGGTGATTCTTCGCTTGGGCAAGGCATGTTGGGAACTTGGGATTGCAAAGATCCGACTTGTAAATTGTCCCCTATTTCAAATTTTAGTTCCCTATTCCTATTTCTGTCATGGAGGACCCATTAATTATTGCTGTGTTGGGATTTCCCATAGAATGCGATCAATATAATTTAACAAACATGGGGTTTTAAAAATAGAAGACATGCACAAAAGTGACCAATTGAGGGAGGCAAGAGCAATGCCAAGGGATTTCATCGCTTTCTGTGTGGCTTCACACTAACTTTACAACAGGGCACTCAACTTGGCTACTCTTTGCAACAATTTACCTCGCACTTTGCCCATACTTTATCATAGTCCCTCCTACTAAACTCGTCTTTGTCAATCAAAAGCACTATTGCCTGTAGCGTGCATGCAGTGCAGCGCTGTGTTCAGTCAAGAGCATTCTCTTTTACACAGAACTATCTTAACAGGGGGGACGGCTTTTCCAATTTCAGTTAACAAGGGGGACGGCACTCACCCATGTTCAACGACAATTTGAACCCTGGCGATGACTGGTTGTCTGTAGTGTCGTCCACAAATATGAGGGTTTTGGTTGGTTGAGATGACAGTGTCTCATAGTGCACCAGTGGAATAAAAACAATATTCTATATTGAATAATAATTTGTTTATATATATAATAATATGTTTTTTCCATCAAAAAATGTTCAATAAACTACTGAAAATGGCTTAGTAGCATCTCTACACCTTTACCCTCATTGAGAATGTCAGAATCTATGAATATGCAAATTGACAACGCCCCCATGCCCTTATGGCTAAATCTAGTCCCACCCCCCAATTCTCATAGAGATCCATTCAAATGCAGAGAGGTTATAGTATCACTTGTAGGAGTACCAGAAAATAAGATATCAAAAGTGGTTTGATATTGTTGGGTCACAGACATCAGGAAGTCATGGCATGCAAAGGATATGTGACCAAATATTAAAAATTATTATGTTATTCTACATTATGTTAAACTGTCCAATATTTTTGATACCTGAAAATGGGGGGGGGGGGGGGACTATGTACAAAAGGTTCTATAATTTCTAAACGGTTCATCCCATATGGATGAAAATACCCTCAAATTAAAGCTGACAGTCTGCACTTCAACCTCATTGTATCCTTTCAAAACCAAAGTGCTAGAGTACAGAACCAAAATATGTGTCACTGTCCAATGAATTATGGTGCTCACTGTTGTTAAAGTCATGCTTCCAAGAGGAGTTAAAGGGATAGTTCGGAATTTTGGACATAATGTCTCAATTACGACTTACCCATGATGTAGTTGATTGATGGAAACCATTTTCAGAGAATTCCATGCTGTCCCTTCTTTTGGACATACACACATTGTTAATGCTAGTGCAACTCTAAGGTATCGAGTAGCATCCACTACCAAACGCACTTAAACACTCCACAGTGCACTCAAAGCAAATCAAATATGACGACAGTCTATCGGGGTTATTTTCAGTGATTATACCATCATTTTTCAAGTCAAACTATCGTTGAATCCTTTACTTTGTGCTCACCTAAATTCTCAGTGGAAGTACGGCGGCGGAGCAAGCTGTAGATTAGCCAGGGTATCTGCCTGTAGGCTATCTGCTGCACTCCACAGTTGCCGACACAATCCGTTTTGCCGTAAAGTTACATATTTGGTAGACAACAAGTCAGCTAAACACAAACATGCTACAGAATAACACAGCATATACAAGCAAGCACACTGGCTACCAATTTGCAGGAAAAGTTTGACCACTTCCATGACTTCCCAATCGTGGCAACTAGCTAGCTAAATTGAATAGATAGATCACGCATGCAATCATTTATTAGTTACCTGCTCGTCAGTTGTTTTCGGTGCATGAAGAAAAACAGGTGATGGCACAGCAGTCTCCTTCAGTAGGGGAGACTGGGGACAGTTGCAACAATTTTTTGCATTTCTCTCAATTACTCAGAGATTATTTAGACTAGACCAACCAAAGTCTACTAATTACCCAAACCTATACCTATACGTTTAAAGATGATCACATTTGACATGTAGTTCATCAAAATTTATTTTAATGGAAGTTGTCAGATATTGCAACTGTCCCCAGGCCTAGGGACAGTTGCAACATGTAAAAAATACATTAAATTGTAACCTACTAATTAGGGGACCGTGCAGCGAAGCTGCAGGTACCCTATTGTTTTTGTTCAGATTCTTTTTTTTTTCTTTTTTTTTCTCCCCTTTCACCTAAAATTCCCGTGAGCTGGTTTGTCCTAGAATCACCACACTTGGCACGCTTGTTGGGATTCCCAAACTCTTGAATCCTCTATATTATGACGCAGATTGAACACCTGGTGGCGCTGTAGTGCACGTGACAAAATTTTGACATTGACACGCCCACTGCCGACGCCCCGTTTCACCTAGAGTCACAAAATTTGGTATGCATGTCCATTTGTTCATTCTGAACAAATTTGCCATTAGGACCCATAAAGTCCGCCACATTGGATTTTTTGCTAATTAGCATTTTTTGTAAAACGCTTAAAATGCTACTCCTCCTACAAAATTTGACTAATTGAGATGAAACTTGGTTTACACACTCCTTAGACCATTCAGAATTTTGATATTTTCAAAGATGGCCGAATGACGAGACAATGAAATTTCACTGGACGTGGCTTATCACAAAAATGCTAATAATTCCAAAACAATTTGACAGAAAGCTATGAAACTTGCTAGGTCTGTTAAGAGTGCCATTAGGACTAGACATGTACAGTTTTATCCCAATCTATCCATGTGGTGGCGCTATAGAGTTCCAAATATAAAAAAATATTAAAAAATTCACTAAAAATCACAGTTCTTTTGGAGAGATGTGTAACTTGCTACAGTGACAAAGAGCCGGATTTGGATCATAGAACTTTACTAATTTGGTGGGCGCCATCTTGAATTTGCCGACATTTTGGCTTAAATGTACTCATTTATTACTTCTTTGAGTTTTTCCTTAACCGCTTGGCTGATTAGCATGAAACTTGGCAAATAGTTAGAAGTTGTCATCATACAAGCTCACACCGAATTTCGTGGCGATAGGCCAGTTGGTGGCGCTGTAGTGCACGTGTAAATATTGTGACATTGACACGCCCACTGGCGACGCCCCGTTTAAACTAGAGTCACAAAATGTGGTGTACAGGTCTCTCTGCTCATGCTGAACAAATTTGCCTCAAGGATCCATGAAGTCAGCCATATTGGATTTTCCGCTAATTAGCATTTTTTGTATAACACTTAAAATGCTACTCCTCCTACAAAATTTGGCCAATTTACATGGAACGAGGTACACAAACTCGTTAGACCATGCTTCATAAAAGTTATATTCAGAATTTTGATATTTTAAAAGATGGCCGAATGACGAGCCAATTAATTTTCAATGGGCTTGACTTATCACAAAAATGCTGATAATTCCAAAATCATTTGACAGAAAGTTATGAAACCTGGTAGATCTATTAAAAGTAACATGAGGAATTGACCCCTACAGTTTCAACCCAATCGAGCCACGTGGTGGCGCTATATCGATCCAAATATAAGAAAATATTTAAAAATTCACTAAAAATCATTGACACGCCCACTGAATACGCCCCGTTTTATCTAGAGTCACAAAATGTGGGATAGAGGTCCGGCTGCTCATACTGAACAAATTTTCCTCAAGAAACCATGAAGTCTGCCATCTTCAATTTTCCGCTAATTAGCATTTTTTGTAAAACACTTAAAATGCTACTCCTCCTACAGAATTTGACCAATTTGCACCAAACCTGTTCAAGGTACTGAACCCGCTTCCCTACATACACACATTACTTTATTAAGGCGTATGTCAAAAATTGGCCGAATGAGAAGCCAATGGATTTTGCATTGGGCGTGGCTTATCGCACAAATGCTAGTACTTCTAAAACCGTTTGATATAAAGTTCTGAAACTTGGTGGGTTGATTGAGAGTTAGATCAAGCCTCGAGCCCTGCAGTTTTAACCCAATCAATCTGCGTGGTGGCACTAAAGAATTACAAATGTTGGGATGGCAGGTATGCCATCCGCCAAGTACACTATCTCTGCTTAACAGGCCGTCTACCTACTATACCAACTGTGAAAGTTCCTGTAGCTTAGTGGTTAAGGCATTTGACTGCCGTGTAGTAGGTTGGTGGTTCGATCCCCACCTGTTCCTGAGTTTTTTTTGAGGCACACAATGTGCACGTCATTGTAAGAATGTTCTTTTTATTGCAAAGGCTAGGAAATTTCACAATATTACCTGTTATCTGTATGAATTATGAAGTCAGTAAGCCAAAACAATCTGATACCGCAACACACAAGTCTTATTTGGCCTCCTCGTTTCTGTTAACCTGCTTTGGCCTAGCGGATTCAGTATTGGCTTTCCATGTATGTGGTCAGTGGTTCAATTTCAAATTGGTACCAATGGCTAGGTTAATGTTTGCCAAAACTATTGTGCAAATGCTATGCTTCTTTTAATGTTGTTTTCACATTAAGAAACACCTTTTTATTGCAAAAGTTAAGAAATTTAACAGTATTAACTGTTCACTGTTTCACTTGTACTTAAAAGACTTAATACGCAAGCCCTTACTGGATCGGGTTAAGATACCATCAGCAATGGCAAAAGCCCTGATTAGAAACAAATATTTGTATTTTGGGTCAACCCTGTCTAGAGTTGTCTACCATTTTGGGGTTTCTGCGTTTGACAAATGCCGCTAATGCCGCACGGTCCCCGGAAATCGCTGCTTGCAGCTATATTTAACTTTTGCCTTTTGTCTCAATGTCACTGTCAGGTGACACACTACAATGCAGTTTCAAAAATGTCTATACGAGAGCACCAGATCAAGGGCGCTAACCCATGTACTGTAGTTCATATCTATATTTTCCTCAAGGACCCATAAAGTCCACCATATTGGATTTTCCGCTAATTAGCATTTTTTGTAAAACACTTAAAATGCTACTCCTCCTAGAGAATTTGACGGATTTGCACGAAACCTGGTATATACCCTCCTTAGACCATGCTTCATAAAAGTTGTATACAGAATTTTGATATTTTAAAAGATAACTTTCTATCAAACGGTTTTGGAATTATTAGCATTTTTGTAATAAGCCACGCCCACTGAAAATTCATTGGCTTGTCATTCGGCCATTTTTTGACTGAGGCCTTAGAAAAGGTACGTGAGATGAATCCACATACCAAGGTCCGTGCAAATAGGCCAAATTTTGTAGGACGAGTAGCATTTTAAGTGTTTTACAAAAATGCTAATTAGCGGAAAATCCAATATGGCGGAATTTATGGGTCCTTGAGACAAATTTGTTACTCATAAGCAGAGGGAACTGTAATGAGGCATACATGGGAAGACAACAGTTGGCATATTTGGGTCAACTATCCTTTTAAAATAACTATATTAAGACACATTTAATATTGCTTTCTCCATTAGAAAAGGCGGGACCTGATATAGCTGCTTAGCTTGGGGACAGTTGCAACAACATGTTGCAACTAGCAACATGAGAAAACCTCATATGCTAGCTAGACTCAATGACATTGACACATGCAAATCATGTCACATAGAAATCAACAAAACAATGATTCAAACTAAGTAAGTTTGGATTAATTCATACAAAAGGTCAGGACAGTATGACAAAAATATAGCTTGTGAACAAAATTACTTTCATACCTCCAAAACAAGCTTTTGTCAATAAATGTAGAAGCAAAGGTTGAATGTGGCTCCTTTCTTCCTGATGGAGAGAGGGTCTAATTGAGCATGTGTATTATGGAGTGTCATCATTCTAGCATGTTTCTGATTGGAGGAATAAGATACTGTTGCAACTGTCCCTTGTTGCAACTGTCCCCAGACTCCCCTAGAGGGGTGTCCCGACCGTCCTTTTTTGATTTTCACGTAGTCATCCTCCGTGAAATGGTCACTACACACTATAAACTTTTTTAGAGTCTCAATTGGTGACATCCATGCGAGCAGCAAGAAGCCACAGCTGTTTTCTTTGTTGATCTTCCACTGGAAATCGGTGAAAACTTTGTGCCCATTTTTTTTTTTTTTGCATGATTTGAACAACCTTGAAATACACACCGAAATACCATCTTACCTGAACGTTAGCTAACAATACTACGAGTCTGATTCTTTCACACGCGCGATATTGTTTTTGGCCGGCAGAGCTATAGGCTACTTTACGTTACCTACTAAACTAACGCCGCACTTCCACTGAGAATTTAGGTGAGCACAAAATAAAGGATTCAACGGTAATTTGACTTGAAAAATGATGGTATAATCACTGAAAATAACCCCGATAGACTGTCGTCGTATTTTATTTGCTTTGGGTGCACTGTGGAGTGTTTAAGTGCGTTTGGTAGTGGATGCTACTCCATAGAGTTGCGCTAGCATTAGCAATGTGTGTATGTCCAAAAGAAGTGACAGCATGGAATTATCTGAAAATGGTTTCCATCAATCAACTACATCATGGGTAAGTCGTAATTGAGACATTATGTCCAAAATTCCGAACTATCCCTTAATAGCGTTTTTGAGTGGAGGGGCTCTTTAGAAATCCAATTGAAGGTTCTGCCCTCTGCTGGGGTAAAAAGGTATTGAAGGGAACAACTTGAAGTAGTACATTGGGGTTCCCCAAAATTGGACCAGGGGTGGGATCAGTTCCATTTCAATTCAGTCAATTTGAGAAATTCATTAATAAAAAAAAATGCCCATAATGTTCTTTGGAGATTTTTTCAATTAATTCATTTCAAAATAACAGTACTCTACCGATTAGGTCGCTGCCAATTAGGGTGCCCGTTTATACCTACGGGCCGTGACCGAATATGATCCCTGTTCCCTGCCCCCTGTCTACTATGTGCCCTGTCCTCTCAGTTTGCAGCAGTATGCGAAAGAAATCCTACAAAACTTTTTCCAGACTAGTGAGGAAGTAGTTTGTAATATTTTTTTTAGTTTTATTGAGAATATCAATCAGTTTACATATAACAATGGTTACAAAGTGTAAATTATGAATGAAGATAGAATTAACAAAAATAAAAAGATAGTAGTTCATAATATGTCCCGGGCTGTGTCCGAATCAGCACCCTTCCATACTCTTAGGTAGGCTTGTTGAGTTGACAGGATGAGAAAGTCATGAGAAAGTAAGAGAAAGTCATGAGAAAGTAAGCGAAATTTTCTCTAAATGTAGTATACTTAAAACCCACCGTATGATACACTTCTGGGGTTTTGCTGAGTATATCCAGGGGCACACTTTTCAAGAAGTACACAAACATTTTAGTCGCATTAATATGACGTGAAGCTTCATTTTAAAAAATGAGGTGCAGCTTCGCTGACGTAACAACAAATAACAACAAAAACAACACATGACATGGCCGCACAAGGGTGGGACGTCTTCCAACACTTCCACAGTACGGTTGGAAAATAGTATTGAGGATATTTTTTTGCA
This sequence comes from Synaphobranchus kaupii, assembly GCA_029718625.1. Lineage (NCBI taxonomy): Eukaryota > Metazoa > Chordata > Actinopteri > Anguilliformes > Synaphobranchidae > Synaphobranchus > Synaphobranchus kaupii. Next base: position 84,248,507 of record CM056378.1, on the reverse strand, counting down.
TTACTGCAAGTCGCGGCTAAACAGTGCACATTAAGTAGCACACATTTGCCAGTACACTAGGAGACAGGACGCAGTATATAGGGCTCTGATTCGGACACAGCCTCGCTCTTGTAGGAGTCAGACCAAGTTATGTTACAATGTCAATGAGTATTTGTTGATTTTGCATGCTTAGGTCTCAAATTGTTCTCATATTATTATCACATGTTTATTATCACAGCATTTCTCCTCGTCTTCTTCTTTATTGAATTTCATACCTGAGATGTGACTTTAAAGTTGTCCAAATTAAGTTTTGGTGGGTCACCTTAATAGCCAAAAATAGTGGCTCTAAATTATCTCATTGGATGAGAGGAAGACACACTCAAACAATCATGTCTACAGTTATCACTCAGGTCAAGTTTTTAGTTCAGTCATGATGATCTGAAACGCTGTTGGACAATTTTAAACAACAGGTGTAAACAGAGCCAATGCAGCTGTTGCACGGCTTGCCGGGTGGTGCAAAATTTCCATTCCATTCCCAGTCACTGTTTATTTTCTAAGCTCCATTTGAATAGTGACTAAAACAGTGACCTCTAGTGACTAATGGCAATGTTTCGTTCAAATAATAGGGTGATGTACTACTACACATATTGGATACTAGGTGGCAATGACCTAGAAAATAGCCTTCACTTGACCTGGCTTTGACTTTGCCAGCTTCAGAGGAAGCTTATACCAACTTCCCAATCAAGTTCAAAAGATTGGTCTCAGCCTTCTGGTGCTGTTAGCCTCCTCATTGTGGCTTGAAAATCAGATCTGCTATTGGTTGTTGAAGGTCAAGGTCCCATATATATCTTTAATTAACCTCGAAGGAATTTCATAAGGGTAATGGCACATTCGACATGTTAAATTTATACAGACATCTGTAAAATGTGAAAGATATGAGGCTGAACAAATATTCCCACGTGATTTTCTAACACTGAAGATATACCACAAAACATTTGTATAATGGTTTCTATACATGCTTTGCTTACATTTTAGCTATCCATATGTTCGTAGTGGTTACTTTAGCAATCATTCAAAAAATCTGATTAATATCTCTATTATTTAAAGAGTAAATGCTATCTGAAAATGTTATGTCAATAAAATATGGTAATTCTGGAAACTTTGAAACTTAATATTTCATAAACTATTAAGAATTCAAGGGTCAAACATAATTTTCTTTCATAAGGGTGGTTGAAGAATGTGTACACCAAAAATAAACTGGTTCTGAACAATGGGCCCGCCACCCTCATTGAAACTGCATGATTTGACTTGTAGGCTACTACAAGTTGTAGTTTCACTTCCTGTTTACTTCCCAAAATTGTCAGATGAGTGCACAGTTCTGTGGATGAGTGTGCTCCTGAATCCCCTCAACAAAACCCTATAAATAAGGATTTCATCCTGGGATTTTAAGTGCCGCCATTTGTGACAAAAAGTCGCCCACTCAAGAGCTTTTTGACGAAGTTGACTCAAATATGCGCCCTCAAAGGAGTGAAGGGATCAGATTTGGTCACGGCTATGGTTTATAGTCGATTGCAGCAGCGAGCTCCTCCCTCGCTCGCCACGTGATACGGGATAGCCCGAGATGGTCAAAACGAGTCCACCCAGTAACTCAGCATTGACCTTCAGTCTAACAGCTTGGTTTGGCTCTCTAAATAACATCTGACAAACTAAGCTGGAGAGGGTGATGTTACTAAGATAAGATAAGGTAAGATCATAGGGAGACAACAAAGATCCATGAGACAACTTTATGAGGAGTGGACAGTCAAGAAAGGAGAAAGTATAATGGTCCTACCCTCACATCCCCTTGAGTCATCTGTTTGAGATTCTTAATGCCTAATTTGTAATAACGTAATAATATTTGTAATAATACATTATATTGTAATATATAATTGTAATATAATTACAATTTCTCATTTTATTGCTAAATGTCATTCATGTAAATTGAATAATTTATTGTCTGCTGGCTACCCCGGGGAAAATAATTATTCTATTCTACTCTCCTGGGGGAGGGTCTCTGATTTACTCTCCTCTATTTTTAGATCACAACGTACAGAACGTGAATGTTGACGTTTTGACGTCATTCCGCAGTTTTCTCACGGAGGAACGTGACGTGGAACTCTGAAGAAAGCTAAGGGGAACGGACAGAAACACGGACGTTGTGAGTTATTCGTTACTTTCCTCCATACCTTGACTGCTATGTGCGTTTTTACATGTTCCGAGACTTTGTGTCATGAGTTGGCTCGCTAACTGCAGAATAAAATACAACGTGTCTTAGCTTTGTTTTGAAGTTAACCAAATTAGGGTTCTCCGGTGTGCTAACGTTAGTAGCTAATGCTAAGGGGCAAAGTCCAATACACTAAGGTTGGCTTGCTTGTTGGCGAGTTAACTGTAGGGTGTTTTCATTACAGCAACGCAATACGCCTCCAAATGTTTCGCTGATGGTGTTATTTTTAGCTTGCAATTTAAAAGAAAGGTGTCTGGTTCCAGCTGAGCCACACCATATGGTTGCTGGCTTGCCAGAAAGCCACCTCGCTAGGTAAGTTAGCTACTGGCTACTTTGTAGCCAGTCTAATTAAAAGTTACAGTTAACGTTACTGTTGCACGGCTTGCCAGCTACTGCTGCCTAATATTATGAAGAAGTGCGACTCGATGTAATATGTGGTCAACATATGGCCATCTAACTGACTATAACACAGTATGCTAGCTAGCTAGCGGTAAAGTTTGGTCGTTGGTGTCATATTCGCCAAGATACAATCTCCAGCTTCTTCGATACAATATAACGTTAGTTACACTAACTTAGTTTAACGTAACGGCTAGTAACGGTGCTATACTAATTTTGGACCAATGCATTACGTTTGTCTGACCGTGTGCACTGGGTCGTCCCTCCGAAGACAAGCCTGGCGTCCTACATTTAATACACTGCCTGGCAAAAAAAGTCGCCGTTGCACCCATCATGCATAGTGCCCACTGTACAGCGTCTGGAGGCAGTGTTATGATCTGGGTTGCTTCAATTGGGCAGGTGTAGCCTCAGCAACGTTATGCAGCAATAAAATGAAGTCAGCTGAGTACTGAATGACCAGGTTATCCCATCAATGGGCATATTACAGGGCGACAATGCCAAGATTCATCAGGCTCAAATTGTGAAAGAGTGGTTCAGGGAGCATGAGGAATAATTTTCACACTTGAATTGGCCACCAGAGTCCTGACCTTAAGCCAATTGAAAGTCTTTGGGATGTGCTGGAGAAGACTTTACGGAGTGGTTCGACTCTCCCGTCGACTCTGGACGGAAATGTTGTGACGTTGCGTAAGGTTGTCGAAGCAATGCCACGACGAATGCGCGCCGTAATCAAAGCTAAAGGTGGTCCAACGAAATATTAGAGTGTGCGATTTTTTTTGGCCAGGCAGTGTAACGTTAAAGGTTGTATCAGCGATTTTGGGTGGAAACATAAATGATCACATTCATCATCTGATTTTTCCTCACGATCCGCTAGCTGCCCGCCCCATAAGCAGGCCGTCAAAAAACCGCGTCTCTGTAGGCAGCCTATGCTCCGAGATCGTACACAAAAACAATGGTACTACCAACTACTCAAAACCAAAATAAACAGTATTCCAACCAATCACAATGATCTGCACAAACGTGACGTCACTTCTGAAGCGAAATCCCAAACAAACATACTTATGAATAATTATGTTATGTTTTAAAAAATAGTGTTCAAGCATCCAGAATTATAACCACGTTAATAACGTTTGTAAGAAACCAAACCGTTTGTAAATCCGTCAAGATTTCAGCGAGATAAGAGTATTAGCGTTTGTACAGATCATTGTGATTGGTTGGAATACTGTTTATTTTGGTTTTGAGTGGTTGGTAGTACCATTTGTTTTTGTGTACGATCTCGGAGCATAGGCTGCCTACAGAGACGCGGTTTTTTTGACGGCCTGCTTATGGGGCGGGCAGCTAGCGGATCGTGAGGAAAAATCAGATGAATGTGATCATTTATGTTTCCACCCAAAATCGCTGATACAACCTTTAATATCAATGCAAGTTAGTTGACGGGCAACGAACACAAGTTCAGATGGATGACCGTAATTATCCGAGCTATGCAGTAGTCCGTTGGTGTTATAGTCAAATGTTAAGATAGTTCAATTAGGATGCATCGGAAAGGCATAACTTGACGGTACAAACAAACAAACAGTAACGTTACCTTTCTGTTGGTGGACTATCGGCCATATTTTGAGCAGCTTATTTTTTTATTATTGTTGAGAATAATGCAAAAACGACCAAGCATTGAAAACAGCCAATCATTATACCAACAACAAAGATAGACAAGAGAAACAATAGTACAAGTATTAAGCACCGGGGAAGAAAGAAATTAATAATAAGAAATAATAAAAATAAAAAATTAAATAAATAAAAACCGATTTACAGTCGAAGTCGGAAGTTTACATACACTTAGGTTGAAGTCATTAAAACTCATTTTTAGCCACTCCACAGATTTCATGTTAGCAAAGTAGTGTTGGCAAGTCAGTTGTGTCATGCACAAAGTAGATGTCCTAAGTAATTTTTCCAATAATTGTTTACAGACAGATTATTTCACTTTCAATTCACTATATCACAATTCCAGTGGGTCAGAAGTTTACATGCACTAAGTTGACTGTGCCTTTAAACAGCTTGGAAAATTCCAGAAAATGTTGTCATGGCCTTAGAAACTTCTGATAGGCTAATTTGCATTATTTGAGTCATTTGGAGGTGTACCTGTGGCTGTATTTTAAGGCCTACCTTCAAACTCAGTGCCTCTTTGCTTGACATCATGGGAAAATCAAAATAAATCAGCCAAGACCTCAGAAAGAAAATTGTGGACCTCCACAAGTCTGGTTCATCCTTGGGAGCAATTTCCTAATGCCTGAAGATACCACGTTCGTCTGTACAGGAAGGAGACGCGTTCTGTCTCCTGGAGATGAACGTGCTTTGGTGCGAAAAGTGCAAATCAATCCCAGAACAACAGCAAAGGACTTTATGCAGATGCTGGGGGGAACAGGTACAAAAGTATCTATATCCACAGTAAAACAAGTCCTATATCGACATAACCTGGAAGGCTGCTCAGCAAGGAAGAAGCCACTACTCCAAAAGCCAGACTACAGTTTGCAACTGCACATGAGGAATGTCCTCTGGTCTGATGAAACAAAAATTGAACTGTTTGGCCATAATGACCATCGTTATGTTTGGAGGAAAAAGGGTGAGGCTTGCAAGCCGTAGAACACCATCCCAACCGTGAAGCATGGGGGTGGCAGCATCATGTTGTGGGGGTGCTTTGCTGCAGGAGGGACTGGTGCACTTCATAAAATAGATGGCATCATGAGGAAGGAAAATTATGTGGATATATTGAAGCAACATCTCAAGACATCAGCCAGGAAGTTAAAGCTTGGTCGCCAAATGGCTCTTCCAAATGGACAATGACCCAAAGCATACTTCCAAAGTTGTGGCAAAATGGCTTAAAGGGATAGTTCGGAATTTTGGACATAATCTCTCTCAATTACGATTTACCCATGATGTAGTTGATTGATGGAAACCATTTTCAGATAATTCCATGCTGTCCCTTCTTTTGGACATACACACATTGCTAATGCTAGTGCAACTCTAAGGTATCGAGTAGCATCCACTACCAAACGCACTTAAACACTCCACAGTGCACCCAAAGAAAATAAAATACGACGACAGTCTATCGGGGTTATTTTTTAGTGATTATACCATCATTTTTCAAGTCAAACTATCGTTGAATCTTTTACTTTGTGCTCACCTAAATTCTCAGTGGAAGTACGGCGGCGGAGCTAGCTGTAGATTAGCCAGGGTATCTGCCTGTAGGCTATCTGCTGTACTCCACAGTTGCCGACACAATCCGTTTTGCCGTAAAGTTACATATTTGGTAGATAACAAGTCAGCTAAACACAAACATGCTACAGAATAACACAGCATATACAAGCAAGCACACTGGCTACCAATTTGCAGGAAAAGTTTGACCACTTCCATGACTTCCCAATCATGGCAACTAGCTAGCTAAATTGAATAGATAGATCACGTATGCAATCATTTATTAGATACCTGCTCGTCAGTTGTTTTCGGTGCATGAAGAAAAACAGGTGATGGCACAGCAATCTCCTTCAGTAGAGGGTGTCCCGACCGTCCTTTTTTGATTTTCACATATTTTGGTTTTCATCAATCAACAATCTTTGTTCCTAGTTTGAAAATGCACTATGTACGTCACTCTGGATAAGAGCGTCTGCCAAATGACTATAATGTAATGTAATGTAACTACATCATGGGTAAGTCGTAATTGAGACATTATGTCCAAAATTCCGAACTATCCCTTTAAGGACAACAAAGTCAAGGTATTGGAGTGGCCATCACAAAGTCCTGACCTCAATCCAATCGAAAATGTGTGGGCAGAACTGAAAAATCGTGTGCGAGCAAGGAGGCCTGCAAACCTGGCTCAGTTACACCAGTTCTGTCAGGAGGAATGGGCCAAAATTCCGGCAACTTATTGTGAGAACTTGTGGAAGGCTACTCGAAAAAGGTGTATGTCAACTTTCATCTTCAACTGTATATAAAGACCATAATTTACATGTTTTAATAGCTTTGCTGTTAAAGGAAAGCCTCAAATAATTTATATACTGTTCCACATATTTACTGAATACATGAAAAGATGGTTTCTGCAGGGAAAATTTACAAGTATGAATATAAAATTTAGACAGAAATATTTAAAAAGTTTAGTAGACAAAGTTGTATGTTAACCGTTTTAACAACAGTGGTGTCATTTATTTCGAGCCGTGACGAGATGACTCGTATAGACTTGGTAGTAGTATATAATAATACGAATGATAACGTGAATAATTACAATAATAATTTAACCCTCATATTATGTTCACATTTTATTATGCCTTTTATGTTTGGGGTCAAATTGACACAAAACTATTATAATAATATACAAATTGACACTTTTGTGTGTCTCCCAATTGATTAGCCTTTTATCCCTAAATATTAAAAAATTTGCGAAGATTAAACCGATATAGGAAATTGCCACCAGAATTATCCACTAAAAATCAGAGCTAAAAACTAGAAAAAGTATTTTCTTACATTTTATACAGCTACCCCACATGACCTCATACAACACCTTTGTAGTTTTACTCTTTTAATCCAAACCTATTAGGAAAAATCATATAGTGTCAAGTTGAAAAAAATTACAGTTAACTGGTTTTTGAGAGACGTCAAACATTTAATCTGGTCAAATTCACCCGGAACATAATACGAGGGTTAAAATAGCAATTGTTTATTGAGCAGAGAAGCTGTTAGTTATGGTCACCAAGCCACATGGCTGGAACATTTCAAATTCCAATGCAGACATCAGCTTTCGTACTGCGTAATAATCACCAGTAATTGTCACCTGCATATGTGGAAAGAAAGCGCTGTTATTTGGCCTGTACGATGTTATATCATTAGGGACTTGTATTGACACATTCTTATGCACGTTGCTTAAAGGGTAAGTTCGCTATTTTGGACCTTGGACCCTATTTGCGGTCCGTCTTCCATGAACCTGACCCATGAAGTCCATTTTTTCGCTGATCGGTCCAGTATTGAGTTCGGTACAGATTTCCTGTAGGCTCTCACTGGGCTACAATAGAAGTCAACGGGGCAATTAGAAATGTTCGATAAATGTGCTTTCATGTACAATAAATGAGACGGGAAGCTCAGGGTGTATTGTTACCGGTCTCAGTATGCTCTCCTGTGAAATGTATCTCAATCCGAACATTTTTACGTGCTTGGCATGGCTTGGAAGTAAGCATTTCTCTGTTGCTTGTTTTCGCTGCTCCCGCGGAGTACTATGTGTCGGGGGTAGGGGAGCTGGAAGGTGTGCCGGCCGTTTACAAAACTATCTAGTTGAGCAGTCTGCGTTTGTTTACCTGCAGCAACGTAGGCTACAATTTCCACAAAAAAACTTGGATGATGGATGACTATAATGATTACGAAGACGAAGAATTCGATTTTGACTTTGACGTTACTGGCTACAGATTTGAGCCAGAATACACGGACACGGAACTACAAGAGATGGATGATAAGAGAGCAAGAGAAGAGAGAGAGGCTGAAGTTGCGCAGGTAATGTTATCCGAAGTCGCTGCCGAGGCTAGACCAAGAATTTCGGGGGACTTTTGGTGTTCTTGCAAGAGGTGCAAGCAGATGCCCAGAGAGGAGGAAAGTTTGTGTTGTAGGGAGTGGGATCTGTTGCTACCGAATGCCATTGAAAACCTGGATGTATCCGTGGATGACACTGGATCATCTCCATTGATTACCATTACACTATGACTGCCAACAGATATGTGATAGATGAGAACTTTGGACAGGACACCATGCGTCAAGCATTTGTAAATAAAACATTATAGAATTGTAAAAAGTTATAGTTGATGAACGTTTCCGACAGTTTTGTTACAAGAAACCAACTTATGTCAAGCTCGGATTTTGTTAGTTGGTATGAGTGCTGGGTCAGAGGATGCGCTCAAAAAAAAAAAAAATGTTAGTAACGTTATAGCTAAATATAACTCACCTCCGCTCCGGTGCTTGATAGTGCTGCAGGTCCGACACGAGGAACAGCTGTGTTCTTTAGCCACCAGTGTGTTGCTTCTGATTTGCGATTACAGAAATCAGTATCGTCGAAATGCGCTCCACAAACTCGCGAGTCTGCCAAACGGAGTTGATTGACTGGAGTGTTTATGTCGATCCGTAAGACAACCAGCCAAAGTCTCAATCTTTCTGGGTCAGAGAACGGAAGCCTGTGAAAACTGGTATTTGAGCGTCCAGACATTTTATTCCCACAACCGGGGAATGCACATTCGCGCACCATTGCTGTGATAAATTATTACAAATGATGATTACAAACACTGCGTTACAAATATTTCTGCTGTAGGCTACTAGCTAGTAAACTCCAACGGGAGGTCAGGATTTGTGATCAACTGCTTTTCAAGCGGCCTCGCTACAACGTAGCTAGACTGCGGAAGTTTACAGTGCGAGGTAGTGCGGTCGGAGAAATAGTTATGTTTCAAATGGAACTGTTGTTTCAACGTTCGGTTTGCGTTTGCGATAGCCTACATTTCACAGGAGAGCATACTGAGACCGTAAGAATACACACTGAGCTATAAAAGCACATTTATCGTTGTTTTTCCATAACATTTCTAATTGCCCCGTTGACTTCTATTGTAGCCCAGTGAGAGCCTACAGGAAATCTGTACCAAACTCAATACTGGACCGATCAGCGAAAAAATGGACTTCATGGGTCAGGTTCATGGAAGACGGACCGCAAATAGGGTCCAAGGTCCAAAATAGCGAACTTACCCTTTAACATTGATAAGATCACGCAGTGTGTTTCCTGGTACTTGAAGCTCTTTTTTTTGTGCACACCTCATTTGGTTGTATGTGTGTGTCGCAGCTGGTGTGACAGGTGACGAAAAGCGTAATCTCGACAGAAGACCAGCGCAGCTTGACCAGCCCCTCTCAAGATGAATGTATTTGACCGCAACATCAATTTTGATGCTCTGTTGAAATTCTCCCAAATGTAAGTATTCAGCCTGCAGATGCACAAATTCCTCTCTGTTCCCAGTGGGTTTTTTTGTTACCAATTTATTATTTTTCAAGTTATCGTGATTTTTTTAAGCACCTCTGCAGTTTTTATGACTTTTTTATGGACATGTATCTGTACAGTAGTGATAATCCTGGTTCAGTGTTAACATGGCTACAAACGTAAATATCGTGATTTTGTGATGTTGCGTATGCACTTGCTGGTCTGGGAATGTTGTTAGGCAGGTTTGGTGCAGTTTTTTGATTGGCTGTCCTTATCTTCTGTAACATGAGTCTGCTGAATGAATGTAATGCTACAGTCTGTGATGTAATGTAATGACTGGAAAAGTAAAGGCTGTTTAACAGGCCCGTGTACAGACAGGAACCAACCTATGCTGCAGCGATTTGTTTTTTAGTAAACCACAGGTTTTCCTGCCAAACTGCCTGCCTCCGTCGCGATGTTATCCAATGGGGAGAATTATTATTTGAGGGTATGGTCCGTATACCTGCTCATCAAGCTTATCATCCAATAAAAACGCTTCATACTTAGTGGTTAAAACTGCAGTCTCTCACACAGTGGATTGTGGGTTCGAGCCCAGCAGGGCACGTGTATTTTCCACAAAAACAATGTGCAACTGTTAAGTACTTTTCATTTCTTAGACTGTTATTATTTTCACATTGACACATTAACGCATTTTTATTGCAAAGGCAAAAGAGGTTTACAATATTAACTGTTCAATGTTTCACTTGTATTTCACTTGTACCCTCCCCAAACCGGACGCTCGCTTTTGTGTGGTTTGGGGAGGGTGTTACGCTCTGCTCTTGCGGTCATGACTGACTGACTGTGGAAACCCCTTGCCTCGGCCAACATTTCTTTATTCATTAATTCCTTCACTTCAGCTCTGTTCACTTTATCCTTTTCACACATAACACAAGGTCACCATAAAATTAACTACTAGGAAAATTAAGAATTTACGATAATAGCCTACATTAAGAATTGATGATAGCCTAATTTAAGCTGCAAGCCTTTAAGCGATCAAATTTATAAAGCGCCAATTCCCCAAACATATCTGATTCATGGTTAGTCACTTATAAATAAATAGATAGCCTCCGAATGTGGCTCTAGTCTACGCTACTCTGCTGATAATGTAGCTTACTGCAAACACTGTTAATTATTATAATAATAATAATAATAAGAAGAAGAAGAATAATCTCTGGTATGTACTTTCTTAGTAGTATCTACTGTTTCTTTCTGGCTAAGATTCCTTGGAAATATGTGTTGTCCAATTAAGCTTGTTCGCCAACGTTACTTCCTGCTTCTTGTCTATGACCAGAAAAAGAAGGACTGGACAATGACGTTACTGTCTACCCATGATTCTTTGCGATTTGAGGAAGTAAATAACCAATGGGACCAGCGCCGGAGACTTGAATGAATGGGAGCGGATGCTGGTGACAGCTCCACATAGGTTTTAAATCTAGGTCTACGTCTTTATGTTTTGGTTTTATTGTGTAATACTGGTCAAAATAAAATTACAGAAATAGAACATACTCTACGATGGTTCTTTTTTTAAATCATGTCAGGCATTTGTGAGTTTTTGTAGTTTTCATATGGCTATTTTGTCGTAAGCGAACGTTGATGTCATTGTAGCCATCTGTTAGCTTGCTATAGCATTCTATTCACGTGAATTTGCTGTTTGTATAAACCGTTGGAAATTGACAGTTGATTTGCAATATTATATTTAATATTTATAGGCTAGCTAACCTTAGCTATCACAGTTGTGCTAACTTTTGTGAATAGCTACCTAGCTAACGTTGTCATTAAATTTTTTTACCGTGAAAAATCCCCGAACTGTTTACATTCTGGGACAGATGTTCGGGAAATCTGTTACACGATGATAATGATAATGGCGATGATAACTGTTGGAACTAAAGTTCACTTTTCTTTCTTTTTTGTTTTCAAAGAGGGTAGGATATTTCATATATATATAATTTATGATTTGTGGCGAAAGTGCCGCCGTGGTAACAGAATTCCCTAACATCCGTCCGACAATGTAAACAAGAATCTAACGTTAGCGGATTTTCCATGGTAAGAAGAAATTGTATGACAACGTTAGCTAACACGTTAGTCGCTACCATAACGTTAACTTAGTTAAATGTCCAGCACCTCTGTGGTCTAATAGCGGGGATGGTAGGGGGAAAACAACGTTTTGATTCCAAAAATCCTAAAAGAGGGACCAAGAATGGGTAAGGGCAATTCGACAAGTGTCATGTTGGCGCTGCTGCACGGTCAGACGCGCTGCTAATAATAGTCTCTTGGCGTAGGCTCACTAGGCTGCTGGTCCCATTGTTAGAAAGAACGCTGAACTTCCGCATTGTGATGTCGTCATTGTCCAGTCCTTCTTTTTCTGGTCATAGCTTCTTGTCAGGAAGCAGAAACAAGCTAGGCTACTGCGAAGCGAATCAACATGCATTATAGCCTACATTCATTGCACTACAGAAAACTAAACTAACCCTAGCTGTCCGGTACCAAAACATTTCCCGCAGGTAACGTTCTACACTACCGGGAAAAAAAAAAACTGCTGTGCAGAAACTCACTAGCTCGCTCGCTCGCTAGCTCGTAGCCCACACATGGAAGGTTGGAGTTACGCATCCGGCAATCCAGTGTTGAATAGCCTAACTGCTGTGCTTATGAACTCACTAGCTCGCTCGCTAGCTCGTACCCCACATATGGAAGGTTGGAGTTACGCATCCGGCAATCCAGTGTTGAATAGCCTAACGTTAAATGTATTTCATAGAATACAATAGCCCTATTTTAAAACTGTATTTCCATATTTTACTGATGCAAACTATTTAGGCTGTACTAGCTATTTAGGCTGTATGTCTTTCAGCTAGAATGTGTTTGCGTCTAGCCCATTGTGCATGTATGTCCATGTAGACTTGGTTAATTAATTTACATGCTTCTTCATGATCCATAGCTCAGGTGGTGCTGTCATTACACATTAAATACTGCTCATCTACAAACTCTTTTAATGTAATTGTGTGCTGTCTGTAATAGGATAACTGTTCTCATTCTTGTCAATAGAGGACGTTATGGTTAAGCGAATGTCTGCATACATTTCTTTGGAATGAATGTCTCTCTCCGTGTTTATCTTCATGCATTATTCATCATTAGTTAGCTATAAAAAATGTGATATCAGATCAAAAACGTCTACGACGTAAAAAAAGCCAAGTTACTCACGCATAGCCTACATAGCGCTGTCCATAAGTCCTTAATTCCAATTTGCAAAAACTAGGCCTGCCTTTAACAGTCTTGATATCAGAATGTGGCCAAGTTACAACTAACAATATTGCCTATCGTAGCTCACACTAAATAAACTAGCTCTATTCCAAAGCAATGCTATCCAAACTTTCCTAAATTATTTAATCCAACTTGGCCATGTGTTTCTTCATCTTACCATCTCAAGAGAATGTGGTCAATGAAACTATGTGCCACATCAATCTGTAAAATGAAAATAATTTATAGTGGAAATACTCTGATTCAGATGTGTTGCACTTAGAAATTAAACAGAAAAATTACTACACTATAGGGCATGTTTGAACAATTGTCTGCATCCACTGCTTTGGGTCTATGAAAAGCACAGAATGAATAAAATGTATTATTATTATAATTATTATTATGTATTTATTGATTTATTTTTTTGGATTTCTATGAAAACCTGTGTGGTCCTACAGAGCATAGATATCCTTGTGTTCACAAAATTCTGTTTGCAAATATCAGAAATACTATTATGTTAAGAAAATTGGTACTATTACTTATTTGCCACCATCTGTAAAAATGCTTTATGTACGCTATTTTCTAGGTAAAAATATTACTAATTTTTCTCTGCATTTATATATTCATCACCCCTTTCTCTATTGTACATTATGTTTCTTCATATAAATGTCTGTTTGTGAATAGTAAAGAATTCTGTAGCAGCAGTTAACATTTTAAAACCTGTACATTTTCTAAAGTAAACTTGCCAACAAAGTACAACCATATCCTTTCTGGAGTGTAATTATTCATCAACTGTTAAAAACATTCATTGAAATCATATGTTGTTCCATGAGGCACAATCTCTTCACATGCAAAGATGAAGAAACACAGGGCCAAGTTGCATTAAATAATTTAGGAAAGTTTGGATAGCATTGCTTTGGAATAGAGCTAGTTTATTTACTGTGAGCTACGATAGGCAATATTGTTAGTTGTAACTTGGCCACATTTCGATATCAAGACTTTTAAAGGCAGGCCTAGTTTTTGCAAGTTGGAATTAAGAACTTATGGACAGCGCTATGTAGGCTATGCGTGAGTAACTTGGCTTTTTTTTACGTCGTAGATGTTTTTGATCTGATAGTTATTTACTGTATATAGCAGAGGGGGAGTCTGGATCTCGTGGTCTTGGTCTCAAGACCTCTCGAGACCACAGAAATGGGGGGGGGGGGGGGGGGGGGTTTGGTCTGAATCTGAATCTTGAGGCGTTTGGTCTTCGTTCCAACTTTGGTATGTAGTACATGAAGTTTCAAAACCTAATGCTAATCTAAGATGGATTTTCTTCTAATGCTTAATCTTTTCTATGCCTGAAGATAACAGATAATAAGTAATAAATTAAATGTTATTCCAGAGGCTTTACATCTCACAGGTAAGCTTGGCCATATCCAGGCAAGTATAAATTTAATTTGGGCAAGTAGACTTTTTACCAGCTTGTCTGCGCAAAACAAAAACCCTTCAAATTAAAGTTTAAATGGGTTCACTTATTTAGAACAACATAAAAGCTGCTCCTTTTGTACTTTACTGAAATTTTTTTCATGATAATATCTCATTAGTAAAGGTCCTTTTTAAACTGTTGTCATGGTTATACCGCAATGCTACAACTATTATCCCAGGGTGCATTTGTGCATGGACTGCGCAGACCAGGCAGGTGAGCTAATGGCAGTGTAATACAGCAGTGCAAGTGAGCTAACGGCAGTGTAATCTCTTTCCTCCTTTCTTATTTTTCCATTCTTCCCCCTCCCCCTCCCTCCTTCCCTCTCTCCCTCCTTCCCTGTCCCTCCTTCCTTCTATCCCTCCTTCCCTGTCCCTCCTTCCTTCTATCTCCCTCCCTCTCCTTCCCTCCATCCTTCTATCTCCCTCCCTCTCCCTCCCTCCATCCTTCTATCTCCCTCCCTCTTTCTCTCCCTCCTTCTCTCTCTCTCCCTCTCCAGTTCCAGCTCCACTCAGCAGCACCTGAAGAATGTGTACGCCAGCCTCTCCCTGTGCATGCTGGTGGCGGCCGCCGGCTCCTACGTCCACGTGGTCACGCGGCTCTTCCAGGTAAACTGGCCCATAAGGACCTGTGTTCAGGAAGCATCTCGAAATAGCAGCGCTGTTCCGGGGCAAGGTTCCCCTGTCCAAATCCTTACCTTATCTGTGAAGGGCAAAAGTAACTGAACTGAATATATGAAATATATGAAGGGCAAGGGCAAAACTGTGCAGCTCAACTGACAAACCGATCGACCAGTGGGAGTCACTAGTGAGCGATGAAATGCTGGCTGAAACCCTCCCATCCCCAATCCCCAATCGTCCACTCCAAGCAAGAAGGGACACATCTAGTCGCTGAACTAAAGACCAGGGTCCCCAGCCCTGAGAGCTAATCTTGTTCTCATTGCTTCGCCAGGGGCGATGTCACATTCCTTAGCGGTGGTTCAAACTCGCGCCTCTGCTCTGTGCCGTGTAAGCGAGCGGTTGAATTTGATTGCGCGCCATGATGCCATCGCTCTGTGTTTGCCGACGTCAGGGCGGGCTCCTGAGCCTCCTCGGCTCCCTGGGAATGATGGCCTGGCTCGCCATGACGCCACACAACCAGGAGACGGAGAAGCAGCGACTCGGAATCCTGGCGGGATTTGCCTTCTTCACAGGTAAAGATGCCCCGCTCAGCTCCTCGCACCCGCTCTCACCCCGCACCCTCCGTCGACAGAGACATTCCTTTGAAGAGTGGGTTTTTTGGAATGTTTTTTCAAAATTCTAAGTCAGTGTTTTGGAAGTCCATTGCTTTCAATAGAGACCTGTCACCCACGTCACAATATGGTTGGACAAGCACACTTGTTTACACCAACCGCCATGTTGGAAGACCAAACGCCGGTTTCAATATAACGTTAAGCAAACCAGATTTATATCACATTTAATCTGGAGGGTTGCTTGATGAAGCAGGGATGAAGCAGGATTACTGAGTTAACGTTAGCTGGATAACTGCACTGAGTAAGACCTGGAACCCTCCCAAATCTGGAACATGGACTGAGGTAAAAAGGAGCTGTTCCGAGTTTTATTCAGTTATCCAGCTACTACTAACTCTGTAATCCTGCTTCATAGTATACCACCTTGGTAAGTAAACTGCTTGTGCAGTTTATATCGTTAGTGCAGCCAAGAGATTCGTAACATGTTGTTAGGAACCCGCTTCTTTCCAAATAATCCAAGTCAGGACAATGCAGGAACTCACTCACACAACAAACACTTTACAAGAGTATAAGTAAAAGTTTATTGCAAATCACACCGGCCAGCGGGAAGATCACCAAGACACAGCACAAATTGCGGTCCAGCAACCTTCGATGCACTGGTCATCTAGCCAAGCTTATATACCCTCGGAGGCCTTGAGCTTGACGCACGTTTACATCATTGGTAAGGGCCTATCTGCTCTGCCCCCCTCCCCAGTCCCACAATTTACACCCCAGGCACCAACGGCCAGCCCTCTCCTGCTATTCTAAATCATTTTTTAACACACACATGTCTAACTAGGCTTGCAAGGCAAAAACTGTGAACCCATCAATGTTAAAGTATTAACGGTACAGTACTTCAGCAATAAAACATTTTAGCTAGACAGATATAAGGCAAATCAGTTCAACACGTAAAGTACATTTATCGTTACTTTCAATTTGGAGCATAATATCGTTTACATCAGGAGTGTCCAATCTTATCCGAAAAGGGCCAGTGTGGGTGCAGGTTTTTGTTTTAGCCCAGCACTCAGGCACCTGATTCTACTTTGCAAGGTCTTGATTGAAGCCCATGATTAGTTCATTAGTTGAATCAGGTGTTTTATTGCTGGGCTAAAGCAAAAACCTGCACCCACACCGGGACTTATCGGATAAGATTGGACACCCCTGGTTTACATTTTCTTTTCGCCCTCTTCTCTACATCGTCCCCCCATAGAAGGGAGTATGTTAAATTGGACAATTTAACATAAACTTAAATAAAGTCATATTTAATATTTGGTTGCATATGCTTTGCATGCCATGACTTTCTGATGGCTGGAACAGTATGGAACACATGGCTGATAAAATGGCTGTAAGTCATCAAGGGTCTGAGGTATCAAACGAGCCTCAAACCATCACTCTGCTGCCAGATATGCAGTAGATCTGGATGGATCACTTGAAGGGTGCTTTCACAACTGTCGTGTTTGGTACGGTTTAATCGTACCCTGCAGCGTTTACCCCTTTACTTCGGTACATTTTGGCAGTTGAGAATGCACACAAACACCCGATGACCTGCGAGAGGTGGAATCAGGCGGCTTCCAAGTGAACCCTGAAGCGGTTCGATTGAAGTGAGAACACAATTTGACCCAATTGCAGGAAGGGATCCTAACATGCTATGCATTTTGGTCGAAAACATGCAGTTTCATGAACTAACACAAATTTCTCTTTGATGAATTATTATGATTACTATTACGCATCAGATCTAGCCTCCGATAGTAGGCTACCACCGCCTGTATACGTATAATTAGCCCATTTTAATTTGTGTAGTCTGAGTAGTCTACTAGATAAATTGTATGTTATTAATGCATCTGTAAGGAATAGTGTATAACATTACCTGCATAGACATTCTTTGTGGATTCATTTGTCAAGACTGTACGGAACAGGTCATAATATCGGCACATCACATACAGCCTTCCCTGCTCATATCTGCGTCTGATGGCAGCACATTTGCCTTGGAATGTACCTTGTGTAATTGCATACATGTTTACCACCCAGAGTCTTGACAGTCTATCCCAATTATCCTCCCCATAACTCTACGTTTGGTAAGAACACTGAGGGCGGATAACGGCTATAAATGCAACAACAAAGCGGGTTTTTGTGATTTTCTGTAGGTGTAGAAGTTTTTTTTTTTGTGTGTAGACTGCTCTCTCAATTCCTGACCAATGAACGAACGACATTTGCAAACACATACAAATCCTGGTCTGCTTGGTTTGGAGCAGTGTGGACCAACGAAAAAACAATAAATGAAAATGTATCAACATGACACTGGTTTGGATTAAGCAACCGGACTATTCGGTGAGAAAGCGCCCCAAGGAGTATTTCTCCGAAATCATTTTCCAATTGGGACTCCGTTTGGAAATATACAGAGAGAAGAAAAACATTAAAGTGATCCATCCAGATCTACTGCATATCTGGCAGCAGAGTGATGGTTTGAGGCTCGTTTGATACCACAGACCCTTGATGACTTACAGCCATTTAGCCAACCGTGGGTTCCATACTTTACAGCTTATCTAGTCCCCCAATCAATGCTTAATTTCAGTTGAGAGGGGTGATGAAGGTAAATTATGGGTAAAAAGCACATTAATGGTGAGAACGCCCTGATCAGCGGTCGAGGTGCTGACGTGTGTTTTTCCCTCCTCTTGTATTGCGTTAGGTGTCGGGCTGGGGCCTACTATGGACTATGTGATTGCCATTAACCCAAGGTAAGACCCTTCTTCCCAGCAGTGTGAAATCACTGGCTTTAAGGTCATTGTTGATGATTGTTATTATTATTATTATGTTAAACAACATATTTTAGTTATTTTACAGTGGGGAAACGTACTATTATTCTATTGCTATTACATGAATATAAGGTATTGTTCTGTTTCTACTCTCTCTCTTTCGCTCTGCCTCTCTCTCCCCGCTGTCTGTCTCTCCCCCCTCTCTTTCTTACCCTCTTTCTTTCTCTCCCTCTCTCCTTCTCTCCCTCTCTCTCTCTTTCTCTCTCTCCAGCATCATCGTGACAGCGTTCCTGGCCACCTCCGTCATCTTTGTGTGCTTCACGCTCAGCGCGCTCTATGCCCGCCGCAGGGCTTACCTCTTCCTGGGAGGTGAGACGAGGCTTAAATTTAGCTCTACACATTTAACTTCAGCGCTCCTTAAGGTCTGGGACAATGGCAGTGAGATATGCCGGTGTTGTGCGCCGGTGAGAGACGGTGTTGTGTGCAGGGGAGAGACGGTGTTGTGTGCAGGGGAGAGACGGTGTTGTGAGACGGTGTTGTGTGCCGGTGAGAGACGGTGTTGTGAGACGGTGAGAGGCGGTGTTGTGTGCCGAGGAGGGGCGGTGTTGTGTGCCGGGGAGAGGCGTTGTTGTGTGCCGGTGAGAGACGGTGTTGTGAGACGGTGTTGTGTGCCGGGGAGAGGCGTTGTTGTGTGCCGGTGAGAGACGGTGTTGTGAGACGGTGTTGTGTGCCGAGGAGAGGCGGTGTTGTGTGCCGGTGAGAGACGGTGTTGTGTGCCGGTGAGAGACGGTGTTGTGAGACGGTGTTGTGTGCCGAGGAGAGGCGGTGTTGTGTGCCGGTGAGAGACGGTGTTGTGAGACGGTGTTGTGTGCCGGGGAGAGGCGTTGTTGTGCGCCGGTGTTGTGTGCCGGTGTTGTGTGCCGAGGAGAGGCGTGTTGTGTGCCGGTGAGAGACGGTGTTGAGAGACGGTGTTGTGTGCCGGGGAGAGGCGTTGTGTGCCGGTGAGAGACGGTGTTGTGAGACGGTGTTGTGTGCCGGTGAGAGACGGTGTCGTGCGCCAGTGTTGTGTGCCGAGGAGAGGCGGTGTTGTGCACCGGTGAGAGACGGTGTTGTGTGCCGGGGAGAGGCGTTGTTGTGTGCCGGTGAGAGACGGTGTTGTGTGCCGGGGAGAGGCGGTGTTGTGTGCCGGTGAGAGACGGTGTTGTGTGCCGGTGAGAGACGGTGTTGTGCGCCGGTGAGAGACGGTGTTGTGCGCCGGTGAGAGACGGTGTTGTGTGCCGGGGAGAGGCGTTGTTGTGTGCCGGTGAGAGACGGTGTTGTGTGCCAGTGAGAGTCGCTGTTGTGTGCCGGTGAGAGACGGTGTTGTGTGCCGGTGAGAGACGGTGTTGTGTGCCGGTGAGAGGCGGTGTTGTGTGCCGGTGAGAGACGGTGTTGTTGAGGGAGCATGGGTGATGTTTTTTTTAACGGACGGCGATCACTGTCCTTCTAGGCACGCTGATGTCCGCGCTCTCCATCCTGCTTCTGGTGTCCCTCATCAACATGTTCATGGGGTCCATGATGCTCTTTAAGGTGAGTGTGAGAGTGTTGTTCTCAGAGATTTGGCGGTTCTCAGTGCCACACGTCAGAACCTTTGGCTGCGGTGTGGTGGCCCACTGTACCAGCCGTACTTTTAGCCACAAATCAAAAAGCTTTTGAGTGTGCAACTTTTTCTCACAAATGGGGGCATTTAAAATACCATTTAGGAGCACACTCCCGTGCAGAACGGTGCACTCATCCGACAATTTCAGTAAGTAACCCGGAAGTAAAAACGTAAAAGAGCGTATATGCATGTCTATGGTACAAGACGGGTTCATATTACAAACTAATAATTCTATCTTCATTCATAATCTACACTTTGTAACAATAATCATGTTAACTGATTGATATTCTCAATAAAAAATTTAAAAAATATTACAAACTTCTTCCTCACTAGTTTGGAGAGAGTTTTGCGGGATTTCTTTCGCACACTGCTTGCAAAGTGAGGGGACAGGGCACATAGTAGACAGGGGTCTGTGTGGACAGGTGACAGTGGACAGGGAACAGGGGTCATATTCGGACACAGCCCTTCTGTTTGGTTGTGCCTAGTTCTTAATGCCTTAGCGGCACGGGGGACCTGTAGGTATGGAGAGGAAACCGTGCCACAATGAAATTCAATCACAAACGGGACGAGGGGGGAAAACAATCGCCACAACGTATTGTTTTACAGTGAGCAGCACGAAGAAATAGTGCCATGTTGAAATGCAATGCATTGCTTTTCACTGTGGACGTGAAGAGAACGTGCCACAATGAAAATCAAAATAATCATTTCATTGATTTGCATCTTGTTCAACTGCCATCCAGAAAAACAATTAGAAGGGATTACATTACACATAATTGAATGATGAAATCGTGCCATACCACACCGAAATGCAAAGTGCCTCTATTTAATTTTCTTTAAGTCAATGCAGATATCGTGCCACTTGTAAATGTAATCACTATTCAATCACGAGCTCTCTAGCAAACGGGGGCGTGGTTGAGCAAAACAGACACGGATAGTCGCTCACAATCTGATCGATGCCATGTATTTCCACACCCGTACAGTTCTCCACGGTTATTGCCAAAGGCTCATTTAAAAATGTCTTTTCGGGAAATATTTTCAGGAGAATTAGCCTCTTTGCTCCAGCAGGTAGAAAGTGATGCTGTAAGTGAAGATTTCCTTATTTACAAAGTAGAGTGGCTCCTAGAGCAAATACAACAGGTGGAGGCTGTAACTGGCTGAACTTAATTCAACTTCCATATAGCCTACACTTTATGTGGCCATCACTATATCATAAAGATACTTTCTTAACACTGCACATGTTTTTAGTCACCACATTGCATTATAACAAGAATGAGATAAACAATGAATCATTAATATTTTTTGTATGTTTAGGCTAGGGGTTGAACGGCCGCATTCGCACATGTAAACTGTTTTCACACTTACAATATTATCACACTTATTAACACCCTATAATTACTTTAATTTACAATCTGGATGAATAATTGGCGGTCATATTTTCATTACAAACTTTCATTGTCGTGCTTGTGTGTATCTCTTGCGGTCACCTAACGGTATGCATTTGTAGCCTCATTTATTTTCATTTTTCATTGATTAAATGTGTTTCTTCATTTGTGATTATTTTGATCTAAATAAAGGTGCTTGAAATTATTAAATTGTATTGTTTTATTTCAATAATAAATAACAAACGAATAAAAACTAATAATAATAAAAACTTTAGGGAGATGTCGGCAGCATGTGTTTCCTCCACTCGCTTTCGGTTAGTAATCTGTTACAGTTGTTGCTACTTCATCTGCTGTGTTTAGATAGATCAGAATACACATTACCAAACGAAAAGTAGTAGGCTAAAGAATAAATTTGATGCGCACGTGAGAAGAGGAAGGTATACGAGAAGCAGTTCGTGCGAAACGGGCGCTTCCGTGAGAAACATCGCATAGTGCACATGCGTTTGTTTGCATTATCTAAACAAATTATAATACATACAACAGTGCATAACTGACAGCACCTCTTTATAACGACGGCACCTCTTCATAACAACGCAGACAACTGCAGAGATAATTTCATTAAAATTTTTCAAATAATCAACTGAATTAATTTTTATGCGTGTCCAAAACCAAAATCCTATTTTTAGAAGTGGGAGCGCCGCTTCTGTTTCTGTTACATTGTTGAAACTATTCTATTTGTTGCTAAAGTGTTGTCTGGCTGAATACAGATGTAGATACCAAACTATAATCTTGCATTGTCATGTGCTTCAGTGTGTCTTTAGAGATATGTGAACATCGTAGTGCACGCTTTCTTCACGGGCCGACGCAGACTGCCCCTACGGGCAGTGCGACATTTCCGTATAGTGAAACTAGATATGAAAGTAGACTATTTCAAACTGCTAAAACGAACTACTAAAACTGCTTGAGCCACGAGAGTGAGTGTGATTGATTGAGCCACGTATGGCCCAGACGGAGTCTAGCCACCACCACCCCATCCCGCCTACTACCCCTCACAGCCCTTGCAGTCCCCACCGTCCGTTGAACCCTATACAAGTGTCTCCCCTTACTCTCACCATCCCATAAGGCCTGCCACTGTGACTGCACCGCCCGCCGGAGTACAAAGCCTTCCGCTGGTTAGCGCGTATGGCAACCCCCTGATGGCAACGCCTGTCCTGATCGGCTCGATCAGATCTTGAGCAACTATCCGTGTATGTTTTCCTCAACCACGCCCCCGTTTGCTAGAGAGCTGTGATTGGACAATGATTACATTTTCAACTTGCATGATTTCAGCATAGTACTTCCCGAAAATGAAATAGATGCACTTTGCATTTCGGTGTGGTATGGCACGATTTCATCATTCAATTATGTGTAATGTAATCCCTTCTAATTGTTTTTCTGGATGGCAGTTGAACAAGATGCAAATCAATGAAATGATAATTTTGATTTTCATTGTGGCACGTTCTCTTCACGTCCACAGTGAAAAGCAATGCATTGCATTTCAACATGGCACTATTTCTTCGTGCTGCTCACTGTAAAACAATACGTTGTGGCGATTGTTTTCCCCCCTCGTCCCGTTTGTGATTGAATTTCATTGTGGCACGGTTTCCTCTCCATACGTAGGCGGGGTTTGCCTAACATGGGTGTGTCCTCTCCTCACAGGCACACCTGTACCTGGGGCTGGCTGTGATGTGTGGGTTTGTGCTGTTCGACACCCAGCTCATCATCGAGAAGGCGGAGCTGGGCGATAAGGACTACATCTGGTAAGCACTCTTCCGGAATGCGAAACGCTCAAATCTGGACAGTGCCGGCGCTGCCTGCGACCGGCAGGCCCGTGGGAATGGGAGGGTTGCAGTCGGCTTGGACGACAGCGTCTTGTCGAGCACCTTGATTGGGTGCCCGCAAGTTTAGCCGCACGGGAAGCATCTTCCTCGACATCACACACTTCAGAGGAGAGCATGTGCTCGTCTGCGTCCCCCTGGATCAGTAGCAGAGGTTGCAGCAATGAGCATTTATAGAAACACGAACGGGTAGCCATCAAATGCGCTGAAGTCAAGTGTGAGTTACTACAGAACAGTTTGGTAATTCGCCATTTGTTTTTCCTCTTTGAACACTGAGAGACCTCTAGTGGCAAAAGAAAGTCTGTGGAAAAGAAAATGGAAACACCTGGGGCCTTATTTATTAAGACCTTTAGCGGGTGCAAAACCAATCACATGACCAATGATTGGTGCAAAACAAATACCATGACCAATAATTGGCAGGAGGAAGAGGGGAACTTTTTGTCTTTTACAACCCCAAAACTGGGGAAGTTTGAAACCATAAGCAAAGGAGCTATCTATCATAACTGTGTTAAGGTTTGACACTTACGCTCGTTGGCAAGGATGAAGTCATCGAGGTGGACAGAGTTTTTTGGCCCAGGTATTTCCCCAAAAGGCTGCTGGCAGTCCCTGTATAAGCTGCCCGTTGAAAAACGGACAGCGGACCTCCAGTGGAGGGTAGTCGACGGGGCAATAGCTACGAACAGACATCTGGCGCACCTGGATCCTAATACTGGGCAAGAGTGCCCTTTCTGTTTAGAAATAGAGTCTGTGTCACACTTATTTATTGAGTGCCTAATGTTATGAACGCCTTTCCTCCTAGATTAGCTATAGATGAATTAGCGGTATTTCCCGTTATGTCTAAAGTCGGTAGTTCTAATTCTAATTACGTTAGAGTATTACATCCATCATTATTGGCAATGGGCGGAAGGGGGTGTGTGTGTGGTCAGGTGGTCTCACCTGTGGCATTACATTACATTCATTTAGCAGACGCTTTTATCCAAAGCGACGTACAGTAAGTGCATACTGAGACATCATCAAGATCACTACAGAACAGACAAAGCACATCCTTCCCATAATGTAGCAGCTATCCCTAGCAATGAGCGTCGACTGTAGTTCACAGTAAGCTGTGGGCAAATCAGCAACACCCCACTTCCATTCCAAATACTATTATAAACTATAATAAACAGACAGGAGAACACAGGGAACTAGTAAACAGGGAACTGATATTCCTAGGTGAGGATATCAGTTAAGGTGGAGTCTGAAGAGGTGTGTCTTCAGGCCTCGACGGAATGCAGGCAGGGTTGGAGTAGAACGTAGGGGAATGGGAAGTTCATTCCACCACTGAGGAGCTAATGTGGAAAAACTCCGCAGTCGGGACAAGCGAGAGCCTTTGACACGGAGGGGGGGAAGGTGCCAGTCGCCCTGCTGTAGAAGAGCGAAGTGGTCGAGCAGGAACATAGTTCTGGATTAAGTCCTGCAGGTAGGCGGGGCCTGTCCTATTGGCTGCAGTGTAGGCCACGGTCAGAACTTTGAACCTGATCCTGGCTGCAACTGGCAGCCAGTGGAGAGACCTCAGCAGGGGGGTTACATGGGAAAATTTCGGGAGGTTGAGCACAAGCCGGGCAGCCGCATTCTGGATCAGTTGAAGAGGCAGAATGGTGCAGGCCGGTAGGCTTGCGAGCAGGGAGTTGCAGTAGTCCAGGCGTGAGGTGACCATGGTCTGGACAAGAAGCTGGGTGGAGTAGGTGGTCAGGTACGGTCGAATCCTCCTGATGTTGTACAGGAGGAACCTGCAGGACCGAGCCGTCGCCCTGATGTGCTCTTTGAAGTCCAGCCGGTCGTCCAGGACCACCCTCAGGTTCCTTGCAGAGCGGGAGGCAGCCATCAACGGTGATGGAGGCAGGTGAGAGTGAGAGGTGAGAGTATTTTAAGGTGGCTGCCGGGATGTTCGCGAGAGTGGATTTGTGCGAGGGTCACCAAAAGAGGCCGAGAAGAGGATTGACACACACACAGCAGATTGTCTTAAGAGAAATAACTAAAACTTGAACAAATAAAAGAAACGAGAAGGAGCTGGTCGCTATCCGGAGCGAAGATTGCGCTGGTCCTGTCTTGGTGGGAATTATCGAGGGGAGATCATACTGTCCTACAGCCACACTCTTCAGCCCATTGCCTGCGAGCTGAGTTTGTGAGCCGTGAATGAGAAGGGAAGCGATTATCTGGGTGAGTCTGTTTGTAATAAAACCCCTAGACATTCGAGTACCTTGATTTTTATATTTGGGAAGACTCGCCCATGATAAGGTGGAGGGCTCGCGTCCGGGATCTGAACGTTTAATTCGCTATATAGTTATGCTTTTGGTAGCATTGTAGATAGTGAGTTTTGAGTAGTTTGATGGAGAATTTATAATTCCTTTGTGTATTGTCATTAGCTATTTTCCAGTCAAGCAATTCCTTGCGTGAATTAAGGGACGCCTAGGTGTTTTCACCTGCTAAATGGCCGGTGCGTGCCAGTGTAGTTAAGATAACGTTAGTATAGGGCGCACTCGGATCCGAAGAACACGATTAGCGTGTAGGCGTTCGGATTCGCACTAAGGAATTGATTGTGTGGTTGGAGTGAAATATTTAAACTTCATAGCCAGAGAGCAGTGAAGTGGGTAGCCTATCGGGTTACACTGTTCCCGCATATAGTATTGGTTAATCTGTAGTGACACGCCGCATTGTAGTAAGCCCTTTTGAAGGGGTAGCTTCTGTCATTTGGTTAAAATAAAAAAAATAAAAGTTTTGACTAGTGAGTGCGCGGTGCGCTGTGTCATGCAGGATTCCAATCGTGCGGAAATCAGCTGAATAACTAGGTAGCTTGGTATGCATAAACTTGGATAAACTTGGCAGTTCTGTTAAGGTTATTGTTGTAGTATAGCCTATCACTATCGCGTGTGGTAATTTTGGTGTTTGGAACTTTGGCAGAGTGGTATTGCACCATTTCCTCCCTCTTTTGGCCTGTAGCCGTTGTACAGTAGCTGATCATGGTGTAATGTTCCTTTTGGGACCTTTTGTGGTGCCTAGAGTGTGCTTATAATTCCCATTGCTAGGGAAGAGCTGTGTATTGGTGGAGCTGACACGGGCTACATCTTAGGCAGTGGTTATTTTGTGATTCTTATTTTGTCTATTCAGCAAAAAATTTGAGGTCCCCTGCTATATAGACTGGACCGGTTAGTGAATGAGAGGTAGCTAACTGGACGTTACAGTTAACCCAAATAATAGTCATTCGCTGTCTTTGGGTAATAGTCATTCACTGTCTTCAGTATATGATCTCAGGGTGTGTTCTCCTGGTTTTGGTGGTGACGTGTTCTGCCTTGTTATAGTGCTGATCTTAGTAAGCAGGAGTTAGGTGAGATATTGTGTGGTCCCTACGCATTCTGTGGTCTCTGTCCTTGGTGTGCTGGTGGGGAATAATTTCCTTTATATTTTTGAGATGCCGGGCCAGGACGAGTTAGAGTCTGTAGAGGAGGAGGTTAGCCTGTTTCCTGCACGCCGTCAGTTCCGACATCTCACTAAGGAGCAGCTGGAAGGTTTAGCTGAGGAGCATGAGGTGACGGTGCCGGATAATACTAAAAAGCCTGCTCTGATAAAACTCCTCATGGCCGAGTTAGAGCTAGAGGATATTTGGGCAGGTGAGGAGAAGGGAGAGGCCCGTGAGGCAGAACAGGCAGAGCGTGAGGCAGAACGGTCATCTAGGATGCAGCTAGCTAAGTTGTAGGTGGAGCGTGCTAAGGCTGTCCACGGACCAGCCCTGACCTCCCGTTTTGATGTGAGCCAGGCACGCCATTTTATGCCTAAGTTTCGCAAGGAAGATGCAGATACCTTCTTTGAGGCTTTTGAAATTGTGGCTAGGGAAATGGAATGGCCGGACGCCAAATGGGCTCTGCTCGTCCAAAGTAGCCTTGCGGGAAAAGCACAGGTTGCTTTTGCCGCGTTGGACCCTCGTGTGGGACTTAACTATGAAGAACTTAAGAAAGCTGTATTAGCAGCCTATGGGGGCGTGCCTGAGTCCTACCACCAGAGGTTTAGAAACCTGAAGCGGAGGAATGGTGAGTCATACCTTGATGTGGGTCGGCGGTTGAGCATCGCTTTTGACCGATGTCTAGCCGCTGGTAAGGTTTTTGACTACTCTGAGCTTAGGGAGCTCATGTTGGTTGAGCAATTTAAGAACAGTGTTCCCCGCGAAGTGGAGGTTTATCTTAGTGAACGCCAGGTAAACAAGCTGGTTGAGGCATCACAAATGGTAGGTGCTTTTGAGGTCATTCATGCTGAGCCCTCAGGGAAAAGCCGCCCCAACGGTGGGCGCCATGATGGGCATCGGAACAAGGAGGTCTCGGGGGGAGGTAGACCCCCTCCTAATAAGGCTAATTTAGGGGAGCGACCCTCGTCACGGTGGTCCGCTCCCGATAGAAGGTCTGGCCCTGGCTTTGACTCTCGTTCTGACATAGTGTGTCATTATTGTCATGTGCGCGGGCATGTGAAGTCTCGTTGCCCAGTCTTGGCTAAGAAGGAGGGCCGAGACAAGGCTGTAGCACTGGTAATGTCTAGTACTGGTGGTCCTGTAGTCCCTCCCCCAGTTTATGATGCTTTTACCTCGGTGGGAACAGTGTCAGTGTCACAGGGGACGGTGGAAGTGCCAGTTACTATCTTGAGGGATACTGGGGCTGCCCAGTCCCTGCTTTTGCAAGGGGTTTTGGATTTGCCAGCATCTACCTACCAGTAGGCCTCAGCCTTGATTGAGGGCCTAGGAGGCCAATATGGGGTGGTCCCTTTGCATACCGTATATTTAAGGTCTAATGTGGTTAGTGGCCTGGTGACTGTGGGAGTGGTCATGTCCTTGCCAGTGAAAGGAATTAGTTTGTTGTTGGGAAATGATTTAGCCGGGGCCCAAGTTTGTGTGACTCCGGTGGTCTCATCCGTGCCTCGGGAGACCCCTGAAACTCAGGCATTGGAGAAGGAATACCCGGAGGTATTTACCGCTTGCGTTGTGACGTGCTCTCAGACTCGTGCGGGGAAGAGTTCCCCTGCTATCTCTGAGGAGGTGGTGGTATGCCCTGACTCTGTGACTCCCCCTGCTGTGGTGCCGGAGCCGGGGGCGCCCCCTGTAGACTTGGAGGAGTCGGTGGAGTTAGCTGACATGGTTTTCGCCCGCGCGGTTGGGACGTCTGAGCCCTCCCATTTCACTCGGGAGGCCCTTGTGCGGGAGCAGCATCAGGATGGCACGCTGGCCGCTTTGTGGAAGGAGGCTGTCACAGAAGAGGAGAGTCAAGATGTAGCGGCAGGAGTTTATGTGCAGGATGATGTGCTGATGTGTAAGTGGCGGCCAGTTGACCGCCCCGCCAATGAGGATTGGTGGGTGCGAAGTCAAGTGGTGGTGCCACTTAAATTTCGGGAGGAGGTAATGCAGCTGGCTCATGCGACCCCCATGGCTGGGCACCTGGGGGTCCGCAAAACTCTTGAGCGGATATTGCGTCATTTTTACTGACCCCAGGTCCGCAAGGACGTGGTCCATTTTTGTAGGTCCTGCCATGATTGTCAGGTGGCGGGCAAGGCAGGGCACCGAATTCCCGTCGCCCCACTTCAGCCACTTCCGGTGGTGGAGGAACCATTTACCCGTGTCATGATCGACTGTGTGGGACCTTTGCCTCGAACAAAAAAAGGCAATGAATATTTGTTAACGTTGCTGGATGTGGCTACCCGGTTTCCTGAGGCGGTGCCCTTGCGGAATATTAAGGCCCGCACCATTATTGAGGCATTAGTTATCTTCTTTTCTAGAGTAGGTCTGCCAGTGGAGGTCCAGGTACTAATTTCACGTCTGGTGTATTCCAAGAAGTTATGTGTGAGTTAGGTATTAAGCAGGTGGTGCCCTCCGCTTACCACCCCCAGTCTCAGGGTGCCATTGAGCGGTGTCATCAAACCCTGAAGTCCATGGTGCGCACATACTGTGGGGACTGCCCTCATGATTGGGATGTGGCAATGCCCTTGTTGTTGTTTGCGATTCGTGATGCAGTAAATGAGTCAACGGGGTTTAGCCCCTTCGAGTTGGTGTATGGGCACGAGGTCCGTAGTCCATTGCGGATGGTTAAAGAACGGCTGGTGACGTGTCAGGTAAAAGGGGATGTCCTTCAATATGTGGCAACTTTCAAAGCTCGGCTAGGAGCTGCATGGCAGGTGGCTTGTAACAACTTAGCCGGTGCTAAGGAGCGCATGAAGAGCCAGTTTGATAGGAAAGCTGTCTCACAGTCTTTTGCCGTGGGAGACAGGGTGCTGATGTTGCTGCCGGTAGGCGGTGAGAAACTGAGCACTCGCTTTTGTGGCCCATATGCAGTTTTAAGGAAAGTGGGGGCGAACAACTATGTTCTTAGTACGCCTGAGCGGCGGCAAAAGACTCGGTTGTGTCACATCAATTTGCTAAAGGCGTATGTAGACCATGTGTCAACTACTGCGGTCTGTTGTGTGGCAGTGGTGCTGCCACAATCAGAGGATGAGGGTGAGAATTTGTACAAACTGCCAGAACCGGTCAGTGCCCGGGTAGAGAACACCCGTGCGCTAGAGCAGCTGGGGAAGCAGTTGTCACATCTTACTGCAGTTCAGAGGCAGGATGTGCTGGAATTTGTGGCTTCTCACCCAGTGCTGTTTAAGGATGGGCCATGGCTTACCCCATTAGCCATTCACGATGTGGAGACGGCGAGTGCGGAGGCTATAAAACAGCATCCCTACCGTTTTCCTCCCCATAAGAAAAAGCAGGTGGCTAAGGAAGTGGCCTACATGTTAGAGATTGGAGCCATTGAGCCGGGGTCTAGTGCTTGGAGCTCCCCAGTGGTCTTGATTCCTAAAGGAGATGGCTCCTCCCGGTTGTGTATTGATTATCGCAAAGTGAATGCGGTAACCAAAACTGATGCGTATCCCATTCCACGCCTTGAAGACTGTATTGACCGGATTGGCCAGGCCCAGTTCGTGTCAAAGTTCGACCTTCTGAAAGGTTATTGGCAGGTCCCTTTATCGGCTCGTGCACAGGAGGTGTCGGCCTTTGTCACACATGATTCATTGTATCGGTGTCGCGTTCTCCCATTTGGGATGAAAAACGCACCCGCTACTTTCCAGCGGTTAATGAACCAGGTGACCGAAGGTCTGGACCATGTTGTTACCTACATTGATGATGTAGTGGTATATAGCGAGACATGGCTGGGTCATCTTGTACACATTCAAGAGCTGTTTGAGCGCTTGGAGACAGCTCAGTTGGTGGTGAACCTTCCAAAATGTGAATTTGGCAAGGGGCAGGTAACTTACTTCGGGCATCAGGTGGGGCGTGGGGCAGTGTTGCCTCGGACTGCAAAGGTCCAAGCCATTGTGGATCTCCCCACACCTACCACTCGCCGGCAATTGATGAGGGTGTTGGGTATGTGTGGCTTTTATCGTCGGTTTGTGCCGAATTTCGCTGCTGTGACCACACCTTTGACGAATCTGCTGCGAAAAGGGGTCAAGTGGGACTGGTCGCCAAACTGTCAAAAGGCACTGGACCAAGTTAAAGCAATCCTCTCCTGCGAACCAGTGCTGCAAGCACCAGATTTTTCTTGTCCTTTTGCCCTGGCGGTGGATGCATGCGATGTAGGCATCGGCGCAGTCCTCCTTCAGGCCGATGGTGCTGGTGTGGAGAAGCCTGTGGCTTACTTTTCCAAAAAGCTGAATAAACATCAAAAGGCTTATTCGACCATCGAAAAGGAAGCGCTGGCTTTAGTTCTGGCGGTGCAACATTTTGAAGTTTACGTGTCGAGTGTGGGAGGCGATGTGGTGGTCTACTCAGATCACAACCCCTTAGCTTTTCTCGCAAAGTTTCAGGTGTCCAATGCCCGAGTGTTTCGCTGGAGCCTAATACTTCAGCCATATAGTCTGACGATTAAACATATTGCCGGCAAAGATAACGTCATTGCAGGCGCTTTGTCGCGGGGTTGATGCGTATAATTTCTATCCATGAATTGAGTTGCTGCTCGTCTAGGAGAGGCCTATTTACATGTGCTCTGGGTAGTTAGGGTTTAGAGTTCACCTCCCCTGCTATTTTGGTTTCTGGGAAAACAGAGTGGGACTAAAGGTGCCGTAGTATTTGGCGGTTTTTGTAAATATTTTATTATAGATGTGCAGTGTGCATGAGATGTAACTGTAAAATAAGAAGAGCCTCCCTACATGTGTTTAGAGGGAAGGGTAGGAGGAAAGTCTCCCAAAAAAAAAAAAAAAAATTTAAACCTTGGTGGGTGTAATTTTTGGTTAGTTTAGGAGTTGTGGGTTTTGTTTTGTTTGATTTCCTAGCTAAGGAGGGGGGAGTGTTATGAACGCCTTTCCTCATAGATTAGCTATAGATGAATTAGCGGTATTTCCCGTTATGTCTAAAGTCGATAGTTCTAATTCTAATTACGTTAGAGCATTACATCCATCATTATTGGCAATGGGCGGAAGGGGGTGTGTGTGTGGTCAGGTGGTCTCACCTGTGGCGGCAGGTGAGAGTATTTTAAGGTGGCTGCCGGGATGTTCGCGAGAGTGGATTTGTGCGAGGGTCACCAAAAGAGGCCGAGAAGAGGATTGACACACACACAGCAGATTGTCTTAAGAAAAATAACTAAAACTTGAACAAATAAAAGAAACAAGAAGGAGCTGGTCGCTATCCGGAGCGAAGATTGCGCTGGTCCTGTCTTGGTGGGAATTATCGAGGGGAGATCATACTGTCCTACAGCCACACTCTTCAGCCCATTGCCTGCGAGCTGAGTTTGTGAGCCGTGAATGAGAAGGGAAGCGATTATCTGGGTGAGTCTGTTTGTAATAAAACCCCTAGACATTCGAGTACCTTGATTTTTATATTCGGGAAGACTTGCCCATGATACTAAGATTAAGGTTTTTATTTAGTCTTTTTTTATTTATTTATCATGTCTCTGGTTTGAAGGTTTGTGGGAAACGTTTTCATTTTACCTGTTTATTCTAGGTCCGAGGTACAAGGCGAGGAACAGGGCTGTGCATGTTCTTTTAAAGTTTTTGCCAGGAATGGCCAAATTGGCCATCTAGAAAACCAGAAAGAACCACATTCAGGGTCTAGCATCAGTAGACCCTGTGTTGATGATGAAAAAGATGCTGGCAGCCAGGCTAAGGGTTGACTATGCTTATTACAGCCTGATTGGCAACATGGATGGTTTTCTGTCTATTTGGGGCATAGGGAATGCGCTCTGTACAGTCCAGGATGGTATGTTGGTTTTGGTTATTTTATTTTATTTTTTTGAGCATTTTGTTCTGGAAGAGCAGTTGATGTAATTTAATTTCTAAATGTACTTCCTTGTATGTGTTTGACCAGTACTTAAGGACGGAGTTTAATTAAAGGTGCTTTTAAATAAAAAAATGATCTCTCTCCCTCTCCCTCTCTCCCCCCTCCCCCCCCCCCCCCCCCCCCCCTGATCTCTCTCCCTCTCCCTCTCTCCCCCCCCCCCCCCCCCTCTCTCTCTCCCTCTCTCTCTCTCTCTCTATCTATCTCTCTCTCTGAGTGTTTTGTAGTCTTTGTCTTGTTTTTTGAGATTTGTACGTGTTGTTTTGTCTTATTTATGTTATGTTTTGTTTTTTCTTTTTAAAATTTGCATGATTTTTGTTTGGTTGGGTTTGTATGTGGTGCTTCAACACTAGATAAATAAAGGGAGTTGTTAAAATTCAAAAACCCCGATATTATCGTGCGTCCCTCAGGAGATACATTATTAGTGTAATTGCGAAGCGACACTATTGTTACCCACTAACTCCTCGGACACGTGGGAGAACTGTCTTTTTTTTTAATGCCTTGATCCTTTTACACACCTGAAGCTAAGTCTCCCTGTATGTGCCAATGCCTGACCTTTCCCGCTCGGCTTAACGCCGGCAGCTTAATGTCCCATTTCTTTGTGTCTTTGCGTTTAGGCACTGTGTTGATCTCTTCCTGGACTTTGTGACTATCTTCAGAAAGATCATGGTCATCCTCGCCATGAATGAGAAGGTGAGCCTGCGGAGCCCAGTCGCCCTATGGAGAGGGTGGTAGGAATCCCAAGCCTGTTTTAAAGGTGCACTTTGTAGGATTTTTAGCCTTGCTGTGGTCCTGTGTTTACGATCAAAGAAGTCTCCTCCGTCGTGAACAACCGCCCACTCGCCTCTGTTAAGGGCAAGAAACACCCTTGAGCGCAGCAAGAAAAACTCATGCATAGTGCACCTCTAAACTCTGAATAGTCCCTGTCAAGCTCTACATTGCAGTCCACGTGGATTACTGTTTTCCGTCACCACAGCGGATTTCCGTCATTGTTGATCCTGTAGAGGTAGTCGATGTAAATTTGAAAGAAAGAAAAAAAACAGGGTTGGGGGGGTCATTCCACTCTGCAAAGACACCACACTGTCAACTGTCCAAGCAGTTCAGCTGGTTTGTGTTTTTTTTCAGTTATAGCATGTGTGCGTGTGTGTTTTAGTGTCTGGGCACCTGGTGGGTGTTGAAGTGTTCAGGTGTGTGCATGCACTCATTTGGCCATTTATATTTGTAATGGTGCGCGCGCGCATGCATGCGTGGGTGTTGAAGTGTTTGGACGTCTGCCTGCACTCGTGTTTGGCCATTTATGTTTGTAATGGTGTAATTTGTGTCTGCGTGCGTGCGTGCGTGCGTGCGTGCGTGCGTGCGTGCGTGCGCGTGCTATCTGAAACAGGGATGCACATTGGTTTAGAATGGCACAAGTATTCTGAGCGCATTCACGGATTATCGTTGAGTATAATTTAGAATTGGAGTTGTTACGTTATGTTTTTATGTATATTTATTTTTAGTTTTTGCTAGGTAAGCTCTCATGCTCTGTCTCTTGCAGGACAAGAAGAAAGAGAAGAAGTAGGCACAGACCAGTGTCAGATGAGAACCAGTCCACTTCTGGTGCTTTCGTCCATTGCCCTTTTTTGATTATACTTCATCATGATTTCTATTGTTTTCTTAGATGTAGCTTCTTCATTATTTAAGAGTGGGGTTTTTTCGTGAACTTGCAGGAAGGACATTTTTTTTATTTTACTTTTAAAACCAAACACTGCAATGATGAAGCCTGCCCAGATGGGGGAGCTGTTGGATTACCATTTAGTTCTGGGTTACTTGGAGCAGCACTTTGTTTCAGTTCCAGCAGTAATCACAGTTCCCAGTGTACATCGTATCGCTCTGTTATTTGGATGTTTGTTTTTTTTGATACTGTGGCGGGTTTTCTGAGCAGTCTTTTTTCTCACGGTAAATGTCAGTATCAACATTTACATTTCGGCCAGACACTCACCCCAGTATGAATGTCCAATTTAAAACCTGACCAGGATCCATTGAACATTAGCCAAAAAAAAAAAAGCCAAAAAACTTGTAAAAGTTGGATTGTAGCCAGATTTCTAGCTACAGTATTTAGCTATGAGTTGGGCTCAGTCAACCTACCCTGTATAAATAAAGGTTAAATAAAAAATAAAGCATAATCAGATAATCTTAGTTATTGAGTTGTAATGTAGATGTTTGAGTTACATGTCTCAATTCAGAATTCAGTTTTCCAACTGGCTAAACTAGTCCTTTACCAAAACCTTCTGTCCACGAAAACAAAAAGTATAGCGATGTAGCTGCTTTTTATGTTAAAAAGAAACACACAAAAAAAAAAAAACAAGCCCCGAATGGACTTGTTTTCCCCACGTGACTGATGTGGTCTGAACGGAGGCAGTGAGCCATTTATTAAAAAGCTGTGCTTCCCGCAGCCTGCCGATCGAACCGTTTACCGCTTCAACTCCAGCTCAGCTTTGAAGCCGCCCTGTTTAACGAGCTGCACTACAGGTGACAGCCAAGAAGACCTGCCAAAGTGCTCTGTAAATAGGACATTAAGCTCCTCCCCTTAAAGGAGTAACTCCTCCTCCTCTGTTTATCTCCAGTGCCAGGTCCCAGGTAAAATACAGTTTTCTTTAACTTGTGTAAGCGGTACTATTAATTAAGTAACAAGCTGTTATTTCTGACTCAGTTAATTCAGCTTTTGACTGTGAATATTGGTGGTGTCGTAAGATATCCTGTGGAGACAGTGACGTGTATTGGTAGATTTGTCATGGGAATTGTAACTTGTACTTTCTTACCCCGGAAGGTTCTTGTCTGGCCAAGCCCAGCACCCTTTTACACCATCCTTTTTATACTTTTAATATTCATTAGCGTCACACACTGATTAAAGTGAATCTGAGCAGTTTTGCTTCTGTGGGTCAGGTGTTGTTGGGTTGTTGCCTTCAGTGGCGTAACGTTACTTGGAGCTCGCTGTAAGGGAACCAGACGCCAGCCGGCCCATCAGAAGCTCGGGTTGGGTATATACCAAGTTTTGATGTTTTCCCGTGTAGATCGTGCTGGATGGGGTTTTTGCTGTCTGCTGATAGCAGGATGCACCTCCACGGCGTGGTCTACTCGTGCACTTTAGGAGTTTAAATTATAGGGGTTCATGCCATTGCTTAATTGTAACCCCCCCCCCCCCCTCCCGAGTTTCTGTTTTGGAGTAACGACCCGTGTTGGCACGATCTGCGGGCACTAGAAACGGGGGTGCCACAGGGCTAATGCCCCCCTCCTCCGCTTTCCACTTCCTCAGGTTCTGTTTTTAACATCAACGAGTCTCATTGTTAAGTACGGATAATAGTTTAAAATAAAATGTTATATTTCTAAACAAATGAAGCCCCCCCCACCCCCGGCTGATCAGCTGCTTTATGACTGTGTGGATTTCCATCGACGGACGGGGCGAACGTAAATCACAGCTTCTCTTCAACAAGCACATGCTATCACTTTCAAATTTGCATTTTTAGCCTACATCCTTCAAAATACTGCACTTTGGGCACAAGGCATCCTGTATTAGTTTTAATCTTCCTTTGTAAAATCCTGTTTTTTGTCAGTTAATTCAGTAGTAACAATAAAATGCTGTGCCAGGCGTGTACGGTGGGCTCTTGTCCGTAAGGCGCTGGCTGGTAGTTGATCCCAGGCTCCATTTGCCCAAACCGAGCAGACAGGAGCCAACTGTCCTCTTCTCATTTTATATGGGGGCAGAAGTATTTTTTTCCTTAGAAGTGCCATCTACATTATCATCATGAGTATCCATGAGAATCTGTTTGACCATTTAAAAACAAACAAACTTGATACTGTGAAGAAGCTTCCCCACCCTAACCAGGGTTTGTTTTAATTTTGCTTCATGATGAGACACATTTGTTAAAATAAATTTTTGAAAATGAATCTCTTGTCATTAATTTGTGAGTGTGTGTCTAAAAAGTTTGTTACCCTATAACTATGCAGGCGGAAATAGTTTTTTAGTGAACTAATTGACCTAATCAAATGAACTGAATGTCTTTCATAATAAACACTGTTTTACAAAACTCATAATAACCTGACGACTATACAGTTGACAACTGTTAGGGAAAAGTTCTACCCTTCTTGAATTCTCAAAATTGAAAACATTACAAATGCTAATAGGCTAATAATTATTTATTAAGCACTTTTCTCTCAGTGCACAAAGGGCTTTTACAGAACATAAGGGAGTGATACAGTACAATTTATAGTGGCATGTAATACAATAAAAAGCACAAATACAAAAAACAGTGATAAAATGTAACACATTGAAGGTAAAATGTAACCTATGTGTGTTGATCAGGGAGAAACTGAAAGCTGTTAATGGCACTAGAAGGGTAGGCTAATACACGGCGAACTGTGAGCTCAAAGTAAGCTAGGGGTGGTTCTTGCCATGCAATAAAAGCCACGGCATCAGTAAAAGACACTGAGGGGACAAGGGAAGGAGAGTGGACATTAAGGCGGCCTCAGACAAACCAACTTGACTTGGAAAATGCTTCTGTTAATAAATGCGTCTATCAGTGTGTCAAGGAATGCATTAAAGTGTGTGTTTTGTTGTGCAAGTGAAACAACATTGTTTTCATTATGCCGCTTCTTTGGAACTAGCTTATTTTACCAGAGTTATAGAGTGAGACGTAGCCGAATTCTAGTCCCCCCCCGCCCCCCCCCCCCCCCCCCCTCCCAAGTTATTTTGTGTAAATAGCATTGCTCAACTTTAGGAAGACACCCTACAACCCCCTTCTCCTAAACCAGCACAGTGATCTATTTTTTCCTTCAGCAAGTTTGAGCACAGCATGTTACAAGATTTTACACAATCCCCAATTGGCCATGGCCCAAAATTGGAAACAGAAATGGCTACATTTCACACATATTACAAAACGTTATTTCCCCATTTTCCATTCCTTGTTAATGTTTGTCTCGTTTTTCAGAGCACCGTGTGGTTTAGTAAGTCTCTCACGTTGACAAAATGTCGTAAGACCAGGGCCAATAAGGATATGTTAAGCCATCGTCATGCTATGTTCTCTGTTTCTAGATTCAATTTTACAGGCCAATAAGCCAATCTCAAGTAAACTGACAGGGATAATTGTTGGTCATACACACAGTGTATGTACTGGACAGTTTCTGTCTTTATGTTTATCCCGTTTTCAGATATTTTTAAAATATACTTTTTTTCTTTTACATTAAACATGTAAATATACTGATAATTTTTACGTGAAATATATAATATTCATCCGAGCACACACATAATATGTATGTGACACATATAGGCCACATGTAGATACAGAGCCACTGAGCAGAGAATGAACATGACTTCGCTCTTACTCAGGCAAAAGAAATGTATAGAACATTTTTTTGTTTCATGCACGTGCACACGTGCAGCCCACGGTAACTTCAAACGTGCCTGGAACCAGCTTGTAGTGTCTGGGGTCCTGGCAGCGCTCTCTGTAATAGACTCTGATGTTGTATGTAATAGGCAGGACCCGCAGTGCTTGGTTGAAACGGACAGGAGACGCCATGTTGTTCAGGCACCTGTCGTGCTGGCATTTGGCAGTCAAGATAGTCACCGGTAATCTGGTGCTATTAACGTCTGGTCTGAGAGAGAAGAGAAAGAGAGAATCAAACTTGACCCTAGCAATTACAGAGGGATCTGTGTTAATAGTATCCTTGGGAAAGTCTTGTGTAGCATATTAAACTCCAGATTATCAACATACCTGACTGAACACAATGCCCTTTCAAAAGTCAGATTGGCCTCTTACCCAAAACACCCAACATCAGACCACATTTACACTTTACATACTCATCACAAATCACGTCCATAAAAAAAGGAAAGATATTTGCCTGTTTTGTAGATTTAAAAAAAGGCTTTTGATTCAGTTTGGCACGACGGATTACCTTTTGAACTCAAAGTGGCATAGGTGGAAAAATATATGACCTTATCAAATCCAAATATTCTGAAAATAAATGCTCTGGGAAAATTGGAAGCAAAAAACTGAATATTTCAATGAAGGATGAGGAGTTCATCAGGGTTGAAACATATCTCCTACCCTGTTCAACATTTACACCAACAAATTAGCCACTACACTTGAACAATCTCCTAGTCCTGGACTAGATAAACAAGGAAATAAATCAAATTCCTCATGTATGCAGATGACCTATAGCCTACTCTATGTAGCTCCTATAGTCCTATAGTCTCATGCGACAGCCTGCCATGAGCCAAGAGAAAAAGAAGAAAAAAATGAACAATGTAACATAGTCCCAATATGATAAATTCCAGAAGACAAATTGTGTTTTTTTTATTTTTGGATATTATATTTTCACTACCTTTATTCACTTAAATGAACACAAGACAAGTGCTTGTGGTCTTGGTGGAACTGTAATCACAGAGAATAATTTTTAGGCCAAAAATGAATAAAACCACTATAAGAAAATAACAATAATAATTTAAAAACAAGTTTAATTGTTGGTCAGTTTAATTGTTCTGATACTGCAGTTTTGCTCATTTATTTTTTTATGCATTTATTTATTTTTCTTTGTTATGACGCAATATTATGTTCTATTTTATGAGTGTCTCTTTTGTTTTGAAATGTTCAACTATACGCACTGTGTTTATTGTGCTATTTATTTCAATGCCCTACTTTCAATGCACATGTGTAATAGCGTCTTACTGTTTTTGCATTTATTTAAATAGTTTTCATAACAAACAAAATGCAAAATAATGTTGTTTTGGTAATTAGAAGGTAGAGTAAGATTCCTTTGAACAATGTAAGTGATAGATGTGCACAAACACCAATCATAGGTCAAAATATCGCTAACTTTGGCCGATTTTGAAAAACCGGAAATGCTACTGAATGAAGAGCCGTTTGGGAGCCGAAAGAGCCGGCTCTTATTGGTGAGCTGAGCCAAATGATCTGACTCACTGAAAAGAGCCGGAATGCCCATCACTAGCTGGCCAGGCAGGCAGCGCATTAATTTAGAACTGTGATTAAACTTGTGACCCGGATGACTGACCGGTTATACAGAATAACGACCAGTCATTGACCAATCAGAATCGAGTATTCACCCATACCATGGTATGATGCTTACTAAATATGTATTGTATACTTTATGGCAACAATGGTTGATTTCCATTCTAAAGCCATTTGAATTTGAAAGAGAGAGAGAGGTCATTATTGTTATTATTTTCTTTGTGTGACTGTTTTACTCAATGTTTATGATCTTTATTTAGTTTTATTTATGATACTGTATGTATACTCTTATGGTGCAAAGTGCTTTATTTGATTTTCTTATTTGACTGAATTCCCCCACCCTCCATAATTATTATCCGAACGTGATTGTTTGACGATATCATTATATTTGTGTATTGCCCAATGCAACTCTAATGGTTGTGACAGCAGTTGGGGTGGCAGTGTAGTATAGCTAATGGTTAGTGGACTGGTGTGAGTATCAGGATGTTGGCTGAAATACAGTACCTTGGTGTAAAATTGTATGATAAACTTAACTTAAAAACCTGCATTAACTCAAAATTCAAATAAATGCAAAAATGTTTTTTAGTTTGTAAGTATATGTAAGGGGGAGTGTAAGGTTTGGAGAACCAAGCGCCACAACCAAGGGATCTGAAAGTGTATTTTGTGAGAAATACACCACTAAGCGGACAGCTCCGCAGTAAAGGGAGAAATGAAACAAAAACAATGGGAATTAAAACCTCCCGGCGTAAGCCAACACAAAACAACCTCAAAAGAGGGCAAACTCTGCGATCGCGAGTAATAAAACAACAAAGGAACCTCACGCTCTCACACAAGAGGCGTATAAAACAAAATAAAGCCCGTGTAACAAGGGCGAAAGAAACATAATAGAAAATGAACCTGTTACCTACAGCTCTAGGTGTGAAAGAGCTGAACAAAAGGTAACAGGTAGAGGAATATAAAAGGATAAAGAGAGAAAAGGAAACTAAAAGACTAAATAAATCTTTACCCTAACTCTTAGCCGGACTACCTACGTTTCTGAAGTGTAACAACCAGAAATGTAGAGACCGCTATCCTTTACCTTACCGACTCCGATAGTCAAATCGCAAAGACAATATCGAAGCCTCGGAAATGCGGAAGTCCAGGGCTATTTATAACCGACAAGAAATCCAAAACAGGTGAAAGGAATAATTGCCGGGCGAGATTCAAACACCGAAACGGAGGCGGAAAAATCCGATAGATTACCCCGATGTCCTCAAAAGAAAGAACGACCGCAGAAACAACAGCAGGCTGCCAGAAACCATGACATTATAACAACCTATTTAATGTTGATTTGGCTTGAGAAACAACTGCCCAACTCTGGTTGCCTGCTCTATCGCCCCTTGATGTAATTTTGCAATGGAATCAGACTTACATGTATTCCCATGGGGCCAGCAAGCTCTTGTTGGTTTTCTCTGTGATAAAGGATCTTCCCACATGGAGGTCCATCCTCCACCGGTTTATGGCCATCCTGGTACAGTTCTCGTGACACTTAGAACAGCGTAGCATAGAAAGGACAGGAGCCACTGCACTCATAAACAGAAACTGTGGATGCAGACACACGGAAGAACACCATTAATAGCTAGAACCGCCAAAAGATATGGGCAAATACAACTCTACAGAGTAAAATGCCCAGTGTTAAATCTAATTTTACAGAGTGGACTCATATAAACTCTTGTTCGAATTGAATTAACACTGGACATTTTACTGTGTATTTTGTTACAAAATAGCTAACTCCCTAAATGTAACTATAATCTACAGTCAAAGCTGTAGGCGTGTAGGCTGCACTGCAGGTGCCGCATATAGGCTACCAATACAAAGACGAGCAGCCTGTATTAAATGCATGCAAATACAAATAGCGTACTACGCAACGGTGAACAGCCCATGCTGTCTTTAACGATGGTCCTTCTAATGTCTGCCTTGTCCAGAGCACAGTCAGCCATTGAACTCCAAACAAGGGATGCAGAGACCTGACTGCCCTTAATTTAAAAAAAATCCTTAAAACGTGCACATAACCATTAACAAGCTTGTCAGGCTCAGTGAGGATAGCTCACAAGAAGCAACTTTTTCCGTCCCAACTTCACACATCTTCAGTGGCTAATGGATGTTCATGTTCCTGATATTTCACTCACCAGTACAGCCGTGCGGTTCATTCTGTGTTCTTTCTTGTTCCTTCTCAGGGAGGCTGCTCAGTAGGCTAATTTACCTAGTGCACTCGGAGAATTCGCCTATCTGCTCCGTCTCGAATACCTGTAGGCTATATATATCATCAAATCAGCCTGACGTAAGCGGGTCCACCTTTCATAGCAACAAATTTGCATTTTGTGCTGTGGAGGGTCAACTTAATGCTCAAAATGAAAGTTAATTGTTTTTTCTACATCGGGGTTTTCCAAAAGATAGGCTTCAGAAAAAGAAGAGGAAGCATATGATAACCTGTGATAACCTGTCTATAATTGACAGCTGCTATCAAGATCTTTTAACCTTTTTTAATATACAAAAAAAAACCGGAAACACTAGAAACTGTAGGCTAAAATATAGGATAAAGAATGTGAACTACAGATTTTAACTCAAACCCAATGGGCTATCACGGCTCTAGCCGTACTGCAACCCTATGTGAGATCGCAGACTGGTTGGGGGGGGGGGGGGGGGGGGGGGGGGGGCAATAGAAACAATATGCTAAAACTGGAATAATGTTTAGAAATCTCCAACCAACCCCAAATACATGGAACAAAGGGAGTTTTTAAGAAAAACATTGAAAAGACCAAATAGGAAGAGTGATATCTACTGCATATCTGCAATTCAAATGCAGAGAGGTTATAGTATCGCTTGTAAGCGTATACCTGAAAATAATATATCAAGAGTCTTTTGATATCCTTTTATACCCAGTCATGATAGCATCACCTGTTGAATGTTTTAAACATGTGTTTTTTTTTTTTACTTCCCAGTCTTTTTTTGTCCCTGTCCCAACCGTTTTGGAACGTGTTGGAGGCATCAAATTCGGAATTAGCGTAGATTTACAAAGATCAATAAAGTTGATAAGGTAAAACATTAAATATCTTTTCTTTGTACTGTTTTCAATTAAATATATGTAAAAGAGAATTTAAAAATCACTGCTTTCTGCTTTTATGTGCATTTTATATTCTGTCCCAACTTTTTTGGAATTGGGGTTTGTATTTCCTACGGCAGACAACTTTGAGACGGCTGCGCTCAAGGAAATAAGTTTGGCACATTATTGTGAATAATGCTATAAAATGAATCTGTTAATAAGTATGCTACAGCGTCTGGAAACGTAACGCAACTGCCCTGATACCCGCCACTGTAAAGCCCTTAGATCGTCAGAATTGTTTTGGTATTATAATCCTTCATTGCATACAAAAGCTGTCTGTCTGGGCCCATCAAAAAACGTACACTAAAACAGAAATAGCATTGGGAAACTCCAGAACGAGAATTGTCTCTTTTACCAGGTGGATTTACGGGCAACCAGCTGTGGTCATTGGTGTGCGATGAAATGCTGATCACAGCCGGCCGATTCCCATCGCTGGGTGACGCTAGAGCCAGGCGGCCTTGACCCTGTGGGGCTGCTGATAAGGTAAAACATTAAGTATATTTTCTTTGTACTGTTTTCAATTAAATATATGTAAAGGAGAATGTACAAATCACGGCTTTCTGCTTTTATGTGCATTTTACATACTGTCCCAACTTTTGGGGTTTGTATATCAGGAATGACCCGTTTACTTTGTGGTTTCCTCGAGGTTCGTGCGAGGATCCCCCATTAGGCAATCCCAGGGCTTTCCTTCGCAATGACATCACTACTCCGGGACACCATGTGGTTTCAGACATGCTTTGCATACCCAGAGGATACAGTCCCATTGTAAAGCCTACGCTTGTTTTCCCACGTCACACCCGCGCTGGTGCTATGCAGATTCGTGACGGAGCTAGCTACAGTTCTGACTTGGAATAGCACAGAGTAGCCTACTTTCATCCGTAGAGCTAATGCAGCAATTAACACCAATATACACTGACGCGCCATTTAGGTCTGCTATTTGTTTAACAGTAACAACCGTAGGTAGGCATCTCAGTATCTTGTATTTTTAATTACATTTTCTTTTATTCCTTCATGTGTGCATTTGTGTGTTTATCTTGGCTGCAACCAAATAAAAATCTATTGATTGACTGATAATCAAATATAAAATGGTAATGGTAATAATGATGATGAAGATATTGTTATGGTGGGGAAGGGAATCCCTTTGCTGTTGAGTCACCATACTATATCAGGAATTACCTGTTTACTTTGTGGTTCCCCCATGAGGCATTCCCAGAGTTTTTCTTCATAATGACATCACTACTCCAGGACACCCTGCGATGTCAGACACATTTTGCATACCCACGGGATACAGCCCCACTGTAAAGCCTACACTTGTTTTCCCGCCACGTACCTATGCTGGTGGTAAGCAGATAGTCCTTGCCTCGGCTTGTCCTGTACTTATTACTAACCTACATGGTAAGTACCAGTATCTATTGTCGTTGACTGTATGTAACATAATATTCTGAATTAAAAAAGTGAAAAACATTTTACCTCTTGGATGTTTGAATAAACTCAATTTATTTAGGACCACATTCTGTTTTATTGCCACACCATTCTGCATCCTTCATGAGTAAAACTGCTGAAACTAAGTAGGTTTGGGCTTAAGGCTGATTTATACTTTGTAAGACAACCCCTGTGAGCCAGATTTTTT
Organism: Synaphobranchus kaupii; assembly: GCA_029718625.1. Classification (NCBI taxonomy): domain Eukaryota; kingdom Metazoa; phylum Chordata; class Actinopteri; order Anguilliformes; family Synaphobranchidae; genus Synaphobranchus; species Synaphobranchus kaupii. Next base: position 84,204,139 of record CM056378.1, on the reverse strand, counting down.
GTCTCATTGACATATTTTGGAACGTCTCAAAGGCTGTGAGCCACTTGTCTCATATCTCCCTACTTTTCTAGTAGCTCACACCACGTCATTAATGTCTCACATCTTTGATTGGTTGACTGACCTGGGGATACGGAGCGTTCTGCGTTGCTAAGGAATATATATTTGTACAGTTGGAGTTGGAAGTTGACACACTTAGGTTGAAGTCATAAAAACACATTTTTGACCACTATAGTGTTGGCAAGTCAGTTAGGACATCTACTTTTTGCATGACACAAGTAATTTTTCCAACAATTGTTTACAGGCAGATTATTTCACTTTTAATTCACTATATCACAATTCCAGTGGGTCAGAAGTTTACATAGCCTACACTAAGCTGACATTACCTTTACATTTTTTATATTTGGTCGCATATCCTTTGCATGCCATTACTTCCTGATGTCTGTGACCCAACAACATCAAAAAGACTCTTGATATCTTATTTTCTGGTACTCTTGCAAGCGATACTATATAATCTCTGCATTTGAATGGATCTCTATGGGAATTGAGACTAGATTATGGGACTAGATTTAGCTGTAAATTATGCTGGCACAGTATGGAATACATGATTGGTAAAATGGCTGTAAGTCATAAAGGGTCTGAGGTATCAAACAAGCCTCAAAGCATCACTCTGCTGCCAGATATGCAGTAGATATGGATGGATCACTTTAAGGATTGTTTCTCCTGACAGATTTTCCTATTGAACTCTATGGAAAAATAAGTCAGGAGAAGAAACCCTTCAAGTTATCCATCCATATCTACTGTATTTCTGGCAGCAGAGTGATGATTTAAGGCTTGTTTGATATGTCAGACCCTTGATGACTTAGAGCCATTTAGCCAACCATGTGTTTCCATACTGTTCCAGTGTAATTTAAAGCTAAATCTAGTCCTACTCCCCAATTCCCATAGAGATTCATTCAAATGCAGAGACGATATAGTATCGCTTGTAAGAGTACCAGAAAATAAGATATCAAGAGTCTTTTTGATGTTGTTGGGTCACAGACATCAGAAAGTAATGGATGCAAAGGATATGCAACCAAATATTAAAAATTTAAAGGCAAAGTCAACTTAGTGGGCCCTATCTTGGCGATCTTGGCGCTTAGTCTAAGCACATGGCGTAAAGTCAATTTTGGGCGTGTCCAAGTACACTTTTGCTATTTTAACGACGTGTTTTTTTTGGCGCTAAGCACGGCGCAATGGCCTGAACCTAGTCGCTTCATTAATTATAGGTGTGTCTTGGGCGTGACATGCAATAAACCAATCAAAATGTCATATCCCATTCCCTTTAAAAGCCTGCTTTTCCACCTTGGCGGATTGCTTGATGGCGAAACAGACATGCTTGTGCGTGTTTAGTGTGATCAAGGAATAGGCTAAATGGAGTATGATCAATATTATTCGGACTAACCATTAGCCTATGAGTTCCCAGTAATTCCAGACAGGGCTGTTATTTTACAAAATATATGCGGTTAAATTTCGTTAAAAGGACCTGCAACAGCTGAGAATAAGCTATCAATGGCTTCAGTCTCACCTTAGAAAACGCCAAATTAGCCTGCTTGTTCAGCGAATTTCGTTTCATTATGCAATGAAAGTGTCAAACATCAATTCCAAGAGGCTGTTCTCATGGAGTTCTTGAAGTTCAAGCTTCATCCAAAGTACATTAGGCTACCTGCATAGTAGGCTAATATTGATTAATAGCATACATACCGTTATTTTGCCTTAATGATGACACTAAATAGCCTACAATAAAGCTGTCAACCCATATGTTCACGCATATTTCCCTTTGTTTAATAATGTCCTGTTTATGGAAATGTGACCAACCTGTTTTACTCGTAGCGTAATCCTTTAAAACAATCCACTTTCCCAGGAAGACCGTGAAACGTGCGACTTACAGCAGGGGAAACAGAGAACATGCTGCGCACTTGCAGAGAATGGCATTAAAATTAATTGTGAATTAATTGTGTAACGTGCTGCAAATTTGTTTTAGTTTCTAATTAGACGCTTAGTTCTCTTTAAAATCGTTTTGTTCAGTTATGGAATAACGGGTGAAATCAGCTGGGTTTTAAACGGTGAGAGTATGGAAACCTGGTCACTGTAATCAAAAAAATATGAAGGACGAAGAATAGCTAAGGTTACAATTTAGTTAACAAACTAACAACATTTATTTACGTTTTTTAACCATAGGTTATCGAAAAAAACCTTATGCACAGCGAATCCGCTGTAGCCTAGGCTATTTGAAAAACAATAAATGCAATATTCACTGGACAAGGTTTTCAACTTTTTTCAGTCACAAACCATTCTATTTACTTACAGGCTGTATTCATAGATAAACAGAGCTGTATTGTAATGACATCTGAAGCGCATTTTCAGAGCTTAAATGTCCGTCTATTGCCGTGCGCGAGTTTTCCATTGAATGACAATTCACGCATTAGGTGTAAATGACAATTCGCGCATTAGGCTTGATATAGGTGTTATCAGCTGCTTTTTAATGGATAGCCATTGTCCCGTACCATCGCACATCGCCTGGATGTTGATGGAGTGGGCTGAAAGCAATTTAATGTGCATGGCATTCCCCTTCGCTGAGGAAAAGGTAGGCTATGGACCCTTTTATTATTATGTATTTTTTGATATAGGCTACACAATAATACTATTTCACATTGTAATCTTGATATTTTAATCATGCTGGTGCGTGCCCCTGTGTGTAACAGACAGGAGGGTACGCGCATTGTGCACACGCCTTTGTAGACGCACTTATATGCGCCGTTAAAATAACATGTATACAACTGCGACATGACTTTAGACCAGGTTAGTGGTGGTTCTAGCGCAAGCGCTTTCTTGTGGCTCAAGATAGCAATACGCCAAAAAGAATCCTGGCCACTCATCGGGCTCTATTTTCAAACCGGCGCAAACCAGCGCAAGGGGACGGTATAGTCAAACGCAAGCTTGTTGACAGCATCAACGTCTTAAAACTGGCGCTATGGCGTTTCTCAGCAATACCGCTAGGATCAACAAATTCTCAACATAACATCCTTTCGCTTGCGCTGCAGTGGGATGGGTGGCGCTGTCTGGGGCGTGTTCTAAAATACTTTCGGCGCAGTGACAATTTGAACCAACGAAAACCCATTGCGTTATGATCAGCTGGAACCATGTGCACCTCTTAGTGGCAACGCAATAGACTCTGGCAATTTGGCACCTTATTAGTCATGTAGTTCTATGTAGTGTCTATAGGTGATGCCAACATTACACTTCCATTTAATGAACAAATAGCCTATAATTATTATTAATTAATTCATTTTAATTTAAACTACTAGAATAAAACAGGACAGCTTACAAGAAACTTGCGATCATGTAGGCCAATAGCCTATAATATATAAATTACACATTGACACAGTTGAATCATAAGCCTACCACTTGAATCATAATTATGCCTACATCACCTAATGTAGGCTAATTAACCAAACGATTAATTTAGTCTTCAATCAATCATCAGCAGGGTATATAAGTGACTATTTATGGAGGCAGGTGTTAGTGGCCTAAGGATTCAATCCCGTGACACTGACGATGGAGTACGTGATCGGTCGACGTTTGCGGCGACGACGACGACAATACACAGAAAGGATATACTTTTAGCGGGTGTCCTTCCTCAACTATACGGACAATGAATGCAGTAAAAAGTTACATCTTTCAAGAGAAGCAGTAGCCTACATCTGCCGCATCTTAGAGCCGCATCTTCAGAGGAGGACATGCCCTACCCGTCCCAGTTAAAGTTACTGCCGCGCTTACTTTTTATGCGACTGGGTCATTCCAGCATACCGTCAGTTCCACCTCCGGAGTCTCCCAGACAGCTGTCAGTGCTGCCATTCAGGCTGTGACATCAGCCCTGGTCAACCAGGCTAACAGGTATATTACTTTACCTTCGTCACCAGAACGCCAGCGTGAGACAAAACTCACATTTTTTCTCAAGTGTGGGTTCCCTGGGGTGCTTGGTGCTATCGACTGCACGCACATACAAATCCGCGCACCACCCGAGCATGCAATAGTTTTCGTCAATCGCAAAGGAACACATTCCATCAATGTCCAGGTGACATGTGATGCCGGCTGCAAAGTCACACATGTATTTGCCAATTACCCAGGTTCAGCCCACGACTCCTTCATTTTGGCAAACTCTCAAATTCCTGGAGCCTTTGAAGGGAACGTGGATGGGTGCTTGTTGGGAGACAACGGGTACCCTTTGAAGCATTGGCTGATGACACCATACATCACACCCAGCACTAGAGCACAACACATTTTTAATCACCGACTAACAAAGGGTCGCGTTGCCATTGAGAGAACATTTGGCCTACTCAAAATGAGATTTAGGTGTTTGGATAGGTCGGGTGGATCACTGCAGTATACCCCTGAGAGAGCAGCTGCCTTCATGGTGGCCTGTTGTGTGCTGCATAATATCGCACATCTTCACCAATGTGAAATGCGCCTGCCGGAAGATGTACTTCAGCACCACAGACAGCGAGAAAATGAGCTTGCCCCACCTGCACCAGTGGTCGCGGTCCCCATCACAGCCAGAGCAAAGAGAAATCAACTGGCTGAGCGGTTTAATAGGGCTAGATAAATGGTAAGTATCGGATCAGCTTTTAAAATGAACATTTCAATGCATGTTCCCACGTAGAATCATACGCACATCCAAGTTGACGGTCCAGTGCGTTTGGGTTGCTCATTATGAAATTGCATGGAGCGATTGCGTTCCAACTGTCTTTTTTTTAAAGCATGAGAACAACAATTTGATTGGCTACCATAGAGACACACCTTGGACATTTAAACCCAGCCTTTTAGCAATACCGCCATAAGGTGCGCCAAGATTGCCGTCATGAAATTACCAAATTTCTCGCCGACACGCCCTCAGAGCGATACCGCCAAGCGATTACTCTTGCGTTCACCATTGCGTTTGGTTTATTAAAATAGAGCCCTTAGAGACCTCGGGCTCTATTTTAATAAACCAAATGCAATAGTGAACGCAAGAGTAATCGCTTGGCGGTATCGCTCTAAAATTAATTAATTAATAATAATTATAGGCTATTTGTTCATTAAATGGAAGTGTAATGTTGGCATCACCTATAGACACTACGTAGAACTACATGACGAATAAGTTGCCAAATTGCCAGAGTCTATTGCGTTGCCGCTAAGAGGTGGTTCCAGTTGATCATAACGCAATGGGTTTTCGTTAGTTCAAATTGTCACTGAGCCGAAAGGATTTTAGAACACGCCCCAGACAGCGCCACCCATCCCACTGCAGCGCAAGCGAAAGGATGTTATGTTGAGAATTTGTTGATCCTAGCGGTATTGCTGAGAAACGCCATAGCGCCAGTTTTAAGACGTTGATGCTGTCAACAAGCTTGCGTTTGACTATACCGTCCCCTTGCGCTGGTTTGAAAATAGAGCCCCTCTAGTGGCAAAAGAAAGTCTGTGGAAAAGAAAACGGAAACACCTGGGGCCTTATTTACTAAGACCTTTAGCGGGTGCAAAACCAATCACATGACCAATGATTGGTGCAAAACAAATACCATGACCAATATTTGGCAGGAGGAGGAGGGGAACTTATTGTCTTTTACAACCCCAAAACTGGGGAAGTTTGAAACCATAAGCAAAGGAGCTATCTATCATAACTGTGTTAAGGTTTCGCACTTACGCTCGCTGGCAGAGATGAAGTCGTCGAGGTGGACAGAGTTTTTTGGCCCAGATATTTCTGGCAGTCCCTGTATAAGCTGCCCGTTGAAAAACGGACAGCGGACCTCCAGTGGAGGGTAGTACATGGGGCAATAGCTACGAACAGACATCTGGCGCACCTGGATCTTAATACTGGGCAAGAGTGCCCTTTCTGTTTAGAAATAGAGTCTGTGTCACACTTATTTATTGAGTGCCTAAGATTAAGGTTTTTATTTAATCTTTTTTTTATTTATCATGTCTCTGGTTTGAAGGTTTGGGGGAAACGTTTTCATTTTACCTGTTTATTCTAGGTCCGAGGTACAAGGCGAGGAACAGGGATTTGCATGTTCTTTTAAAGTTTTTGCCAGGAATGGCCAAATTGGCCATCTGGAAAACCAGAAAGAACCACATTCAGGGTCTAGCATCAGTAGACCCTGTGTTGATGATGAAAAAGATGCTGGCAGCCAGACTTAGGGTTGACTATGCTTATTACAGCCTGATTGGCAACATGGATGGTTTTCTGTCTATTTGGGTCATAGGGGATGTGCTCTGTACAGTCCAGGATGGTATGTTGGTTTTGTCTTTTTGAATTTATTTATTTATTTATGTATTTTTGAGCATTTTGTTCTGAGAGAACAGTTGATGTAATTTAATTTCTAAATGTACTTCCTTGTACGTGTTTGACCAGTACTTAAGGAAGGAGTTTAATTAAAGGTGTTTTTAAATAAAAAAAAATATCTCTCTCCCTCTCTCTCTTTCTGGAGTCTTTAATGTAAGCCGTTGGATTATATGTTTGTCTTTGTACTTGGTAATAATTCCCCAGTGTGATTGCACAGTGGAAGGAGTTTTTGTTTAATAAAGCATTTTTATCAATCTCTCTCTCTCTCTCTCTCTCTCTGAGTGTTTTGTAGTTTTTGTCTTGTTTTTTGAGATTTATACGTGATGTTTTGTCTTATTTATGTTCTGTTTTGTTTTTTCTTTTTGCATGATTTTTGTTTGGTTGGGTTTGTATGTGGTGCTTCAACACTAGATAAATAAAGGGATTTGTTAAAATTAAAAAATTTCAAGCTGTTATTGACCGACACCAATGCGACCCCGATATTATCGTGCGTCCCTCAGGAGATACATTATTAGTGTAATTGCGAAGTGACACTATTGTTACCCACTATCTCCGTCCACTCGCCTCTGATGAGGGTAAGAAACACCCTTGAGCGCAGCAGGCAAAATGTCAAGCAAAGATGAAATGAAAATCACATTTTTAGTAGCATGCATTATTCTATATGGATGGTAACAGTAATTAGGCAGTGTATCCCGTGCGCTTCATTCAAAGCTTATAAAACAGAGAAGGTGCTCTCTGTATGGAGCAGTGCATATAAGGAAAAATGTAATCTAAGAGACTGCCCATAGTAAACACTTGGGCACTCGTCATAGAGTGAAGCCATTTCGACTTAACGTCGTCTTCAGAGTTAACAGGTGATATAACAATCTTTAAACTATGTAGGAACATCCTTACTGCAACGGTAGCTACTCCCTAATGCAGTTGCAGCTACCTTGTGGTGTTTTTCCTTATTCAATATTTAGCTAAAGTTATTCTGAACATTCATATAGAACTGGGATGTAAAGACGGAATCAAATTTTCTTGCTAAAACTCATGCATAGTGCACCTTTAAAGGCTGAATAGTCCCTGTCAAGCTCTACATTGCAGTCCACGTGGATTAAAGTTTTTCGTCCATTGCCCTTTTTTGATTATACTTCATCATGATTTCTATTGTTTTCTTAGATGTAGCTTCTTCATTATTTAAGAGTGGGGTTTTTTCGTGAACTTGCAGGAAGGACATTTTTTAAATTTTATTTTTAAAACCAAACACTGCAATGATGAAGCCTGCCCAAATGGGGGAGCTGTTGGATTACCATTTAGTTCTGGGCAGGGGCGTGTCTAGAACATTTTGAATGGGGGGGCCAGGCTGGGGCACAGACCCAGAGGAGGGGGGCCAGCCATCAAGGCTTACCTTTTTTTTTTTTTTGCCGCGTACAGCAGACACACGTGTATTTATACGACCAAACCTTAGCCCTAGCCCTAGCCTAACCTTTTTTTAATACCTGCCCCTGATTCTAGGTAATCATATACAGTGCCTTCAGAAAGTATGAACACCCTTTCAAATTTTGCTGTTTGACAGCTCAAATTAAGATATGTTTAAATGGGCTATTTGTTACTCATCTACACAAAGTGCTCTATAATGTCAAAGTGGAGTAAAATGTTTAGATATTTCACTATTGGATACACCAGAGCTTATTTTTAAGCCTTACAGCAAAGGGTGTATTTTTTTCTCTACTTTGACATTATAGAGCACTTCATGTGAATGAGTAACAAAAAAAGTCAATTGGAATGTTAATTTGAGCTTTCAACATAGCACAATTTGAAAAAAATCCAATGGGTTTGGATACTTTCCAAAGGCACTGTACATATATTAAATGTTGCATTATACATTTCCAAACTGTATGGTTGAATATCCCCTCAAGATTGTAGCACTTGTTCAGATTTCCATTTTATTCTTCTGCTTCAATATTATTCTACTGTTCTATCATAACCAATATACTGAAAGATAATGCCTTTTATTTACCCTTTATTGTATAGTGTCCCCTTACTGTGTACAGTTTTTTGCAGGTAGTTAAATAGTCATGCAAATCTTCAATACCCATGTAGTATAGAGAAAAGTAAGATTATAAATAAATGTGTTTGTACCCAATAAAGTCAAAATAATTCTGTACACTATTATAGCTAACTGCCTGTAGCTACACTACATAAATGGCCATTAGGTGGCGACAACCAGTAATATTAAGAGCACCCCTAAAACAAAATAAAATAGCATGAGAATAAATGGATACAGTCCAGGTCAGAATGAACGTTTTAACAGTTAAATTGTTTATTCAGAATATTAAAGATACAAACATAAATAAATAACTATTTTACATAGGCTATTAACAGTATGAAAATGGATAAAAGGCCATAAAAGCAAAGTAAATAGAAAAGTGCTATGTACAATATTCACAGTAGTTCGTACAGTACACAGTACAATGAGGTTTTGAATAGGGGTGCTCCGATCAGCATTTTTGGGGCCGATCACCGAAATGATGACCGGCCGATACCGATCAAGGAAAATTGGCCTCTCAATATTTTCAATCTTAATTGTCTCTAAATATTGTAACGTTATCCCTATTTTATGATGCATCCTTTTTACAACTTCTGTGTATGTGAAAGTGTGCTATACAAATAAAATTCATTATTATTATTTCTATTTATCATGTAACATTATTCTTAACAACATTGTATATTAAGTATTAAAATTAAGAGATGACGAAGTATAATGAATTGACAACTGTTCATTTATTGTCAGGCAACATTCCACACACTCTAGTCTAGAGACAATCTCTTAACACCTTTGCGCATAAGTCCCGCCTGCGGGACTTTTTTTTGCTCAACTGAGACATTCGTTGCTACTGCAGCCGAACTATTATTGGAAATCACAAACTCTGTGTTTTAAATTTATTGGTACACGGTTCGTGACGATTTCTGCCGAATACGTCGTTTCTAAGTGCCACTATTTCCCTGTGGCAAGTCCATTTATCAAGCAACCCCCCACCTAGTCTATACCTACCTATGCGTGGCATAGTGGACAATAGCGTCTATGTTTGAGTTCATAAATATTTTTATTCATCATATAAAATTAGAATAACGTCATAGCAACGAGATAAACCCAACAATAGCCTGATCGTATGCCAGAAAAGCCGTGAAAAGCCCTGCTCACTCAAATGCAAAATAAACTGTGAAACTCATTCTACCATGTATTCTACTAGCTATATATGCTACTAAATATGAAATAAATATAGGCTACAATCCTACCATTGGTTTTACACATCGAGATGTTCCTTTCAAAATCCAGTTGTCATTTATTGTCTGGTACAATCGGTTTGAGAAATATACAACACTTTATACCGCTATTACACTATCTGAAACGTTGCGGCGTAATACCCCCATGCCCTGTAAGGCTGTCTCATGCATTACAGTTCATTCTGGTTTAATTGTCGGCTTTTTTATCCAATAGAGTACATTATAACCTTCGCAACGGTATATGCCAGTCTTTTTGGGTGCTTTGAGCAATTTACTACAGCCCAGCGAAACGGCAGTTTTCGTTTTAACTGTCTAGTATTATGCAAGCGCTATACAATACGCATTATGCAGGGGAATTCCCCTTTTGCGATATGTAAGTATTTTTGCGTCTAAAATACCGTTGGTCTCGCTGGCTACATACCTACGTTCGTGTTTCCACTCGACCACTTTCTTTCCAATATGTTTGATAGCCCTGTTGTTATTTTCGCATTTTGAGTGCATTTCATACTGTAGGCTAGTGCAATCGTTAGCTAAATGTATTTTTGAAGTAGGCTACCGATGTTCATTGAAGATAGAACATTTGGCAGCATTTTACAAATGGTGGAAAACTTTTTTCTTTTTTTTTTGTTCTTCAGCGACGACAGCGTCAAATGATCTTGCATCTTCTCAGCGGCAGGCGTTAAAATGTTGTTTGCTGAATGCTGAAGTGAGGCGGCTAGCTCTGTCATTGGAAGTTGCAACTTTGGTTCCGCCTCATTTTATGTCCATTCCCATTGGGCTACAGAGGCTTCTTTCATCGATACTGACAAGACAATGGCCTATCATATTCCGGTTCTGGTAGGGGGGGCACCAGGGGTGGCCAATCAGATTCTAGTGGGGGCCAGTGCCACCACTGGCCCCCCACTGGCACCGCCCCTGGTTCTGGGTTACTTGGAGCAGCACTTTGTTTCAGTTCCAGCAGTAATCACAGTTCCCAGTGTACATCGTATCGCTCTGTTATTTGGATGTTTTTTGTTTTTTTTTGATACTGTGGCAGGTTTTCTGAGCAGTCTTACCCCCCCCCCCCCCCCCACCCCACGCAACTGGAGAGCTCCCTGTTTTTTCTCACCGTAAATGTCAGCATCAACATTTACATTTCGGCCAGACACTCACCCCAGTATGAATGTCCAATTTAAAACCTGACCAGGATCCATTGAACATTAGCCAAAAAAAAAAGCCAAAAAAGTTGTAAAAGTAGGATTGTAGCCAGATTTCTAGCTACAGTATTTAGGTATGAGTTGGGCTCAGTCAACCTACCCTGTATAAATAAAGGTTAAATAAAAAATAAAGCATAATCAGCTAATCTTAGTTATTGAGTTGTAATGTAGATGCTTGTGTTACATGTCTCAATTCAGAATTCAGTTTTCCAACTCGCTAAACTAGTCCTTTACCAAAACCTTCTGTCCACGAAAACAAAAAGTATAGCGATGTAGGTGCTTTTTATGTTAAAAAGGAACACACACAAAAAAAACACAAGCCCGAAATGGACTTGTTTTCCCCACGTGACTGATGTGGCCTGAACGGAGGCAGTGAGCCATTTATTAAAAAGCTGTGCTTTCCGCAGCCTGCCGATCGAAACCGCTTGCCGCTTCAACTCCAGCTCCGCTTTGAAGTCGCCCTGTTTAACGAGCTGCACTACAGGTGACAGCCAAGAAGACCTGCCAAAATGCTCTGTAAATAGGACATTAAGCTCCTCCCCTTAAAGGAGTAACTCCTCCTCCTCTGTTTATCTCCAGTGCCAGGTCCCAGGTAAAATGCAGTTTTCTTTAACTTTTGTAAGTGGTACTATTAATTAAGTAACAAGCTGTTATTTCTGACTTAGTTCATTCAGCTTTTGACTCTGTGAATATTGGTGGTGTCGTAAGATATCCTGCGGAGACAGTGACGTGTATTGGTAGATTTGTCATGGGAATTGTAACTTGTACTTTCTTAGCCCGGAAGGTTCTTGTCCGGCCAAGCCCAGCACCCTGTCCTTTTTATACTTTTAATATTCATTAGCGTCACACATTGATCAAAGTGAATCTGAGCTGAATAGTTTTGCTTCTGTGGGTCAGGTGTTGTTGGGTTGTTGCGTTCAGTGGTGTAACGTTACTTGGAGCTCGCTGTAAGGGAGCCAGACGCCAGCCGGCCCATCAGAAGCTCGGGTTTGGTATATACCATAGACTGTATAAAAATATGGACTAAGCCACTGTGACGTCACCCATTGCCTTTCCACGGCCTCGTAAAAACTGAATTGAAGCTCGGAAGTCTTTTTCGCCGCCCGTTTGTACAAACTGCGCCTGCTCCGTGGAGCCGAAGAGGACTCAACCTGTCCCTCTGATTGGTCCTGGCAGTGAGAACCATATAGAACCTATCTATGCCAGTGATCCCAGGACTCAACCTGTCCCTCTGATGGGTCCTGAACAAATGTTAATACCCTGTCCAAACGACACAATATTTTAAAAAATCAGCACATGCACAGGCATTAGATGAAGGAAAGGCACCTATTGCAATTACATTTTTTTGTGTAAAAAAATAGTATTTTGACCACATTGCTGCCATTGACTTACATGGGGAAATACCTATACTGGAGCCAACCGCAGTGACGCTAGTGAGCAACAGCACCAGGAAGTGAGCTTCAGAACGAAAGAACAGTCTTGGCCCCTTGGTATATACCAAATTTTGACGTTGTCCCGCGTAGATCGTGCTGGATGGGGTTTTCGCTGTCTGCTGACACAGGATGCACCTCCACGGCGTGGTCTACTCGTGCACTTTAGGGGTTTAGATTATAGGGGTTCATGCCATTGCTTAATTGTAACCCCCCCCCTCCGGAGTTTCTGTTTTGGAGTAACAACCCGTGTTGGCACGATCTGCGGGCACTAGAAACGGGGGTGCCACAGGGCTAATGCCCCCCTCCTCCGCTTTCCACTTCCTCAGGTTCTGTTTTTAACATCAACGAGTCTCATTGTTAAGTACGGATAAAAATGTTATACATATTTCTAAACAAATGAAGCCCCCCCCGGCTGATCAGCTGCTTTATGACTGTGTGGATTTCCATCGACGGACGGGGGCGAACATAAATCACAGCTTCTCTTCAACATGCACATGCTATCACTTTCAACTTTGCATTTTTAGCCTACATCCTTCAAAATACTGCACTTTGGACACCAGGCATCCTCTATTAGTTTTTCTCTTCCTTCATAAAATCCTGTTTTTTTGTCAGTTAATTCAGTAGTAACAATAAAATGCTGTGCCAGGCGTGTACGGTGGGCTCTTGTCCGTAAGGTGCTGGCTGGTAGTTGATCCCAGGCTCCATTTGCCCAAACCGAGCAGACAGGAGCCAACTGTCCTCTTCTCATTTTTATATGGGGGGCAGAAGTATTTTATTCCTTAGAAGTGCCATCTACATTATCATCATGAGTATCCATGAGAATCTGTTTGACCATTTAAAAACAAACAAACTTGATACTGTGAAGAAGCTTCCCCACCCTAACCAGGGTTTGTTTTAATTTTGCTTCATGATGAGACACATTTGTTAAAATAAATTTTTGAAAATGAATCTCTTGTCATTAATTTGTGAGTGTGTGCGTAAAAAGTTTGTTTCCCTATAACTATGCAGGCGAAAATAGTTTTTTAGTGAACTAATTGACCTAATCAAACGAACTGAATGTCTTTCATAATAAACACTGTCTGTTTTACAAAACTCATAATAACCTGACGACTATACAGTTGGCAACTGTTAGGCAAAAGAGCTACCCTTCTTGAATTCTCAAAATTGAAAACATTACAAATGCTAATAGGCTAATAATTATTTATTAAGCACTTTTCTCTCAGCGCACAAAGGGCTTTTACAGAACACAAAGGAGTGATACAATACAATTTAAAGTGGCATGTAATACAATAAAAAGCACAAATACAAAAAACAGTGATAAAATGTAACACATTGAAGGCAAAATGTAACCTATGTGTGTTGATCAGGGAGAAACTGAAAGCTGTTAATGGCATTAGAAGGGTAGGCTAATACACGGCGAACTGTGAGCTCAAAGTAAGCTAGGGGTGGTTCTTGCCATGCAATAAAAGCCACGGCATCAGTAAAAGACACTGAGGGGACAAGGGAAGGAGAGTGTGGACATTAAGGTGGCCTCAGACAAACTAACTTGACTTAAAATGCTTCTGTTAATTAGTATCAGTGTGTCAAGGAATGCATTAAAGTGTGTGTTTTGTTGTGCAAGTGAAACAACATTGTTTTCATTATGCCGCTTCTTTGGAACTAGCTTATTTTACCAGGGTTATAGAGTGAGACATAGCCAAATTCTAGTCCCCCCCCCCCCCCACCCTGAGTTCTTTTGTGTAGAAACATGGAATTTCCTAGACTTGACAAACAGGTTAAAAGAGAAAATCTCCAAATAGCATTGCTCAACTGGGAAGACAGCCTACAACCCCCTTCTCCTAAACCAGCACAGTGATCTATTTTTGCCTTCAGCGAGTTACAAGATTTTACACAATCCCCAATTGGCCATGGCCCAAAATTGGAAACAGAAATGGCTACATTTCACACATATTACAAAATTTTATTTCCCCATTTTCCATTCCTTGTTAATGTTTGTCTCGTTTTTCAGAGCACCGTGTGGTTTAGTAAGTCTCTCACGTTGACAAAATGTCGTAAGACCAGGGCCAATAAGGATATGTTAAGCCATCGTCATGCTATGTTCTCTGTTTCTAGATTCAATTTTACAGGCCAATAAGCCAATCTCAAGTAAACTGACAGGGATAATTGTTGGTCATACACACAGTGTATGTACTGGACAGTTTCTGTCTTTATGTTTATCCCGTTTTCAGATATTTTTAAAATATACTTTTTTTCTTTTACATTAAACATGTAAATATACTGAACGTGAAATATATAATATTCATCCGAGCACACATATAATATGTATGTGACACATATGGGCCACATGTAGATACAGAGCCACTGAGCAGAGAATGAACATGACTTCGCTCTTACTCAGGCAAAATAAATGTATAGAACATTTTTTTGTTTCATGCACGTGCACACGTGCAGCCCACGGTAACTTCAAACGTGCCTGGAACCAGCTTGTAGTGTCTGGGGTCCTGGCAGCGCTCTCTGTAATAGACTCTGATGTTGTATGTAATAGGCAACACCCGCAGTGCTTGGTTGAAACGGACAGGAGACGCCATGTTGTTCAGGCACCTGTCGTGCTGGCATTTGGCAGTCAAGATAGTCACCGGTAATCTGGTGTTATTAACGTCTGGTCTGAGAGAGAAGAGAAAGAGAGAGAATCAAACTTGACCCTAGCAATTACAGAGGGATCTGTGTTAATAGTATCCTTGGGAAAGTCTTGTGTAGCATATTAAACTCCAGATTATCAACATACCTGACTGAACACAATGCCCTTTCAAAAGTCCGATCGGCCTCTTACCCAAAACACCCAACATCAGACCACATTTACACTTTACATACTCATCACAAATCACGTCCATAAAAAAAGGAAAGATATTTGCCTGTTTTGTAGATTTAAAAAAAGGCTTTTGATTCAGTTTGGCACGAAGGATTACCTTTTGAACTCAAAGTGGCATAGGTGGAAAAATATATGACCTTATTAAATCCAAATATTCTGAAAATAAATGCTCTGGGAAAATTGGAAGCAAAAAACTGAATATTTCAATGAAGGATGAGGAGTTCATCAGGGTTGAAACATATCTCCTACCCTGTTCAACATTTACACCAACAAATTAGCCACTACACTTGAACAATCTCCTAGTCCTGGACTAGATAAACAAGGAAATAAATCAAATTCCTCATGTATGCAGATGACCTATAGCCTACTCTATGTAGCTCCTATAGTCTCTTGGTTCATGCGACAGCCTGCCATGAGCCAAGAGAAAAAGAAGAAAAAAATGAACAATGTAACCTAGTCCCAATATGATAAATTCCAGAAGACAAATTGTGTTTTTTATTTTTGGATATTATATTTTCACTACCTTTATTCACTTTATCTACTTTATTCACTTTATACCATGGCTTGGCTAAATACTCGATTCTGATTGGCTGGAGGGTGGGCATTTATTTCGTTAAACCGCCCGGCAATGAAGTAGCGCCGGCAACATTTTAATCGCCGTTCTAAATTAATACGCCGTCTACGTTATCTGCTGCCAGCGCCATTAGAGTCGACACTTTTATGAATGGTATCCATAGCAACACCAACAGCTGATTAATAAAGCCGGCAAATAACGCTAAATCCGCTGATTTGAAAAGTTTGTCTTCGCCAAATATCTTAGTTACAACAACTAATTAATCTAGCAAATTTGCGGAGGGAATCCGAACGTAGCCTAGACGATCCTCAACGCAACAAGATGGCTGCGCCTCGGGCAATTTACTACCTCCGCGTCGGGCATTTAAACTGTGTCATGCCCGGCTCCCTCGGTCATTATTGCTTACTAATTCACATTATTTATTCCACTTATTTTCTAGAACGTCTTGGACTCTGAATTGACCGGTCATGTTTGCCATTCCCAGGTTGCGTAGTAGCTACTAGTGGCCAGGCAGGCAGCGCATTAATTTAGAACTGTGATTAAACTAGTGACCCGGATGACTGACCGGTTATACAGAATAACGACCAGTCATTGACCAATCAGAATCGAGTATTCACCCATACCATGGTATGATGCTTACTAAATATGTATTGTATACTTTATGGAAACAATGGTTGATTTCCATTCTAAAGCCATTTGAATTTGAAAGAGAGAGAGAGGTCATTATTGTTATTATTTTCTTTGTGTGACTGTTTTACTCAATGTTTATGATCTTTATTTAGTTTTATTTATGATACTGTATGTATACTCTTATGGTGCAAAGTGCTTTATTTGATTTTCTTATTTGACTGAATTCCCCCACCCTCCATAATTATTATCCCAACGTGATTGTTTGACGATATCATTATATTTGTGTATTGCCCAATGCAACTCTACTGGTTGTGACAGCAGTTGGGGTGGCAGTGTAGTATAGCTAATGGTTAGCGGACTGGTGTGAGTATCAGGATGTTGGCTGAAATACAGTACCTTGGTGTAAAATTGTATGATAAACTTAACTTAAAAACCAGCATTAACTCAAAATTCAAATAAATGCAAAAATGTTTTTTAGTTTGTAAGTATATGTAAGGGGGAGTGTAGCCTAAGGTTCGGAGAACCAAGCGCCACAACCAAGGGATCTGAAAGTGTATTTTTGTGAGAAATACACCACTAAGCGGACAGCTCCGCAGTAAAGAGAGAAATGAAACAATGGGAATTAAAACCTCCCGGCGTAAGCCAACACAAAACAACCTCAAAAGAGGGAAAACTCGGCGATCGCGAGTAATAAAACAACAAAGGAACCTCACGCTCTCACACAAGAGGCGTATAAAACAAAATAAAGCCCGGTGTAACAAGGGCGAAAGAAAACATAATAGAAAATGAACCTGTTACCTACAGCTCTAGGTGTGAAAGAGCTGAACTAAAGGTAACAGGTAGAGGAATATAAAAGGATAAAGAGAGAAAAGGAAACTAAAAGACTAAATAAATATTTATCCTAACTCTTAACCGGACTACCTACGTTTCTGAAGTGTAACAACCAGAAATGTAGAGACCGCTATCCTTTACCTGGCAATTATAGCCTACAGGTGAAAGGAATAATTGCCGGGCGAGATTCAAACACCGAAATGGAGGCGGAAAAATCCGATAGATTACCCCCGATGTCCTCAGAAGAAAGAACGACAGCAGGCTGCCAGAAACCATGACATTATAACAACCTATTTAATGTTGATTTGGCTTGAGAAACAACTGCCCAACTCTGGTTGCCTGTTCTATCGCCCCTTAATGTAATTTTGCAATGGAATCAGACTTACATGTATTTCCATGGGGCCAGCAAGCTCTTGTTGGTTTTCTCTGTGATAAAGGATCTTCCCACATCGAGGTCCATCCTCCACCGCTTTATGGCCATCTTGGTACAGTTCTCGTGACACTTAGAACAGCATAGCATAGAAAGGACAGGAGCCACTGCGCTCATAAACAGAAACTGTGGATGCAGACACACGGAAGAATAACATTAATAGCAAGAACCGCCCCAAAATGCCCCCCCCCAAATGCTCCGCCTGCCCCCGAAAAGCCAAATCCAGAAAAAATTAAATCCGACAATTTGAAGTCGGCGCTGTTAGTAGGCTATTAGAGCTACAGACGATTCGGCCAATCATAAAAATGCCACATCGAAATCATTTATTTGTCTAATATCTGATTGGTTGGTTTGACCATATAAAACATGGAGGCAGTGAGAGAGAGGTCAGTTTCTTTGATCAATCTATGTTGTCTCTTCTTGATAACTAACTGTTACGCATTGCTTAGGATAGGCTATAATATTCGCCAGCCTAGCTTAAGCCAGCGATAGACTACACGTCTTTTGAAATCTTAACGTCGCAGGACATCTCACATTACCGTCCACGATTCCCGTCTTGCCGTCGTAAAAGGACACAAACTTTCAGATGAGTCTACAACGTGGGCTCGCACACTACAAGAAACGGATGCCATTGCATTCGGTTTGCAAGCGTATTTTTATACAGTCTATGGTTGCAAGCCTGTCTGCTCGTCATAACAAACATGAAGCAACAATTATATTTCTCTCACGTCTGAGCAGAGTTGGGAGTTCTGCTCCGTGTAGGAATTGCATACATTACACAAACAGCGAAACAACAGTCACAGGTTGGCCGAGAACATTGATATTGGCTAGAAAAGCAACATCTCCGGGTTACTACGATCTCATTTGTTTTGTTCTTGCACTGTATGGAATACACTTGCACTGTATGGAATAATCGAATTGGTTTGTTTTTGTCAAAATAATAGCCTAAAAACATATTTAAATATGTTTTTAGGCTATTATTCTGACAAAGACAAACCAATTCGATATGACATTGCGGTCCTATGAATTGAACTAATCTTATTTTGCTTTTGAAAATAGCTACAAAGTGTAGCCTAGGCCAGGCTAAAGTTTCTGTCTACACAAAACAAAATCGTTAATTTTGACACGGTAGGTCTAGGCTATATGAGAAATTGAATATTCAGTTAATTCATTCATTTATATGGTATATTTAAAATGTTATAGCATAGCCTACATCAAAATTTAAGTTCATTCATTGCGTTTTCTTGTCTACGTGGTCGCGGTCGTTCTTACAGGTAAATTCTAAAATAAAATGTTTGATTTATGAACATTTTGAAGATTTTTTTTTCAAAGCCCTAGATGAGATTTGAGATGCTTTCATATAAAGCTAAAGTATAGGCTAATCCACTAGCGTAACAAATGCCACTAGAGTCAAAATGCCAAGAGCATCAGCCGCTTTGAGGCAAACACATAAATTTTGAATTAAATAAAAATCAAAAATTAATTATTGTCAACAGTGTGGGCATAACTGAACAAAATATAAGCCATATCCTATATTTAAAACGTGGGGAAATATTTTCATTAATATTATTCATATTACGTTGTTTTACTTCCACAAATGCACTTCGCACGCACGTTCGTTTCCGACGTCAGTTAGCAGCACAGTTCAAAATGAAACAAAAATCGGGGTTATATTAAATGTAGCCTAAACAAAAATAACAGCGGGAGAAAACAAAAGCTGCGTTAAAATGTATAGCCTACCACTAACTAACTTATTTTTGAAGCATAATCAACCCAAGGAGGACTCAAGTTGAGACTGTCTCAATTTGGAGAACGTAGGCTACGCTAATCAACAAGTTTGCAGGGCAAAATAATTTAGAAAATGCCCTGTGTGAGGTTGTGTAGAAATGCAGAAAATGAGTTTTGAAAGGCTTTCTGGGGGAGGACCCTCAGACTCCCCGCTATTTTGTCCCCCCCTTGCGCCCGGCCAACAACTCTTAATGCCCCCCCAATCAAAGCAGTCTAGAAACGGTCCTGTTTCACTCACCAGTACAGCCGTGCGGTTCATTCTGTGTTCTTTCTCGTTCCTTTTCAGGGAGTCTGCTCAATAATTTACTTAGTGCACTCGGGGAATTCGTCTACCTCCTCCATCTCGAATACCTGTATATATATATCATCAAATCGGCCTGACGTAAGCGGGTCCACCTTTCAAAACAACAGATTTGCATTTCGTGCCGTGGAGGGTCAACATTCACTTCAGTCCTTGGCCGTGTCAACTTAATGCTCAAAATGAACGTTAATTGTTTTTTCTACATCGGGGTTTTCCAAAAGATAGGCTTCAGAAAAAGAAGAGGAAACATATGATGATAACCTGTCTATAACTGACAGCTGCTAGCAAGATCTTTTAACCTTTTTTAATATACAAAAAAAAAACGGAAACACTAGAAATTGTAGGCTAAATAATAGCATAAACAATGTGAACTATAGATTTTAACTCAAAACCAGTGGACTATCACGGCTCTAGCCGTACTGGGGGGGGGGGGGGGGGGGGGGGGGTGCAACCCCATAATTTTAACAAGCTGTTAATTTTTCTTAATTAGGTGCTTTTCCTATTTAGATGAATTATTTAGCCTATCCTTTTAAGCCACATCATGTAAAAATAGTTAGCCTAGCCATGAAGAATACAAGTCAACATTTCATTCTGCCACATGTTCACATTGTTCTTAATACATGCCTAAATCCGGCTGCATGTGATTCTGATGCCCATCAATTTAAATATCGCTAGTCTCAATTCGGATACGAAGGGATATTCATTTTTGGATGTTGCATGATCTATTTAAACCCAAGATTCATTGCATCCTTAAACCCAAGATTCTTCTATTATATTATAATGTAGCCAATGGTATTTTGGGAATCCCTCACGGTTCGTCACAACAGTCCGCGTGGGCTAGTGGTTTCTGTTCAGCGGTGAAACTGGAATCCCTCTTCCCCTGCGGCGGTCTATTTCTGCAAGACTGTGCGGTTTTGTGGACGCAACAAGTGAAATCAGGGGGAGTGATGTACTGAATAGCCTATACCGCCCTGTCTTCATGCACAGCCACTATATTTTTATTAAATTTCCTTTCACTTAGCCTATTGGAAAAGAGATGGGAAAGATTTACGTGAATAGGCGCTATGCGTCAGTTAGTTAGCCTCGGCTATACATGCAGTAAATGTAGCCCACATATCACAATACAATTCAAGTAAGAGTACATACCAGGGCACTCTTACAAACTAGTAAACTAAAGTTTACTTTTAAGTTTTCTCTCAACTATTAGTATACTTGTAAGTGTCATATTTTCATACTAATTGAGACTAAATTGGCCCACTTTTTAATAATAAAAAAGTAGCCTATACTTAGAAGCATACTTTTATAAATTAACATTAACATATTATTGTTTTAATAATGTATACTCCTAAGTATACATGACATTTATCTGTAACGTATATTGTGATAAATTCTTTGTAAAATGATATTTAAATAATTTAGACTGATTGATTGATTGAATGCAGCCTATGCAAAGGTGGAAGGTTGCCACATTGTCAGAAGTATCTAAAGTATCCTTTACAGCACACAAAATCCGTTTGGATCAATAGAAACAATATGGTAAAACTGAAATAATATTTAGAAATCCCCAACCAACCCCAAATACATGGAACAAAGGAAGTTTTTAAGAAAAACATTGAAAAGACCACATAGGAAGAGTGATATCTACTGCATATCTGCAATTCAAATGTAGAGAGGTTATAGTATAGCCTATCGCTTGTAAGAGTATACCTGAAAATAAGATATCAAGAGTCTTTTGATATCCTTTTATACCCAGTCATGATAGTATCACCTGTTGAATGTTTTTAAGTTGTTTTTTGAACTTCCCAGTCTTTTTTTGCCCGTCTCAACCGTTTTGGAACGTGTTGCAGGCATCAAATTCGGAATTAGCGTAGATTTACAAAAATCAATAAAGTTGATAAGGTAAAACATTAAATATATTTTCTTTGTACTGTTTTCAATTAAATATATGTAAAAGATCATTTACAAATCATTGCTTTCTGCTTTTATGTGCATTTTACATACTGTCCCAACTTTTTTCTAATTGGGGTTTGTATATCAGGGATGACCCGTTTACTTTGTGGTTTCGTGCGAGGATCCCCATTAGGCAATCCCAGGGCTTTCCTTCGCAATGACATCACTACTCCGGGACACCATGTGGTTTCAGACATGGTTTGCATACCTAGAGGATACAGTCCCATTGTAAAGCCTACGCTTGTTTTCCCACGTCACACCCGCGCTGGTGCTATGCAGATTCGTGACGGAGCTAGCTACAGTTCTGACTTGGAATAGCACAGAGTAGCCTACTTTCATCCGTAGAGCTAATGCAGCAATTAACACCAATATACACTGACGCGCCATTTATGTCTGCTATTTGTTTAACAGTAACAACCGTAGGTAGGCATCTCAATATCTTGTATTTTTAATTACATTTTATTTTATTCCTTCATGTGTGCATTTGTGTGTTTATCTTGGCTGCAACCAAATAAAAATCTATTGATTGACTGAATGGTAATGGTAATAATGATGATGAAGATATTGTTATGGTGGGGAAGGGAATCCCTTTGCTGTTGAGTCGCCATACTATATCAGGAATTACCTGTTTACTTTGTGGTTCCCCCATGAGGCAATCCCAGGTTTTTTCTTCACAATGACATCACTACTCCAGGACACCCTGCGATGTCAGACACATTTTGCTTACCCAAGGTATACAGCCCCACTGTAAAGTCTATGCTTGTTTTCCCACTGCATACCTATGCTGGTGGTAAGCAGATAGTCCTTGCCCCGACTTGTCCTGTACTTAAGCAATAAGGTAGGAGACGCAGTACTACAGATCCTTTCCAAAAAATTTGAATATCATGGAAAAGTTGTTTTTTTTTCCATAATTCCATTCAAAAAGTGAAACTTTCATAGATTATAGATTCATTACACACAAAGTGAAATATTTCTAGCCTTTATTTGTTTAATTTTTCATAATTTTGGCTTACAGCTCCAGAAAACCCCCAAAACAGTATTTCAAGAAATTAGAATAGTGTGTCGAAAATCAGCATTTACTTCAGTTATTTCAGAGAATGAATGTTTTAGACTGAGTGTCACACTCTAATCATCTAATTTACTCAAAACACCTGCAAAGTTTTTCTACAGATGTGTCATTACATTGGACAGGTATCTCAGTTTGGTTCAGTATGGGGAAGACTGCAGACTTGACAGTTGGCCAGAAGACCATCATTGACACCCTCCAGAAGATGGATAAGCCACAAAAGGTCATCGGTAAGGAGGCTGGCTGTTCACAGAGTGCAGTGTCCAAGCATATCAATAGAAAGTTTAGTGGAAGGGAAAAATGTGGCAGGAGAAGGTGCACAAGCAAAAGAGATGACCGTAGGCTTCAGTGGATTGTCAAGCAAAGACGATTCCAAAATTTGGCGGAGATGCAGAGGGAGTGGACTGAGGCTGGAGTCAGTGCTTCAAAAACCACCACGTACAGAGTGTGACACTCAGTCTAAAACATTCATTCTCTGAAATAACTGAAGTAAATGCTGATTTTCGACACACTATTCTAATTTCTTGAAATACTGTTTTGGGGGTTGTAAGCCAAAATTATGAAAAATGAAACAAATAAAGGCTAGAAATATTTCACTTTGTGTGTAATGAATCTATAATCTATGAAAATTTCACTTTTTGAATGGAATTATGGAAAAAAAACAACTTTTCCATGATATAAAAATTTTTTGGAAAGGATCTGTATATCATCAATATAGTCACAGTTCGCGTCGGGCCGGTGTTGCGCGGGAATCAGACTCCCTGCCGGATTTTGACTCCCCTCGCATGCACGCGCGTCCACTCTGCATTACGTTCTTTGCGACTTCTTCATTCTCCTTTCGCGATTTCCGACCAGTATCTTCGTTCTGTCGGAGGATAGATGGACCATTCTGTGTCACTGTCTGTAGCTACGTATAGTTACTCTTTTTCTAATTTTAAATGTTCGATTTCCGTGGCTTTCTGACGTAAATTAACAAGCATACTTTTAAAGAATCAATTGCCGACGTTAAAAGCAGATAAAATGCATGTAAAGTATACTTTTCTAAAACGTCGTTAATGTTCATCCGTGTCTTCTTAGATAGTGTTTCATTTGGCACAGATAGGCTATATTGAATTTATTTTTCACTGAGGTAGTAGGCTATAACATAGGGGATTTTACCCCATGTCCATAAATCTTTTTTCAAATATGGCTATGTTCGGATATTTGCAGATATCGACAATACGTAAATATTGTAAGGATATATTTACATATTTAAAATCTACCAAAATTACCCTGTTTACACATCTGGGACTGTATTGTTTACCCACAGGGAGTCAGTTGGAGGCAGGGCTGCCAGAATCTGACTCCCCCTCCTTATCTCTACATTGCAATGTTTGACAGACACCAAACCTTCTGTGGTGACCCACATAGGCGTCACCTGTGCAGCCTCCAAAGCATTTTCTTATATCTGCAACAGGGGGTCAGTTACAGTGGGGGAGTCAGATTCTGGCAAGGCTTCAGTCCGGCTGCCAGAATCTGACTCCCCCTCCTTATCTCAGGATTACAGTGTTTCACAAACACCAGAATCACTCAATTGACGCATCTGGACATCTACTATACACCCTTAAAAGCAATTGTTAATATCTCCAACAGGGGGTCAGTTACAGGGGGGGAGTCAGATTCCGACAAGGCCTCAGTGCGGCTGCCGGAATCTGACCCCCCCCCCCCCCTTATCTCAGGATTGCAGTGTTTCACAAACACCAGAATCACTCTAGTGACACATCTGGACATCTACTATACACCCTTAAAAGCAATTGTTAATATCTGCGACAGGGGGTCAGTTAGAGGGGGGAGTCAGATTCCGGCAAGGCTTCAGTCCGGCTGCCGGAATCTGACTCCCCCCCCTTATCTCAGGATTGCAGTGTTTCACAAACACCAGAATCACTCTAGTGACACATCTGGACATCTACTATATACCCTTAAAAGCAATTGTTAATATCTGCGACAGGGGGTCAGTTAGAGGGGGGGAGTCAGATTCCGGCAAGGCTTCAGTCCGGTTGCCGGAATCTGACTCCCCCCCTTATCTCAGGATTGCAGTGTTTCACAAACACCAGAATCACTCTAGTGACACATCTGGACATCTACTATACACCCTTAAAAGCAATTGTTAATATCTGTGACAGGGGATCAGTTAGAGGGGGGGAGTCAGATTCCGGCAAGGCTTCAGTCCGGCTGCCGGAATCTGACTCCCCCCCCTTATCTCAGGATTGCAGTGTTTCACAAACACCAGAATCACTCTAGTGACACAGCTGGACATCTACTATACACCCTTAAAAGCAATTGTTAATATCTGCGACAGGGGGTCAGTTAGAGGGGGGGAGTCAGATTACGGCAAGGCCTCAGCGTGGCTGCCAGAATCTGACTCCCCCTCCTTATCTCTAGATTGCAGTTTTTGACAAACACCAAACCTGTTGTGGTGACACACATTTGCCTCACCTGTGCAGCCTCCCAAGCATTTGTTAATTTCTGCAACAACCCACGACTTCTTCATAGTGCATAACAGCAGCGTGATGAATCGTCTGTATACGCACAACATCAGGCGACAGGGGTTATCCTCTCAAGACATGGCTCCTCACCCCACTGATCAACCTACAGACAGGAGGAGACTCGCTTCAATGTGGCCCATGGCCGTGTAAGTTTTGTTGTGGAATGCACAATAGGCATGCTGAAAGACAGATGACTATGTCTGGATGCAACTGGAGGGAGGCTCTTTATGCTTGTTTAATGCGCAGCTATGCGTTCCTTTGCATGACACTTTAGGTCACCTCACTTCTTCTTCGTCGCTGATTTCCCACCTCATTGACTGCTGCAGCCACAAATTGCCAGGACACGTAATTCACTTTGCTGGTAATCCCACTTGAAAATCTACCAAACAATATGGTTGATCTCATTTCGATTTCAGCCAGGAGCGTCGCAACCTCGGGACCCGTGAAATTTTTGTTCTTTGTTTTCATATCGGCTTCTTCTAACATTTTTGTCTAATATTCTTTCTTTTTTTCTTCCATTTTGGTTGATATCGGGCCTTATTCCCACCTAGGCTATTTATAGGTAAATTAGGACTATTGGAAGCATTCTAAGGGAGGAGCATTGACCTTATTCAGATGCAATTTAAGGGTAATTTGTGATTTATAATTATTTCTATGAATCGCACGTGCACGCATTTTGAGAAATGGTCTCATATCAAATTTAGGATGAAATCTAAGCAACCTTTTATAAATGAGGACCCTAGACCTCCATTGTTCACCCTCAAAAGCATTTCTTCATAATTGTCAGTTCCAGGGGGAGTCAGATTCAGGAAAGGCCTCAGTCTGGCTGCCAAAAATTCACTGCTAAAACTTTTCTCTAGATTGTAGTGTTTAACACACAAAAAATAACTTCTGGACCCTTTCTGATGTGCATAGTTTTTATTTTCTCCCAAGAACAGAAATAATATGGGCCTCATCAACAAATGTATCAATTATATAAAAAAGTGCAATTACAGTTGGTACAATATGGTACAATATTCTCCCAAGAACAAAAATAGCATGGCCCTCACTAATAAATATATAAATAAAATTAAAACTGAAAATTTCTCCAAAGAACAGAAATAATATGGGCCTCACCAATAAATATATAACTTAAATTAAAACTGCAATTTTCTCACAAGAACAGAAATAATATGGGCCTCGCCAGTAAATATATAAATCTGAACAAAAACGTCTCAGACGTAAAAAAAGCCAAGTTACTCGCATAGTCTACAGAGCGCTGTCTATAAGTGCTTAATTCCAACTTGCAAAAACTAGGCCTGCCTTTAAAAGTATTGATATCAAAATGTGGCCAAGTTACAACTAAAAATATTGCCTATCGTAGCACCCACTAAATAAACTAGCTCTATTCCAAAGCAATGCTATCCAAACTTTCCTAAATTATTTAATGCAACTTGGCCCTGTGTTTCTTCATCTTACCATCTCAAGAGAATGTGGTCAATGAAACTGTATGTTCCACATAAAACTCCAAAATGAGAATAATTTATAGTGGAAATACTCTTATTCAGATGTGTTGCACTTAGAAATTAAACAGAAAAATTACTACACTATAGGACATGTTTGAATAATTGTCTGCATCCACTGCTTTGGGTCTATGAAAAGCACAGAATGAATAAAATGTATTATTAGTATTATTATTATTATTATTTATTGATTTATTTATTTTGAATATTTGGATTTCTATCAAAACCTCTGTGGTCCTACAGAGCATAGATATCCTTGTGTTTACAAAATTATGTTCGCAAATATAACTATTAGTATGTTAAGAAAATTAGTACTATTACTTATTTTCCATCATCTGACCCACAAACATGTCTGGATACATTTGTGAAAATGCTATATGTACGCTATTTTAAAAATATTACTTATTTTTATATGCATTTATTTATTCATCCCCCCTTTCTCTATTGTACATGTTTCTTCATATAAATGTTTGCTTGTGAATAGTAAAGAAATCTGTAGCAGCAGTTAACATGTTAAAACCTGTACATTTTCTAAAGTAAACTTGCCAACAAAGTATAACCATACCCTTTCTGGAGTGTAATTATTCATCAACTGTTAAAAAAAATTATTGAAATCATATGTTGTTCCCTGAGGCACAATCTCTTCATATGCTAAGATGAAGAAACACAGGGCCAAGTTGGCCATGCTATTTTTGTTCTTGGGAGAATATTGTACCATATTGTACCAACAGTAATTGCACTTTTTTATATAATTGATACATTTGTTGATGAGGCCCATATTATTTCTGTTCTTGGGAGAAAATAAAAACTATGCACACCAGAAAGGGTCCAGAAGTTATTTTTTGTGTGTTAAACACTACAATCTAGAGAAAAGTTTTAGGAGTGAATTTTTGGCAGCCAGACTGAGGCCTTTCCTGAATCTGACTCCCCTTGGAACTGACAATTATGAAGAAATGCTTTTGAGGGTGAACAATGGAGGTCTAGGGTCCTCATTTATAAAAGGTTGCTTAGATTTCATCCTAAATTTGATATGAGACCATTTCTCAAAATGCGTGTACGTGCGATTCATAGAAATAATTATAAATCACAAATTATCCTTAAATTGCATCTGAATAAGGTCAATGCTCCTCCCTTAGAATGCTTCCAATAGTCCTAATTTCCCTATAAATAGCCTAGGTGGGAATAAGGCCCGATATCAACCAAAATGGAAGAAAAAAAAGAAAGAATGTTAGACAAAAATGTTAGAAGAAGCCGATATGAAAACAAAGAACAAAAATTTCACGGGTCCTGAGGTTGCGACGCTCCTGGCAGAAATCGAAATGAGATCAACCATATTGTTTGGTAGATTTTCAAGTGGGATTACCAGCAAAGTGAATTACGTGTCCTGGCAATTTGTGGCTGCAGCAGTCAATAAGGTGGGAAATCAGCGACGAAGAAGAAGTGGGGTGACCTAAAGTGTCATGCAAAGGAACGCATAGCTGCGCATTAAACAAGCATAAAGGCCACAGGTGTGGGACGTGCTGGGCCCCTACTGTCTCCCGAGGAGGAAAAGATAGGTGACACTCAGAGTGCCATCAGCGGCATTGGGCCACATGGCGACACCGACCACATGCTTGTCAATTCAGCATGTGGGTGATCAGACACATTGCAATGCTAGGCCTACCTGATGTATAAATTTAAAGTTATGAGACCAGACAGCATTGTAATCTTGACTTTTTATTTAAAGAGAAACTGAGACGGAGCAAGAAAACCGCCCTGAGGCGCAAGATTGCGTCCCGATGGGTGCCCCTCCGTTCCCATGGCACAAGGGATGTAGGCGCTGCACAGGAGAGTCTCACTCCTACTCCTACACCCATTGTCTCCACCCCTGGCGAGGTCCTGACCGATAGCATCCTGAAATCACAGATTTAAACCAATTAGTTGGCGAGGTTTTGGAGTTGTAAGAGCTTCAAATTTAATTTATCTGGTTGAGTGTGTATCCAAATAAATAAAATGAACTACATGAGCCTCCCTCCAGTTGCATCCAGACATAGTCATCTGCCTTTCAGCATGCCTATTGTGCATTCCACAACAAAACTTACACGGCCATGGGCCACATTGAAGCGAGTCTCCTCCTGTCTGTAGGTTGATCAGTGGGGTGAGGAGCCATGTCTTGAGAGGATAACCCCTGTCGCCTGATGTTGTGCGTATACAGACGATTCATCACGCTGCTGTTACGCACTATGAAGAAGTCGTGGGTTGTTGCAGAAATTAACAAATGCTTGGGAGGCTGCACAGGTGAGGCAAATGTGTGTCACCACAACAGGTATGGTGTTTGACAAAAACTGCAATCTAGAGATAAGGAGGGGGATGCCGGAATCTGACTCCCCCCCTCTAACTGACCCCCTGTCGCAGATATTAACAATTGCTTTTAAGGGTGTATAGTAGATGTCCAGATGTGTCACTAGAGTGATTCTGGTGTTTGTGAAACACTGCAATCCTGAGATAAGTGGGGGGGGGGGGGGTCAGATTCCGGCAGCCGCGCTGAGGCCTTGCCGGAATCTGACTCCCCCCCTGTAACTGACCCCATGTTGGAGATATTAACAATTGCTTTTAAGGGTGTATAGTACAGGTCCAGATGTGTCACTAGAGTGATTCTGGTGTTTGTGAAACACTGCAATCCAGAGATAAGGGGGGGGAGTCAGATTCCGGCAGCCGGACTGAAGCCTTGCCGGAATCTGACTCCCCCCCCTCTAACTGACCCCCTGTCGCAGATATTAACAATTGCTTTTAAGGGTGTATAGTAGATGTCCAGATGTGTCACTAGAGTGATTCTGGTGTTTGTGAAACACTGCAATCCTGAGATAAGGGGGGGGAGTCAGATTCCGGCAGCCGCGCTGAGGCCTTGCCGGAATCTGACTCCCCCCCTGTAACTGACCCCATGTTGGAGATATTAACAATTGCTTTTAAGGGTGTATAGTACAGGTCCAGATGTGTCACTAGAGTGATTCTGGTGTTTGTGAAACACTGCAATCCAGAGATAAGGGGGGGGAGTCAGATTCCGGCAGCCGGACTGAAGCCTTGCCGGAATCTGACTCCCCCCCCTCTAACTGACCCCCTGTCGCAGATATTAACAATTGCTTTTAAGGGTGTATAGTAGATGTCCAGATGTGTCACTAGAGTGATTCTGGTGTTTGTGAAACACTGCAATCCTGAGATAAGGGGGGGGAGTCAGATTCCGGCAGCCGGACTGAAGCCTTGCCGGAATCTGACTCCCCACCTCTAACTGACCCCGTCGCACATATTAACAATTGCTTTTACGGGTGTATAGTACAGGTCCAGATGTGTCACTAGAGTGATTCTGGTGTTTGTGAAACACTGCAATCCAGATATAAGGGGGGGGAGTCAGATTCCGGCAGCCGGACTGAAGCCTTGCCGGAATCTGACTCCCCCCCCTCTAACTGACCCCCTGTCGCAGATATTAACAATTGCTTTTAAGGGTGTATAGTAGATGTCCAGATGTGTCACTAGAGTGATTCTGGTGTTTGTGAAACACTGCAATCCTGAGATAAGGGGGGGGAGTCAGATTCCGGCAGCCGGACTGAAGCCTTGCCGGAATCTGACTCCCCACCTCTAACTGACCCCGTCGCACATATTAACAATTGCTTTTACGGGTGTATAGTAGATGTCCAGATGTGTCACTAGAGTGATTCTGGTGTTTGTGAAACTCTGCAATCCTGAGATAAGGGGGGGGAGTCAGATTCCGGCAGCCGGACTGAAGCCTTGCCGGAATCTGACTCCCCCCTCTAACTGACCCCCTTTCGCAGATATTAACAATTGCTTTTAAGGGTGTATAGTAGATGTCCAGATGTGTCACTAGAGTGATTCTGGTGTTTGTG
The DNA here is from genome assembly GCA_029718625.1 of Synaphobranchus kaupii. Taxonomy (NCBI): domain Eukaryota; kingdom Metazoa; phylum Chordata; class Actinopteri; order Anguilliformes; family Synaphobranchidae; genus Synaphobranchus; species Synaphobranchus kaupii. The sequence continues at coordinate 84,173,544 of CM056378.1, read as the reverse complement.
AAACACTGCAATCCTGAGATAAGGGGGGGGAGTCAGATTCCGGCAGCCGGACTGAAGCCTTGCCGGAATCTGACTCCCCACCTCTAACTGACCCCGTCGCACATATTAACAATTGCTTTTACGGGTGTATAGTAGATGTTCAGATGTGTCACTAGAGTGATTCTGGTGTTTGTGAAACTCTGCAATCCTGAGATAAGGGGGGGGAGTCAGATTCCGGCAGCCGGACTGAAGCCTTGCCGGAATCTGACTCCCCCCTCTAACTGACCCCCTGTCGCAGATATTAACAATTGCTTTTAAGGGTGTATAGTAGATGTCCAGATGTGTCACTAGAGTGATTCTGGTGTTTGTGAAACACTGCAATCCTGAGATAAGGGGGGGTGTCAGATTCCGGCAGCCGCGCTGAGGCCTTGCCGGAATCTGACTCCCCCCCTCTAACTGACCCCCTGTCGCAGATATTAACAATTGCTTTTAAGGGTGTATAGTAGATGTCCAGATGTGTTACTAGAGTGATTCTGGTTTTTGTGAAACACTGCAATCCTGAGATAAGGGGGGAGTCAGATTCCGGCAGCCGGACTGAAGCCTTGCCGGAATCTGACTCCCCCCCCTCTAACTGACCCCCTGTCGTAGATATTAACAATTGCTTTTAAGGGTGTATAGCAGATGTCCAGATGTGTCACTAGAGTGATTCTGATGTTTGTGAAACACTGCAACCTGAGATAAGGGGGGGGAGTCAGATTCCGGCAGCCGGACTGAAGCCTTGCCGGAATCTGACTCCCCCCCCTCTAACTGACCCCCCGTCGCACATATTAACAATTGCTTTTACGCGTGTATAGTAGATGTCCAGATGTGTCACTAGAGTGATTCTGGTGTTTGTGAAACTCTGCAATCCTGAGATAAGGGGGGGGAGTCAGATTCCGGCAGCCGGACTGAAGCCTTGCCAGAATCTGACTCCCCCCCTCTAACTGACCCCCTGTCGTAGATATTAACAATTGCTTTTAAGGGTGTATAGCAGATGTCCAGATGTGTCACTAGAGTGATTCTGGTGTTTGTGAAACACTGCAACCTGAGATAAGGGGGGGGAGTCAGATTCCGGCAGCCGGACTGAAGCCTTGCCGGAATCTGACTCCCCCCCCTCTAACTGACCCCCCGTCGCACATATTAACAATTGCTTTTACGGGTGTATAGTAGATGTCCAGATGTGTCACTAGAGTGATTCTGGTGTTTGTGAAACTCTGCAATCCTGAGATAAGGGGGGGGGAGTCAGATTCCGGCAGCCGGACTGAAGCCTTGCCGGAATCTGACTCCCCCCTCTAACTGACCCCCTGTCGCAGATATTAACAATTGCTTTTAAGAGTGTATAGTAGATGTCCAGATGTGTCACTAGAGCGATTCTGGTGTTTGTGAAACACTGCAATCCTGAGATAAGGGGGGGGGGGGGTGTCAGATTCCGGCAGCCGCGCTGAGGCCTTGCCGGAATCTGACTCCCCCCCTCTAACTGACCCCCTGTCGCAGATATTAACAATTGCTTTTAAGGGTGTATAGTAGATGTCCAGATGTGTTACTAGAGTGATTCTGGTTTTTGTGAAACACTGCAATCCTGAGATAAGGGGGGAGTCAGATTCCGGCAGCCGGACTGAAGCCTTGCCGGAATCTGACTCCCCCCCCTCTAACTGACCCCCTGTCGCAGATATTAACAATTGCTTTTAAGGGTGTATAGCAGATGTCCAGATGTGTCACTAGAGTGATTCTGGTGTTTGTGAAACACTGCAATCCTGAGATAAGGGGGGGGGAGTCAGATTCCGGCAGCCGGACTGTAGCCTTGCCGGAATCTGCCTCCCCCCGTCTAACTGACCCCCCTGTCACAGATATTAACAATTGCTTTTAAGGGTGTATAGTAGATGTCCAGATGTGTCACTAGAGTGATTCTGGTGTTTGTGAAACACTGCAATCCAGAGATAAGGGGGGGGGGGGGTCAGATTCCGGCAGCCGCGCCGAGGCCTTGCCGGAATCTGACTCCCCCCCTCTAACTGACCCCCTGTTGCAGATATTAACAATTGCTTTTAAGGGTGTACAGATGAGGTCCAGATGTGTCACTAGTGTGATTCTGGTGTTTGTGAAACACTGCAATCCAGAGATAAGGAGGGGGAGTCAGATTCCGGCAGCCGGACTGAAGCCTTGCCGGAATCTGACTCCCTCCCCTCTAACTGACCCCTTGTTGCAGATATTAACAATTGCTTTTAAGGGTGTATAGTAGATGTCAAGATGTGTCACTAGAGTGATTCTGGTGTTTGTGAAACACTGTAATCCTGAGATAAGGGGGGGGGGAGTCAGATTCCGGCAGCCGGACTGAAGCCTTGCCGGAATCTGACTCCCCCCTGTAACTGACCCCCTGTTAGAGATATTAACAATTGCTTTTAACGATGTATAGTAGAGGTCCAGATGTGTCAATAGAGTGATTCTGGTGTTTGTGAAACACTGCAATCCTGAGATAAGGAGGGGGAGTCAGATTCTGGCAGCCGGACTGAAGCCTTGCCAGAATCTGACTCCCCCACTGTAACTGACCCCCTGTTGCAGATATAAGAAAATGCTTTGGAGGCTGCACAGGTGACGCCTATGTGTGTCACCACAGAAGGTTTGGTGTCTGTCAAACATTGCAATGTAGAGATAAGGAGGGGGAGTCAGATTCTGGCAGCCCTGCCTCCAACTGACTCCCTGTGGGTAAACAATACAGTCCCAGATGTGTAAACAGGGTAATTTTGGTAGATTTTAAATATGTAAATATATCCTTACAATATTTACGTATTGTCGATATCTGCAAATATCCGAACATAGCCATATTTGAAAAAAGATTTATGGACATGGGGTAAAATCCCCTATGTTATAGCCTACTACCTCAGTGAAAAATAAATTCAATATAGCCTATCTGTGCCAAATGAAACACTATCTAAGAAGACACGGATGAACATTAACAACGTTTTAGAAAAGTATACTTTACATGCATTTTATCTGCTTTTAACATCGGCAATTGATTCTTTAAAAGTATGCTTGTTAATTTACGTCAGAAAGCCACGGAAATCGAACATTTAAAATGAGAAAAAGAGTAACTATACGTAGCTACAGACAGTGACACAGAATGGTCCATCTATCCTCCGACAGAACGAAGATACTGGTCGGAAATCGCGAAAGGAGAATGAAGAAGTCGTAAAGAACGTAATGCAGAGTGGACGCGCGTGCACGCGAGGGGAGTCAAAATCCGGCAGGGAGTCTGATTTCGGCACAACACCGGCAATCCTTTAACTGTGACTATATTGACGATATTGTACAGTGTCGAGTTACCTTATTGCTTTTATAAAACGGTTGCCAGCTATATTGTAAATAATATATAAGGACAAGGTACACTTTCAATAAAACAATTTTTAATTAACGTTATGAATTTAATTTCAGCAGCAGAGAAAATAGTCCCCAGTGTAGATGTTGCCATGCAACACAGAAACAAAGCTAGGAATGGAATGCTAGCTAGCAAACGGACTAATAGCTAGCGTTATGTGCTAATAACATAACATAATAACAACATAATGTAACATAATAGTTAAAACGATAGCTAAAACATTTATCTATATATAGCCTATACAGATGTGAAGTAACGTTAACTTGCTTTCACACAACCAGGCTATGTTTCTCACGTTAACTTACAGCTAGCTAATTACTAAGCCTAGCTAGCTAAATTCCTACTAAATTCGTATTTCCAAACTGAATAAATACTGCACCGCTAACCACAAAAATGGTTTGCTAGATTAAAGTTGCTGTAACGCGCCGAATACAAACTTTTTTTATCTGCAGATTTAATGTTTTAACCGGTTTCATGAATCAGCTGTAAGCCTAAACTGTTGCTATCGTTACTAGCATAAAAGAGACAAATTATGTGGCTCTCCATTGAGAATGTCACTCCACCGTTAATTTCCTTTCCAGTGGATTTGGTTTCCAGCAAGGGGCCAAGACTGGGATTTCGTTTTGAAGCTCACTTCCTGTTTGGCCTGGGAGCGGCCATTGTGCCGTTGCTCACTAGCGCCACTGCGGTTGGCTCCAGTATAGGTCTTTCCCCATGTAAGTGAACGGCAGCAATTTGGTCAAAATACTCAGTCAATAAATTTTTTACAAAACTTTTTTTTATTGCAATAGGTGCCTTTCCTTCATCTAATGCCTGTGCATGTGCTGATTTTTTAAAATATTGTGTCGTTTGGACAGGGTATTGACATTTGTTCAGGACCAATCAGGGGACAGATCTGGGGTTACTGCCGGTCATTCCACTCACTTTGAGGGGCGGGAACCATAGACGGAACGGGCGGGACGTGGGGCGGGACGTGGGCGGTACCCATAGGCGGTACCTCAAGTGGCTAGCAATGACCTTGACATTCTCACCCATTCTCGTCCTTTTAATGTGTGAATTTGGCTAGTATTAGACACATCGCAATCAGATCGCAATTCTTATTGTCACTAGTGTTGAATTCATTATGGCATGTTCTGCATACAACTGTACTAATCGACCGTCTCAAAAGCATTCTCTCCAGTTTTTTCGGTAAGACATTTTTTATTACTTTATTTTTTACAGAGTAAGTAACGTTAGCCTTATTAGATAACAGCCTGCAGAAGTAGCCTACGCTACCTACCGCGACCTAGCATGACAAGCTAACGCTTTTGTATATTACGTAGACCAGTATGCTAGTGCAGTTAGCAACTTTATCTCCCAAAACCGTTTGGTTTGGCTACTTAACGTTAGCTAACGATGTAAAAACCTGTCAAAAGTAACGTTAGTCAAATTTCAGTTGTGTAACGTTAACTTATATTCCATTAAACATCGACCCGGTGAGCCTTTGTGTCTATTTTTAGCTTTGTAATTTAACGTTAACGGTCTCATCGTGGACATGTAGCTACATTGCACTTCGTCCTATGCTCTCCACTGGCTAAGTGCATTTTATGTGGAGTGAATTTCGACATTGCTAACGTTACCGTGCATTAATCATGGTGTATTTTTCATTAGAGGTATTCATTTTAGGTTGAGCATTATTTATAACTTTTAAAGCATGTGGGAAACGTGTTCATGGAGATGGAAACCCGACATAACGTTAGCTGTCATTTAGCTATCATGTTTTTCGTGTCGCCACGTGGCACCACCATGGACTGTATAAAAATAGGGTAACGTTAGCATTATAGTCTGATATTTTCCCACATAGGCTAACGTTAACATTATAGTCTGATATTTTCCCATGACCCTTGGATTATAGAATATTGTATGAGATTTCAGACAGAATTTGCTTTGAATTCTGGCAATTAACATCATCCAAATGTCTAATTTCAAACCATATTCCTCGGTGCCCGACTACTTTTATCTGTGATGGTAGTTTTATAATTTTGTAAGCTGCATCGCAACCGATCGCAGCCTATTATAACCATTTTATTCTTTGATAGATTTCCGTTAGCTGACGAAGACATGCTGCAGCAGTGGTTGGTCAACATGCGGAGGGCAAAATGGAGTCCCACCTCGGCATCACGTCTGTGCAGTGACCACTTTGAGGAGCATTTCGTTTTCCGTGACTCCAAGGTTACAAATTAGTATTATCTGATAATAATATAATTAATGGCTAATTATGATTCATTATCAAGTTTTTCTACACACTTTTATGCCAGCCATATATACCAACATATAGGTAAGATAAATGAGAGCAAACATATAGCAGCTGTTTTATGGAAAAGTTTTTTCAGTTTCTGGTGTTTCCGATACTGTGTGTGTGTGTGTATATATATATATATATATATATAATATTATATATACACACATTATATATATATATATATATATATATATTATATGTATTATATATACACACACACGTGTGTGTATGTGTACATATGTGTGTGTATATATATATATTATATAATATATATACACACATTATATATATATATATATATATATGTATTATATACACACACACACACACACACACGTGTGTGTGTGTGTGTGTGTGTGTGTGTATACACACACACACACACACGATTATTAAAGTAGGTAATGACATTACCAATAACATTACCATTCTTATTGTGAATATTCACAGTGGCTAGTGTTAACAGTGACTCCTTAACCCCCTTCAAGGGAAAACGATGCCTGACTCTGAATGCAGTGCCAACAGTGTTTGACCTTCCGGCACACTTGCTGAGGCCAGTTAGAAGACCGAGAAGACTGCGAGAAAACGTGAGTATTGCAGAGGTTAGTGGCATTACAGTTTGTCCTGTTAATTGTCGTCAGTGTCATGACAAGGTTGCACACAATCCAAAAAGTGACATTCTTGCAGCTGATCAGAACAATGTCGTCATGATGGAGGATCTTGCTGAGCAGATCAGTGTCCTCAATTCCAATGATGACGACATTGCTGTGACAGCTGATGTACATGTAGATGTTGGTGGGGAGGTAAGTGGTGTTTCAAGAAGCGAGTGCATTGGTAACAGAGATCTAGAGGTGTCACATGATCATGAGTACTCAGCTTTACCATCCAGCTGTATTAATGATCACTGTTACGCTGTTGTGGAGTGTCCAAGAACTCCCAAGAGGAAAGCAAGCGAGTGCATTGGTAACAGAGATCCAGAGGTGTCACATGATCATGAGTACTCAGCTTTACCATCCAGCTGTGTTAATGATCACCTTTACGCTGTTGTGGAGTCCCCAAGAACTCTCAAGAGGAAAGCAGAAGGAGTACAGCAGAAGCTACTGAGATGTCGAAAGAAGTTGAGGATCCAGTCGCAAAAAGCCAGGCGATTGAAGAGAAAAGTGTTCTCTTTGAAAGACATCACCGGAGAGCTCCAGAAAAAACTCTTAATTTCAACAGAGTGTGCTGATCTACTGGAGTCCATCAATGAAGTGCCAAGAGAAATTCTGACCAGGATACAACAGAAGAGGTCAACAAAGTTCTCTGAGGAACTCCGGCAATTTGCCATAACTTTGCACTTCTACTCTCCGAAAGCGTATGAGTATGTCAGAGAGAAGTTCAACTTTGCTCTGCCACATACTCAGACGATACGCAACTGGTACAGTAGCGTCTCAGCTGATCCTGGCTTTACCGTGGCTTCCTTTACTGCGCTAAAGAACCATGTCGCAGAGAAGAAGAAAGAGGGAAAGGAAACGGTCTGTGCTCTGATGATTGATGAGATTTATGTACATCAGCAAGTGGATTTCGGCTCGGGCCAAATCCATGGTTATGTGGATTTTGGCACTGGTGAAATTGACAACACAGTAGCCACACAGGCCATGGTCCTCATGGTTGTTTCCATCAACGAGTCCTGGAAAATCCCCTTTGCGTACTTCCTCATCGCTAGCATAACCGGAAAAGAGAAGGCCAACATCATCAGGGAGAGCCTTTGTAGACTTCATGCTATTGGTGTGCGGGTTGTCTCACTGACATGTGATGGACCCTCACAGAACTTTGCAATGGTAAGGGAGCTTGGTGCCGACTTGAACATCTCGAACATGAGACCTTACTTCCCCCATCCAGAAGACCCGACTCTTAAGGTTCATGTGCTCCTGGATCCATGTCATATGCTGAAGCTTCTTCGAAATGCTTTTGCAACAGCTGGGGTTTTGGAAACTGAAGATGGCAAACAGATCAAGTGGCAGTACATTGAGCACCTGAACACCCTTCAGGAGAAGGAAGGTCTGCGGCTCGGCAAAAAGTTGAGAATGGCACACATCCAGTGGCGAAAACAGAAAATGAAGGTCCACCTGGCAGCTCAGCTTTTCAGCAGCAGTGTGGCAGATGCCCTGGAGTACTGCGAGCAAGAACTGAAGTATCCTCAGTTCAGAGGATGTGCGGCTACAGTACAGTTCTTGCGCACAATCGATGGTGCGTTTGATGTCCTCAACAGCCGCAACCCACTTGGGAAAGGGCTCAAAGCACCCATCAAGCCATCAACAAAAGACCGCGCAGAGGCCATCCTTCAGCGGGTAGAGACGTGTCTTCGTGGGCTCAAGGTCAACAACGGGAAACAGCTTGTGCACATGCATTCAACTGCCAAGAAGACCTCAATCTATGGCTTCATAGCCAATGGCAGAAGTGCACTCAATATATACAATGACCTTGTTGAGAGACCCAATGCGCCATGCAGGTACCTTCTAACATACAAACTGAGTCAGGATCACTTGGAGCTCTTTTTTGCTGCTGTCAGAGCTCGTGGAGGGTACAACAACAACCCCAATGCTAAACAGTTTCGAGCAGCCTACAAGCGCCTACTTGTGAGGCACCAAGTGAAGACAGGCACAGGCAACTGCCTCCTCCGAGACAACACTGACATCCTCGATTCAACACCTGCAGCAGTCAACATTGCACGCAGGATGGAAGTGGAGCTGGTGGAAATGCTACTGCCTGGAGATGACACCATCCCTGACCTCCCAGATGTTGACCACCTCTCAGAATACAAAGATGCTGCAATCAACTACATCGCAGGCTTTGTTGTGAAAAAATTGAGGGAGAAGGTTACCTGCATGCCTTGCTCACAGGCATTGACATCAATGGAAGGAACACATTCCTTTCTGGCTTTGAAGGACAGAGGTGGCTTACAGAAGCCATCAAAAGGCATGGTTGCAGTGTGCCAGGCCACCGAGAGATGTTTTCAGAGGCCGCTCAGAAGAAATGGAGCCAAGCCACCACAGGGAAGTGGAGTAACATTGGCTGTAGTTACTCAGGTGCTTGCTGATTGCGCTGAGAAAAATCTCTTCCCTGGCCTGCACAACCACATGTTTGACACGTGTGTTGAAGCAAATCATGTCCACATACTGGTGAAGATGGCATCTTCATGGTTCTGTAAAGTCCGTTTGAATCACTTGGCAAGAAGAGCGACTGAAAAGTTTAAATGTAAGATGGTTCGCAGAAGACTAACCAAGTTGATTCACTTTTATGGTGAGTAGTGAGGGGGTCATATGTCTTAATTTATACGTGTGTATGCATGTTGTTACATATGTATGTGTGTATGTCAAATTACGTACGTCTATTTCAGTTTACATATTTATGTGCGTGTATTTCAGTGTACGTGTGTATGTATGTTGTTACATATGTATGTGTGTATGTCAAATTACGTACGTCTATTTCAGTTTACATATTTATGTGTGTGTATTTCAGTGTACATGTGTATGTATGTTGTTACATATGTATGTGTGTATGTCAAATTACGTACGTCTATTTCAGTTTACATATTTATGTGTGTGTATTTCAGTGTGCATGTGTATGTATGTCGTTACATATGTATGTGTGTATGTCAAATTACGTACGTGTATTTCAGTTTACATATTTGTAAATCTGTGTGTTATTATGTGTGTGTATTTCAGTGTGCACCCTCTCACCGCTGAAAATCAAATGGATTGAAACTAAAGCCTCTACCTCAAAGCCAGATACTGCCAAGCACCACAAGAACGTATTTACTGTGGAAGTCTTCAAATACAGAGACCCCTGGATGACTGTTGCAAGTATCACTTAGAGCCCGCATAAACGGGGCATAAGTGTTTACTGTGGAAGTCTTCACATACAGTAACCCCTGGATGACTGTTGCAAGTATCACTTAGAGTCCGCATAAACGGGGCATAAGTGTTTACTGTGGAAGTCCTCGCTTACAAAGACCCATGGATTACAATACCACTTACAGCCAGCATAAACATGTACAAATTTGATCTTTTATGTGGCCCTTGTCATTTTTTTAAACATATTTATGTGTGTGTATTTCAGTGTACATGTGTATGTATGTCGTTACATATGTATGTGTGTATGTCAAATAACGTACGTCTATTTCAGTTTACATATTTATGTGCGTGTATTTCAGTGTATATGTGTATGTATGTCGTTACATATGTATGTGTGTATGTCAAATTACGTATGTCTATTTCAATTTACATATTTATGTGTGTGTATTTCAGTGTGCACCCTCTCACCGCTGAAAATCAAATGGATTGAAACTAAAGCCTCTACCTCAAAGCCAGATACTGCCAAGCACCACAAGAACGTATTTACTGTGGAAGTCTTCAAATACAGAGACCCCTGGATGACTGTTGCAAGTATCACTTAGAGTCCGCATAAACGGGGCATAAGTGTTTACTGTGGAAGTCTTCACATACAGTAACCCCTGGATGACTGTTGCAAGTATCACTTAGAGTCCGCATAAACGGGGCATAAGTGTTTACTGTGGAAGTCCTCGCTTACAAAGACCCATGGATTACAATACCACTTACAGCCAGCATAAACATGTACAAATTTGATCTTTTATGTGGACCTTGTCATTTTTAATGTGTGTCTCGTCAGGGTTTGTCTTGTACTAAATGTGTGTCTTGTCTTGTGTTCCCACTCTCAGCCTGCACCTTGACGTGGTGAGTGGGCTTTAAACTGAGACAGGCTACTGAACTTTGTTGTCTCCTATGTCAAACCCCTAACTTCTTGTTACCCTTGAGTTTTTTGTCCCCTATTATGAAATGAAAACTGATCTTGCTCTATCCTTTCTCTATTTTACAGATGTAAATTTATTACCAGCTGTTCAAGTTACCAACATAATCAATACTAACACAGATCACTAATTCTGTGATGAAATGATATCTTGAGCTGCTAATTTGTAGAATCAGATGTGCCAAATTTGGGGTTGAAACAGCACAAGGAATAGGGTTGGGGACCGCAGTCCTAGTCTGTGGGTGACCCTCTTATCAAATGTGCAGCATCCATATTCTGTGGGTGACCCTCTTATCAAATGTGCAGCATCCATATTACAAAGGAAAACGCCGCCATCCTGTGCGGGATGTATGGACCACGGACTCACCCTGTCAGCCACAAGGGACATCTGACCATCTTTTAAGGATACATAAAAAAATTGTACTGATTTCAAGTTGCTTTGTGAAAAAAGAATCTTAATCACTCCTTTAACACATTTAAAGTCGCAGCACAAGCTGGTCCTCCTTAGTCTTTCAGTGAGATTACAGGATGTCTGTTACTTATTTACATCAGTGGCTATACCTACAGTGTGCACGCTGGGGAAGGCCATCTTGAGCCGTAATGTATTGGTGCATTATGTACTCATTATTTAACTGAATACAAGAGGGTATTAAATATTTTAAAGACAAAAGCAGACAAAAACCTCAAATTACATTTTTCCCCATTTATATAAAGGCTCCGATTCTCATTACAGAGCAAGTACTTACAAAAATTAATTGCTGTACAACATGTATAATGTAGAGGGTAGTTAGGCTACCAGATGCCCTTATTTATGCTTCATTTTGAATGATTGACATTTGATTAGTTTATATATTGTGTAATATTTGCTATTTCACCTACTGCATGAATCTGTTATGCAAATAATGAACACATCAAAACAAGTTGGATAATTAAAGATTTTTTAATTGACAGCTACACCGGCTTAGGGAGCAGGAAGTAAGAAAGGCC
>CM056378.1:83987554-84161582 GCA_029718625.1 Synaphobranchus kaupii | reverse complement strand
CGACTAAAGTCGCCCGTGGCAATGAATGAGTTAAGAACTAAAATAAGGAGCAGCAAGCGTATTTAGCTGCAATTTGAATGGGGCCTTAGAGAAATTAAATCACCGTCTTAATTGGTTGGCTACAATGAAAACAATAGATAGTCAATGTGTAGCACCTGATGGCTGTTCAAATAGGTATGCAAAACTAGACTTTGATAACAATAGTCGCACCTAACATGTATAGTTACGCCTAATGACGATGGCTATTAACATACATATGCAAAACTAGACTTTGATAACAATAGTCGCACTTAACATGTATAGTTACGCCTAATGACGATGGCTATTAACATACATATGCAAAACTAGACTTTGATAACAATAGCCGCACTTAACATGTATAGCTACGCCTAATGACGATGGCTATTAACATACATATGCAAAACTAGACTTTGATAACAACAGCCGCACTTAACATGTATAGCTACGCCTAATGACGATGGCTATTAACATACATGTGCAAAACTAGACTTTGATAACAATAGCCGCACTTAACATGTATAGCTACGCCTAATGACGATGGCTATTAACATACATATGCAAAACTAGACTTTGATAACAATAGCCGCACTTAACATGTATAGCTACGCCTAATGACGATGGCCATTACCATACATATGCAAAACTAGACTTTCATAACAATAGCTGCACCATAAACACCTGTATAACCACAGCTAATGATTAGGAGCGCTCAAAGAGGTATGCAAAACTAGCCTGGAGACTTCATCTGTCCGAACAACGCCAGGATCCGTTTCTTCATTGTCGTTTTGCATAGAAACATCTTTGTTTTCAGTAAAGTGCCCCATCGTACCAATGTCAGGAATTATATCCTTCCAGTCCGATTCTGCATCTTCCTCACAGTGAGACTAGGAACACGCAGGGTGGCTTTCAGCTTCGGCGATAATACTCCATAATCTCTCCCACTGACTGCTGTCAGCCACACCAAATAAGTTATGTGCAGATAGTCGATTGAGAGTATTAACCACATTCTTGGCGTGGGCCGTGGTCGAGTATAACACGTTTATTTTGAGTACACGGTCACACTGCGTTTATGTTTAGAGAAGTAACTTTCAGAGCGGGGTTAACTCATAGGGGGGGTTAACTCATCTGGGCTCCGAGCCAATCACGGCACAGTTCACTTTTTACAACATACACAGAGAAGATAAATAAGCTATGTGATTGTCATGCGATTTATTAACTTTATCCAAGAGTGGCAATTAAACATGGTAGAGTTTTGTCGCTCAACACCAACGTTGATTTTTTTTAAGGATATCTCAAATTGCATCTTGACGTCATTCATGGGTTATTACACCACTTGGTCACCTGCTATCAAGCGTCCACGGAAATGTTAGTCAACACATGACTTTTGAGTTCAGCATTTCAGTGATTTGTCATTTATATCTCAAATATTGTAATTGTTAAAAAAACAGATTTTGATACATAGGGTGATTTTCAGTGTATTTTGGCTCTACTGAAAAGCCTTCCCAAGCGATGTTGGGTCACATCTATCAGTGAAAACCTACAGATTATTCAAAAATTCACAATTTGACTGGTCAGCCATAGCAATCCCCCAAGTCATATACATAATATCACAAAAAGTACAGGCCATGTCAATGAAATATAAAATTTTGGGGGAGGGGCAGATGGTCAGGAATAAAGGGATGGTCATTAGCTGAAATGCAAATGACAGCCCACCCCCTGCAATACGAGTCATCTGCCATCCCAACAACTATCTATCAAAACATCTCCCAGTAGCTTCAACAACTACACAAACAATATCAAAGACAGGAATTTGGGGGCAGACAGAATTCACTTGTCGCACCATAATAGGAAGTTCCCTTCTGTATACAAAGGCAGAAGATATAAAGAAGCTAAGAAAACAGTGCAAAATATGTTAAAGTTATGGATAACTTTTTTGTTTTATGTCACAGAAAATGGTGGACAAGAGTAGAATCCTAGCCAATAATAAACTCCAACTTGAGTGAGATGGTAACTTCCTTCAGAGCCAAAGCTGAAATCTCAACAGCAAACCCCCTCGGAACGTAGATGGCTGAACGATTGAGAGAAAAGTCACGTCCACGGATGGAGTGTCGATAAGCCGCGGGGTAGGGGGGACCCCATGTTCAAGCACATGCACGGGCAGAGCATTTAGCCCGTCCGTACAGCATTCAGGCCTATGTGTATATAGGCGCAAGCACTTCAGCTGTGATCCATGAACTGTCTCCAAAACAGCGGCTCATTCTTCTGCAGTGCGAGGTGAATTCCACATTCAAAACAAATTAACTTTGCTGAATATCTGTTTATAGGAATCAGGCTCACATTTTCCAACTTGGACTGGAACCATTCCTGACAATGCTGCTCTCTCAAATCGGAGGAGGAACCAACGCACGTAACACCAGCAAACTGACTTAGCGATTCAGGATGTCTGGCTATTTCGATACTCCTTCCTGAAACTGAAGGCCCGCTTGTGAAATCAGACATGGCTTCACCAACACACTGCCAACGCAGTTTTCCGTCATGTGACTTTTGTGTGGCCTACTGCAGTCGGCACAATCCTGCGCCTTAATGTTTTATTTGTTCTGCTGATCTCAATAAGGTGACGAACACAGAAATATCATGTAACTGTGATATTTAAAACCGACTTCCTCCACCACGCGTGACTAGTTCAGTATGATATACCTGCTGTACAGATGCCCATTCTTTACATTTGCTGTGTCTCTGTGGTAATTCACCACGTTGGGAACTGTAAAACAGGAAATACTAAATAATAGGTTCTCACTACGTGGGTGAAAGTCCAGTTTTGTGGCCCGGCTGACGTACTGGGCATTTCCCCTCCGTCCGATTGGCTTATGAAGCGCTTTGCATCTTTACGAGCCTTATGACGTCATGGTCCAAACAATACTCTGGTCATTTACCACCGGCAGGTCCCTGTTGTCTTCAGCCAACTCCATTCATTTATTGATCCAGTTTTTTTAAATCGTTCGCAGCCAATCAACTCTCAAAAGTCCAAATTTGAAACGGTGGGCTCGAGAACTGCTTCACTCTTTTGAACAGTTGTGTCAACCATGATATCAGAAGGTGTTCGGTAGCACATACTGTAATCGTACGGATGATGTGTACTGTCCCGAATGTTAGAATTAGGGATAATCATCAGGGAAAGTGCACAGAGTAGGCCATTTCCCTAATATTTTAGCACCAGAGTATTTCCAAAGCACATTTATATCAGGTGCAGCTTCCCTTCTTGGAAATACAATGAAAACAGAGACGACTTTCGCAGGTATTTGTAATGGAGGAAGACTTTAATAGAACAAAGCTTGCTTTTCACTTAATTAGGCTACTCCAAAATGAAATCATCGCTGGGCTCAAACTGCACATTGATGGCAATCACAAGACGTCTTCGCACACGATTTGTATTGTCTTTACTTTATCAAAGGAAGAAAAATATTTTTTTAAGATGGTTATTTGCATTCCTGTTTTCCAGGATTCCTGTTCGCTAAGGAACACTCTGGCTGGTACTAAACGCTGCTTGCATTACTGACTGGGAGGTTGAGCTCCGTACAGTATATGGTTCACATTGTTTACTTACAAGTAAATGCACCACAAATATAATGAAGTTCATCAAATTTCCTTCAAGTTTGGGCGCTTTCATTTTTTTTTTCACTCCCACGGCTAATAGAATCGCTTTACTTTGATGAAGGATGGAAATTTCTCAATGCTCTCCTTTCAAAGTACCTGCCTGTGTTGAAAAAGTCAGTAACACTGACAGCTTGCTGACGGCTCCCGATTACATATTGGCTTATCAAATCCAACATTTCGAGGGTATTAAAAACAATAGGTCTGCTGTGGAAAACAGAGCAGTAAAGAGCACTGTAGCATGCTGGCTCAAATATTGCAACTTTAAAACGAAAAAAGACAAACGCCGCGTAAACTCTGAAGTTACAAGGCCTAACACGGGGTATTTCTCTGCACAAAATACAGAAGAGTAAAAACTGAAATGCGACACCTCTCTCTCTCACATCCGATCTGAACACCGTACAGACACGTTTCTCCCCTAAACTTTATACCCTTACCTTATATGTGACTCACAGCACGTCATCTCATAGCAGCGGTGCCAGATTCATATGACAGAGTAAATTAGACAGCTCTGTAAACCACTAACAGACATGTACTGTTCACGAGCATCAGTGTGGTTGACAGATCATAAGCTGAGACACTCTTTTCCACCATTTTATTGCACTACAGCCTCAACTGCTAGAATATGGCAACTTATGACAAGCTTAACTTAAAAAAATCCAACCACGTTTTTACTCAAGTATAGAGTAGGCTAAATTAACTGAAGGAGGTGTACAGAGGCGAGTATCAGATTTAACTCAAAGCATTTCTGTATCCGAACTGGAATTTACTTTGAAGTTATAGTTTGTTATAATCTCCACTGAATATTCCATTTAAGTTTGTTTCCCAACAGGCTCTCATTCTTCAATGTGTCACGATTGTGAAATAATTAAGAAAACAAATTTTACAATAAACGATCACTTAACTGACTAAACCAAGGTCCACAATTAAATTGGGTTTCAGTTTAATATACTGAAAAATGTTACAGACTGCATTTGAACACTATAGCTCTATTGAAGTGATTAAAGGATTACATTTATGATTATTGAATTGAAATTGAAATTCATGTTCTATAGACTTTTGGAATCCACTTTTTGCAGATGACAGAATCACCTGCACTAAGTGCAGCATTGTGATATCACACAAAGATCCTTTCATGCCCAACGCTTAAAGCCAATAAGAGGCCGCTATATTGAGAGGCTGTAATCCCACTATAGCTCGCTGTACCCGTAGCCCAAGGCAAACCTGCCAGTCAAAAAATGGAAACCTCACCCAAAGAACACTGCAACTCCCATGAAGCACGTGCAACGTCGCTACGAAGCCGAGCATTTCCGGGGGACGCCGTTTAAACGAGCGCAATCACTTCCGACGCTGAGGGGCACACGATCGTTAAACTGAAAATTCATTTCATACAGAGAATACCTCAAGAACACATTCGGGGCAGCAGATATCGGCGTTTGTGTTTTGAATTTTTTAAAAACCTGCAACCCGGGATGAATACGCGTTCCACGGTAATTTGGCCGTATTGAGCACAGCGGCATTGGCTCACGAGTGCAAAAGGCCAAGAGTGAGAGGGGTTACGCAGACTGACATGGTGGGAATGGGGACAGAGGACAGAGAAGGCCGGGATCAAACCATGGTCACCGGCACAGTCGGGACAGATCAGGGATGGGAATGGGGGCTGGGGGAGTCGGGACAGACAAGGAATGGGGGGGGAGGGGGGGGGGGGGGGGGTGCTGGCCCACCTGTTTCAGGCAATCAGCGCTGCTGTGGTTCTACAGACAGACCCATGACAAAAGAATATATCCTGTCACATCCCTCAGCCGCACGCACGCACGCACGCACGCACGCACGCACGCACGCACGCACGCACGCACGCACGCACACGTTGCCGATGCCTTTAAAGTCAACAGGGAACTTCCAAGCCCGTTTTCACACCAGAATTGCAGCGTGCCCACAGCCACGGCATGCCACTGCAAAGCCTGAGGAGGCAAAAGCCGAAGCAGCTGAGAACCATCATACCCAGAAATCCAGTCAAACCGGAAACCAGGGGGAGGCGATATCACTGAGAAAGCCTTTAAACGCTTAGCGTTGCACTTCTAATGGACAATATCGTCCCAGTTTCAGGTTCATGTTTAGAGCAAAACATAACAATAACGATACAATAAAAGCACATGGGATCCATGAGAGAGTATCAGTTACATGCAAACCATTGAACCAGGAAGCAGTGAGTAATCACAACTTAGTTTAACAATTAATTATTATTATTAATTATTATTTTTTTAAATGTGGGTACGGACATATGCAATACACCAGCCCTCCTGTTAACCCCACAGGTAGGAATTATTTTGCAGACAGTATTTCACTGTAAGACGGTTAACACCTCAGTATTGTAATTAACTAAGGAGGAGATCAAATGAAACGGATCTGTATGTGATGTGTGAGAAATATGTTAGGATTAAGAGGTGGCTTTACCACCTGCAATATGTTTAAACTAAGTACAAATGCAAACTAAGTCGCCAAATGTGGCACCCCAAATAACATTAAAAGGACATGCTTGAATACGTCACCTTTCACTGAATAACTAATAAAGCAGGATCTCATGTCCCTTTACAACCCCCCCCCCACACACACACACACACACACACACACACACACACACACACACACACACACACACACACACACACACACACACACACACACACACACACACACACACACACACACACACACACACACACACACACACACACACACCTCACAGCAAGGTGTGCTATAGCACATCTGAGCTTCCAAGGGCTCCCATGAACATGTCAAGCCAAATATGATAGCTGATCTCAAGACATCAAATTCACACATTCATACAATAGTGAAAATGGAGTACTTCAAAGCGTATTCATCCACATTAGGAGCAAGCCAGTCAAAGCACAACACCAACAGACTCTGTGGTCATTTTGTGCAGTCAAAGCAATGCCTATTTATCGGAGTTCACCTCTCATCTCTCAGCGCTAAAATACTTCTGGCCAACCTTCATGGCCTCAGAGCCTCTACACTTAATAAGGGCCTATCACCAAACAATGCCCACCACAACTACACAAAGATTCAACTAAAGATATTATAAACGTGCAATTACATTTATTATCTGTGTTCAAACACAAAGGCATATAAAATGCTAAATTAGAGGAGAAGGATAAACTACAAAGAGTAAAGAAACCTGGAAGAACATCCTAGAAGGAGAGGGAATGGACTCCTGTCTTACCCGTGTATAGTCGAAGTCAGAGAGAGGGGCTATACTCTTGATGTAGTCCATTCTGAACTGGTCATCGGCGTTGCCTAGTGGAACTGGCGGTATTAAAGTGCCCATCGCCGTAACTATACACTGTAAAAAAAAAAAAAAAAAAAGTATTTTAACAGACAATATTTTAACAGACAGTAATTTTACTGGATTTTTCCTGTTTTCTCAAAAAATGGCAGAATTACTGTAAAATTACAGAAATATGCTTTATATAAAAGATCTCTTTTTAAAATAACAGCAATAACCCATAAATATAAAAAGACAGACTATGTCTGTTAATTGAAGGTTGTTATTTTTATTTAAATGGTCTTGCTCGTAGGTTTATGGGGAAATACCATTTAATAATGTGATTTTGTCAACAAATGAGAATGAATGAATGAAAAATTACTGTAATTTTTAGGGGTTTCCTCTGTAATTACATTTACAGCAATGTTGTTATTTTATGGTAGTCTACTGGCAACTTTGCTGCCAGACTTTTTACTGTTTTTTAACAGGATTTTTTTTTACAGTGTAGTCTAGAGGATAAAACAAAAGTAGTAATTAAAATGGATAAATACGAATCAAGTCATAATGCTGTCTAATCGGCGTAATTGGATTACATTACAGGGGGTGTCCAAACGCTATTTTAATTTAAAAAAGGAAAACAGATGTGTAACTTACCACTATGGCATCCTTCACATTTTTCCGAATATCATTGACTTTTTGTTTCTTTTCCCTGTGTGAAAAACGGAGACAGGTATGTAACTGCAGTCGACACAACAAAAATACAAGAAAATCGTTGCCTACTTATAATCAATACTGTGTGGGACTAACAAATAGCCGGCGACATGGCCACAGTACAAACCGCAGCTGTGTGCTTGTAGCCTATAGCCTACATGCATCAACACAATTCAGATTGCAATGATGCGTCAGATATCAGACACACGAAAGCTTCAGTCCGTCGGGCGATGTGAAAACGGCAATGAGGCTACTGCAGACAGTTAATGTAATCGGCCCATTTAAATAAGTGTACATTTTGAGATGTACATACTGTGATCCCTGAACTGTTTGGCCTTTCATGTTGTCAGTGCTGAGATCGTCGCCATGCTGGTGCTGCTATGGGCCCTCAAAGCGCTGCAGTGTTAGACTAAATCCAGCTAAGCGACAATGTAGGCTATTTCTGCATTGGGTGGCTAAGCAAATCCGACTGTCCCGGTGAAATAAACGCATTAAAACAGAAATAAAAGGCACACGCGGAATGAAAATGTAAAATACACGGCAAAAAATGTCGTCTTGGCTGAAGCTGCGGTTTAAAAATAACAGTGCACTCACTCTGAATTAAAACCATTGACGTGCAGGATCCTCATCTGCTTCACAATAGTGCTTTTCCCGGACTCTCCGGCCCCTTGGAAATAAAGCAGAAATAAATAAATACAAGTGGCATTTATGAGAAGCATAAAGGACGAGCGCATTCGCCGCAAAGGGGAGAAGCTTTAGAAACCAGTAGAGTCGTAAGCGAGTGACAATATACCCACCTCTGTGACATATAGCAAGAGCTGTCAAATAGCCTACGATGGGTGAAAACAGAAGCGATTGTAGGTACATATATATTAGGAGAGCATTTTCACCCTTACCCAGTAAAAGCAGTCGATGTGTGGCTTTGTACGCTTGTCTCTCCTTTTGCAACTGTTTCTCGATTTTTTTATTCGCCTCTCGTTGTGCTTTTTCGTCGATGCGTTGGTCTTCGGTCTTGCTGTTGCCTAAACAACCCATCTTCCGTTAACCTCTTTTCTAAAAATGGAAGGTCGGAAATAATAGCTAAAAACGAGTGATCTTAATTTTAATAATAAAAAAAGGAACGACTGGGTGCGAAAAATCCGCGCGACGCGTCTCCGTCGCTCCGAAAGAAATGTTGCCTGGTACGATTTCGATTCAACCTCTCGGGCAGCCGGACCTCGGGGATTCAGATAATCCAAATAAATACATGTATTATAAATAAAAAATAAACCGTTAAAATAATTGTTATAAATACACAAAAAAGAGTGGAGAGCGGGGCTGCTTCTGGAAACCAGCCAACTGCTCCTCTCTCACTCCTTCTCTCCGCTCGGTATTTTTCTATCTGTATTTCTATGTGTATTTGTGTGTCTGTGTAACTCAGCACTGCCTCTCTCTGTCACACCAGGAAGTAACACTGAGCTACAGTGTAGCCTAATGACAATCCGTTTGGATATTATCTCATCATTTACACGCCAAAGGTACGGTGGTAAACTTCGATCGCTTGCATCGTGCGTCCTCGCGATTTAAAATATCTAAGCCGTCAATAAATATCAAAGCGATCTGGCTTTGGTGCAGAACGAAGGGTTGGGTCCTCCAACGACTGAGATCCCGTCCGTATGAAATGAAATAGCCCACCCCACTTGATCGCTGCTTTTGTAAACTCTTCTACAAATCAACTGCAGCTTTTGTCGGTTTATAATATAGTCACGCGGAAGCTAGAATATACTGGTAGCCTACATTTAGTCGGTAGTAGCCTGGCTTGCGAACAGTTTACCAAAAACGACCGACTTTGTTCTCCACTATTCTAACTTCGTAAGAAATGTAAATACGACATTTTAACAAAATCAGACACGAGTGGATGAACTTAACTAAATTAAATGTAAAAACGAGACTTAGAAAGCTTTATAAAAGTACTCCCAGGTGATGATTCTGCTGCATATTAACCATTTCCATTCGAATTAATTTTCCTCGCTCAGCGGCTGCTGTATCGAATAAAGTTCTCTGTGGAAATGTCCCCCGCCGCGCAGTGTGCGCATGTGCGGTGCGAATCTCTCTCCAATCGTATCACGAGCGCTCGCGGGCACTCCTGTGAAAGCGGGTTCACGAGCACTCCTTGCGCGTACGCGCAGCTACAGGAACTGCATTTAGAGAAATTAACAAAAAAAATTGTAATTTGTAATTTGTAATTAAAGCAAAAACTGCATCGTCTCATTTCATCATCCCACTTTAAATAGTACTTATTCATTCCCTCGTTCTTCATCTTCTTTTTTTTAAACACCTCATTGCACATGTAAAATACCATCAATTTATTTGACTCAGTGATTTTATTTACATTTACACTTATTTGGCAGTTGTTTATGTCAAAAGAACCATTTCAAGTTAATTATTTGATTTAATTACCATGGCAGTTAGTGTTTTCCCCAGTTGGTTTGCTATCACACAATTTTAAATAGTTTTCTAAATAATTGCAATTAATTTAAGAGATATATTTAATTAAAATAACACATTTCATTCAAATGCATCATCTTAATCATCAATCTTGTTGTTCTAATTATTATGATAATTACAATTTTATGAAGATGGCGATTAACACACACACCCACACACACACACACCCACACACACCCACACACACCCACGCACACCCACGCACGCGCACGCACACACCCACACACACACACACACACACACACACACACCCACACACACACCCACACACACACACACACACACACACACACACACACACACACACACACACACACGAGAATATCAAGTGGACTTCATTGAAACACTGATTGAAGCTGTGCCTTCAGTAATTAACCATAGTATTACTTCGTAATACAATTTGGACTATTGTTTTTAATAATCACAACAAGTTACTGATAGTATTAATTTGATATGAGATGCTATACTATATCTGTTGGTACTCTGGATAATGTGATGTATGTATACTGATTTGATGCAACTTGGTCAAAGTGTAATCAGGTGTATGCTAACTGTCAATATTGTCAATTATATTAACAATTAGCTTCAATTAAAAATTTGTAAATGACTGCCAATGACATCAATATCATGGCTCCTCCCAAGTAACCATGTGCCTGCTTAAACATTTGAGTCAAATTCATCAAAAAGATTTTGAGTGGGTGACTTTTTCTCACAAATGGGGGCACTTAAGTTAAAATCCCAGGATGAAACATTTATTTCCAGGGTTTTGTTGAGGGGATTCAGGAGCACACTCATCTGACAATTTCAGGAAGTAAACCAGAAGTAAAAACTACAACTTGTAGTACAAGCGCGGGACATATTACGAACAACTCTCGTTTTACTTTTGTTAATTCTATCTTCATTCATAATCTACACTTTGTAACCATTGTCATACGGAAACTGATTGATATTCTCAATAAAAAATTAAAAAATATTACAAACTACTTCCTCACTAGTTTTGCAGGATTTCTTTCACACACTGCTTGCAAAGTGAGGGGAGAGGGCACATAGTAGACAGGGGTCTGAGTGGCAGGGGACAGGGGGCAGGGAACAGGGGGCAGGGGACAGGGGGCAGGGGACAGGGATCATATTCGGTCACAGCCCATCTGTGTGTTTGACAGAGCCCCCAGTACTGTGTGTATGCCAATCAGTGGCCTCAGGAGAAACTCTCACCTGTTTTGCTTTGTTTCAGAGTCGCACAGAACTGGGAGTTTTGGGGGCTTTTGAAAAAAAGGGGTTTTGGGAGACCCAATATGGCAGTCAAACCATGCGGCCAATTTAGACAATTTTAACTCTGTATGGTCACCAGTCTGTTTAAACACCTTGGTGTTAGTATGCAGTATGAGGTTATGACCATTTGCACACACACCCATATTTACACGTCAGGACTGATAGAGACATGTTTTTACCCTGAACAACTTGCCATTATTTTTGAGCGTGCAACATGTTGCATTTTAGTGGATTTTGTTCAAAATATTATAGCTTTAATAACACATGCCATCCTGCCATATAAATATTAATGCTAATTCTTCACTGTGCAAAAATATATATCTTTAAAATGAGGAAATTGTTGGGAATTGGTCAGAGACCTGGTCTCATGACTACAAGGTTGTTGGTTTGATTCCCTGGTGGGTGCTGCCATTGTATCCTTGAGCAAAAGCACTTAACCTGAACTGTTTCAGTAAATGTCCAGCTCTGTAAATGGATTGTATGTAGGCCTACAGGATGTAATCTGTGCAAGTTGCTCTGGATGAGAGCAATTTCAAAATGCCTAAAATATAACAGAATAAAAATATGAATAATAACATAATTTGTTGTGAAGTCATCTTTCAATCTGACTGAGTCCAGGCACACCACTGCTGGGTTAACTTCATCATGTGCATTTGAGTTTAAAGGCACAGAAAACCATTCTCTGAGAAATTATCACTTCACCTGGCATTTCGCAGATAGAAATAAGCCTATAGTAGTAGGTAGTTTATACATACTGTACATACTTCCTACCAATTCAATGCCCCTTAAAAGTAGTTACACAATTTCTGGGCATGTCCAACATGTATGATTTACGTAACACATTATAACACGTTTGTGTCAAAGCTTGACCAGTTAAACTTTGGCTGAATTAAATATCGGTCAAATCAAGTAGAAAGTTAAAAGGAGTTTCTTTGCTGTTCAACGTTATCTAACCCTTGGATATTGTAATGCATCCAACCGGTTATCAAAAGACACACAAAACACGCAATGCAAATAATGTGTACTGAATGCAAATCATTCAGAGCATTTGCATATTTGTATATCCACAGAACACTCCGGTAACAGACATTAAATGGCAAGTCCCTGGAAAAGCTGGTAAATATTTCCGCACAAAATCCAAACACTTCTTGAAAGGTTTTTTCACCAAAGCTTTTGACATATCTAATAAGATGTCATTTTTACTTTAAATGTTATTTGTACGCCATTCAAAGTTTACGAAGCTTACTGTTATGAGTTATCTGCCAGGTACCATGAGACCAGCGGTTCTCAAACTCGGTCCTGGGGACCCCCCTGTGTATGCTGGTTTTCTTTCCAACCACAATTGCGATCAGAGAATTTTAGCAAGCTGTTCATTTTTCTTAATTGTGCTTTTCATGTGTTTGATGGATTATTTACCCTCTTAAGCCGAACTATGTTAGAAAATAGCTATGCATGCCATGTAGAATAAATATCCCATGTTCACATTTTGCTTATTGTGCTATATGCCAAGGTGAATCAATCAGGCTCCTAATTGGTGAAAGTGTGGACACATGACCAGGAAAACTAACCATTTGGTTGATAATGAACAACTCAAAAACAACGCAAATTGATAGTGAGCCAAACCTGCATTGTGTTAATAAGTTTAAGGAAACAAAATTATGAAATAACTTAAACACACGTGTTCAACGACCTAATTAGGAGCATATTGATTCACCTCAGTCTTTGATCAGTTATAACATTTTGTTAACTCTTTTTATGTAGTTGTTTACAATATAGCACAATAAACTAAATGGAAACATGGGACATTTATTCTATGGCATGCATAGCTGCCTATTTCCTGACGTAATTTGTTTTAAGAGGGTAAATAATCCATCAAAAAATGAAAAATGCAATTAAGAATAATTCATTTGTTAAATTCTTGGATCACAATTGTGGTTGGAACGAAAACCTGCATACACAGGGGGGCCCCAGGACCGAGTTTGAGAACCACTGCATTAGACAGAGGAACATGGTGTCGTTAAGAACAGTGTGGCCCAATCTAAATACTATTCAATGCTACATTTGAATCTACACACAGGCCACATACACTCACTTTTGATGCTGTTTCAGTTAGAATTTGCATAGCTTCTCTAAGAGCCCTATTGAGAAAGACTGTTATGGCTACTACCTTAAGTGAAACTGGCCAGACTGACTGAATGATTGACTGATTCATTGCCTTTAGATCACATGTTTAAGTTACACCACTGAGCTTGGTCACTAATTTGATTTATTATTCATATTTTACATCTCACCAAGCTTGCCGAAATAGAAAAAAACAGCTACTTGTGTATAATGTTATGAAAAGCAATGTGATCTTTCATTATTAGCTTCAACTCGAAACAAGGTAAGGACATCTGCCAGCCAGGGAGCGTTATGAAAGCTAGATGCAAATGCTATTTTACATAGGGAGATGAGTGGCGTGTGGCTCCTGTGAATGCAAATTATGACAGACACACGGAATTAACCCCTCTCTCTGACTGTGATTGCACTGGATCAGGAGTTTACACCCCTCTTTCTCGACTGACACGCAAGGTCAAAACCAGTGGCATGTGTATGTCTCCCTCTAGTGGCCATCGCAAACATAGCATGCCACTGTCGTAGTTCCTGCAGAGGGCCCGATGCAGATTTAACCCAACAATGAACGCACATTGTATTTTATTCTTAGCACCAAATTTGAGTTATGTTTCACGCTTTATAAAATAAAATAAAAATACTCATTCATTTCTGTAGCACTAAAATTTCAAGGCGAGCAAAGTATTCACAGCAATAACTGACTTCTATTAATTTAAAATGTACACCATTTAAAACACACTAATATTCTACGCTCCTCTTCTATACAAGACATAGATACAAGATTCTGGTACAGTATTGTGTGTGGCCAGTTCTGTGCCCCCGACCAAGAAATAAACCACTTTATCGATACTTTAAAAACCCTAATGTTTGTAATGGTTTCAAAATTCTAATTCAAGTCTTTTTTGTAGTCGTGTGATCAACGACTACACCATCATCACATTCAGTTCATGTTAATTTGGGTTGAATCTTGTAATCGTGTCAGCTTCCAGACTGTTGTATAAAGAATCATAGTGAGATTTGTCTCCCCCTTATGTCAGTTTGGGGAAATACATATTCCAGTATGTATACGTCCAGCTGGAAATATATAGACAACGAGGGGGCATTCAACTGCCAGTCTGGGGACCAAATACGGCCCATGCTAAGACATGCTTTTGGCCCTTTGGTCATTGATAAGGAAAAATAATAAATAAGTCTTATTTGGAAAAAAATTATAATAATATTGAGATTCATAAAAAAAAGATGTGACTCTGCCTTGGTCTCTATCATCAGGGTCACTGGTGATAGAATAATGCATAATAAATCATGGCGATGCATACTTTAACAAGGTAATCTTCCTTGATTACACATATGTACAATGTACCTTGTTCATCCAGCTTTTTAGCAGTACGTGGAAAAACGCACGTAGATGCCACTTCCCAAACGGGTCTGGAGTTAGAACATTTTAACGCTGGATCTTTACTGTACATGCACACTGCTATCACATTATAAAGCTGGATCTTTAGAGTATGTGTCCATGCCTAAATCCCAGCTATTATGCAGTAGATATGTGGTGGTCTCTGTTTATGCAGTAGATATGCGGTGGTCTCTGTTTATGCAGTAGATATTTGGTGGTCTCTGTTTATGCAGTAGATATGCGGCGGTCTCTGATGATGCAGTAGATATGCGGAGATCTGTTTATGAAGTAGAAATGCAGTGGTCTCTGTTTATGCAGTAGATATACGGTGGTCTCTGTTCATGCAGTAGATATGCAGTGGTCTCTGTTAGTTGCAGTAGATATTTGATGGTCTCTGTTTATGCAGTAGATATGCGGAGATCTGTTTATGAAGTAGAAATGCAGTGGTCTCTGTTTATGCAGTAGATATGAAGAGGTCTATTTACACAGTAGATATGCACACTGACCCATAACTGGATCATTTCATAAAATAAGTTTTCACATCTGACCAATCACCTTCCCTGAGTTTTATTTACAGTCAAGCCGGAAAGTCTGCACACCCCTTTCACCTTCTCCACGTTTTATTACGTTACAGACATATTCTACAATAGATTGAGTTCGTTTTTTGTCTCAAAATTCTACACAAAATAGCCCATAATGACAAAGTGAAAACAGGTTTTAGACATTTGTGCTAATTTATTAAAAATCTAAATGTAAAATATCATATGTGCACAAGTGTGCACACTAGTACACAAGTTGATTTGACACCCAAAAGTGAGCTGAGGTGCATTTTGTTTCCACTGATACTGCTTGAGATGTTTTTACAACTTAATTGGAGTCCACCTGTGATAAATTCAATTGATTGGACATGATTGGGGATTGCCAACACCTGCCTATATAAGGTCCCACAGTTGACAGTGCATGTCAGAGCAAACTCCAAGCCATGGGGTCAAAGGAATTATCTCCAGACCTCAGAAACAGGATTGCGTCAAGGCATAGATCTGGAGAAGGGTACGGAAAATCTCTGCAGCTTTACAGGTCCCAAAGAGCACAGTGGCCACCATCATTCGTAAATGGAAGAAGTTTGGAACCACCAAGAATCTTCCTAGACCTGGTCGCCCGGCCAAACTGAGCAATCGGGGAAGACGGGCCTTGGCCAGGGAGGTGAGCAGGAACCCGAGGGTCACTCTGACAGAGCTCCAGCGTATCCTTGTGGAGATGGGAGAACCTTTCAGAAGATCAACCATCCAGGCAGCACTCCATCAATCAGGCCTTTATGGTAGTGGCCAGACGGAAGCCCCTCCTTAGTAAAAGGCACATCACAGCCCACTTGGAGTTTGCCAAAAGGCACCTAGAGGACTCTCAAACCATGAGAATCAAGATTATCTGGTCTGATGAAACCAAAATTGAATTTTTTGGCCTGAATACCAAGCGTCACGTCTGGAGGAAACCAGGCACCGCTCATCACCTGGCTAATACCATCCCTACAGTGAAGCATGGCGGTGGCAGCATCATGATGTGGGGATGTTTTTCAGCAGCGGGAACGGGGCGACTAGTCCTGATAGAGGGAAAGATGAATGCAGCTAAGTACACCGAGATCCTTGAAGAAAACCTGCTCCAGAGCGCTCTGGACCTCAGACTGGGGCGAAGGTTTACCTTCCAACATGACGACCCAAAGCACACAGCCAAGAGAACAAAGGAGTGGCTTCGGAGAAAGTCTGTGCATGTCTTTGAGTGGCTCAGCCAGAGCCCAGACCTGAATCCAATTGAACATCTGTGGAAAGAGCTGAAAATGGCTGTGTACCGACGCTCCCCATCCAACCTGAAGGAGCTTGCAAGGATATGCCAAGAGGAATGGGCAAAAATGTCCAGAAACAAGTGTGCCAAGCTCGTAGCTTCTTTCCCAAGATGCCTTGAAGCAGTAATCGCTGCCAAAGGTGCAGCAACCAAGTATTAGGCTAAGGGTGTGTACAGATATGTAACCCCTAAATAACCTATTTTTGTCAGTAAAAAAAAATTGCATATTTTCTAAAAACCTGTTTTCACTTCGTCATTATTGGCTATTGTGTGTAGATGTTTGAGGCAAAAAATGAACTCAATCTATTGTAGTATAAGTCTGTAACGTAATAAAACGTGGAGAAGGTGAAAGGGGTGTGCAGACTTTCCGGCTTGACTGTATATCAAATAACCTCATTAAACATAAATACAGCATAAACACACAAGTGACAGGTGGGCTTCAGATAACTGCGAGGATTGTAGTGATAAAAAGGTAAGGGCAAACATGCCTAGCCAGACATTACGTCACACATTCAGCGGTTTAGGTAAAAAGTCTCTTCACCTTGCAGCTCTTAACGCATCCACAGCAAACACAGCCCAAGCTCTCCATGGCTGGGCTGAGCGCTAAAGCTTTCCTGGATCCTTCAGGTAAACGGCACCATTTGCCTGGACAACACTGGGTGGATTCCAATCGCTTATTTTATCCGCCCTCTTCTCCTCGGTCCTCGCCCGACCCGGAAATAGATAGAGGTTCGCCATCTTTAAGGACATTCCAAAAACCGCTAAATGCTCCGCGGAGGAGCGAGGAGTGGGGGATGAGGAGGCTCCCGGAGGATGCTTCAGTGAGGAAGTGTAGCCTTTGCGGAAAACTTTTCTCGGGACGTGTGACGTGTATAAATTATCCACCACTCTTCACATCTGCCATGTTGCAGGCACACCCCTCCAACAATGCAATTTTACCGTTCCTTTCCATTTATTATAAAGCGCTAATCCATAATGACACTCATTCTTTATAAATAACAAAAGCACTGTTTATTCATGAAAAAATGAGATAAAAAGCATTATAGTTAAGCATGTGAGCATAATATGACGCTAACGCTTGATTGAGCAAGGACGTTCCCATTTGCCTAATGCATGTTGCCTTGTTTCCACCATCCTTGTATCTGATCCTTGCATCCTTTCCTCACGTCCTCTGTTGGCCGGCGCTAAGGAGCAAGGAAAGGGTGCAAGGAGTGAAAATAAGCGATCGGAATGAACCCATAGGGTGCGTCCCAATATTCTTCACTCCCCACCTCCCTTCTCCACTCCCCCACTACCACTCCTCTCCTACCCGGAAGTATGCAAAACTGCCTGAACGTTTTGAGTACAATTATTTACATGTACAGTATACAATGTACCTGACATTGCGGTTTGTGTCGAGACATTAATTAATATGTAACCATTAATACGTAACTAAGATGTAATCAGCAACATTAGATTAAAACACAAAGATCAGTTTCCGGGGCACGGAGGAGAGGAGGTGGTAGTGGAGGAAGGGGGGTGCATTTTTCAACTATTGGGACGCAGCCATAGTGTCCTTCATACTTCGGTTTGCTGCATTTTTTCCTGCTATTGGATGCTGGCTGGCCTCCCTGATCGGGGGTTAAAGGTGAAGGCATGTGCTGTGCTTTATAAGGGGAAAGATGAAATTCCACCTCTTTCATGTAACTTTGGTTACTTTAAATGCTTTTAATAGAACATGGTATCATGAGAACAGCTTGCTTTTTATAAACCTGGTGCAAGGTACAGACGGAAAAACACTGCAAAATGATAAATGCAGTCACTTATGGGAATTGTAGTCCTGAAATGGTGAAACATATCCAACAGCCTCAAGAGCCGTGGACTGCACTTACCACAAACCCCTCTGAGAAAATGTTCTGAGGCGCTCTAGCTGTTGAACACAGTCCTGTGTTCTGTGACCCACCTTCTGGCTACAACCATAGACAGTTTAGGACTGTTGTATAGGGCTATAGGGCTGTTGTTTAGGGCTGTGGAATCCTGACGGAAATCCTGTATCAAATCGAATGTGCTCACACGAGCAGTTTACTGTAGTGGAACACAGCTGTTATGTTATATGGAATATTCAACTGTGTTCTCTGAAGCTGCAGTCAGGGATAGAGGGTCAGTCCCAAACGTCACACCAGCGAATATGGAAGCTCACCAGCGTTCCAGCAGGGTGAAATGCTGTGGGGTGCAATTTACTGGTATGATGTGGGGGTGCACCCGCACCCTTCTAAGGCAAGTCAATGTCAATCTTTACCTGATCATCTTCGATGATCACCAATGACCATCTTCACCCAATGTCATAGCACTGAAGTGTTAGTTGATGGAATATGTTGTGGAAGAGGCGTTGTATTCCTCCTGCAGTGATCCAGACAGTGGTAGAGTCTGTACACATGCGGACAGTACTGCCCCCTACCTTTCAATACCTGCACATGCTTAAGTATACGGAAGAGCCGTCAGTGGACTGTTGTCCGGATTCTCTACACTTCCTCAGGTTTCTATACTTTTCACCCTTTTACCGCAACGCTGCCCTTCGTACCAAATGCACACAGGGAGATGTTTGCTCTATCTGTGTGTGTGTGTGTGTGTGTGTGTGTGTAAGAACTGAGTGCAAAGTAAAAGAAAGCAGAGAGCTGGAAGCCTGCACAGTTCTGGAAGGCCGGTGTGACTGTCTTTTGCCTGTATCCCCTCTTAGCACACCACGCTTGATCACTTTATCCATGTGGAAGAGCAGCGTGGGACGACAAACTATAAACACGTCTCAAGTACGCAACTGCACATGATGCTCACTGACTGATCAGAAGCACACGCACGCGCATGCACACACACACACACACACACACAAACCTAAACCATACCCAAAAACACATATACATACATACATACATACAGTGCCCATCAGAATTATTGGCAACCCTAGGAAATATGAGCACAAAAGGCTATAAAAAAAATGTTTTTGCCATTGATCAGCATGACCTTACACTCAAAATATGAGAAAATTCGGATCTTTAATTTAGGTAAAATTATTCAAAGAAAGTTTAATTCTTCATAGAAAAATAAATAGATTCTCAAAAAAAACGTGTCACAATTATTGGCTATAAATAGTTACAAACAAACCTAATTCAAGTATATGGTCCATTCATATTTAACTTTTTTTAAGCACACCTGAATCTTTTGGAACTATTTGTGTGGTCATTGTCAATTCCTGTTTCACTGTGGTATAAATATGAGGTGACACATAGCCTAGGCCAAAACCCCGTAGTCATCCATCCACACGGGGAAGCTCAGAGAACACGCAAATGAATTGAGACAAAAGGTCGTTGACTTTCATAAATCAGGCAATGCCAATGGCTATAGAAAAATGGCTTCATGTCTATGTCTGAAACTACTTATTTCCACCATTAGAGTCATAGTTAATAAGTTTAAAACAACTGAAGCTGTGATTAACCTGCCTGGAGGAGCACGCAAATGTAGTTCGCCCCCACGTACAGGGAGGAGAATTGCAGAAGTTAGTTGCATCCTGGGGTCAACAAGTCTCAAAAAGTACAATTAGATGCCACCTCTATGCCAACAAGCTATTTGGAAACATAAGCACCTGGACTAATCTCAAAATTACTTGATTACTTCCAATTTAGATTGGAACCGGATGCTATGGTCAAACGAGACGAAAATGTAGTTTTTTTGGCAATAAATACCAAAAGGTGGGTTTGACATAATAAGAGGCATAGTTATGCAGAAAAGAACCTGCGAAGTATGGTGGTGGATCTGCTGTTGTGAGGCTGTTTTTCCAAAAGGCCCTGGGAACCTTGTAAGGATCGTTGGCATCATGGGCTCCAACAAATACCAGGAGATTTTAGAACAAAATCTGGCTGCCTCTGCCAGAAGGCTAAAAGCGGGACGTGGTTGGATTTTCCAGCAGGACAATAATCCAAAGCATACCTCGGAATCTACCCAAAAATTGGTCACTGACCACAAGTGTCTTTGCTATCTTACACCCGGCGCTAGGTCCATAATAACGCCTAACGCTTACGTCCTTTAACTAGCATGTATTCTTGCGCCATCACAAGTGAACTGGGCGTGTTGGTCTTAAGATGAGAAGTGGCCAGGATTCTTTTTGGCGTATTGCTATCTTGAGCCAGCAGTTGGCGCTTGCGCTAGAACCACCACAAACCTGGTCTAAAGTCATGTCGCAGTTGTTTACATGTTATTTTAACGGCGCATATAAGTGCGTCTACATAGGCGTGTGCACAACGCGCATACCCTCCTGTGAAATATTATTATTGTGTAGGCTATATCAAAAATGCATAATAATAAAAGGTTCCATAGGTCCACATACCTTTCCCTCAGCGAAGGGAAACGATGCCACATTACATTACTCTCAGCCCACTCCATCAACATCCAGGCGATGTGCGATGGTACGGGACAATGGCTATCCATTAAAAAGGAGCTGATAACACCTATATCAAGCCTAATGCGCAAATTGTCATTTGCACCTAATGCGTGAATTGTCATTCAATGGAAAACTCGCGTACTGCAATAGACGGACATTTGCGTTCTGAAAATGCGCTTCAGATGTCATTACAATTCAGCTCTGTTTATCTAGGAATACAGCCTGTAAGTAAATATTTTGTGACTGAAAAAAGTTCAAAACCTTGTCCAGTGAATATTGCTTTTATTGTTTTTCAAATAGCCTAGGCTACAGCGGACTCGCTGTGCATAATGTTTTTTAGATAGACTATGGTTACAAAACGGAGATAAATGTCATCATGTTAACTGAATTGTAGGCTAACCTTAGCTATTCTTCGTCCTTCATATTTTTTAAAATTACAGTGACAAGGTTTCCATACCCTCAGCTTATTAAAACCCCGCTGATTTCACCTGTAATTCCATAACTTGAACAAAAGATTTTAAAGAGAACTAAGCGTCTAATTAGAAACGAAATTTGCAGCACGTTACACAATTAATTTATAATTAATTTTAATTCCATTATCTGCATGTTCGCTTTACATGAGCAGGTCTGTTTCCCCTGCTGTACATCGCACTTTTCACGGTCTTCCTGGGAAAGTGAATCGTTTTAAAGTATTACGCTACCAGTTAACCAGGTTGGTCACATTTCCATAAGCAGGACATTATAAAACAAGGGAAAATATGCTGAACCTATGGGTTGCCAACCTGACAGATTTGTTGTATTTAGTGTCATCATTAAGGCAAAATAACGTTAGTTATAATCAAAATTACAATGCAGATAGCCTAATGAACTTCGGATGAAGCTTGAACATGAGTTCATTGCATAATCAAATGAAATTCGTTAAACAAGCAGGCTAATTTGGCGTTTTCTAAGGTGAGAAGGAAGCAATTGGTTGCTTATTCTCAGCTGTTGCAGGTGCTTTTAACGAAATTTAACAGCATATATTTCGTAAACAGCACTGTCAGGAATTACCGGGAACTCATAATACTACTACTGCTACTGATCCATATAGCCGATTCCTTGATCGCACTAAACACGCACGAGCATGTCTGTTTCGCCATCATAAGCAATCCGCCAAGGTGGAAAAGCAGACTTTTAAAGGGAATGGGATATGACATTTTGATTGGTTTATTGCATGTCACGCCCAAGACACACCTATAATTAATGAAGAGACTAGGTTCAGCCCAGTTGCACCTTGCGCCGTGCTTAGCGCCCAAAAAACACGCCGTTAAAATAGCAAAAGTAGACTTGGACACGCCCTAAATGGACTTAGCGCCATGCGCTTAGACTAAGCGCCAAGATCACCAAGATAGGGCCCTCTGAGTGCTATGACCAGTGCTGTGCACAGGGAGGGCGCACAAAGTACTAAATACAGGGATGCCAATAATTGTGAAACATCTTCTTCTTCTTCAAAAAAAGATTTTGCCTTAAAGATTTGTTTTTCCTCTGATCAATGGTATCACAATTAAACTATACAACTTTCTCATTTTTCTGACATTTGATAAACAAACTTAATTTAATCCTGCAATTTCTGCTCATATTGAGGTTGCCAATAATTCTGGAGGGCACTGTATATACACTGTATATCCATAATGTTTGGGACAAAGACATATTTTTTTCTTGATTTGGCTCTGTACTCAACAATTTTAGATCTGTGATCAAATAATTCACATGTGATTAAAGTGCAGCTTCTCAACTTTTATTAACGGGTATAGTTATACATCACAATGGAGAAATGACAGCACTTTTTAAGTGTGGAGAAAGTAAGTAACTGCTCATGATCCAAAGCACCCCCCCCTGGGCTGTCACTGGAACTGGCTCACTTGTCTTTGTTGATGATGTGACTGCTGACAGCAGCACCAGGATGAATTCTGAAGTGTCCAGAAACACCTTATCTGCTCAGATCCAACCAAATGCCTTAAAACTCATTGGATGGCGCTTCACCTTGCAGCAGGATAATGACCCCAAGCAAACCGGTTTTTCAGGGCCAAAAACTGGCTAAGTCAATCGCCCAATCTGAATCCAATCCAGAACATCATCTTCAATTCAGAACATGATCTGAACATGTATTTCACTTGCTGAACACAAGACTGAATGCAGAAATCCCCCAAAACAAACAGGAACTGAAGATGCCAGGCCTGGCATAGCATCACCAGGGAACATGCCCAGCGTCTGGTGATGTCTATGGGTAGCAGACTTCAGTCAGTCATCGAATGCAAAGGAGTTGCAACCAAGGACTAAATATGACAATTTTATTTCAGATTATGTTAAATTGTCCCATTACTTTTGCTCCCCTAAAATGGGGGAGTGGACTATGCATAAAAAGGGCGGTAATTCCTACATGGATCACCCGGTATGTAATGAAATTGCCTCAAATTAAAGCTGACAGTCTGCACTTTAACCTCACGTTCATTATTTTATTTCAAATCCAATGTGCAATAGTACAGAGCCAAAACAACAAAAATTGTGTCGCTGTCCCAATACTTTTGCATTTAACTGTTTATATATACACACACACACTTGTACTTTGTCTGTCATTCACATTCACACACACACACTCGTACTTTTGTCATTCACATTCACACACACACACACACACACACACACACACGCAGACACAGACACACACACACTCATACTTTGTCTGTCAATCACACACACACACACACACACACACACACATGCTGGCACACACAAGAACATATCCATGTACATGTGTGCACAGAACCGCCATACATAAATATGCATACAAGGACACAAGTGTACACACACACAGAAATGTACCTGCAAAAGCATTGATTCCAAGTGCATTTGTCCCCACCGTTCTGTGGGCAGGGTCTGAACGGGGGGGGGCGTGTTCTAAACGAGGCCATGCAGCTGGACCCCCGTATGAGGACTGCTGGCTGTGGGGGAACCCGAATCGACAGCACACAGTCCCACACAAATTATGCCAAGCGTGCTTTGGTGGAGCACGCTCGGTTCGCGTCCGAGCCGCTGGTCCTATGGCTTTAGAGAGCACTAGAGAGCAGATACGCAACCTCCCCGTATCTAACACGGAAGAGCAAGAGCCTTATATCGGGCTGCACACTGTGGCTTCCGATGCAATTTCCCAAGGAGACTCGTATGACTTTGAGTGGGCAGTGTTATCCATTCACGCAAGATCAGCCTGCGATCTGAAGCCACACCTTCCGTCTGGACGGGCGGGGAAGTGGCCAGAAGCAGGATTTTTGTGATTGGGATGGCCGGGGGGGGGGGGGGGGGGGGGACCCTGCAGGGTCCTGAAAAACGTGCACACTCTAAGGGGCTGGGCCTGCTCCCATCTCTCTCTCAAAATTCCTTAGCCCAGATTCTGCCTTAACAAGAGCTAAAAATAGATAGCTATGCCCTGCCAGACTGCCTCTCAGGGTTACCACGGCTACGCTGATCCAGCATGATAACTAACCTGAGGCACAGTGCTGCATCTACCTGCACCTCAACGACAATGGGACACGTGCACAGACACACACACACACACACACACGCACGTGCACATTTATGAACACGCACGCACGCATACACACACATACAATTTTATATGTATACATAACATACGCATGCATGAACACATAAATACACACAAACACATGCACACATACACATTCACACACACACATGCGCGCAAGCAAATGCACACACGCATACATGCATGAACACAAGCACACGTACACAGACATTTTATGAATGGCATGCCACAGTTGGCCTACATCAGTCTCAGACTCCCCTTATCTATATTGTCTGGAACAATGTGAGGGACATGCAGAAACATATCAAGTTCAGACTTTGACCCACTCATGTATGTGGTAACAAAAAGTCGAAATGAACACTGAGGGTACATTTAGGTTTGCTTGAATATATTACACCTGCCCACACATGCATGCATGACCATGCACAAACATGCACATGTATGTATGTGCATGCTTGGCCGTACACACACATGCACACATGTACATACGCACAAGCGCCGGAGAAAGCAACAGACATCTCTGACCAATCACAAGAGAGGAATTACTGCACATGCCCAAATTGCTAGAAAGGAGGTTCAGCCAATCAAGAGAGGAAAGTGTCGTCCAGGGGGCATTCCGTCAAAAATCAACCACTTTGTGACCTCACCCTTTTAGATTTTAACAATTATTTTTTAGTCTTAGTTTAGTTTCCCTAGGCTTAGTTTCCCTAGGTTTAGTTTTCAACTCTTGGTCGATTTGGGCGATATGCTCACATCTGTGGAGCCATCCACAGCAACAGGAAGAACATACTCTCTAAGTCCAAATGAGATGAGCAAAGCATCATCAGCCCTTGATCAGTGGCTTCATACCTTCACATGACTTTGCACTACACACATTTTTGCTGACTTGGGCTTCCTTATTATGTAATTTCATTTTACATTTCTGTTTTTCAGTCATGTGACGAAAAAGAAAATCATAGGCAACATTAAAGGGGAATTCCACAGAAAAACAACATAAACCTTACTTAACAGATCAAGGTGCAACTGATTAAGTCTCTTTGTGGCTGGTAAAAACCACCTCTGAGCAGAAATATCAGCAGCAAAAGGTGCAAAAAAGGTCAAAACTTCTACCCTTCCTCATTTTTTAAAAACTACAGTGGTGTCAGTGGGCGGGTAAGTTGAATTAGGAGATACCTCCCGCACCTCCCAGGAGGTGTTAGAGAGTGAGGTGCTGGGAACCTGCCATTACAACTGTAAACAGTATTAGCTTGCGAGAAACTCATTGAGTTCTTAGCTAAGTTACCAATTATGCCAGTTCAATGGCTTCCAACGATTTTGTGGACTATAAACTGGATGCCACCTTCTGAGAAATTGTACTTGAATCGAATGTGGAAGGCTACCGGTTTGAGCCCGAATACAGGGCCGAGGAGATTTGCCAACGATGTGAGCCGGCACCTTCTCATGCTGTATCCAGAGCTGATCGCGCAGCCGACCCGGGACTGCCTCGGGTGAATGATGACTGGTGATGTACGTGTGATAACTGTGCCGCAATGCCAACTGAAATGGAAATGTTTGCTGCAATGAGTGGAATCGGCCATAGTTTCATTAGTTATCTGTGGAGCTAGAAAGAGACAAAGAGGGATGGGTCTGTCTGACTACAAACCCTGATTTTAGTCACCACATGCATAAGGGTGTTTTGGAGACATTCTTCTGGATCCCCAAAAATGAACTGGCATAAGAGACCCAGACCTACGTTAGAGGACCGGGAAGAGAAATTAGTAAGTGTCGCAGACTTCTGGCTAGGCTAGCTAATTCTGTTTTTCTCTGGAGACTCCAGCTATTGGTGGTGATATTTTTACAGTAGAACTGTAGTGGCTAGCTGGCCAGCGAGCGACGTTAGCCTCTCTCGAAGAAGCGCTTCCAGTACTAGTAGTAATGCCCAGCTCCTCTGGTTGTATTCAGTAGGAGTGGCAACTTGTTACTGGCACTGTGTGCATTATGTAAGTGCCCAGCCGTTGTAGTCCACAGTAAAGCAGGTACCTGGTACATGCACAGTAGTTTGGGGTTATATCTCAGCTCTCACTACAGGCAAAGAGTTGGCTGAAAGCTAATATTTTAACCAGGAGGACAGCTACTCTTCTACAAATCCAAAACAATTTTTTGGTGGAATTCCCCTTTAAGGATTCATGTGTTAGACTGACCTACCCACCATATACTCAGAAGTCTGCTGTTGCTCAACTGATAAAAATGGCACAACATGAAAACTTCAGATCTAAAGAAGTGTCTACCCTATAACATATAAAAAAATTAAAATGAGAAGAAAAAAAAAAGTTTACGCGTTTAAAGACAAAAATCACCTAATTAGCATATTTATTTATTTATGTTGGACAAAAGTATTGGAATTATGGATAACCTTGTTTGGAACCTTTCAGATAATATGAGAATCATACTGTAATGTTTATTTTAAGAAGAAGATATCTGTGTCTTTAGGTAGGGTGGGGGGTCCAATATGGGTAATCTTTGAGGGCCCCAGTCTCCTGAATGGTTGGTCATTCTGGTTAATCACACCACATTCTAACACTCTCTCATATAGGTTAACATGCATGAAAAAATGTGTTCAAATCTAAACGGGTGAGGTCAGAAAGTGATTGGTTTCTGACAGAATGCCCCAGTAGGAAGCTCTTTTCTTACCTGGGGCAATAAAGCGATGTCAGTGCTGAACATGACTAACCTGGCTAACGCGATGACGTGGTCAGGCAGCAATAAGCTGAGCCTGAGCCAGGTTAGTACGCGACTGAACCAGGTACAACACTGAAGGAATGAAAGCCCCTCCCTGCACTCACTGTCCATCAATCATTCAGAGTCCAGCCAGGTTCAGGTATAAAATTGGCTCAAGAGTCTGGGATCATTCCATCGCATGCTGGACATAAATTAATTGCGTGGGCATTTCAAAAAGGCTTTAGCTTCTAAAATATACAAGGTCTGCAAGGGCTGGACCAAGAATATCTACATTTTTCACCTACAAATAAGATAATATCCCTGCACATTCCTCTTTATTTTCAGTATCTGTATGATGCAGATTCTGATTTAGGTGATGATTCTCCTGAAACGAGAACCTCAATTGGACAGGAATATTGACAGAACAGCTCTCTCTCATTACCCATAAGGAGCAGGTAATACTGATCAGCGTTTACACCAGGGTACGAAATTAGCTTTTTTCACCCACCGGTCAGAGAGGCTTGTGGATTCTAAAAATCACCAGCCATTTTTCAACATTTTACCAGCCACATTACCTTTTACAATGTAACACAACCTGGTTGGTTACCTGCCAAAGTGGCTGCAAGAGTAGAAAATCTACCAGCCACAATCAAAATTTTACCAGCATTTGGCTGGTGTTAATTTCATACCCTGGTTTACATACAAGAGAGAGGGGCTGAATTAGAGCACCCTAATTTATGGGTATTAAAACTTACTCATTTTGATATGATTTTTATCCACTTTCAGCTGAGGTCTTTCAGAGAACTACATTTCCCAGGTCCCACAGACCTCGGTGTCCCATAGAAGTCTTGGTAAAGATTTAAAATCTATAATTCTGTGGCATAAAGCCAGGGCAGGCCAGAAGACTTTAGTATTTCTATTGTTTTTTTTCCCCATTTGGCACAAAAGCCCAAATCTTCCTAGCACCTCCGTTACCCCTCACCCCGCCTCCGTTACCCCTCACCCCGCCTCCGTTACCCCTCACCCCGCCTTCGTTACCCCTCACCCCGCCTCCGTTACCCCTCACCCCGGCATGCCTGTTTTCACTTTCAATAATATCTTTAACTGAATAGTTAACTTCAGCCATTTCAAATGGAAATAAGTATACTGTCCTATACCTCAGCTTTGCGCTCTTCAAGGTTAGCAATTGAGCTCTGAGAAATGGGTCCTTACACTCACAAATCCCCCTGCCTTCACTATGACCCTTTACCTTCACTCTATAACAGACTTGGGTGGCAAAGGAGGGAAATTTTCCAGGTAACTTTCTGTCATTTTCCAGGGAAAATTACCACTCATTGGAAAATTACCATTCAATCTCATGCTTATCCTTCCTATTATATTTATTATTTTACTGCCATTTGTGCTAAGGTGTTGTTACTAGGGTTGCAAAGGGGGGGGGGGGGGTTTCCAGATAACTTTTGGCAATTTTGGGAATTTTCAATCTCATGCCTAACCTTCCTATTATGTTAGAACTGTCGAGGTCAAGCTGAAATATTTTGTTTAACCTTATTTTAGTCAAAGTATGAAGTTATTCCTAATACAAAGGCTCATCTAATCTTGCCATCTTCAGCCTTAGCGTGAGCTTTCCAGAAACGCAGCCGTGTTCATGTCAACATGACCCAAGTGCTCATATTGTCGCACCTTCACAATCTCACTATCTCAGCGCCAATCAATTTATTATCACCTGCAGGAACTGCAGTGAGTTTATTGAGGAGATAAATAAATGTGTGCGTGTGTGGCTAACTGGAGTAAGGTGGATGGGGGGTGGGGGGGGGGGGTGACCATTTCCTGAAGATGTTCAGTTGATACTCATGTATTCCATTTTATAGGTTTGACTTCCACTGTCAGTTTCTGCAGCTATTCATATTCCACATAAATTAGAGTACCAGTCTGTAATGGGATGCTTTCATGTGACACGTCAGTCCAATGCAAATTATTACAAACACGCTCCCAAAGACAAGGGTGAAGTTGGAACAGTGCGATGCACCGTTGTACCTTACCAACTCAATGACGTATGTAATGTTCCTAGAGGTTTGTCAGACTGCATTTATGTACCACATATTTCATTATATTCATATGTATCGCTGATCGTTAGATATCGTTATTCAGAGATGCTGTTCAGTTCCTTGCTCAGGGGTGCGATTGCAGTGAGCTTACTCACAGCCCAGGAAAGTGAACATCACTCCTGAGAAATCCACTACCAATCCACTGTCAGACAGTTTTGTACTCAGTGCACAAAAAGATGGTCATATTCTCCTGATTTCAGATTCAAACGATTTAGTTTTGTCTTTGAGGTGAGGAGGACCACATTACACCCCCACTCACCCACACACACACACACACACACACACCAATAAAAATATAGTGTTTTTCATCCCAAATGTGCGTAGGATGTGTTAACTGCTTTAAATTCCTGAGGAGACGTGAAATGATGAATCGTTGAGTATCATTTGTTTCAGCGGTTCTTTTCATCACTGCGATGCAATGGCAAGCAATGAGAGTCATTTCAAGGCCCATCCGTGAGTACTTAGAAAACACAGGAGATGTGTGTCATTGACAGACAGTGCACACAGTGTGCACGTATCTGCAACATCACTTGTTCCTCGTTTGCAAAACACTGCAATCCCATTATGAATTTATGTCAATAAATTATACTAGTTGAACTGAAAAGACGCATCGACCCTGACAACTATCCGACCGGACAAGTCTGGCACCGCTTCTCTCTACTTTCACCAGGATACACCCTTTCACGTGGACTGACGGAGAGAGGGAGTCTCCATAATTTAATTCACAGCGTTAAGGGGAAAAAACAACCAATGCGATAAAACCCCAAATGAAACATAATATTCCCTGTTGGCAAAGACGATGCACGATTAAGGGAGACATATCGAACGAATGCATGTGCACTGTTCATATAATGAGAATTGTATAACCATAGAGATGCAGAAAGATATCTAATGATATCACACCTACCCAGCAAAAGCAGCCGGTGGGTTTGTTTGTACTCCCGTTTGAGCTCCTTTAGGGCTCTGTCAATGTTCTTACTGACTTTCTTAGCCTCCCTCTCGGCCTCCTTCTCCTCCATTAGCA
The DNA here is from genome assembly GCA_029718625.1 of Synaphobranchus kaupii. NCBI lineage: Eukaryota > Metazoa > Chordata > Actinopteri > Anguilliformes > Synaphobranchidae > Synaphobranchus > Synaphobranchus kaupii. The sequence goes on along the minus strand of CM056378.1, from coordinate 84,131,002 downwards.
GTTTATCCCAGTTTTTCTGTTTTTGGGTGCTGTGCCTCTGCAGTAGTTGCAGTCGACGGTTGCGCTCCGTTCCCCCACCCTTGCCTCCTCCGCCACCCCCATTCTGTATCACCGCACCGTCGGTGTTCGTGTCCCCGCGGCGGACATCCCCAGCAGCGGACGCCTTGCCGGTGTCCCCGCGGCGTATCTGGCCGTCGCGGAGCGGCACCGTCTCGCTGTATCCCCCGGTCTCTTCATGGCGGAGGCCCCCAGCGCGCAGCGGCACAGATGAGTCCGGTGCTGGCTGGTCCGAATCCGAGGTAGCATTGGAGATGGACCCACTTAGATCACCAAAGAGACGCGGACGCAGACTATAACACAGCCCCATGTTGCAATTTTGTTTTCCGATTTATGTTATTTGAATGAATGAAATTGTAAAACAAAATAAAATATTCCCTATGTAGACTGTATCTGCGGCAGGTTCAGCGCGTCATCGTCTCAACGAAGCTCCAGAAATAGAATTTCAGTCCAGCTGTGGGTCGAAAAGGTGCACGAATTACGCTCCCACATTTGCTACTTGCCATTTTGCATTTTCTCCAGTCGGTTGGTGGTGGATCACCTGATCGCTTAGTGGACATTGCTGGTCCACCTTACCGTAAATAATCAAAAAGAGCAACCTCTAGAATAAACACCCTCACCCGCTAACAGTCACGGACGCGAAATATTCCCACGATTTCCCCCCAGGGAACACAGACAGCGCGGTAGAATATCATGAATCCCAGGTGCATTTTTAATTAATTTATTGTCACAGTAATTTAATTGCAGCACGACTGCATTTCGTATGGGTTCATATGAGTTGTCGTTATTATGATGTGCTAGAATCTGTATTTGTCATCAATTTGAGCATGAACTAGGCTACTTTTTTAGTGCGCGAATAGCCGGTATTGCGCACGAACCGCCCAAGGCAGTTATTATACAATATTTTTGTATTAATCTCTGGGATAGCCGTTTTACACCCCGTTGTTTCCCCCAGTACCTTCCCCAGCTTTTTACTAGGCCTCAATGTAATTTATCGGGGACATTTATGAATAGTGATGCATATTCAATATGAAGCCATTTTGACGCGGGTTACTTTGGCGAACGAATGATGGGTAACTTTTTCGGTTCCAGTTGCAAACGCTCGTGCTCCCGATGTTTACGTAGATCACACGACATCCTTTCCACGGATGTGCATGATGTTGGCCAATTTTGTCCTAAAGCCTTGTTATAGCACAGGTCCAAGAGCTCTAAATCTTCCATATGTTGCAAAATTGGGCAGAGATTAAGGGGCCATTTACACGGAGCCTGATAAGAAGTTTTTTAATCTTATGATTTTCTATGTGTGGACGGTTGCCTTCTCAGTGGACTCACAGTTAATTGTGAATCTTTTTATCTAAAAAAAATATATTCGTTTTTTCTAACTCAGGTATATAAAATTAAATACAAAACAAACACGCACAAAATCCTTCTTGGCAGCTGAGGAATAATTATTGAGTGTACTGTACAGTAACGCCCTATTGATTCCCAGGGAAACCAACACCAGTAAATCTCTTTGGGGGGTAATGGCGGCTAGACGGTGGCAGTGTTGAGACTGGGGGTGAGGGGGAAAAGCCGTGAAAGAGAAGTGTTTGCCTTCTCCACGTTTTCGCTGATAGTGCTGCCACTGTTTGTGTCTGAAATTGTGTATTTTCAATTATTGCCACTTGAAGTCAGCAGTGATAAAATGTCAGTGAAGGGGAGTCTCTGGTTGTGTAAGGTATGTTTATGGCACCAACCTTTGGGCCCATAAAGATAAGAGCGCTTACCGAAGTCCCCCCAGCTATCAATGGTGCGGCTATCATCAAATCACCATCATCATACAAAACACACCTCTTTGAACAAAGCCTAAGATTGAATGAAAGGAATCAGAGATGTTCCAAACCAATGTACAAAGTACTGTGCCTACACAGCAGTGATCTATATTAAGATAGATAATGAAAAATATTCCTTGATAAAGGCCCGCCTCATCCTGACACATTGGTTTAACAAAACATTGGCATTTTTAGTGACTATTTTTGATTTAAGAAAATGTAACATGTTAAAGCACATACAGAATGCATTTTAATAATTTGTAAAAAAATATAAATATCATTTATTCTCATTTATTTCATTTTTTGGACTAATTTAATTTTTTAAACTTCTATACCTGCTGAGTGCCAGGAAACACCCTTGTCCCAGACAAGAATTCACAATTTCAAACAATGAAAAAAATGTTTTAAAAGCCTTCAAAACCTAAAACTAAGAATTCCTACTGATAACATAGGTGTGAAAATGTACTCTTATAATCCTCATTGTTTTAAAATAAATTTTTTTTTTTGGAAATGTTGGCCATTGAAAGTTGTATCCCAGATTTTTGCCAACACCGTCATATTTCTATAAAAATGTAATTCAGCCAGTCGTAAAAAGGGTTAGCCATATCCTAAGGAGCCCCATCTCACTCCATTGTTTCACAGACACAGAAGGCAGCATGGTCACTTGTGCTCTGGTAAGTTTTTTGAAAAATGTAAGAAATTATATTGTGATCAGCAGTGTCTCAAACATAGCAGGGCAACTCCATCTCCCTTCTAAATCAAAATAAAATAAGAATAGTAAAGTAAAAATGAATATGCCTACTTGCATTTAGAGTCCTCTTAGCAACAGAAAATAAAATGGCTACTCACTATGGCTATGCTGTGAAATGAGAAAATATAACATTTTGTCAACGCTGTAAGACTCTATTATTTTATCTGATGGAGTTGATATCTATGCTGACGGAGGTCAATTCTCTGTAGTACTTGAATCATCCATCCATCCATCCATCCATCCATTATCTGTCCCAGGATTGTGGGGGGGATGCGCCTATCCCAGCAAGCATTGGGCAGGAATACACCCTGGACAGGTCGCCAATCCATCGCAGGGCACACACACCATTCACTCACACACTCATACCTATGGTCTCCAATTAGCCTAACCTGCATGTCTCTGGACTGTGGGAGGAAACCGGAGTACCCGGAGAAAACTAACGCGGACACGGGGAGAACATGCAAACTCCACACAGAAAGGCCCTCGGCCGGGATTCAAACTTGGTATCTTCTTGCTGTGACCGTAATTGAATCATGTTATTGAAATTAGCTATTTATTTTCAATTAAGTTATTTAAATACTATTAAAACATGAATACATTGTTTTTTTCTGAACACATATGAAAATATTCGTCATGAAAATAACAGAAAATATCTGTCTGACGGAGGTGACTTTTCACTTGACGGAGTTGACAGCCAACAGACGGAGTTGACAAAAGTACACATAAACACACTAAAAACAAATCAAAGTAATTATACACATGCTGTTGGAAACCTGCCCTGTTTCAAAATGAGTAATATAACTCAGGTGTTTCCCTATGTTTTTAATTCATTAAACTAAAAACAGATTGTCCTGGAAGCACAGTGTAATATAGAGTTCATATCACATGGGAAACACATTTATCTCTGCATACTGATGTAGTATATGGTTTGAGACACTTAGTACTAGAGGGAATGTTTAGTAGAGTACTTTTTACAACATAAAGTATAATATGCCTGTCATAATGTTTTAAATAGTTAATTTATGCTGTACAATTAATATTTGAGACTTGATATGGAGCAGAGTGAGTTGTACAGAGTGTACCATGCATATACAATAACAAGGCGCCAGTGTTAACAGCTGATAGATGTAGATTAGCTGGCCTGTGATTCTGAATGAACTCAAAGAGGATATTGATTGTGTACTGTCTCAGGTCTGTCATGTATGGTTTATAATTGGTGAAAACAGTTTGCAAACGGCTGGTGGAAATGTAAAACGCGTCTCCTGACAGACCACCCTAGAAACCAAACATGTTTTTGCAAATGTGAACCGGGGTGAATTTCAATCTTGGGGATTAATAAAATTATCATTCATTTCCATGCTGTCTTGGACGCAATAGGTCATCAGTGATTTGGTTAATATTAAGTTCTGCACTGATCACGGTGTGAACGTTTCAATAAATTTCATTAATAATACGGCATTTGGTTTTTCTGCCCCTGATCCTAGAAAATAAGGGGCATATATGTCCAGCCATGTCATCATTCAATGGTATGTCATATAATTTTAATGGTATATACTGCTACTTTGTGTGATACTCAGCACTGAAAGAGATTATGGGTAATGGCCATGTGACATCAGTATCATCTCCAGGGGTTCCTTTATGGAAAAAGAATATACTGTAGTATATTGTAAATATATAAAAATGATCGTCACAATATATTTTAACTATACTGCAGTATATTACATTTCCATAAGGGATTATATTTATACAACACTCTGATTCAAGCCACAGACATCGGAATAAACTCTGGCCATCCGAGCCGCTCGGACTGTGGATACGCCTCCATTCCGCTAATTGGGTGATGAAGGTTGTCTGGTGGTTTGTTACCAAGGTCTTAGCATGTTGTGATTTTAAGGGAATCAGAACAGTTGAGCCAGTCTGTTCATTAGTACAAGGAACAAGCGTGACAACCCCCTTATCTGACCAATTTGAAAACTCTGTGTGTCTCTCGTTTCTCCATTAATTAGTAACCAAGAGGCAATTCCTGGAAAGGGCCATGATAGTATGGATCGGCAGAAGTAGTCCGAGTATGGCTAGCTGTCATTTGCTGTTCAAGTGAAAATAAATTTTTTAATTATTTTTAAGATATGGACAAAAAAAATCGTGTTTTTATCAATGGAAGTGAGAAGGGGCCATTATACTAGGCCCACACGAATGTGGAACGACAGCCATTTGCAAAATAATTCTGTTGAAAGTTGAAGGTAAAAAGTGACTTGTCGCCATCTTGTGTATGTATTCGGTATGAACATGTATGTGAAGGTTTACATTTCCTTTGGCTTTATTCTCCCTCAAACACTAGATGGCGCCATTGTAAAAGATCTTTTTGAAGACTGCAAAAGTTTTACTTAAGTACCTACTTTACTACTACTTCTTACTGACTGTGATTTCACTGATTTGGCATCTTTTAAAACACATGGAAAAATATTTATGAGTACCTTGCTGGGTATGCTTTTCCTTAGATGTGAAAGTGTAGCCAGTGTTTTGATATATATATATACAGTGCCCGCCACTATTATTGGCACCCTTGGTAAAGATGAGTAAAAAGGGTTATAAATAATTCACCGTTTGGTGAATTAGCTTAATCTCACACTGAAAAAATGAAAAACCTTTAATTGAAGTAAATTCATTATTAGAAAAAAAAAAAATCCCTTCTCAAGAAATAATTAATTTTAACAAAACCATGTGTGCCACAATTATTGGCACCCCTGCATTTATATATAGAATAAAGTAATCATTTTTAATATTTGGTCGCATATTTTTTTGCATGCCATGACTTCCTGATGTCTGTGACCCAACAACATCAAAATACTCTTGATATCTTATTTTCTGGTACTCTTACAAGCGACATTATAACGTCTCTGCATTTGAATTGATCTCTATGAGAATTGGGGGGTGGGACTAGATTTAGCTGTAAATTACACTGGAACAGTATGGAACACATGGTTGGCTAAATGGCTCTAAGTCATCAAGGGTCTGACGTATCAAACAAGCCATCAAACATCACTCTGCTTCCAGAAATACAGTAGATATGGATGGATAACTTGAAGGGTTTCTTCTCCTGACTTATTTTTCCATAGGGTTCAATGGGGAAATTTGTAAGGAGAAACAACCCTTACAGTGATCCATCCATATCTACTGCATATCTGGCAGCAAAGTAATGGTTTGAGGCTCGTTTGATACCTCCGACCCTTGATGACTTACAACCATTTTACCAACCATGTATTCCATACTGTTCTAGCATAATTTACAGCTAAATCTAGTCCCACCCTGCAATTCCCATAGAGATCCATGCAAGAGTTCCCCATACAAATATATTAGACTGAGACAATGTAAGAATATGAATGTTGATTGTTTTATTCAAGACTTAATAGCTATCAACTGGGATAGATTTCAGTTAAGTCCTTTTGTCGATGATGCATGGAACTTCTTTTACTCTGAAGTTACTAGTGTAATTGACAAACATGCTCCCATCAAAACAATTAGAGTTAAAGGCAGACATTTACCTTGGATCAGCTCACATCTCATCAACCTTTTTAAACAAAGAGATAAAGCTTGGGCCAAATACCGCTCGTCCAAAGATTCTGCTGACTGGGAAACTTACAGATACCTGAGGAATTTATGTAAGACCAAAACAAGGAATGCAAAATCCAATTATTATAAAGATAGCTTTTCTCAGGATTTTAATAACCCTAGACAGTTTTGGAATCAATTGAACCGTGTTCTCAAAAAAAACAACAAAAGCCCTATAAACCAGATACAAATTAATAATGAAATTATCTCTGATCCTCTACTTATTTCCAATGCTTTTAATCAACATTTCTCTTCTATCTGTGGTTCCCAATATTTGAATTTCTATGGTACAGCTGGCTCCACAAATTCTATCACTTCTAATGGCTCTTTTTCCTTTAGACAGATTTTGCCTACTGATGTTTTTCAAGCTATAGGTGAGTTAAAAACAAGTAGCAGTGCTGGTCCAGACGGTTTGGAAGGCAAATTTGTCAAGCTTGCTGCTCACGTAATAATGTATCCCCTTGCAGATTTATTTAATTTGTCTTTGTCTACTTGTTCAATTCCCCCCATATGGAAATGTGCCAGAGTTACCCCTCTTTTCAAAGGTGGAGACCCATCCGATGTGAATAATTATCGACCAATTTCTATTATTTGTACTATTGCTAAAATCTTTGAGAAACTTATTTTTAATCAATTATCACAATACATCAATCTGTTTAATATTTTATCTCCATCTCAGTCTGGGTTTAGACCTAACTTTTCCACCACTACTGCAATTCACTAATGATGTGTTCTCATCTTTTGATAAAGGCCAACTCACAGGTGCAATTTTTATCGATCTTTCCAAAGCTTTTGATATGGTTGATCACTACCTTCTCCTTGATAAGCTCTATTCTATTGGTTTAACTCAAAATGCCATCTTCTGGTTTAATGCCTATCTTCATAATAGACATCAGTGTGTTGTCGTCCAGGGTTCTCAGTCTGACTATCTAATTGTTGAAAAGGGTGTTCCACAAGGTTCCACCTTGGGACCACTTCTTTTTTCTATTTTTATGAATGACCTACCTCAAATATGCTCTAATTGTTCTCTACATCTTTATGCTGATGACACTGTTATTTACACTTCTAATTCTGACATATTACAAATTCAGAATTCTTTACAGTCCGACTTTAACTTGGTCCACTTGTATTGAATAAGAAGAAGTCTTGCTGCATGGTGTTTGGTACGCGACACAGTCACTCTTATTTATGTGATTTGCATATTATTTCTGATGATGGGTTACCCCTTGAGAAAGTTGATTTGTTCAAATATCTTGAACTTTGGATTGACCCTGAACTCTCCTTTAAGCCCCACATTGATTCTATTATAAAAAGAACATATGGTTGTCTGAGTTCACTTTATCACTCAATTAATTGTTTTACATTCCAAGTCAGAAAAAGAATAATCTCCCAGTTGATATTGCCTATTATTGATTATGCTGACATTGTCTATCAGAACACCTCTGACACTAATCTGAGGCCCCTTAATGTTGTTTATAACTCTCTATGTAGATTTGTTTTGAGGTGTCCATATAGAACGCACCATTGTTTCATGTATCATTCGCTCAATTGGTTGCAGCTCGAATCTAGAAGGCAATTACACTGGGTTCAGCTCATCTTCAGACATATGCAATATCCCAATATCCCTTTTTCTTTGTCCCAAGAATTTTTAAAGAAGTCGGACGCAGGTCTTTCCAATATAAAGCTCCTTCTGATTGGAATAATCTTCCTCTCTCTCTTAGATCTATTACCTCTTTCCACTGCTTCAGGTCATCTTTATTTTCTCATTTTAAAACAACATGCTCATGCTTTTAATTTGTGCATACCTTCAATCTTTCTTTCTTAAGACATACTGCTGAAACTGCTCCTTATGCTGATGTATTAGATTTATTTTTCGGGTCATTGTAAAAATATTTATTTTTTGTTTTTTATTTTTTATTTTTTCTTGTACAACAACTGTGGTCTGGGGTGTGGGTGGGAGAGGATGTGCGAGTTGTCTGTATCTGTGTATTTGTAGTGTATGTTATGTATTGTTGTTTTATCTGTGTTGTATAATTTTGTATCACTGTGTTTATAGGACCCCCTCGAAAATGAGATGCTACATCTCAAGGGGCAATCCTTGCAATAAATGCAGAGCTGCTATAGTATCGCTTGTAAGAGTACCAGAAAATAAGATATCAAGAGTCTTTTGATGTTGGGTCACAGACATCAGGAAGTCATGGCATGCAAAAATATGTGAAATATTAAAAATGATTACTTTATTCTATATATAAATGCAGGGGTGCCAATAATTGTGGCACACATGGTTTTGTTATCTCTCAAAATAAGCCATGTCAACGACTATTGTTTCATGACTTCTCCTTTTTATTGATAGAATGAGTAGCCTAGTTTTTATTTGAACTTTCTTACAATTTGAGTAAAGATGAGTTTTTCATTACAACACTTACATAGACTGGATAATTTTGACCCGTATTGAATTCATTTGATGCATTATATTGAAAGTACTGTGTCTTACTTACTGGCTTTCTCACACGCACGCACGCACGCACGCACGCACGCACGCACGCACGCACGCACGCACGCACGCACGCACGCACGCACACACGCACACACACACACACACACACACACACACACACACACACACACACACACACACACACACACACACACACACACACACACACACACACACACATATTCCCTACCAAAAGATTTACTTTAACTTGTAGTTTAGTAGTCAGAGATTAAGTTTAATAATCAGAGTTAATTTTGATAATCAGATCCTTCTCTGAACTGCGTTTCATGTCTGAAGATTTTAATTTAAATTTTTTTGTTTTCATTTATATTATAATAATCATAATAACAATAGTAATAATAGTTGTTGTTTGAATGCTATTTTCTTTGTTTTGTGTTATATATATTGATTAATGTTTTGTGTTTAATATTCATTAATGTGTTATCAAAAAAATTATATTGATGTTCCGAAAAATACAATAAAACATTTAAAATGTTAATATTGATTAATGGCATATCATTTGATATTTATGTTCCATTTGATTTAACACTTTAATAAATGGATTTGAGTTGTACATTGTAGTGCTAAACGAATGCCAATTTATTCATAATTAAGTGAAAAATGTTTTTGATATTAATATAGGCTATACATATTAAGAAATATAATTTTAATAGTCCGGGTCATATTTGACTCACCCATGCATTAAAGGGGTACTGAGGAGCTTATGCATCGAAGGGCTAACTGGAATTTCAGGTGGCAATTGACGAAAACACAGGTTGTTACACGTTTATTAGTGACACATGTATTAGTATGTTCAGAATATTTCATACATAGGTATATCTAAGGTTTATAAATATATATGCCTAATTGTCATCACAGAGTTACAGTGTATCTTCCCAGGAAACGCGTGTGTGGTGTATTAACTACATTGTAGCTCGTTGGTTAGCATGCGAATTTCATGAGTTAGGCTACATGACTGGAACACATTTTTTCAGTACTTTTCCGCTTACATCACCACCTGGACGGCTACAGTGCTAAGTAATGTAAACTTTCTGGTAAAATGAAAATGCTCTCGCACGCGCGTCACTGTTTGTTTGTAGACAGGGATATTATCTGGCTGTTTTTTGTGTCCACGTCTAGGCTACAGAATGACGCAACTATTTGATGAAGAGCTTTCTTTCGTTATTATTGTGAGTTGTGTTGTACAGTAAAGATCTGGCCCATTGACAGAAAACTGTGACGAATATGAGAGACCATGTCAGTCAATATACACTAAAACACATTCAGAAATCAATGGTCAGTGCCTTAAGTCTGTTTGCCATTTTTAGTGATTTGGTGCATTGTAGCCTACATTGTAATGTAATGTACATTGAGAAATTTCAGGACGCACGCCTGTTTTTCTTTAAAGACAATGCGCGTATTTTGGCAAGCATTGCCTTTAAAGAAGTTATTATAATTTTATTTACACATTATTTTATATTCACCAGAAGTTTTAAGCTAATCCTATAAACTTCATTGGTTCCAGTTCATAAAGGAAAAGAGCAGGTAATAGCGCCATTGTAGTGCACACAGCGAGCGCAAGTGCTAAAAAAAGAGCAAAACTAATTGTAATCTCCCACGTTCGTACGAAATATATTGACTACATTATCAATATAATAATTCAATAATAAATATAGGGTGCTTAAAAAATAATACATAGCCTACATGTTTTCATCGTTTAAACAATGGGTGAGATGTTTTAGTTAAACTACTTAAATACTGTTCCAACGGGATAAACCGGCTTGATATTATTATCTGTAGTGTTATATTCTTGGTTTTATCTGTGTTTATTTTGGTTGCGGTAGGTTTGTTTTTCATTCAAATTAGGTGAAAGACGTTCCGTTTACATAAAACAACATATGACCTTAGAATATGGGCCTTAGAATGTTTTCGGGGTGAAAACTTCTGAAGGCACTGTAGGCTACATGACACATTGAGCTGTAGAATCCCAGTTCTGTGTGTGGCGAGGCAGTTTTTATTTTAACTTAGGCCTACGCATACTAATTTATCGCTGACTTAAGAAGAAAACCATAACATTTTGAAGGACACTATGACTTACATCTACGTCTAAATAATTTTCATATGTTTGGCCACTAGCACGATTTTGGAGTATAGCCTTTCGGATACATGGCGTTGCGGTTGGAGGGTGTCAGAATTATGGATGGTCAATGAAATTGTAACGTGCTTGACTTCAACATAGCTGATAAGACCGGCTACAAATCCAGCCTCCTGCTTTAGGCTACATAAACATACGAGCCCTTACCTGCAGCCATTACATGCGCCGTGGTCCCAACGAGCGCACTCAGTGCGCCACAGAGACGTACCTGAAACCTGGATTTATTTTGCACAAAAAGGGAAAACTTGGAATCGCTTGGAACGTTTCCTTCTTTCAATTGTAGGATACGAATTATAGATCACAAATCGAGGGTTCAATTTTGTAGGCTATACCAGTTTGGCAATAGTTTATTCGTCTCTATACGCACGTTCCGCGCGCAAGGCTGAATGAGCTATTAACGCGTCTCAATAAACGTCCCTTTTCATGTAAGTTTTTCAACATGTCAAAGTCAGCCGATCCATTTGACGACTCTGATTGCGTCTGTTCCTTTGGGATGAAGTTATCCTGGGATATCAACGACCCAAAGCTGCCACAGGTAAGGGAATTTTCTTTTTTGTCCCAGAGTTTGAACATTAAAACTAGATATGTAGGCTATGTTTTAATTTCATTTTTGACCTGCAGGCAGCATAGGCTGTATTAAATTTAATGTATTGAAATTTATGTATTGAGTCTAATAATCTCATAATGGATCGACTTGACTAAAGAAATTTGGATACATTTTAAATTACAAAGTAGAAAACAATATTTTCACACGTCTATACAGTTTTTTTCCTACAATAAGCGTCACTGTATCTAAAACCACAATTTAATTGACAAAACTGTGTCCAATAAGTTTAAATTAATGCTATCTTTGACAGGATATCAAACAGTACGACGCATTCCAAGAATGGACGGACGGTTACGTTCGGTTCATATACAACAGTGAGGACAAGAACGCACAGCGACACCTCAGCGGTTGGGCGATGCGGAACACTAACAATCACAACTGCCAGATTCTCAAGAAATCGTGCCTTGGTGTTGTCGTCTGTGGCAGGAATTGCACGCTCGCCGACGGCAGCAAAATAGAACTCAGACCCGCTATTTGTGATAAAGCACGCCAAAAACAGCAGAGTGAGTATGCATTGGCAACATATTTTATACGTTATATTCACTTTGACCTTTTTTTTATGTAGGACGAATAGTCACATGTAATCAGTTTAAGGCTGTCTGGTTATATCGCACATACCCATACCACAATCTAACTCAAAGTTCCACCGTCTATAAAACAGTCTGAAATTAAATATGAATCTCTGACTCTGTAACAACTCTCGCTAATGAGTGCGCTAATGAGCATCCCATAGACCTTTTGTTTTTTGAAATACTGATGAAATACTGATTAATTGATTAATTTAAAATAACCTGTTTCATCTGACAAAATTTTTTATTTTGAAGGAGGTATTTTTATGAAATACTACATTTTTTACAGTGGAAAGACATATATGGCTCTCAGTAATTATTTGTTTCATGACTAGCTATATGATACTCAAGCCAAATAATAGATAAAATGTTAACAGATTGAAAGAAATGTGTTAAAGCACATGCCCTGTCATGTCATACCAATCTGTTGTAAATTACAACATGCAGTAGAGCAATACTGCCCTAAATATGTTACTCACAACTGGAAGAGTGATATCAAAACATTATAAAGTACTATATATTTTTGATAAAACCATTAAAAAAAAAGATTTTTAAATCATGTAATTTTATAATTTATAATTATTCCATTATAAAATCAGAATGATAATGAAACACCAAAAATAATGTAACGTTGACAGTCATGATTTATCAGTCAAATACAGATCCTTTCCAAAAAATTAGAATATCATGGAAAAGTTTTTTTTTTTCCATAATTCCATTCAAAAAGTGAAACTTTTATAGATTATAGATCCATTACACACAAAGTGAAATATTTCTAGCCTTTATTTGTTTCATTTTTAATAATTTTGGCTTACAGCTCCAGAAAACCCCCAAAACAGTATTTCAAGAAATTAGAATAGTGTGTCGAAAATCAGCATTTACTTCAGTTATTTCAGAGAATGAATGTTTTAGACTGAGTGTCACACTATCATCTAATTTACTCAAAACACCTGCAAAGTTTATTTCAGTTTTGTTCAGTATGGGGAAGACTGCAGACTTGACAATTGGCCAGAAGACCATCATTGACACCCTCCAGAAGATGGGTAAGCCACAAAAGGTCATCGCTAAGGAGGCTGGCTGTTCACAGAGTGCAGTGTCCAAGCATATCAATAGAAAGTTTAGTGGAAGGGAAAAATGTGGCAGGAGAAGGTGCACAAGCAAAAGAGATGACCGTAGGCTTCAGCGGATTGTCAAGAAAAGACGATTCCAAAATTTGGCAGAGATGCAGAGGGAGTGGACTGAGGCTGGAGTCAGTGCTTCAAAAACCACCACGTACAGACATATCCGGGACATGGGCTACAACTGTCGGATTCCTCGAGTCAAGCCACTCCACTCATTCTCTGAAATAACTGAAGTAAATGCTGATTTTCGACACACTATTCTAATTTCTTGAAATACTGTTTTGGGGGTTTTCTGGAGCTGTAAGCCAAAATTATGAAAAATGAAACAAATAAAGGCTAGAAATATTTCACTTTGTGTGTAATGAATCTATAATCTATGAAAGTTTCACTTTTTGAATGGAATTATGGGAAAAAAAAACTTTTCCATGATATTCTAATTTTTTGGAAAGGATCTGTATATCTGTGTAAGTAATAATAATAGCAATAATAAGAGCATGCATTTTGTCTATATGCATAATTATGATGATGTCTGTTGCATTTGTTAAAAAGTTGCTGTTCCAGAAGACTTTCACTCAGAAATGTTGCGCACACACCAAGAATAACAAACCTTGTGGGAGTGCATCTAGTCTTTTGGCTAAGTTTAAAAAGTTTAACAATTAGTTTCATCTCACTGCAGAGGTTGCTCTCCTCCTGTTTTTTGAATGTTTGAAGGAGCACTAGTACATTTACACTCATTCATTTCTTTAAAGTAAACTATTATTGTATGGAATTGCACTTTAAGATTTAAAGCCCTTGTGCGATTTGCAGAGAGGCTCTGTCCCAGCTGTGGCTCCGCTCTGGAGCTCATACCTTGCAGGGGACACAGTGGCTACCCTGTCACCAACTTCTGGAGGTTGGAAGAAAAGGCTGTGTTCTTTCAGGTACGAAATATCTGTCATCAGGACAGGAAAAACGCTTGGGTTTAATATGTCAAGTTAGATATGGAAACTGTGGTTCTACAAACCCTCCTGGATCGCAGCTGTAAGTCTATTTCACAAGGTAAGGCAGAGACCTACTTCAAATTTACTTGGATCAATGGCATTGTAACCCAGGCGTTCCCAAAGTTTTAGTTTCAAGGTCTCCTAAAATGGCTGTCTATTGGCCAAGAATCCCCACCTCAATACATTATGGGTAATGCTGGACACATTTAGCCAATATGCACTCCTGGGGCTGTGGGGGGTATACAGTGAAGCAGGATAACTGCACTAAAGTAAAACCCAGAACAGCTCTTTTTACTTCAGTCTATGTTCCAGATTTGGGATGGTTCTGGGTTTTACTTTAGATATCCAGCTAACTCAGTAATCCAGCTTCGTAGTATACCCCCCTGGCTGCAACGCAGGGGTTATTTAACACACTGGTGTATGGGTTGGAGTACATTCTGTGGATACTGGCTTTTAATGCTGTACTTTTGTGAATCCCCTGCTGTGGTGCAGTCTAAAGGAGTGCATGACCACCCCAGGCCAGAGAGCAAATCTGAGACTGAGGCCAGGAGAACCACGCTGAAAAGGAGGATATCCTCCCCACAGTTCACTCACAACAAGAGGCTTCTGGAATCAGAGGTAGCTACGATAAAACATTAGCGTTTCACAGTGTGGTTACGTCTACACGAGGCCAGGGCGCCATTGTAAAGGGTGTTTTTCTGATTGATTTGAAGGCAGGGAGGTACCACGACCCCGGCGGCTCTTTCCCCGGCCTGCAGCACCTGTCCTGTGCGGAGGGCCCAGAGCGCTGGCCCGGCGTAATGGAGCACGGCTTCCCCCTGCAGGCCCAGCCATACCCGTCCTTCCAGAACCCGGACCCGTACAGGTTCAGCTACGACCCTGCCGCTGCCTCTGCAGAGCCTCTCTCTCCCCTGCAGAAGAGCGCCAACCACCGGCTGTACGTGCCGCGCCCGCCGTACGGCTACGACTTCGCCGTGTCCAGCTACTTGGGCCCAGGCTCCTACGCATCGCTCTGCAAGGAGCCCTGCGGCGTCCCGACGGCGGAGGGGGATTCCAGCAAGGCCGGGGCAGGGATGCCCCCGTCCCAGCACGGGGCTGCCCACCTGGGCGCTCACGACTGTGGCTACGCCGCCTCAGGAAAACACCAGGGCTGGAAGTCGGCCTTGGGCAGGTCGGGGCATGGGGACCGGGCCGAATACGCCCACACTCCCCCCGGGCCCAACCACCATTACTACAACAGCGAGTACCTGTACAGGTACCCCGGGGGCGCCTCAGCGCCCGCCGCCCCCCCGACCGCCACCCCCGCCCTGCAGACAGTGATCACCACCACCACCAAGGTCTCCTACCAGCCCTGCAATCCCGCCGTCGTCAAGTACGGCGACAGCCTCTACGACGTCAAAAGCGCCACCAGCTGCGACTCGCTGCGAGAAGGGGACTCTCCTGCTTCCTACTCCGACCTGAAAATTACGGAGGACTCCGGAGTCGCGAAGTCCGCCGTCCCGTATGAGCAGGAATCGCTGCCTGCCAAGTTGGATAGGGGGGAGAGCCTGGAGGCCTATCGCTGCGGGAGCTATTCGTCCTACAGCTACCCAGAACGCTTTGCGCACTCCTTTAAATATGATGGTGGAGAGTACTGATGGTTAAGACACCAAAAGCAGCAGAGTCCACGAGACTTGTATTTCCACAAATTAAAACCAAAGGAATTAATATTTTTTGAAGCTGTAACAGGTATTGCTATACCGGATGACAAGAATTGTAAAATGTATCATTTGAACAATACAAACATCCTTTTTACGGTTTAATGTTTATGTGAAAAAAGTGAATTTAATGTTCACAGATATTTATTGAAAAAGTGTACAAACGAAAAAAAAATACTGCAGGCCTATTGCTGAGCTAATTTCCAGATTTAAACAAAAGGCAAAGTCAATGACATTTGGATTGATAGTGTAAATATTTCTCCTTATTTATATGCTTAAATTGTGTAAGGGATTTTGTATGAATATCATTGCTTTTTTTCTAAAAAGCCATAAAGAAACTAAGTACATGTTACCATTTTTGAGTGTACCATTCTACTAAATTAATGTACGCATACACAGTACACAGACACATAGGCCTAGACACATTTTAAAGATGGGATAATTATCAAGGGTTTTCCATTTTTATTTTGTAAGATTAATTTTGATTAATATTTTTATTCACATGGAGTTTTGGACAAGAAATAATAACCAGAAATTCATCGGGAACTCAGGTGCTAAACAAACTCATGTTGATTCCAAATCAATATAACAAGAGGAGCCATTTCTACATCCTTAAATACAGAGAGAAGATTATGAAGGGCATATATCATGGCAGTATATCTGCTGGAAACATACCAATTGTCTGTCAGCTTTCAAATAAAAAGACGCCGCACCCCAATCTCCCAAAGCCAGGAGGATGTGACTGCGTCAGAAGGACATCAAAGGTTCCTTTGAATCATGTCACAACATTGCTCTTACCTACAATTAATGCCCAATTTCAATTTGTCATCAGAAAGCTTTTCATTTGTGCGGTCTCGGCTGTAGCCTATGCTTCGGGAGGATAATGACGAGGAGGCCCAATCGCTGAACGGGACGGTAAAATGCGCCGCTGACAGAAACTTTCCTCAGCGACGGTTCAGCAGCGTTTCTCTTTCGCGTAACAAGCTTCGGCAGCGGCGTCTCTTTAGATGTGCAGACGCGAAGACAGAATGACTTATTATCCTGTGGAGGTACAAACTATCAACACGTAAAATAAGTAAGAGCATTTATACCAAGAAGGAAAGAATAATCTTGATTGCAGTCCTCTGTGTAAATTGTGATGATGAGGTCTGTGCTAGTTTAACACAGAACCTTTATCTTTAAGCCTTAAGTTTTGTTCACAAATTGATTCAGAAAAATGGTCAACAGGCTATAGGCTACATTATAGTCTGAAGATGACATTTTTTACATTTATTCTTACATATCTTTAGATGTGCATGTGCTTTAAAAATGAAATTGTATTTTCTCATTAAAGTAAATATATTCTAATGAGGACAACCCAGCGAACAAAATTAGGTCTCCGGGACGTCCCCTGAACGTCTCAAAATGTCATCAGGACGTCGCCTTGACGTCTTTTTGTAGGGTTTTCTAAACGTTACGTGGACGTCACAGAGAACGTTACCGGGACGTTCTCATCCCTCAGACATTAATTACACACCGTTATATTGTAACCAGTAATAACAGACGTTGCAGAAACGTCCCTGAATGTCCCATGCATGTTATGAACTCAACGTCCTATATCATAACCGGATAGGGATGTTGCTTTAAATGTCATAATGTCAAATTAAATGTCATATTGTAACCAAACAGTGACCTTCCTAGGACTTTAATAGAGTCCTAGTAATGTTTTTAGGACATCCCTAGGGAATGTCACATCATAACTTTGAGGGGACTAAAAGAGGACGTCCCTGGTACGTCCACTGTTTGCTGGGAAGAGACTGATATCCTGGATTAGCTTTATGGCTCTGCAACGGTTTGGCAAAACCATAGAAAGACAATTCACAACCATGTGTAGGCTATGTATAGCCTACGTATGATAATATAACAGTGTAAACATGGTACGCATGTGCAATTATTTGCCACTATTGTTTTTTATGATGTGTTATTTTCTTGGTGGTATGAAAATTACTCCCGCGAGATTTGAAGAAGAACCAGAAAAAGAATAATAAGAAGAAATAAAGTTCATTCTCCACGTTGTCTATGAAATACGGGTCTCGTTTTCTTTATTTTATTGAGTCTAAGACAGATGATCGAAACCCCCTCGCTCTGACGCTGCAATAGCAAGGAAGGTGGGACGAACAAACACAGGTGGTGTCTTCATTGTTAAGATCATACAGCCCCTATATTTTACCCTCCTAAGTCTCACAATCTCCAGTGTGCGCCAGCGTTGGGTTTCACCTCTTTATGGTTTTTTTCTATCTGTACTGGGTTCTGCGCAAAACAAGTGCCGATTACACGACGATAAGATATAAAGCATCAAAAAGGGAGCTGTGCTGACCTGAGACATCCACATTAAACCAGATCAAACAGTACATTAGCTATGGAACATCTACCCGATGTGGGAACAGATGCAGACTTTTTTTATTCGTGAATAAGACACGGAAAATGTATGATTCTAATCTCATTTTAACTGACTCTGCAAAGGCCAAATACACCAAGGCCCACGGACAAATAAGGGCTTGGCTGAATGAAGCAGGATTCAATCTAACTTCAATGCGTTTTTTTTTTACGTTACATTACAAAATGAAACAGGTCATTTGTTTCCAACATAATGTAAGCAAGTCAACTCAATATACGCTACGTGGCCAAAAGTATATGGACACCTGCTTGTCCAACATCTCATTCCAAAATCATGGGCATTAAGACGGAGTTGGTACCCACCCCTTTTCTGCTATAACCCCCACTTTTCTGTACACTAGATGTTTGGTCATTGCTGCAGGGATTTGCTACCATTTAGCCACAAGAGCATTCGTGAGGTCAGACACTGATGTTGGGCGATTAAGTCTGGCTCACAGTTGGCTTTCCAAATGTTCCCAAAGGTATTTGATGAGGTTGAGGTCAGGGCTCTGTGCAGGCCAATCAAGTTCTTCCACACCGATTTCGACAAAACATTTCTGTATAGACCTTGATTTGTGCACGGGGCCATTGTCATGCTGAAACAGGAAAGGGCCTTCCCCAAAACTGTTGCCACAAAGTTGGAAGCACAGAATCGTCTAGAATGTCATTGTATGCTGTAGCATTAAAATTTGCCTTCACTGGAACTAAGGGGCCTAGCCTGAACCATGAAAAACAGCATGAAACCAAGGGGTGTCCAGATACTTTTGGCCATGTAGTGTACTTATTATCTAAGAGTATATGACATGTATGAGAAAATGGTTTAGTCTTATTCTTTTGTTCTTGTTTTATCCAGATTATAGCTTGTAACTGATAGCAGTGTGATGGACGAATCTGAGCCTCCACCACCCTGACATCCACACCCAGCCCTCATCATCCACACTGCACTTGATGGGAATTTGTTTACAAACAACAGGAAGGTGATGTGCTGTGCTTTAAAGCAAAGCACCCTTATTTCACATCAAAACGCTTCCGAGGTCTGCGAGACCTGCATTAAAGCAGAACTTTTCCTTTAACCGTACGACACATGAGGTTTATGCGGGTGTGCTTTTACAGGTACGTGTGTGTGTTTGTGTGTGAGTTTGCGGGCGTGCGTGCATGCATGAGTGTGTGTGCGTGCTTCATAAGCTTTTCCACCAAACCACATGACGGTCCTTCTGAGAATTCTCACTATAAGTCCGGAACCTTCTTTCCTGTTTGCTGTATATATACGTAGATGTATCACACACCCATCACAGGTAGTATAAGCTATAAGTTCATCTAATCACTCATTGTGGCAGTTACCTGACAGCCTGTCTGCTGTCATGAGGAGCTTCCTGCTTCCCGAGACGGCATTGTGCTCTTGCGTGGTATGTTTCTGGGCCCCACCCATATGCAAAAGGTCTAAAAATCCTATAAAATTTGCATATGCCATATACAAAACTCATAAAATAAATATCTGGCACAGAACTAGCATATACATTTCAGACTAAACTTAAATAGTTCCCCAACATACATGGTACTCCCTATTAAAAAAACATTGAAGGATTGTATAAGAATTGGATAGAAATATACGATATAATACTAATCAACATATATGATTTTTTAAATAAAACCTTGCAAGTATGATCATATATGATTTCATAGACCTTTTTGCATATGGGCAGGAGTGAGCCAGGCAGTCTGAGCAAACAGAGGCCCCTGAGAGCACACAGAGCTCTTGACGGAACTATAATCTAATCTAATCAGAAGGTGTAACCCGCATGTGCCTCCTAGCTCTGCCGGTAGAGTTACAGAGAGACTGATGCAGTGACATGCTGCCCATGCTGCGAGCTCTGTGTATCATGAGAAGCAGTGCCGTGCATGCTAGGTTAGCCCTGCTGTCCTGTTGCTGTTAGTAACCCAAAACTGGAATCAGAGGCATGCAAGCTCTGAAGATGTTGGGTGTTTTTTAAAAGAGTGGATCTTTACGGACAGGTTATTCGTTAGTCTGTATCACTGTCCCAAAAGGCAGAGGAATGTGCGCTGGCCTGTACGGCACCAGAGTCACTGAAACTTATTTCAAAGATGGCCGATGCTTTGGTACACAGTATCAATGCAAAGGGGCATTACCCCTTTGCACGGACCCTGCAGTATCAAAACAAGGAACACTGTCCCTTGTACACACCCTGCAATCACAATTGAAACTGGAGAAGCAGATCCAAAAGAAATTTTGCCTCAGTCCAACTCCTTTAAACCAAATAGCTTACCACTTATAGCATTTTATTCCAATACCAAACCCTTTGACAAAATAATAGCAGTACATATGCTGAAATGTGCAAACCCTAAAAGTGGAAATAATGGGTGATGAGGCAGAAGTTACGCATCACTTCCCCTGACAGGCTCAGCAAACCCGTGTGTAGAGTCAGATCTGCTTTTTTCACAACTTCTGTGACCCTTACGCAGCTCTCCTGTGCTGAGACAGATTAGCAGCTGCAGAAGAACATAGCATAGACCTGCCAGTGATAAACACCTGCAATATCAGTCTACTGTGGGAGGCCCTACAATATCAGTGTACTGTGGGGGGCCCTACAATATCAATTACTCTACTGTGGGAGGCCCTGCAATATCAATTACTCTACTGTGGGAGGCCCTGCAATATCAATTACTCTACTGTGGGACGCCCTGCAATATCAATTACTCTACTGTGGGAGGCCCTGCAATATCAATTACTCTACTGTGGGAGGCCCTACAATATCAATTACTCTACTGTGGGAGGCCCTGCAATATCAATTACTCTACTGTGGGACGCCCTGCAATATCAACTACTCTACTGTGGGATGCCCTGCAACATCAATTACCCTACTGTGGGAGGCCCTGCAATATCAATTACTCTACTGTGGGAGGCCCTGCAATATCAATTACTCTACTGTGGGATGCCCTGCAATATCAATTACTCTACTGTGGGAGGCCCTGCAATATCAATTACTCTACTGTGGGAGGCCCTGCAATATCAATTACTCTACTGTGGGAGGCCCTACAATATCAATTACTCTACTGTGGGATGCACTGCAATATCAATTACTCTACTGTGGGACGCCCTGCAATATCAATTACTCTACTGTGGGACGCCCTGCAATATCAAGTACTCTACTGTGGGACGCCCTGCAATATCAATTACTCTACTGTGGGACGCCCTGCAATATCAATTACTCTACTGTGGGACGCCCTGCAATATCAATTAATCTACTGTGGGACGCCTTGCAATATCAATTACTCTACTGTGGGACGCCCTGCAATATCAATTACTCTACTGTGGGACGCCCTGCAATATCAATTACTCTACTGTGGGACGCCCTGCAATATCAATTACTCTACTGTGGGACGCCCTGCAATATCAATTAATCTACTGTGGGACGCCCTGCAATATCAATTACTCTACTGTGGGACGCCCTGCAATATCAATTAATCTACTGTGGGACGCCCTGCAATATCAATTACTCTACTGTGGGAGGCCCTGCAATATCAACTACTCTACTGTGGGATGCCCTGCAATATCAATTACTCTACTGTGGGACGCCCTGCAATATCAATTACTCTACTGTGGGACGCCCTGCAATATCAATTACTCTACTGTGGGACGCCCTGCAATATCAATTACTCAACTGTGGGACGCCCTGCAATATCAATTACTCTACTGTGGGACGCCCTGCAATATCAATTACTCTACTGTGGGACGTCCTGCAATATCAATTACTCTACTGTGGGATGCACTGCAATATCAATTACTCTACTGTGGGACGCCCTGCAATATCAATTACTCTACTGTGGGATGCCCTGCAATATCAATTACTCTACTGTGGGATGCCCTGCAATATCAATTACTCTACTGTGGGACGCCCTGCAATATCAATTACTCTACTGTGGGACGCCCTGCAATATCAATTACTCTACTGTGGGATGCACTGCAATATCAATTACTCTACTGTGGGACGCCCTGCAATATCAATTACTCTACTGTGGGATGCCCTGCAATATCAATTACTCTACTGTGGGATGCCCTGCAATATCAATTACTCTACTGTGGGACGCCCTGCAATATCAATTACTCTAGTGTGGGACGCCCTGCAATATCAATTACTCTACTGTGGGAGGCCCTGCAATATCAATTACTCTACTGTGGGAGGCCCTGCAATATCAATTACTCTACTGTGGGACGCCCTGCAATATCAATTACTCTACTGTGGGACGCCCTGCAATATCAATTACTCTACTGTGGGACGCCCTGCAATATCAATTACTCTACTGTGGGACGCCCTGCAATATCAATTACTCTACTGTGGGATGCCCTGAAATATCAATTACTCTACTGTGGGAGACCCCTGTGATATCAACTACTTTACTGTGGTAGGCCCTACAATATCAACTACTCTACTCTGGGAGACCCCTGCAATATCAATTACTTCACTGTGGTAGGCCCCATGCAGGTTACACCTCCCTCATTGCATAAATGTTTCAAGGGTCATGTGGCCAACATGTTTTCATCAGCAGCGTGCCTGGAGGACAGTTTAATCCACCAAAGTACAGAGAGATCGCCTATGAAATTGACACCCTGTGGGGGAAAAGGTCCATGTAATATTTTTGTTACAGTACAGAAAGACCTCACACCATAGTATCAAAAACACATTTTGTGGATTAGATCGTCAAAAAGTAGGACAGCAGGATGATTCACTCAACTTTCAGCGGAGTACCGTGGAGTGACAGACAGAATGACTGAACAAAAATGTCAAACGGGTCTGAAAGGGGAATTACAGATTATCGTTTATTTCTTAGGACAATGACTGTTATAAAGCACACATATACATTTTGTCTTTTAAAATATCCATTAATTAAATGAGAATTTTACTATATTCAATTTATAAAACAAGAAAAATTATTTCAATGGTTGCATTTGCAATTATTCAAATCCATGTCAAATAGATAGATATGTGAGGTGCAGAGGTCCAAAAGAGATTAAATCAATAGTTCATAAAAGCAATGGTCTCGCACACTGAACCTAAATCATTTCAATGCTTCAGATTCTGTATTTTACAGACTCTTAAAAAGTCTCTTATCTGACCATCAGGACCTGTTTCTCGGCCTGTTTCACTTGTGTGCCTTGTACAAAGTCACGGTAGCTAGGAGATGGTTATCATTGTGTCTTTAAAGGTTGAATAAATCCACTCACAAAAACAAAAATGTTCATGAAATCAGCATGAAGACACCTTCTACTGTCATAGCCCTTAACGGCACCTAGCCATCTACAAAAACGCAAGTACCAAAAAAAAAAAATGAGCGACAGGACATATCTTCTCACGGATGTAAGAAAAATGTTGCTCGCCGAAGCAAGGAAGTCAACATAATTCAGCTCCTTTGAACCATGAAAGTCCTCCAGTATCGTTAGAGGACGCCGTGGAAAGGTATCCGTCGTGACACGAGGTCCGAGGCTTTAACATGGGGATGCAGAAAGCAACACGTGTTAACATGGGCTTAAATTGTTTTGTCAGACACCTAAGATAATTCACACACAGGTAAATCTCTTTTTACCATGATACTACAAATACACATTCATTTTTGTAATAAAACAATAGAAGAATTTGCACAAAATATTTTAAATCACCATAGTTAGGTGGACTCTGGAATATGAAATGAAATCAGGGTTGTTGCTTATCTGCCGCAATATTTGCAGAGATTTCTGAAAATATCAGTCATTCAAATTTAAAAGTGTACTTGGTTATAAGGCAATTATTGAGATGAGACCAGCTCATGTTCAAAGGCGTACATGTTACCCCTTTGAAACCTTCATGTCAAAGGGGTAACGTGTAATTACAATGTGCTTGTTCTCACACTAAATGGACAGAAATGACCTTCAGCGAAGGTTAATCTTTTTCTCAAGATGTTGCAGAAGTTTTTGGGCTGAGGAGAAGGAGGCTGATGGGCTTGTAAGGCGGCAGTATCAGTAAGCCCCTTGTGAAATCCCAAAAACTGTAACTGGATTAGGAGGGCCGCGTGCTTTTAGGGGTCCCCCTTCAGGAGAGGTGTTGAGTTCCCGTGGGACCCACCGCGAGAGTGAGCTGATCCCAGGTCAGTCAGCGGGTGGAAACGTCCACTCCGATGTCTGAACACGCTTTGTGTAAACCGAGAAGGGAAGCAGGTGTGCCGGAGTGTGCTGAGGTCATTCTTTTCCCTTACCTGGCTCTTAGCCTTTCTTTCAGCCATCTTCAGCCTGGCTTCCTGGTTCACAGAAAGAGCAGAGCAGTGTTGTGTCTGCGCAGCAAGGCGAAGCGCTAACGGACATTCTTCAGGAATTCTTCATTTCCTTAAGAAAACAAAATGATTGAGGTGAAAATGTTTCATGTTGGACCCGTGGCTACGTGAAGAAGGCCTCTCTACATGCACACGTACCTCAGAAAATGTGGTACTCTACTGAAGGGCACACATGAAGTGTCCAATGGTACTTTCTCAAAAGCGACCTGTTTGCTGGTCACTGGGCCAAAAATATTATCTGTCTGATGATGATTGATTGATTACTCATTCATTAATTTATATACCACAAACAGAACAAAGGTACAGAACTTTTTTCTTTGTATAAGGAAATGAAAGCAACAACAACAACAAACAACTTAAATTTGTCAGGATGGCACAAGTGGGAGTATCTGGAAGGACTTCACTGATATGTTCTGGAAACTGGAAACTGACAAGGTCCAATGAAGGCAGTGAAAATGTGCCTTATACAAGCTCTTGGTACTGCGGGAGGGCACGATGCCCAGTGCTGATCCGCTGTAACGGCTTGTGCAAAACGTGAGCAGCGCCAGGTTATGAACGCTGTCAGCAACACCCGTCGGCTAACGCGCAAACATGCACGTTTCCGGATCACCACCCGTCCACATCTTCACCTTCTAACCTTGATGACTCATCTCCACTGCTGTCCTCTGAAAACGTAGGATACAGTGCTTAAAGGCTGTCATTTCGAACCAAGAGAGGGGTACTGCCATTGTACCCATAAACAAGGAGCTCAGTTACTCAGCTATAGACGCAGCTGTTAAATGGATGAGATGTGTCCTAGGAAAGTTGTCACACATAAAGGGTCTTTCTGACAAAACAGTACAAATACATGTGATGACCATGTTTTAAAACATGCGATAGCTCAGTTTCACACCAATCCCATTGCAAGGATGGCACCAAATTAATTTCTACTAAAGTGTGAAACCCTAGATGCATGAATGTGTTGTGCTTAAATGGTGATGACAAACTCTGAGAGTATGGTATGAGGTGGGTGGTGAAGGGCTGTCCCTCCTGCCAAAGCACGACTGACTCAGGTTACTCCTGTACCCCTCTGCCTGGGAGGGGTACCCCGGCGGAATTCTCTGGAGCCTGGAGCGGTGACTGGCTGCCCGATCGGGCGAAAGCTTCCCAAACACAGGCGCTGACCCGCGACTGTCACATCGGAGCTGAGGTCACTTCAAAGCCTGTGCTAGCCGCTGCCCCATAAATCACGCCCAACAGCTGCACGTCAGCCTGGACAGAGCCACAGAGGGAATGCAGCTCTTTCAGTGGCCCAGATATTTTAAACGGTTTAACCTTGTTCGCATTAAAACCCATCTATCAGCCATGCCTAAACATGGTGAGAATGGCAAATCTGACTCTGGGTACAAAACCGTGAAGAACAAAATTCCATTGAATTTTTAAACTTTATGCAGCCATTTTAATGCGCATACCAGGGTTTAAAACAACTCAGAACATAACTGGTGTATCACCGAATTCACTTGAACAATTAGACACTATGCAACTGTCAATAAAGTTATGATACAAAAATATAGGCCTATACAGGGACAGAAGGGAATTCTTTGTCATCTCCACACTGATGCATCTCTCTTCTTACTTACAGCCTACTGTTCAGGTGACCTACAGTAGAGAAACTGATACTTTATCACAGCTACCAGCATGAAAGAATCATCGCTATTTATGACTGGCTCCCGTCCCGAGAGCTGGAGAGGCGCCTACGTGCAGCTCAACCGTGCAGCGGTGCCGACAGCGATCAGCCCGTTCTCTCGGTTACATTTGAGGACGGTAAGCTCCAGAAATCTATCTGGCCGGCTTTTGCACAGCCCCTTCGTTCAATCGACTTTAAAATAGACAGCCAGGTTCCAAATAAAGCAAACATTGTCGCGAGTACATGCACATTGTGTGGCGAAGAACCGGTAAGCTTCATTACATTTCATTTTATCGAAACACCTGGAACAGGAAGTTCTGGTTTTTTTGTGTGAAGTGGCCGTCATGAGACCTCACTATCTCCAAGTATCTCTGAGGTAGGATGAAATTTATATTTTTCTTTGTGAATTCAGTCACTGGGAACAAATAGGTCAGCAATAATTTGTCTTTGCCGTTGAAAAGATATGTACAGTATATATAAGAGACTAGAAAGGTAAAGGAACATAGCATGTGACCAGAAGGCTACAGGTTCAATTGCTTGTTGGAATGCTGCCCTTGTCCCCGAGAGTGTGGTGCTTCCTGAATTGCTTCAGTAAATATCTATGTAAGGGAATTATTTGGAACAAAAAAAACAAAAAAACATTTTTGCAACTCAAGGTTGAGGACAAAGTGGTGTTGTTTGAATACCACCCTAGCACCCCACCCCTCCAGCCTTAGTCACAGACTCTAATGTGACGCACACTGGAGAAAGGTGCAGATGAGACACCTTTTCACAAGAATCCTTATCTGAATAGGAACTGAAAGCCAAAAATGTTCTGTCTTCTTAAAGAGGAATGAAGCTGCTGGATTTCAGGCCCTGTAACTGCCTGTGATACACATCATATAGTCAGGATATTGTGTGTTGTGTTCTAAGCAATGTCCCAACTTCCCTGCCTTGAGGATCCCACTGCATATTTATTTTCTCTCTCTCTCTCTCTCTCTCTCTCTCTCTCTCTCTCTCTCTCTCTCTCTCTCTCTCTCTCTCTCTCTCCCTCTCTTTTCCCTCTCTCTCTCTCCCTCTAAGATACCTTTGAGGACCTGTGACCTGTGTGAAATCCAAGTTTATATGGGTAATGAGGCAGAAAGAAAGAAAACAGGCAAAGAAGGGAACACAAACACAGGAGAAAGTACTTTGTGCGAAGAGCATGCTGATTAGCAGTAGACTGCAGGGGCACACCTTGGTTCTACCTGCCTGCTGGAAAGCTGGGTATAACACAGGAGACGAGGAGAAAGCCAGGATCAGAAGCAATCAGATATAACACACCTGGGGCCTGTACACCTTCTCTCCAGATATAAAAATAAACACCGGGGCTTGTACACCCTCTCCTCATGTAACAAATCACACCTGAGGCCTGTACACTGTCTCTCCAGGTATACCACAGCCATATCCTTGTGTCCTTGGAAAAGAAGGCAGCGCCCTTGTGATGGTGCTACTGGCTAAATTGATTGGTTTATTGTCAGTATACGGGATCAAATGGTTAATGCACGGGCATGAGAAGAACCTAAATCATTACAGGGGTTTTCCAGCCTGATGTCTGCATTTCTCTGAATGGGGTGACCAAATGGATAAATATGTATGTTTCAATGGTGCTGCAAGGTAATTTGTCAAATTTGTGGTCCTTACATATTCTCTAACCACAAATCCCTCGTCTTTTGTATGTTTTAACGGGTAGTAATAGTGTCAGGCTGTAGTTTGTTTAACAAACATAGGATTTTCCTCATTTGTTACAGCTTTGAGATCGAGCAGAGATCAGTTCCTCAGGATTGCAGGGCTCCTGAGTGTTGCAGGCGGCAGACATGCTTACCTTGAGCAGAACCTGGGCCCTGTGTGGTTTGGCTTTGGCCTTAGCATCATTAGCATAGCCCAGGTCCTGTATGGTTCAGGCTTTGGCCTTAGCATCATTAGCCTAGCCCAGGTCCTGTATGGTTCAGGCTTTGGCCTTAGCATCATTAGCATAGCCCAGGTCCTGTATGGTTCAGGCTTTGGCCTTAGCATCATTAGCATAGCCCAGGTCCTGTATGGTCCAGGCTTTGGCCTTAGCATCATTAGCATAGCCCAGGTCCTGTATGGTCCAGGCTTTGGCCTTAGCATCATTAGCATAGCCCAGGTCCTGTATGGTCCAGGCTTTGGCCTTAGCATCATTAGCCTAGCCCAGGTCCTGTATGGTCCAGGCTTTGGCCTTAGCATCATTAGCATAGCCCAGGTCCTGTATGGTTCAGGCTTTGGCCTTAGCATCATTAGCATAGCCCAGGTCCTGTATGGTCCAGGCTTTGGCCTTAGCATCATTAGCATAGCCCAGGTCCTGTATGGTTCAGGCTTTGGCCTTAGCATCATTAGCATAGCCCAGGTCCTGTATGGTCCAGGCTTTGGCCTTAGCATTATTAGCATAGCCCAGGTCCTGTATGGTTCAGGCTTTGGCCTTAGCGTCATTAGCCTAGCCCAGGCCTTGTATGGTCCAGGCTTTGGCCTTAGCATCATTAGCATAGCCCAGGTCCTGTATGGTCCAGGCTTTGGCCTTAGCATCATTAGCATAGCCCAGGTCCTGTATGGTCCAGGCTTTGGCCTTAGCATCATTAGCATAGCCCAGGTCCTGTATGGTCCAGGCTTTGGCCTTAGCATCATTAGCATAGCCCAGGTCCTGTATGGTTCAGGCTTTGGCCTTAGCATCATTAGCATAGCCCAGGTCCTGTATGGTACAGGCTTTGGCCTTAGCATCATTAGCCTAGCCCAGTCCTGTATGGTCCAGGCTTTGGCCTTAGCATCATTAGCATAGCCCAGGTCCTGTATGGTCCAGGCTTTGGCCTTAGCGTCATTAGCCTAGCCCAGGCCTTGTATGATCCAGGCTTTGGCCTTAGCATCATTAGCATAGCCCCAGGCCTTGTATGGTCCAGGCTTTGGCCTTAGCATCATTAGCATAGCCCAGGCCTTGTATGGTCCAGGCTTTGGCCTTAGCATCATTAGCATCCTTACCAGCTGTGATCAGTGACAGATGCAACTTTCCTCAGCTGCAGTGCTAGCACACAGGTGTGCTGATGATGTCACAGGCACATAACTCTTTTCCAAATCAGGTCAAAAGAGAGAAAAGAAAAAGGAAAGAGGGAATCTGTTTTTAAAAAGCCACAGAGGTGCTGTTTATGTAAATTAAAAATAAACCAAAAATACAATCTGGAAAAAAAGTCACATACAAATATATAAGAAATTTTATGCTAACCTGTGTATCGGTACGACATACAAAATGTGTGTAAATCATCCAGGTTGGTGTCATTGCTCAGCAATAGCTTAATGCTTTAATTTAGTCTTTTTCACATTTATTCCAAGCTCTAATCAGATGTAGCCTACATGTTAAATCATAATTGTATAAGAAACTAATGAAAACTTTTAGCTTTGCTTTGGAACAAATATTTACAATTTAAAAGAAAATGAGTCATCTGTGTTTGTGTGTGTGTGTGTGTGTGTGTGTGTGTGTGTGTGTGTGTGTGTGTGTGTGTGTGTGAGAGAGAGAGAGAGAGAGAGAGAGAGAGAGAGAGAGAGAGAGAGAGAGAGAGAGAGAGAGAGAGAGAGAGAGAGAGAGAGAGAGAGAGAGAGCTATAGATCAGTTTCACACACTGAGGAAAAACCATTCAAACGTACTGGCTCAGGGAAATATTTGCCTCTTGTTTAGGAAACAAGTGCCTGAGGCTCTCCAGGAGATGTGGTTTTATTGTTTGTTTTGTATGAGCTACGGTGGTCTGAATGTGACCTTGCTCACCGATCGTCGCTGTACGTTCCCTTTGCTCTCTAGTGCTGTTAGAATCTTATGTTTCTTCCTGTAAACTGTAAAAAAATCAAATAAAATCCTTAGACCTTTCTTCAGCCTGAGACATGCCATGTATTTTGTGGGGGATCCATCTGAATGATAGATCTGAGAATCCCTACAGAGAAACAGGGGAAGTGACTAAATTGCGGTTGGACCATTCGTTCAAATGCCACTGTAACAGAACTAAAGATTAAGTAAAAATATCAGTCTCTGAATGACTGAAGATTTCTTCCTGTTACTATTTATATGGTAGGTGACCTCTCCTGGTAGTGACATTTTCTCGGGTGAGTTCTTTCCTGATTGTGTTTACGGGTGTGGTGAAGGTTTTTTATCCTTCTTGTCGTTGGACGAAGTTCTACCCTTTGTGATGGCTGTGTGTCTTCTGAGACATGCTTGAGGTTCCATTACATCTGAGTAATGATTAGTTAATGAGCCAATCAGATTTGGCTTTTACCACCTTTGCTCTCCTTTCTCTCCTGATTGGCAGTGAGGATTTGTATCTGTTTCCTTGTGGATTATCGATGAAAATGATCAGCATCTGCAGGAACTGGTGCAAGGACTGGTCTTCAGGTACTTGCAGTATCTTCTGTTGTTCACCAGATGGCGCCAATGTACATTTTCTGAGTACTATGAATGGTCATTCATATAGATATCTGTCAATCAATTAAAAATAACTTCTGCACAATTTGTCTTGTTGTTTGCTAAATGAATGCGGAATTGGGGAGAAGTTCTTCGAGGCCGCAGCAAGACATGTTACTGAGTTGTGATATCTTGTGTTCAGTTGAAGAAGGGAAGCGACAAGCACGCGGCTCATGTCATTTCTCTATCCTGTATGTTTGTGCAAAATCAAAAATACTGATACTGATATTACTACTACATCGACATATATTTTTTTACTTATCTAAAAGGTCTGTTAATTTTTAGTTATAAAATTGAAATGAGTGATCTGGCTGATCTACATTATATGAAAAATAACCGTATGGTATTATTGGAGAGAAATGTATAACACACACTTTCTTATTGTAATACTTGAATTATTAATAAGTGCACCACAGAACATGGTGTATTGTTTGAGTACAGGTGGCAGGTTATCTCTGGGTTATTCTGTGTGTGGGACCCTGATATGAAAGGCTTAACCGTACAGCTGGGATATCCAGCGCATTGTTGGGGAAAGAATGCCCGCATGAAATGTAACCCATACATCCCACAGGATTCCCCCCAACATGTAATGGTTTATGAACACAAAGGCAATCAAAATCTAGCTCAAGATTTCTCCTGAGTGATGGATTACTCCGGAATAGCCAATGTTTTTCTCTGCAATTCCTGAGCATGGATTTATTATTATTTATTATATAGAATGCTCACATGAGCTCATTATGTTGAAGATATCATAAAATATATTTCCTTAACATTCATATTGCCAATAACACTCCTTGCCTCAGATTCAGTGCAGTTCAGTACTGATTGATATTATTCCATTGCCCAGATTCAGTTATAGAACTAAAGAACTAACTTGCTTTAGAAAAAACCTAATCAGTGATTAATAACATACAGGACATAAAATTGCAAAGGAATGAAGTTTCATTCTTCTTCAAAATGCTACGAAATGAAAAATGGTGAAAAGGAAGGATAAGTTAAGGATGAATGGTATCAGTAAGGACAAGACAGAATATCGTATTACTCAAACGTTTTGTCCTAAGTGCAGAAAGCACGTAAGCAATGCAGCTCAGGCTTGGCAGTGGGATCAGGGAGCTGGGTGCTGACAGAGGCCAGCGTTACATTTAGGGGAACAAAAGCCGCCGTGTGTCCTTCGAATCAGCAGGGACTGATGATATAGAAGCGGTTAACAGGCTCGCGGCGCCCTGACGCACACGCACCAGAGAGCGATTCTCACGTGGGACTTTGAGAGAAGTGAAGAGCTGATCGCATAGCTTCAGAGCTGCTCAGTCATGCACTGCTTGCAAGAACTCCCATTTCTCAAAGGGAGAAGGGTTTGTTGGAGGAGGAATGTCCGTTAAACGACAGATATACCCCCTACCTCACCTCTTTTTTTTGTTTTTTATCTGACTGTCATTCGACTTTTTGTTACTTAGAGATTAACAGGAAGACATCAGCACAAGCTAGGGGCTCATACCTTCCTGCTTTAAATGAGGCCCAAAGCCAAACCTCAGACAAGCTTTAGGGGATTATAATGTGATTTGGCTGATAGTGATTTCGCATTATAGTGTGCAATGTTTTTTCTTAGACTAACTGCCGCAATACCAGCCCCAAGTTAAGTATGGTACATCATGGCGATATACATATAAATGTGTTGATATGTAAAATGTAGCCTATACAATTAATTGCATTAATTGCAAGACCACGGTATATCTTATTTATAGGGTGGTACATGAGCTACAGTATACCATGCAATTCAGTCTATGAAAGCTACAAAGGATTATCAAAAACATTTTTAAAAGATTCCCAACAAATCAGTGAATGCTGACATCTCCCCTAGTAAACTTTGTAAGCCCAAACGTGTTTGTTTTAATTGAAAAATGCTTTTAACCAAAAATTGTGAATCAAATAATTTGGAATCAAAGTTTAGGACGAATATTGACTGAATCAGGCCAGTATCTCAGCTGTCCGAAAGCTAACTAATCTTAGAACTTTTGACCCCAAGATTGCCAAGTTAGAAACGGTCAAATAATGCATTCTAATAATGGCGCTGGCGTAGCCACCTGTAGTTCGGTGGGTGTGTGCCCCCTCAGTCAATGCTAAACAACTTACATGCAAATTATTAGGGAGAGTGGTAAAAAACAATATAAGCAATGTGATTTTACTTCTGAATTTAGCTTTCTTTCATCTCGTTTTGACAGCAGAAAAAAAAGGTGTTTTCTTTATCAGTTTTCAACAGGTTTGCAAAGAATGAAAAGAAAGAAGGGAAAGCCCTTGAGTGGACGTACAGCCTTTATCCCCTAAAATTGTTTCAGAGTTTGTCTTCAAATTAAAATAATTATACGTATGATGAGTATGGCTTGTATTGTACAAGTGTGGTATGTGGTGATGATCCCAGAAAACGCCAGTGTTTTTTGTTGAACGAGACGGAATGGAAGAGCTATGGAAGTAGCGCGATGTCGGGGATTAAAGGATAGTGATGGAACAACGACGCAACCGCACCGAGAGGAATGACGCGGTGGAGTAGCCTAGTGAAAGAGGACTTTAATGTGTACTTAACAAAAAAAATAAATGTGTAGGCTACTTAACTAAAATATTCCACAGCCAAGAAAGAGCCTGTGATCTATCAACTCTAGCAACACTTGAAATTAACATCTTTCAAGGGATTAATCTCTAAATTGCACTTTTGAATGTCGACTACAAAAATATAGTCTAGCCTAAAATGTACTTTTTAAAACCACTTCTTGTGACATTTTAACGCAATGTTACGCAGGTTTATTAGAATACACATGGGCTAATAATTGTACAAGGTATAGATATGCAGAATCACTAGATGTGTAATGTAGCCTAATTAAATTATGGTTAAGGAAATAATTTGATCTGCATGTTATCCTCAGTAAGCATTTTAAGGTGTAGGATAGGACATATGTTTTAACACCATTGAAAACGGTGTGACATGATGAAACTTTTGATGGTTTTGCTGAGTGACACCATAGATAATGCAGTAGCAAGCTTTTGGTTTTTAATGAGCAGCTTTACAGTAATCTAAATAATTATTTAAATGCAAATATTATTTTAAAATGTATTGCCTGAAGATATAGGCTATGTTATAAACATTTTGTAACAAATCCATGGACATACACGATGTATAAAATAAAATCAATTATTGTAAAACTTATACCCATATAGCATTCCAGTTTGAGTCTTAAAGGACAGCATAGAGAGCTGCATCAAAAATCTGAAAAAAGCAAACCATGAGGGACAGAACGACATTTCACTAAACAACACACAGCTACAGCTTACAGAACACTTACTTTATGCATTTCGTGATCTGCAGTTGCTAAGTACTAGTTCCTGATATTGCTACTACTGCTGCACAGTGAAATTTCCATTTTTTACCACAAGTCAAAGGTTGTGAGTTTTTGTCACCCTCTAGTGGTGATAGAGAGGATTGACAGAGGAAGTAGTGGGCCATGGAGGCACAGGCTGCATTTCAAGACACCCTCCTTTCCTCCACTACCACCTCCTCTCCTCTGTGCCCCGGAAACGGATCTTTGTGTTTTAATCTAATGTTGCTGATTACATCTGAAGTACTTATTAATAGTTACATATTAATTAATGTTTCGACGCTAACCGCAACGTCAGGTACATTGTGTACTGTACATGCAAATACTTGTACTCAAAATGTCCAGGCAGTTTTGCATACTTCCAGGTAGGAGAGGAGTGGTAGTGGGGGAGTGGAGGAAAGGAGGTGGGGAGTGAAGAATATTGGGACGCAGCTCTTGTAAATCTCTCCTTCCATCCTTTCCTTGACCCCCGTGATGTTTTCTGGTGAGGTCAAGGAAAAGTTGCAAGGAAAGGAAAAAGGACCTATTTTTTGAAAATCGGAATGCAGCCACTCTGTGGAGGCACTGCATGGAGATTACCACAGGAACTGGCCTCTTCAGTGCCTGAGCAGAGTCCGACGGCCTGAAAACCTTGTTTACACCTCGCAACCTGACAGCTAATGAAAACACTGTCAGGTGGCCTGTGCAAACAGAGCAGGGGTGCGTCCAAGTATTCTTTACTCCCCACCTCCTTTCCTCCACTCCCCCACTACCACTCCTCTCCTACCCGGAAGTATGCAAAAACTGCCTGAATGTTTCAAGTACAAACCCCAATTCCAAAAAAGTTAGGACAGTATGTAAAATGCAAAAGCAGAAAGAAGTGATTTGTAAATTATCTTTTACATATAATTTTTTTTTACCATCCATATAAACTGCATATCTGGCAGCAGAGTGATGGTTTGAGGATGACTTACAGCCATTTAACCAAACATGGGTTCCATACAATTCCCGTAATTTACAGGTTAATCTAGTCCCACCCCCCCACGCCCCAATTCCCATAGAGATCAATTCAAATGCAGAGAGGTTATAGTATTGCTTGTAAGAGTACCTGAAAATAAGATATCAAGAGTCTTTTGATATCCTTTTATATCTAGTCATGATCGCATCACCTGTTTACCTGTGGAATGTTCCAAACAGGTGTATTTTGAACTTCCCAGTCTTTTTTTTTGCCCCTGTCCCAACTTTTTTAGAATGTGTTGCAGGCATCAAATTCGGAATTAGCGTATATTTACAAAAATCAATAACGTTGATAAGGTAAAACATTAAACATCTTTTCTTTGTACTGTTTTCAATTAATTCATATGTAACCACTCATACGTAAAAAGGATGTAATCAACAACATTCGATTAAAACACAAAGATCCGTTTCCGGGGCATGGAGGAGAGGAGGTGGTAGTGGAGGAAAGGAGGGTGTTTTTTTTTTTTTGAGTATTGGGACGCACCCCTGGAGTTATGCCCTGCAGCTTGCAGCAATGTTCAGTCTTAATCATGGCTCCTTCTCCCAAGGATTGTCTGCTTTTAAAATCTTATATACCTTGAAACACACACACACAAGCACACACAAGCACACACACGCACGCACACAAGCATGCACGCACGCACACAAATGCCAGATGAGAGTCTACACCAAAAGTTTCACGTTGCACTTATTTTTCCCCTGCCGCTGTGATATTTTTGTTTACTGTAGAAATTCATTTTTAGTACAACACAAATAAAGAAAATGCTTTATGTCATAGAGTCAGTTCCCACATTGCATTTTGAGTCAATTACCACGTTTTGCAGTTTTATGTGGAATTTTATGTGCTGTCCAGTTAAACTATTTCTACACAGAGCTATACATTTAAACAAAAGCTGTACACCGATTTCTCACTCGTAATACAGAAATTATGCTGCATACCATGCAAAATACGATCACAATCTTCTCGATTGCGTAAAATCCTAGAAATCTTCTGTGCCGTAGCTGATAATATTGCGCCATCTTCTGGAGACACGTCAACTGGCACTTTTTATTTTTTGGTAATTTGGCTATGAAGTAGACCTATAAATGTAAATAAACATAGGACATTCTACCATAAATTTCCACCACAAGTGATACCAACATTTCGCTTTATCAGCAATACTATTCTTACTCATTTTTTCTTTCCGTGTGGTTCTGGGAAAGGTTGTTTCCCACATGCAAAAGGTCTGTAAAAATCCTATAAAAATCATATGTGCCAGATACAAAACTTATAAAATAAATATGTGGTAGAGAACTAGCATATACATTCCATACTAAAATGAAATAGTTCCCTAACATACATGGTACTCCCTATAGAAAAAACATTGAAAGATTGTATAAGAATTGTATACAAATATATAATACTAATCAACATATGATTTTTATAAAATTTTGCAAGTATAAACATGTATGATTTTACAGACCTTTTGCATATGGGTAATGGCTCCCTATTGGCCATTTTACAAATTCTCAATTGAGAAAACATGGAACACTCTACAAAATGGTTGATTAAACAGTGCACCATAAAGCGTATAGGGAGCTATTCCAAACACAGCCCATGTTTCGTGTCAGTCTTGTGTCATTGGTTGCTTTTTAACCAGTCAGCCACTTAACTGTATGATTGGTTACCAATCAGAAGTGAACCTGTAATAAGCATACAAAATGGTCATACAGTAGGCCTATCAGATTTCCAGCTGTCATGTGTAGAAATGACACAAATGCAATTTTTTGTGCAAATTCCTGTTTTATAATTTTAAGAAGTGTCAGCATACATCTTGTGGCTTAATTAACGTTTTGACGTAAGAAAATACACAGGGTCTTTAAATCTACTTCCAAAAAAAACCCAAATACTATTTTATTCATTATATACGTATAGCTAGACAGATTAAGTTCAATCATTGCAATTAAAAGCACTTGTTTTGGTTACACAGAAGTTTATTTTCCTTCAGTTCTGCTTGCCCTCAACAAGGAGGCTGCCAAATCTTTCTCCCTCCTCTTCTAGATCTTCTCTTAGAGCATCTTCGAGTCTGATCCAAAATGCGTCCTGTTCTGTGGCAGCCTCAGGCCACACCAGTTGAAAGCGGAGTCCTAGTTGCATGCTGTGTCATTAAACTCCCAAAAGTAAGGCAGAGTGGGATCATTCTCACAGTGGAGGTCATAGAGGAATGGCACCTGGGCTTCCAAATTTGTTAATGACCAGTTTTTGAACCAGGCATTCTGGCAGTTGCAGGACAGAGGGTTACGTGTGACATCAAGATACTTGAGCAGAGGTAGGTTGTCATGCAAGGACTTTTCCAAAACGTGAATATGATTGCCCTGAAGTTTCAAATATTTCAAAGTGTTGTTTCGAGGAAGCAGCCAGTCAGGAAGAACATCAAGGTCAGCATTAGTCAAAACCAAATCCGTAAGTGACACAAAAGGCCGGAAGAGAGCAGTCAAGTTAATATTAGTCATTGTAATATCACTAATATATAAACTTTTTAAACTGATGAGAGGGGCAAATGTGTCTGGATGAAAGGTAGTTTTGTATACAGATGTAAGGATTAGTGTATCTAGATTTTCTAATCCTTTAAACAAAGTGGGTCCTAAATACCCAAATCCTACTGTAATAGGACCCTGGTAACCCAAATTTATATTAGTCAGGGATTTTAGTTTAATAAAAGGGGAATCACCCTCACTGAAGTGGAGGTGATTATCAAACAAATTCAGGGTAGTCAGATACTCCAAACCATGTAAGATGTCAGGGTTCATTGTTGTGATACGGTTTCCACTGAGACTCAGGGTTTTAAGGTTTACTAGGTCCTTAAAAGACCCACTCTCAATGTAGGAGATTACGTTAATGCTGAGATCCAATGTTCGAAGCAAGGTGAGGTTGCAGAAAGGTTGACCAGTAATGACCTGGAGGAAGTTGTAGCGCAACGACAGGCTCATCAGCTTGCGCAGTGCACTGAAAGCATTAGTGGTAAGCTTTGTTATCTCATTTTTCATCATGCGCAGCGATTGCAGATTTGGGAGATTTTGGAACCAGTCTGCCTTTGGTTCCCTTAGCCCAATGTTGGTGAGGCTGAGTTTCATCAGATTCCTGAGGACAGAAAAGGTTTGTGGATGAATATCCAGGTCATTGTTGTCCTGCACATTCAAAGTTAATAGATGCGTAAAGCCTTGAAACGTTGTCTGCGAAATGCTCTTAAGTCTGCACCCCACCAGCGAGAGCTGAAATGTCCTTTTCCCATTCTGCGCTAATCCGTATTTTTTAATGTCGCCGAGGGATGCATTGTTGAGTAAAAGTTCGCATGATGTGTTGCACCCTATCAAGACTGAAGTATTTTTTGGAAACTCAGATCCTCCCAGGTCAATGTTCACAGACTTAGGTTTACGCATTCCCGCAAGCACACTGCACACGTTAAAGTATGGCCTCTGGACAGAGATGGAAAAAGACATTTTCTGGATACCAAGCAGGGACATCTCTGACAGTCCAACCAGGAACTCAGGTGCAATCCCCTGGAGAAAAAGCGATGTAACCGAAGGGGCTAGAGCAAGAGGATGTGGCATTGGATAAAGAATAGGGTTGAAGGAGAGGCTGACAGAAACGAGGCTAGACAATCCTGAAAGTGTCAACCAAGAAATATTGTTGTACGAAAGGTCCAGAAATTCTAGCGTGCTGCTGTTGCATTGACTACTGTCAAAATATTTCAGTCTATTTAGTGAAAGATCAATACTTATGAGCTGAGGGAGGTACTCAAAAAATCCAGTGGAGATCTCAGTGAGGCGATTGTTGTACAAGTGGAGACTCGAAAGTTGTGTTAGCCCTTGGAATGCATACGGTTTGATCTGTGATAGATCATTGCTCGAAAGGTTCAGATGTTTCAGTTCTCCAAGGCCTCTGAATTGGTCCCTTTTCAGGGAAGATATATTGTTCTTTTGCAGGGACAGGTCTCGCAGCCTCCAAAACTTTATAAATATGTCAGTGGGAATGGTGCTTATTTGGTTATGGGAAAAGTTGATCCTGGTGGCATTTCGCGGGATCCTTTTCACGACCCGGGTTAGGTTTTTTATGTTCCTATTGACACACCAAATGTCATTACTGTCCCTGAAGTCATTGGCGCAGCCTTCCATTCCATAACACCAGCAGGCACCAACACTGAAGAGCAGGAGGGTGAGAGAGAGCAGGAAACATGCCATCTTCTTTCCACAGGAAGGGTCAAAGCAGTCACAATGTCTGCAGACCTATGCAGAAAGATTCAGAAATCAACGCAAGGCAAAGAACGCATTCTGTCCCACAAATCAACCTGAGATTGTATTGTTTTTGTTTCAACAAATATATTAAGCAAGTTTTCACATTTCACAAGCTTTATCCGTATCATATATTTCTTTATAACTTATATATAATACTCAATACTCAATAGGTTGTCTTCTTTGAAGGAAAGGTCTACAGTAGATATTTATATATAATGGGAGATTTAATCACAAAAGGGCAAAAAATTCAAGAGTAATGTGAGTATCCAAGTAGTGTTGAGAAATTTCCATTGGGACTGTTATTTAAAACTTGAAACAAATATGCATTTTTGTATTTCACCATCATCAACTGCAAAGTGTGACCTTTTTTTGTCTGTTGGGCATTACTCATATTGGATCAAAGCTCGTTATTGAAAAAAAGAAGCTTATAACCAAATAAACATTGATTTATTCCTCTACAATCAAAACACATTATTAATCAGTTATAATTAATTCCTTTAACGCCAAACCACTACTTTAAGTTGCAACTAAATTACCTAAGTCATATTGCACACTATTTTGATGGTTATGAAAATATTAATGCATTAATGCATTCATGCAAATGCAGCCATCGGTTATTTTTTTAACAGTTTCTAGATGCTAGAGTCTAATGCAGGAAATGTACAGTACCTGGGTAATTTGATCTCATGGAAACCCGCATGTGGTAAGTGTGGGTTCAGTGGTGAGATTAAATTCATGGGAAGTAATTGTATTGCAGCCCTCTTAATGTTTATGCATTATCTTTGGTCCTCCCCGTTTGCCTCTTACTCTAACAGAGCATCGTGCCCATGGTGGTGTGGCACGCTGAATATTCTGCCTCTTACAATGGGACAATATAAGCCATAGTGTATGGGGGTGCTGTTTATGAAAACAAAATACATTTAGTGTGCATATGTATGAGATGTGCATGTATGGGTTATCATTCATGCATATATTGGTTTGTGATTTACGTTGTGTTAGTTTGACCTCTATGCTGGTGTATCACTTATGCTGGTTTATTTTCCTGGTAGAAAACAATCTATCCTGTGTGTGTGTGTGTGTCTGTGTGTGTGAGAGAGAGACATTTCCATTTTTAAAATCCATTTCAATAGATTTAATGGCTGTATCGAGACACTGAAAGCAGAAGTTGAGACATTTGGATACTTCCTGACTGACTTCCTATTAATCATGACTTTATCTAGCCTATGTGTTGTGTTAACCATTTAACAGGTTTTTCAACAAGATTGCTTTTAAGTCAAATGTGTCTACCATTTGGTTCAGCAAACAGTCTTTCCAAAGTTCTGTGTTATTAACAAGTAGTTTTGGAAGTTCACTGGCTTATAAACATATTGTTCCAGTGTCTATTAATATGCCATTTACCGTCTGCATATTTTTCAGACGTGTGATTCTAAAAATTACTCCCTCCTCCGTGTTACAAGGCTCAGTGAGAACTGTATTTTGTAAGTACAATATAATTTCAGCAATGATGCGTAGATCAAAACATCGTTTACATGATGACATGTGATTTTAATTGACATGAGCATGTTTTGTGCATTAAAGATGATATTAGCTGTGTCAAAGAGTTCCACCTAATATATACAGTGGTATGAAAAAGTTTGGGCACCCCTGGTAAAATTGCATGTTTTGTTCCATCTCTATGTGAAAAGATGTTAACACAAACTCTGCATGGTATAAATTTAAACATGATATATCTCTGCGATACTTAATGTACAATTGAAAACTCTGGTGCTAAAAGTACTGAAGTCACATTTTTAGACAATTCAAGTTGAGCATAGAAACATGTTGTATGTGTTTAGCTAAGTCCACCCTATAAATATTGTTAACAGAAAAGCTGCCTAAGCAATGCATAAAAACAGCAAAACTTTTAATGAATCAATGACATTTTCGGATTTGATTTCCTCAAAATAGACATTTTGTGACTTCAGTACTTTTAGCACCAGGGTCTTGAATTATTTGCTGACATTTAACAGTTTGAAAAGATAAAATGGATACAACTGCTCGTAGACTGATCAGGTAAGCAAAGCAAAACCCACATATCACTGCAAAGGCCTGCAGAACGGTTTAGCGGACACTGGAGTAGTGGTATACTGGTCCACTGTACAAACGTTACACAAAAAACAGGGGAAGCATCTGAAGAAAAGAACACCTTGCCAACCTTTCAGCATGGGGGTAGATCTATTCTGCCTTGCGGTTGTGTGGCAGCCAGTGGCACAGGAAATATTGTGCAGGCACAAGGAAGAATGGATTCAACTAAATAGCAAGACAATGATCAAAAACATACCTCAAAATCAACGTGTCAAGGGGGCACTAGGGATTCAAGCGCAGACAGTACCTGAAAAATAAACCGAAGTTTATTAGTGGCAAAAGCCATGAGGAAAAGGCAGAATTGTAATCAGGAACAGGCAAGGGTCAAAAACACAATCCAGGAAACGAAGTAAAAAAACACAATCCAAAAGTCGGAAAAACAGAAAACAGGCACATGTAGAAACTAGCATAGCAAAGCAGGGGAGGGGAGGGGAGTCAGAAAAGACTTGTAGCGAAACAGAGAAGGTATTCAACTGTGACGAACTTGCAACAAACACAATTAATCCATTGTCTTTCATAAAGTTAAAAAGCCATATTTTCCCTCTTCCATTTGTCCCAATTTCTAAAATACTTTTAACTGATATTTCAGTCAAACCAATCTCCCTCATT
Source organism: Synaphobranchus kaupii (assembly GCA_029718625.1). Classification (NCBI taxonomy): domain Eukaryota; kingdom Metazoa; phylum Chordata; class Actinopteri; order Anguilliformes; family Synaphobranchidae; genus Synaphobranchus; species Synaphobranchus kaupii. The sequence goes on along the minus strand of CM056378.1, from coordinate 84,088,903 downwards.
CCTGCATACATCTCTTCTCTTTCTGTTGTGTATCTCCTGCATGATATAAATATATGCTGTACTGTTTCTGGTTGTTGACATTCCTGACATAGGATGTAGGATGTTTCCCTATGACCTTCAGTGTGCTATTTAGGTTAGTATGACCAATTCTCATCCTAGTCATGATCACTTGCTCCTTCCTCTTCCATCCCCCTCCCCTGCTAAGGTCAACTGTACCATTTACTCTGCTCCTTAATGAATACAGGTGCCTCCCTTTTGTCTCCTGCTCCCAATACTTTTGCCACTCCAGCATTATCTCCTTCCACACAATGTTTTCCCTTCAGCTTTGGAAAGATTTATATTTACATCTATGTTTTCCTTCTTCACAGCTTTTTTTTGCCAATCTGTCCACTTTTTCATTTGTTGGAATACCTGTGTGTGCTGGAACCCACATAAATGAGACCTCAACGCCCCTCTTTGCTACTTCCCCGATTGCAAACAGAATCTCATAAATTAGGTCTTGCCTACTCTTAGATGTACCAATCCCTATACTCTTGATAGCTGATATTGAGTCACTGCACACCAATACTTTATGAGATTGAATCTGTTCTGTCCATTGTACTGCCATCAGTATAGCATACAACTCTACTGTAAATACATTCAGGAAGTTTGACATTCTTTTAAATTTCTCCACATTCCAGCCCTGGACTACAATAGCTGCTCCTGTCGCACCTGTTTCAGGATCCTTTGATCCATCAGTAAAAATAAGAGTATGCTCTCTGTAGTTCTCTCTTACGTAGCAATAATACTCATCTACCAGATCTAAATTCCCACTTTCTGACTTAGCCTGGAGCAATTCTAAATCAATATTAGGAGCCTCTAGTATCCATAATGGAACTGAAGGCCATAGCACTACAGGGCAAAATTCCTTGTTGTCTATCCCCATGTCCTTTGCCACTAATTCCCCAGTCCACGCAAAGCTTGATACCTGTGCCACACCTCTTTCCCAGCATGCCTGAATCACCTGTTTTGTTAGGTGACTATCCCCCTGTCCCTTCAGGTTCACCCAGTAGTTCGCTAATAGTTGTCTATGCCGCAAACCCAATGGCATTTCCCTCAACCTGAAGTGCACATATCAGAGAAGACCGTACAGCCCCTGTGCATATCCTTAGTGCCTTAGCTTGGATTAAATCTAATCCAGACAGTACTGACTTAGAAGTAGACCTGTATACTACACTTCCATATTCTATTCTTGACCTGATTAAAGACCCATACATTTGTTTTAGGGATGCTGTCTGCTCCCCATTCTATACCAGCTATGCATCTCCTAACATTCATTACTTTTTAGCATTTTCCAATGGTTCTTATTACATGCTCCTTCCATGTTAATTTAGAATCAAAATACACCCCCAAGAACCGGAAACTTTTAACTTTCTCCAGGTTATTTCCATAGAGCTTCAGTTGGACATTCTCCAGTTCGGCTCTTTTTTCTGAGTCGGCTTTTTCCGTACCGTTCGGTTTGAAGAGTCGGGTCGGAGTCGAAGTTGCGAGTTTTTGGTACTTCCGGTTAATACAATAGGCTACCGTTTGTTTGTTTGGTTCTTTCGAACTAGTACCCAGTCACACAGTGTGGAACTACCCGAGCTGCATCTTTTTCTCCTGTGGCGCGAGCTGGAATTTGAAGCCGTTTCAGACAGCAGAGTCTAGCTGGTAGCAAATGAAGTTAGTAAACTAGCTTTGATATTTTATTCAGACCCAAATCACCCGATTGATGCTCATTTTTAATAGCCTATACTCAATGTTTTCTGTTCACTCTCCCTTACTTTTCAAGCTAGTTTGCAATCGCATCCAGTTTACATTTATTTACGACTTTCCCATCTCCGTTATTCTAGCAGTTTAAAATAACGCTGTCGGTATATTGATTGTAACGTTAGATATTAGGCTATGTTGCCTAAGAATTAGGGTTGCCAACCGTCCCTTGAAATAAGGGACGATCCCTTATCAGTTCAATAAGGGACGGGTCTTTTATTGTCCAAATAAGGGACGATCCCTTATTTCAAGGGACGGTTGGCAACCCTACTAAGAATGGACATTGAATGGTTAGTGTTATGGTTCAGGCTCCTTTAAGAGCCTCTTTTAGTATTAGTCTACGTATGGTACGTACCACGTTATTACGACACATGTAACTTGCAGTAGTCTAAGTAAAGACTCAACACGATCTTCTCTCCGTGTCTTATTCCAGACAGTTAATAGTTAAGACACAACAAATGGCGACGAGAATACTTACTCACGGTGTATAACCGTAGGAACGTGATAATTCATGTCGGATACCGAAAGTGGCAGCTCTACAGACAGTGTAGCCTAAGGACCGTCCACTCTGGAGAAGCCTCGCTAGCAGCCCCGTTAGCAGCAGCAAGGACGATGGCGAACATCGGTCAAATGGATGTGTTTGATGAAACACAGGAAAGCTGGGCGAGTTATACAGAACGCCTGGAGCAATACTTTATTGTGAACGATGTCGCCGACGACAAGAAAGCGCCTGCCTTGCTAAGTCTGATTGGTCCAAAGACGTACGGCTTGCTCCGTGATTTGACTGCCCCAGCAAAACCATCCAGTAAGACTTTCGCAGAGTTGGTGGCAATATTGCAAAACCATCTTGCTCCCAAACCACTTGTCATAGCGGAACGCTTCCGTTTCCATAAGCGGGATCAGAGAGAGGGGGAGAGTGTGAATGCTTATGCGGCAGAGCTAAGGAGGCTCTCTGAACATTGTGAGTTTGGGAATAATTTGATGAATGATTCACTCAGAGATAGGTTTGTGTGTGGTTTGGGACGTGACAACATACAGAAACGCTTACTAACAGAGACTGACTTAACTTTTGTGAAGGCAGTAGAAATTGCGGTAAGCATGGAGATAGCTATCAGAGACACGTTAGAATGGCAGAGCTACAGCGGAGACTGTTGCAGACACACAGGACGCCGGCAGAACTACAGCTGAGACTGCTGCAGACACACAGACTTCTGCAGCCACATGGGACACGCAGCCAAGGAGCACCCAGGAAGATCTGGACAGGGATGCAGGGCAAGAGAGGGAACCAGAGACTATAGTAGGCTACTGTCGAGATATCCCCAGAGAACACGAAACCCACCAGACAGATTAAATCTGTAGTTACTAGACTAGTTCGGTCCTGCAGTAAGTTCAGAAGATCTGCATTGTTTTGTTTAATTTTCTATACAACTTTGATTGTAGAAGGGAGGAGTGTTATGGTTCAGGCTCCTTTAAGAGCCTCTGTTAGTATTAGTCTACGTATGGTACGTACCACGTTATTACGACACATGTAACTTGCAGTAGTCTAAGTAAAGACTCAACACGATCTTCTCTCCGTGTCTTATTCCAGACAGTTAATAGTTAAGCCACAACAGTTAGGCTATATTTGCATAGGCTATAGCCTAGCCATTTTACCAGTCTATGCAAATATACATTTTATTTTATCATATAAATCCAGTAGCCTACTGAAAATGTGGTGGATGGATGATGAAAGATAGCCAGCCAAATCCGACAAACAAGCCAGATCTTGATGCGCGTGTGTGTCGGCTACAGGAGCCTGTTTCGTTTATTAGTTTTAAATATGTAGTATTTGGTAAAGATTTATTTGGACACCATAAAATATGTTTATTTGAACCATTAGGCGATTTATTTATTATATTATACAAAATTGTATTTACCTGTTCACTGTTGTTGGTCAAGATTTCTAAAATAAAAATGGCACCACTTTAAATAAGAAGTAGCCTATTTGTTGTTGCTGAACACAATCGCATATTAATTCCGCAATTCGGTTGCAAACAGCCACATGTAATCATTTCGTAATAAAAAAAGGCTATTAAAGTGTTGGCGTCTCTGAATATAATTAGCTATATGCAGTTCTCAAGTTGTAAAAAAAAAATCAGGGGGGATGGTGGATTTTATCATATGGGGACATAATTTGTGCTGATAACGGCGCAGAGGGTGGGAGACCAACTCTGTACCCTTTTGATTATTGTTAAAGCATAAAGATAATGATTATACTCCTAAAACAACATGCATGTTATGGATGTTAGGTGTCAGATACTCCTGTCATTGCTCTTGACCAAGGCACCTCAGAATTGGAGTCGGTCCCCGGGCTGCCATGGCACCACTTACATTTGACTTAGGGTCAAATGCAGAGGACAATTAGTGCAAAATCATTTTTTCACTTTAATTTAAAGGGGGGGGGGGGTCAAAAAATGTGGTTATAATGGAAGTCTATCTATGGTACAAATCTTGTAGGTTAACAGTCCCAACGTACCTTTTTGTTCAATCTGACATTATACAAAAAGTAAAAATGCACCAAAATCAATCTTCTCATTTATTATTCAGATGGATCAGCTGATGATACTAATAATACAGTCAAATTTGTTTTTAGAATATTGAATTAGTGTATTTTTCAAAAAAGCAGTTACTGGTATATGATCAAAACTGGTATCTAAAGGGTTAATTTTTAATCGTGATTAATTAAATAATTATGTAAATTAAACAAGAACCCCTTCATGAAAAAATGGAGGAAAACAATTAGAAAAATATTGATCTATCATCATTTTATTGCAGTTCAGGGACGTCACTAGGATGCAAAGACATGGGGGGCTTAGCCCCAAGGGGAGGGCAAGAGATGCGAGCGCAAATTGTTTTGGTATATACTGTATTCGAACTAGAGTACACATATGTCAACAACCAGTGAAGAAGCCAAGATGGCAACAAGTAAAAAGCAACAGACATATTCTCTTCTTCCATTTCTCTTTTGTTGTACAATAGCGTTATGAGGGACAGTTTTCACTGACATTAACTGACTCTAAACAATAACATTCTATGGGGACTGATATTATTGTTTCGAAATACTAGAGATATATTCATGGCAAAGAATAGAGAGTTGTCGATAGAGTTAGCTAGCTAGCTATTTCTTGTATTTTTCTCGTTCACGATAGGGTAATCCACTTGTGTGTGTAGCTAGCATTATAGCATATGGTTATGGAAAAGCGCATAATGCTCCATTGAAAAACTTTGCGTGTGTGTTCGCTGCACATACGGAGGTAACTGCTTTTAATTTTAATGATGACTGGACCAAGTTAAACATTAACAAAACAAAAGCTTATGCATCAATTTGAAGCTGTTTGCTGACGTTGATTGTGGGATTTTAGCTACGTTAGCTAGCCAACTTAACAGTCAACAATAGCTTAATTTAGTGTTAACATCATAGCCTACTACAATATCCCCTTTCCTTTACCTCAAGTAAACCTAGCTAAAGTTAAGCAGGTAACAATCGTTAACAACTACTTACAATTTCACTTTGAATCTTCATATCACGGCTAAACTCCTTAGCCACTAACGTTATCCTGTCGATCGTTACTTGGCAGAGCGAGAAGCAATGGAATGCAGCCTCCCCCAAGGTCCTCGTGCCCGCGATTTACATTGTGAAGTAGGCTACGACAGGCTAGTATTGGATGGGGTGACAACAACATACAAACCAGAACGATAATTTTAAGCCAATAATGCCAAATTATTTGGGGGGGGGCTTAAGAACATTTTAGGGTAGCTTCAGCCACGTCCATGTTGCAGTTCAAATACAAATCTTTTATGTTAACATTCCCAATGTTACTTTTTTTTAACAGGGCATTAAGTGCAAATTGAAACTGTTTACAAAATATGAAAATATATTAAAAATTATACAGATAGCTAATACAAAATAGGACCAATTTTGTCAATGGCTGCCTACTCCACTCTCCCCGAACATGATTAGCTGACGTTAATGCTAGCCTAGCCTAGTTAATGAAGTTCAAGTCCTCATCTTTTAGCTAGCTAGCATTAGTTAGCTAGCTAGCTAACAAGAGAGAAAAACGTAGCTAAGCTCCAAACTAACGTTGTTATTGCTTATGTCCAGAGATTCCACCTTTGGTGACTAAAGTGATGAGTAATGACTAAGATTACTGACTCTTGACTTACCTGTAATGTTATTTTTTGTCTTTTTAAATATGAAGTCCCTCAGAGAGCGCTGTCCTCCTGGTCGCTTGGCCATTGTGATGACCGTTACCTGCGTTCGTGCTGCTATGCAGCTTCTAGCATCAATCAAACAAGCGCATCACGGCGCTCTGGTGCCTCTAAGGCACTCGCATGGCATAGCGTCAGTGACTTGGTAAAAATGTGATTGCATGTGTTCGTGCTCCCTCGCCCACAGTATTTTACTCAATATGCGCAAAATTAATGTTGAAATAGCAGTAATACCACGTTCATTGATAAAATGACATAGGGATGGAAAGGGGGGATGGCCGTTTTAGAAGGGGGATTATTTTGACCGTTTTTATTTCAGGGGGGATGCCATCCCCCCTCATCTCGAGTGCTGGTTACAATTGCCGTACAAATACAGAGAATAGCTAATTCTGCAAACATTGCGTCTCCGTCAAACTAATATGGGACTTGATTTGTTCCGTATTTCCCCTGAAGTTTCTCAACAGGGGCACTAGAGGGCACTGGTGGACTTTAAGAGATGCATGCTGAGACAAAAAAAAAACTCGAGAACGGTCATCGTGTTAGAATTCATATCATCTATTCTCTGTATTTGTACGGCAATTGTAACCATGTCAATGTGTGATAACACATAAGCAGGCGAACCCCTTGCTAGCCATACACTCTAGGGCTGAGCCGAATGCCATTTTTTACACTTCGAAGCTTCGTTGGCAATTTTCCCCGAAGCTTCATTTTAATAATAATCTATTAAAAATATATATATTTTTGAGTCTTTGAAAACAATGTTACGATACGACCAGTAGAGGGCGCGCTCAAATCTATTTCAATATGCGCATGAAAAAAGAAAAAGTTTTTTTTTTTTTAAACAACAAAGTATTAAATGGAACAGAAGTTCAGGACATGAAACATAGGCCTAAATAAATTTAAAAGATAAATATAAGCCGCAGTCTTCAGTTATGTGCAGGCCTATAAACTCTCAGACTTCACGTGGCCTACATACTGCGTATGGTATGGGGAAAAAAAGTCGAAAGCCGAGTGTAGGCATTTCCCGAGTGTAGGCTATATAAAGCCGTGTAGGCTATATTGTTTTCTTTCCAAAACGTAATCGGTTGTCATGCTATGCTAGCCTAGGCTATATCATGAAATGTAGCCTAGTCAGACCGGCTAGCAAATGCTAATGTTGCTAGGCTATTACTCTGACGAAGATATAGAAATTAGGTGACTTACATTTTTCAAATAGTTTGTCAAATTCGTAGTTCCACCATGGTATGCCAATTTCTGTTGGGCATATTTGGCATTTGACCTTTTTTGGATCGTCAGCAGTAATATTACATTTTTTCCACACAGCTGACTTCTTTGACATCTTGTAACTTTACCTCAGGCTTTGGGCAACAGCGTAGCGAATGCTATTTTTATACAGTCTATGAGCGAATGTAGAGACAAGTCACATGGAAGGCTGAACCACGCTAGCAGGCAGCGCATTCCCTTGTACGTTCGATAAACTTCCAGGCGATTCAAAGCTCAATCAGTAAGGTGAATTCAGATAAAGTGGGACACTTTTTGGAATTTTGCCTTCTGTTACCTGTTTCGATATTAGTTCAACACATTTACACAGCACATGATACAATTCTGAAATCCTCAAGATGTTATCTGACCACCACATAAAAAGAAAAAATGTAGAAATCTTGCTCACAGGATGCGTGACACACCTTTATATTTCATTTGAGCCACAGCACATTTTTTCATCTGCGTTTGGGAATGTGGGACAGCTCATTAGGTAATTTGGGACACCAATTATTTATAATAAAAGCCCAATAACAAGCTATAATGTAGTACATTGCAATATATTTTAATGGTGCTCCATGCTTAAATACACTAAGTAAACATCAGGACCCAAGCAAAAAAATATTATACTTTAAGTATACTTTTAGTACGTACTCATCATGTAGTAACTACTCATTTTGTGTTAAACTGGCCACACTTTAAGTACAGGCTAATAAATGCACTAAAGTTGTACTTTTGTAGAACTTCTGTACAACTGTAGTGTACTTACTTACTTGTAGGTATTGGAAATACAATTTTAAATTATGACTACAGTGTTTGAAATATGCTTTAAATAGCATTAAAAGTAGTAGCCTATGTGACAGATCGGTTGTCGGGAAAAGAGTCAGAATCCAGGGCTGGTGAATAATAGTTTTTTAATGCAATAATATTGTCCAAGCAATGCACAGAGGAAAGCAAAGTTCAGCGCTGCTCATCTGTTGTTCCTTCACATATTTATACCATTTCAAACAGGTCATAGGAAGGAGGGGTGAGTACATAGATCACAAGATGCTGGTGCAATGTCAGCAGTCCCCCCCACTCCACCTCACTTTTTCTGAGTTTTGGGCACATTACACAATCAGTGTCTGATACTCTATCTGTTTTTCAATAAGCATTCTCCCGGAGGAATTAATGACCAACGTCCATTTATACCACTAGGGAAAACAGGTGCTCTAACCCCTTGTCTGTTGGTCTAACTTCCTGCGGAATTACTTTTTGTCAAGGAAATAGCACGAAATATCACTTTGATCCTTCAAGCCTCCCTCTCTCTCGGGCGCAGCTCCAGGCTGGATCCCTTTCCACTGAGTTCCTTCCACCCGACTCCTCTGAGTGAAGGACCCTCAGCCTCTCTGCTTCCCAGGTGTCTCCTTTTCAGAAACCCTGACCACAGAAAGCACTGCTCGCTTACTATCGCATTCGGTTTCAGCTTACAGTGGCCTGACTGTACATTGAGCCGAGCGCGGCGGCCATGTGCTCCACTACAGGGACGCCACTCATGGTCTTACTGCTCTCTGCGACCCGACCGACCGGTGACCCAGTCGATAGCGATCCCCAGCCCAGTGTCACACCGAGCCCCGTAGTGGTAACCAGCCACCCGGTTGGGAACCGACGGTCTGATCCCTATCCCACTTTGCTATGGGTATAGAAACTTTGACCGTTTTCACCAGCCTTGCCTGTTCACAGAGGTCGTCTCTTACGCCCCTCTGCTAGGTGTGGACTGTCATCCACGTACCACGCAGTGCCTGCATACTTACTTGCGACAACTACGCCGACTAGACGGTACCACGGCAGTATGTCAGTTCATACTTCATTAGACACGGGGGCCTTCAGTCTTCTCCCCTACACTATACGACCTTTTTGACGTGCCCTCGGAACTTTGAAATTCCGCCGACGCCTGTTAACCCCTAGGTTCGGGGTGCCTAATCCCCTGCCTAAGGGTTAGTCTTATGTAATTAAAACAAAAAGGTTTAACTGTTATTAATTTTAACTGATACATATCATCATATCTTAGTACAACAATTATTATTCAATCATCAATTACTCATTAATTTCATAGGCTTCATTCGAATAGCCATTGTTAGTACATTCTTATTCTTAAATATATGATTCCCCAATTTCCCCTTTGACCTAACTCAGAGGCATAAGGTTAGTCTCGGCACATTGGATACATCAGAAAAGGGAAGCAAGGGGCCCCTGCCACCGCCCCCCCCCCCCCCCCATCTGTCTCTCTCAGTTCCTTAAATCTGAGGGTTACACGGAAGGCAGGATGTACCCTGTCATCATTTCTGCACAAACATGTGAGTCTTGCTTCATGCCAATTCAAGAACGACACACTCCTTTTAGTTTAATGATTACATACTATGAATAAATGTGCATTAAACATATATTGCAATAAATGTAAAGTAAAGAAACACTTAAATCAAAGGAATAATACATGGATTAAACATGTTCTTTAAGCACTTAAAAATATATATATGGTAATCAGCTCAGCATTTTTATTAAGTCCTTTATTCACGGCCCCTCACTATGCTATCAAGAGATAAAATAAATTAGGCTATATACCTTTTATAAGTACCCTAAAATATCACTAAATATGCACAACACTAAAGTACAATTTAATTACATATATTTCCAAATGAATTACACATTTTAAGCATACTTTAAATTAGGTATTAAAAGTATAAGTAGACTTGACACACATTTGGTATACTAAAATTATATTTTTAATATACTTAAGTATACCATTTTTTTCTCTTGGGGAACTTGATAGAACATTATCTCTAAAGATAAGCTCTCAAACTCATTAACTTATTAACAATCATAACATAGTTCATCTTGACAAAAAAGTTGAGACCACTGACCTAAATATGACTTGACAGCAATATAAAAAGTATTAGAGTTGCATTACAGTTAATATATTTCCTGACTGTGTTTGGTAATGTGGGACATATATGAAATGCCTGAATTAAAAAAGTCTAAACATAATATTTACCACTTTTAAATTTTTTTTGTTGGACAAGTATTTCATATGCATAATTACATCATAATTAGGCACAGTGTATTGTTTACGACAGATTTAGAACCTTAACATTAATTCAAGCAAAAGCTTATGTCATTGACCTAACCATGTATTTTGCCGGGTGACCTTCATATATGAAGCTTGCCATGATCCCATCATGACATGACATCAATGAAATCATGTGACTTTGATCATGTAGTTTCTCTGCAAGAACCTAGTTACAATTATTTTGATTGGCTCTTGACAGAGCAGGAAATAAACATGTCAAAGCTTAGTTGTCCCACATTACCTGATGTCCCACAATACCTGAATTCACCCTATAGAATAAACACTTATTATGTTGACAAACATCCAGTAAACCATCAATTTTCTTCTTCTTTTTTGAGGGGGAAAAAATGTTTAGTTTTTTTTTTTTTTAGGAAAAAAAACCGAATGATTCGAATATGAATTTAGGATCCGAATCCCAATCCAACAAACGAAGCTTCGGAGCTCCGAAGCATTCGGCTCAGCCCGAATACATTCGCAACTATATTAACCAGTCTTGTCAGACTGCCGGGCCCCAGTGTGTCAACGTCAATTCGCTGCCTATCTCAATGAACGTTAGCTAGCCTCCTAAGTGCTAACGGTAGTTTTAATGTTTCCAGTTTGTTTCAAGAATCCTGCTATTTTATGACATTACCGACAGACAGGTTCAATTTCAACGACAGTCTATTGGGGGAGCGATACTTTACGTTACCTACGCATGTAGTGCCGGCACTGGTCGACTACAACAACAAAGAAGAGTAACAAGTTGCAATGGCCACGTTCGCTCCGCCGCCGTACTTCCACAGAGAATATTAGGTCAGCACAAAGTAAAGGATTCAACGATAGTTTGACTTCAAAAATGATGGTATTAACACTCAAAATAACCCCGATAGACTGTAGTCGTGTTTAAGTGCGTTTGGTAGTGGATGCAACCGGTTGCCATAGAGTTGCGCTAGCATTAGCCATGTGTGTATGTCCAAAAGAAGGGACAGCATGGAATTAGCTGAAAATGGTTTCCATCAATCAACTACATCATGGGTAAGTCGTAATTGAGACATTATGTCCAAAATTCCGAACTATCCCTTTAATTCCAACTTGCAAAAACTAGTCTGCATCCACTGCTTTGGGTCTATGAAAAGCACAGCATGAATAAAATGTATTATTATTATTATGTATTTATTGATCTCACCAAAAAATATGTTTTCAACGTTAAAAAATGCCAAGTTACTCCCGCATAGCCTACAAAGCACTGTCTGTAAGTCCTTAATTCCAACTTGCAGAAACTAGGCCTGCCTTTAAAAGTATTGATCTCAAAATGTGGCCAAGTTACAACTAACAATATTGCCTATCGAAGCTCACACTAATTAAACTAGCTCTATTCCAAAGCAGTGCTATCCAAACTTTCCTAAATTATTTAATGCAACATGGCCCTGTGTTTTTTCATTTTCGCATGTGAAGAGATTGTGGTCATTCAAACTTTAAATGTCAAATAACAAAAATGGCCTCATGGAACAACATCATTTCAATTAATGTTGACAAATAATTACACTCCAGAAAGGATATGTTTATACTTTGTTTTAAAGCTTATTTTTGAAAATGTACAGGTTTTAAAATGTTTGCTGCTGCTACAGATTTCTCTACAATTCACAAACAGACATTTACACCAAGAATTCTAATTTTCAATAAAGAAAGGGGGGATGAATAAATAAATGCAGATAAAAAATAGAAATATGCTGACGTTTTACAAACCTATCCAGACATGTTCGCCCTGTCAATGTAGCCTACTGTATGTTTGTGGGTCAGATGATGCCAAATAAGTAATAGTACTAATTTGTTAACAAAATAATAGTTATGTTATTTGTGAACAGAATTTTGTGAACACAAGAATGTCTAGGCTCTATAGGACCACACAGGTTTCTATATAAATCTAAATATTCCAAATAAATAAATACATCAATAAATACAAATTAATAATAATAATAATAATAATAATAATAATACATTTTATTCAGGTTGTGTTTTTCATAGACCCAAAGCAGTGGATGCAGGCAATTGTTCAAACATACCATGCAGTGTAGTAATTGCAACACATCTCAGATTATTTCCACTATAAATTATTGTCCTTTCACAGTTTGATGTGTCACATACAGTTTCATTGACCACATTCTCTTGAGATGGTAAGATGAAAAAACACAGGGCCAAGTTGCATTAAATAATTTAGGAAAGTTTGGATAGCATTGCTTTGGAATAAAGCTAGTTTAATTAGTGTGAGCTACGATAGGCAATATTGTTAGTTGTAACTTGGCCACATTTTGATATCAATACCTTTAAACGGCAGGCCTAGTTTTTGCAAGTTGGAATTAAGACTTACAGACAGTGCTCTGTAGGCTATCTGGAGTAACTTGGCATTTTTTAACATTGAAAACGTATTTTTTGGTGAGATGTGTATATATACATGCATATGTACATATACTGTATAGTATACAGTATATACCATACATGCATACTGTTAATGGTGTTTTATGTAAAATTAAAGAATACAGAATATAATAAATTGTACTGTTATCCCACACTCAGTCTCAAAATCAATCAGGTAACCAGATACATATCAACCCTTGTCTAGAATCTTAAGATAAATCCTTCATTAAGAAAAAATTGGTCCATAGAGGATGACTGCATGACATGAAAAAAAAACTCACAATTCTGAATGATCTGATCTTGATTGAATGTTAAAAAAATTACCTTCAAATCCAAGCTGCTCTTAACAGGGCGTATTTGATCCTTTTAAAATCTTCTGACAGCCTTTGTTCTTCAACAGGCGTATTTGATCCTTATAAAATCTTCTGACAGCCTTTGTTCCACATTTTCAGTTTCCCTCTTGTTCAGGTTTGTGGTTTCCCGTCAGGTAAAAAGCAGAAGACAGTGCTGGAAAAGGGATGTTTTCTATTTTGCATGTGTTAGCAGAAGAGCAACAGATGAATTCTCACACCAATAAAACAATATAGACAGAATAAATTTTTTTATGTTTCAATGGAAATTGAATTTCTATTTTATGGATATGATGTATTCATTCATTTTAGAAATTTAATTTCAACATGCCAGGTCTCTTGAGTCTAGAGATAAACAAGATGGATCTGCTCAAACCAATCATAATTTGTTGTTATGGAAAAAGTAATTTAATTGGTTCGCCATCATTTTGATGTGGACTGCATTCTATACTTTCTAATATAATTTTTTTAATGAAAACTAATTCATGTCATCTAGTCTACTGTCACAGTTGTGATTTAATGATATTTAATTGGTAGTATCCATTGCAACTTATCAAATATTTAACTATTGGCCTCAGACAGTTGGCTACACTGTATTTAAGTGTGATGATGAGATATCTTGTTGGAGGCTGAAAGAGAGTTTTTTGATGCAGCATACGGCTGTAGCTGCCTGACGGGTGCACAAGCCACAGGTGGGCTAACTATGGACAGGGCAGTGGCTGCTCTGATGCAGAACTGTTTTCCTGAGCTTCCTGTCTGAGATTTGAACACAAACCTATGCCACAAAATTTTCCCATTGAAATGCATTGAGAGAATGTTATTAAAATTCAAAGGTTCTGAACATTGGAAGAGAATCGTCGCACATAAGACAGCCCTGGGGGAGCTGGACTCACGGTTAGGAGCTCGAGGAGTCGCGCCCTGAAGAGGACGTGGCGCCCTCTATCCTGCTACCGGACGAAGGGGTTGTAGCGGCGATTCTCTGGCGGTTGCTACACAGGGGGAATTGAATTACACAGGGTCCAAAATTGGGAGAAAAAGGGAAAAATCTGAAAATTTATAAAATTTTATAAAAATATATAAAATTTATAAAAAAATACATTTTTAAAAAGAGGTGAATGTCACCCGACATTGTCTGGTAGCCTAACATTAGTCTACTCGCTACCACCAAAACGTTCACCGCAGGTTCGCATTTACACAATAGGCTACAGGAACATATATCCCATTTCTCAGGTACAGACAATACAGTTCTAACGCAAAATATCGCCTGGTTAACATCGTGTTGTTACATTAATGTAAAGAAAAAGTAGGTGTCTTCTAAACCAAAAGTGCATCAGGTAGCCTACTAGTAGCTACAGTAAGCAAGGGAAAATGCTTTTACTACAATGTTTTTTACAAATATTATTATTTGACAACTAAGCTTTGACATGTTTATTTCCTGCTCTGTCAAGAGCCAATCAAAATAATTGTAACTAGGTTCTTGCAGAGAAACTACATGATCAAAGTCACATGATTTCATTGATGTCATGTCATGATGGGGATCATGGCAAGCTTCATATATGAAGGTCACCCGGCAAAATACATGGTTAGGTCAATGACATAAGCTTTTGCTTGAATTAATGTTAAGGTTCTAAATCTGTACACTGTACACTAAAACAATACACTGTGCCTAATTATGATGTAATTATGCATATGAAATACTTGTGCAACAAAAACAATTTAAAAGTGGTAAATATTATGTTTAGACTTTTTTAATTCAGGCATTTCTTATATGTCCCACATTACCAAACACAGTCAGGAAATGTGGGACAGCATGTTTCTGGTAATGTGGGACAGTGTTGTGGGCTATTCTAATGGAGGAAAATTATCCCATTTTAGACTTAGGGAACCTCAGTATTTGCATATGTACGTGGTAATGTACCCTATATTAACTGTAATGTAACTCTAATACTTTTTATATTGCTGTCAAGTCATATATAGGTCAGTGGTCTTTTTTGTCAAGATGAACTATGTTATGATTGTTAATAAGTTAATATGAGTTTTAGAGCTTATCTTTAGAGATAATGTTCTATCAAGTTCCCCAAGAGAAAGAAATTGTATACTTAAGTATATTAAAAATATAATTTAAGTATACCAAATGTGTTTCAAGTGTACTTATATTTTTAATACTTAATTTAAAGTATGCTTAAAATGTGTAATTCATTTGGAAATATATGTAATTAAATTGTACTTTAGTGAACTTCGAATAAGTATACTAAATCTCATATTTAGTGGTATTTTAGGGTACTTATAAAAGGTATATAGCCTAATTTATTTTATCTCCTGATAGCATAGTGAGGGGCCGTGAATAAAGGACTTAATAAAAATGCTGAGCTGATTACCATATATATCTTTTAAGTGCTTAAAGAACATGTTTAATCTACGTATTATTCCTTTGATTTAAGTGTTTCTTTATTTTACATTTATTGAAATATATGTTCAATGCACATTTATCCGTAGTATGTAATCATTAAACTAAAAGGAGTGTGTCGTTTGTGAATTGGCATGAAGCAAGACTCACATGTTTGTGCAGAAATGATGACAGGGTACACTTCCGTGTAACCCTCAGATTTAAGTAACTGAGAGAGACAGATGGGGGGGGGGGGGGGCGGTGGCAGGGGCCTCTTTCTTCCCTTTTCTGATCTATCCAATGTGCCGAGACTAACCTTATGGTCTCTGTGTAACCTTAAGTCTTAAGGAACTGAAAGAGACAGATAGGGGGGGCGGTGGCAGGGGCCCCTTGCTTCCCTTTTCTGATCTATCCAATGTGCCGAGACTAACCTTATGGTCTCTGTGTAACCCTAAGTCTTAAGGAACTGAAAGAGACAGATAGGGGGGGGCGGTGGCAGGGGCCCCTTGCTTCCCGTTTCTGATCTATCCAATGTGCCAAGACTAACCTTATGGCCTCTGAGTTAGGTCAAAGGGGAATCATATATTTAAGAATAAGAATGTACTAACAATGGCTATTCGAATGAAGCCTATGAAATTAATGAGTAATTGATGATTGAATAATAATTGTTGTACTAAGATATGATGATATGTATCAGTTAAAATTAATAACAGTTAAACCTTTTTGTTTTAATTACATAAGACTAACCCTTAGGCAGGGGATTAGGCACCCCGAACCTAGGGGTTAACAGGCGGCGGCGGAATTGCAAAGTTCTGAGGGCACGTTAAAAAGGTTGTATAGTGCAGGGGAGAAGACTGAAGGCCCCCGTGTCTGATGAAGTATGAATTGACATACTGCCGTGGTACCGTCTAGTCGGCATAGTTGTCGCATGTAAGTATGCAGGCACTGCGTGGTATGTGGATGACAGTCCACACCTAGCAGAGGGGCGTAAGAGACGACCTCTGTGAACAGGCAAGGCTGGTGAAAACGGTCAAAGTGTCTATACCCATAGCAAGGTGGGATAGGGATCAGACCGTCGGTTCCCAACCGGGTGGCTGGTTACCACTACGGGGCTCGGTGTGACACTGGGCTGGTGATCGCTATCGACTGGGTCACCGGCCGGTCGGGTCGCAGAGAGCAGTAAGACCATGAGTGGCGTCCCTGTAGTGGAGCACATGGCCGCCGCACTCGGCTCAATGTACAGTCAAGCCACTGTAAGCTGAAACCAAATGCGATAGTAAGCGAGCAGTGCTTTCCGTGATCAGGGTTTCTGAAAAGGAGACGCCTGGGAAGCAGAGAGGCTGAGGGTCCTTCACTCAGAGGAGTCGGGTGGAAGGAACTCAGTGGAAAGGGATCCAGCCCGGAGCTGCGCCCGAGAGAGAGGGAGGCTCGAAGGATCAAAGTGATATTTCGTGCTATTTCCTTGACAAAAAGTAATTCCGCAGGAAGTTAGACCAACAGACAAGGGGTTAGAGCACCTGTTTTCCCTAGTGGTATAAATGGACGTTGGTCATTAATTCCTCTGGGAGAATGCTTATTTAAAAACAGATAGAGTATCAGACACTGATTGTGTAATGTACCCAAAACTCAGAAAAAGTGAGGTGGAGGGGGGGGGCTGCTGACATGGCAGCAGCATCTTGTGATTTATGTACCCACCCCTGCTTCCTGTGACCTGTTTGAAATGATATAAATATGTGAAGGAACAACAGATGAGCAGCGCTGAACTTTGCTTTCCTCTGTACATTGCTTTTGTGGACCACAATATTATTGCATTAAAAAAACTATTATTCACCAGCCCTGGATTCTGACTCTTTTCCCGACAACCGATCTGTCACATAGGCTACTACTTTTAATGCTATTTAAAGTATATTTTAAACACCGTAGTCATAATTTAAAATTGTATTTCCAATACCTACAAATCACCCTTTCAATTAGTATATTTAAATATACTTTAAGTTTGTAAGACGTGTCTCAATTTAGTACACTTAAGTACAGTAAGTACACTAATGTTGTACAGACGTTCTACAAAAGTACAACTTTAGTGCATTTATTAGCCTGTACTTAAAGTGTGGCCAGTTTAACACAAAATTAGTAGTTACTACATGATGAGTATGTACTGAAAGTATACTTAAAGTATAATATTTTTTTATTTTTTTACCTGATGTTTACTTAGTGTATTTAAGCATGGTGCACCATTAAAATATATTGCAATGTACTACATTATAGCTTGTTATTGGGGTTTTATTATAAAGAATTGGTGTCACAAATTACCTAATGAGCTGTCCCACATTCCCAAACGCAGATGAAAAAATGTGCTGTGGCTCAAATGAAATATAAAGGTGTGTCACACATCCTGTGAGCAAGATTTCTACATTTTTTCTTTTTATGTGGTCAGATAACATCTTGAGGATTTCAGAATTGTATCATGTGCTGTGTAAATGTGTTGGACTAATATCGAAACAGGTAACAGAAGGCAAAATTGCAAAAAGTGTCCCACTTCATCTGAATTCACCCTACGTGAACATGATTTTCTTAGCGTATATAAACGGTGCATACACCGATTTCTCACTCGTAATACAGAAATTATGCTGCATACCATGCAAAATACGATCACAATCTTCTCGATTGCGTAAAATCCTAGAAATCTTCTGTGCCGTAGCTGATAATATTGCGCCATCTTCTGGAGACATGTCAACTGCCACTTTTTATTTTTTGGTAATTTGGCTATGAAGTAGACCTATAAATGTAAATAAACATAGGACATTCTACCATAAATTTCCACAAGTGATACCAACATTTTGCTTTATCAGCAATATTATTCTTACTCATTTTTTCTTTCCGTGTGGTTCTGGGAAAGGTTGTTTCCCACATGCAAAAGGTCTGTAAAAATCCTATAAAAATCATATATGCCAGATACAAAACTTAGAGAACTAGCATATACATTTCATACTAAAATGAAATAGTTCCCTAACATACATGGTACTCCCTATAAAAAAACATTGAAAGATTGTATAAGAATTGTATACAAATATATAATACTAATCAACATATGATTTTTATAAAATTTTGCATGTATAAACATGTATGATTTTACAGACCTTTTGCATATGGGTAATGGCTCCCTATTGGCCATTTTACAAATTCTCAATTGAGAAAACATGGAACACTCTACAAAATGGTTGATTAAACAGTGCACCATAAAGCGTATAGGGAGCTATTCCGAACACAGCCCATGTTTCGTGTCAGTCTTGTGTCATTGGTTGCTTTTTAACCAGTCAGCCACTTAACTGTATGATTGGTTACCAATCAGAAGTGAACCTGTAATAAGCATACAAAATGGTCATACAGTAGGCCTATCAGATTTCCAGCTGTCATGTGTAGAAATGACACAAATGCAATTTTTTGTGCAAATTCCTGTTTTATAATTTTAAGAAGTGTCAGCATACATCTTGTGGCTTAATTAACGTTTTGACGTAAGAAAATACACAGGGTCTTTAAATATACTTCCAAAAAAACAAACAAATACTATTTTATTCATTATATACGTATAGCTAGACAGATTAAGTTCAATCATTGCAATTAAAAGCACTTGTTTTGGTTACACAGAAGTTTATTTTCCTTCAGTTCTGCTTGCCCTCAACAAGGAGGCTGCCAAATCTTTCTCCCTCCTCTTCTAGATCTTCTCTTAGAGCATCTTTGAGTCTGATCCAAAATGCGTCCTGTTCTGTGGCAGCCTCAGGCCACAGGCCACACCAGTTGAAAGCGGAGTCCTAGTTGCATGCTGTGTCATTAAACTCCCAAAAGTAAGGCAGAGTGGGATCATTCTCACAGTGGAGGTCATAGAGGAATGGCACCTGGGCTTCCAAATTAGTTAATGACCAGTTTTTGAACCAGGCATTCTGGCAGTTGCAGGACAGAGGGTTACCTGTGACATCAAGATACTTGAGCAGAGGTAGGTTGTCATGCAAGGACTTTTCCAAAACGTGGAAATGATTGCCCTGAAGTTTCAAATATTTCAAAGTGTTGTTTCGAGGAAGCAGCCAGTCAGGAAGAACATCAAGGTCAGCATTAGTCAAAACCAAATACGTAAGTGACACAAAAGGCCGGAAGAGAGCAGTCAAGTTAATATTAGTCATTGTAATATCACTAATATATAAACTTTTTAAACTGATGAGAGGGGCAAATGTGTCTGGATGAAAGGTAGTTTTGTATACATATGTAAGTTTTAGTGTATCTAGATTTTCTAATCCTTTAAACAAAGTGGGTCCTAAATACCCAAATCCTACTGTAATAGGACCCTGGTAACCCAAATTTATATTAGTCAGGGATTTTAGGTTAATAAAAGGGGAATCACCCTCACTGAAGTGGAGGTGGTTATCATACAAATTCAGGGTACTCAGATGCTCCAAACCATGTAAGATGTCAGGGTTCATGGTTGTGATACGGTTTCCACTGAGACTCAGGTTTTTAAGGTTTACTAGGTCCTTAAAAGACCCACTCTCAATATAGGAGATTACGTTAATGCTGAGATCCAATGTTCGAAGCAAGGTGAGGTTGCAGAAAGGTTGACCAGTAATGACCTGGAGGAAGTTGTAGCGCAACGACAGGCTAATCAGCTTGCGCAGTGCACTGAAAGCATTAGTGGTAAGCTTTGTTATCTCATTTTTCATCATGTACAGCGATTGCAGATTTGGGAGATTTTGGAACCAGCCTGCCTTTGGTTCCCTTAGCCCAACGTTGGTGAGGCTGAGTTTCATCAGATTCCTGAGGACAGAAAAGGTTTGTGGATGAATATCCAGGTCATTGTTGTCCTGCACATTCAAAGTTAATAGATGCGTAAAGCCTTGAAACGTTGTCTGCGAAATGCTCTGAAGTCTGCACCCCACCAGCGAGAGCTGAACTGTCCATTTCCCATCCTGCGCTAATCTGTATTTTTTAATGTCGCCGAGGGATGCATTGTTGAGTAAAAGTTTGTATGGTGTTTTGCAGCCTATCAAGACTGAAGTATTTTTTGGAAACTCAGATCCTCCCAGGTCAATATTCACATACTTAGGTTTACGCATTCCCGCAAGCACACTGCACACGTTAAAGTATGGCCTCTGGACAGAGATGGAAAAATAAATGTTCTGGAGACCACGCAGGGACATCTCTGACAGTCCAACCAGGAACTCAGGTGCAATCCCCTGGAGAAAAAGCGATGTAACCGAAGGGGCTAGAGCAAGAGGATGTGGCATTGGATAAAGAATAGGGTTGAAGGAGAGGCTGACAGAAACAAGGCTAGACAATCCTGAAAGTGTCAACCAAGAAATATTGTTGTACGAAAGGTCCAGAAATTCTAGCGTGCTGCTGTTGCATTGACTACTGTCAAAATATTTCAGTCTATTTAGTGAAAGATCAATACTTATGAGCTGAGGGAGGTACTCAAAAAATCCAGTGGAGATCTCAGTGAGGCGATTGTTGTACAAGTGGAGACCCGAAAGTTGTGTTAGCCCTTGGAATGCATACGGTTTGATCTGTGATAGATCATTGCTCGAAAGGTTCAGATGTTTCAGTTCTCCAAGGCCTCTGAATTGGTCCCTTTTCAGGGAAGATATATTGTTCTTTTGCAGGGACAGGTCTCGCAGCCTCCAGAACTTTATAAATATGTCAGTGGGAATGGTGCTTATTTGGTTATGGGAAAAGTTGATCCTGGTGGCATTTCGCGGGATCCTTTTCACGACCCGGGTTAGGTTTTTTATGTTTCTATTGACACACCAAATGTCATTACTGTCCCTGAAGTCATTGGCGCAGCCTTCCATTCCATAACACCAGCAGGCAGCAACACTGAGGAGCAGGAGGGTGAGAGAGAGCAGGAAACATGCCATCTTCCTTCCACAGGAAGGGTCAAAGCAGTCACAATGTCTGCAGACCTATGCAGAAAGATTCAGAAATCAACGCAAGGCAAAGAACGCATTCTGTCCCACACATCAACCTGAGATTGTATTGTTTTTGTTTCAACAAATATATTAAGCAAGTTTTCACATTTCACAAGCTTTATCCGTATCATATATTTCTTTATAACTTATATATAATACTCAATACTCAATAGGTTGTCTTCTTTGAAGGAAAGGTCTACAGTAGATATTTATATATAATGGGAGATTTAATCACATAAGGGCAAAAAATTCAAGAGTAATGTGAGTATCCAAGTAGTGTTGAGAAATTTCCATTGGGACTGTTATTTAAAACTTGAAACAAATATGCATTTTTGTGTTTCACCATCATCAACTGCAAAGTGTGACCTTTTTTGTCTGTTGGGCATTACTCATATTGGATCAAAGCTCTTTATTTAAAAAAAGAAGCTTATAATCAAATAAACATTGATTTATTCCTCTACAATCACAACACATTATTAATCAGTTATAATTCATTCCTTTAACGCCAAACCACTACTTTAAGTTGCAACTAAATTACCTAAGTCGTATTGCACACTATTTTGATGGTTATGAAAATATTAATGCATTAATGCATTAATGCAAATGCAGCCATCGGTTATTTTTTTAACAGTTTCTAGATGCTAGAGTCTAATGCAGGAAATGTACAGTACCTGGGTAATTTGATCTCATGGAAACCCGCATGTGGTAAGTGTGGGTTCAGTGGTGAGATTAAATTCATGGGAAGTAATTGTATTGCAGCCCTCTTAATGTTTATGCATTATCTTTGGTCCTCCCCGTTTGCCTCTTACTCTAACAGAGCATCGTGCCCATGGTGGTGTGGCACGCTGAATATTCTGCCTCTTACAATGGGACAATATAAGCCATAGTGTATGGGGGTGCTGTTTATGAAAACAAAATACATTTAGTGTACATATGTATGAGGTTTTTTTGGCAGGTACTTTGGTTTTATATGTGCATGTATGGGTTATCATTCATGCATATATTGGTTTGTGATTTACGTTGTGTTAGTTTGACCTCTATGCTGGTGTATGACTTATGCTGGTTTATTGTCCTGGTAGAAAAAAATCTATCGTGTGTGTGTGTGTGTGTGAGAGAGAGACATTTCCATTTTTAAAATCCATTTCAATAGATTTAATACCTGTATCGAGACACTGAAAGCAGAAGTTGAGACGTTTGGATACTTCTTGACTGACTTCCTATT
The DNA here is from genome assembly GCA_029718625.1 of Synaphobranchus kaupii. Lineage (NCBI taxonomy): Eukaryota > Metazoa > Chordata > Actinopteri > Anguilliformes > Synaphobranchidae > Synaphobranchus > Synaphobranchus kaupii. The sequence continues at coordinate 84,066,195 of CM056378.1, read as the reverse complement.
AATCATGACTTTAGCCTATGTGTTGTGTTAACCATTTAACAGGTTTTTCAACAAGATTGCTTTTAAGTCAAATGTGTCTACCATTTGGTTCAGCAAACAGTCTTTCCAAAGTTCTGTGTTATTAACAAGTAGTTTTGGAAGTTCACTGGCTTATAAACATGTTGTTCCAGTGTCTATTAACATGCCATTTACCGTCTGCATATTTTTCAGACGTGTGATTCTAAAAATGAGTCCCTCCTCCATGTTACAAGGCTCAGTGAGAACTGTATTTTGTAAGTAATATAATTTCAGCAATGATGAAAACATCGTTTACGTGATATGTGATTTTAATTGACATGAGCATGTTTTGTGCATTAAAGATGATATTAGCTGTGTCAAAGAGTTCCACCTAATATATACAGTGGTATGAAAAAGTTTGGGCACCCCTGGTAAAATTGCATGTTTTGTTCCATCTCTATGTGAAAAGATGTTAACACAAACTCTGCATGGTATAAATTTAAACATGATATATCTCTGCGATACTTAATGCACAATTGAAAACTCTGGTGCTAAAAGTACTGAAGTCACATTTTTAGACAATTCAAGTTGAGCATAGAATCATGTTGTATGTGTTTAGCTAAGTCCACCCTATAAATATTGTTAACAGAAAAGCTGCCTAAGCAATGCATAAAAACAGCAAAACTTTTAATGAATCAATGACATTTTCGGATTTGATTTCCTCAAAATAGACATTTTGTGACTTCAGTACTTTTAGCACCAGGGTCTTGAATTATTTGCTGACATTTAACAGTTTGAAAAGATAAAATGGATACAACTGCTCGTAGACTGATCAGGTAAGCAAAGCAAAACCCACATATCACTGCAAAGGCCTGCAGAACGGTTTAGCGGACACTGGAGTAGTGGTATACTGGTCCACTGTACAAACGTTACACAAAAAACAGGGGAAGCATCTGAAGAAAAGAACACCTTGCCAACCTTTCAGCATGGGGGTAGATCTATTCTGCCTATGCGGTTGTGTGGCAGCCAGTGGCACAGGAAATATTGTGCAGGCACAAGGAAAAATTGATTCAACTAAATAGCTACCAAATCCTAGAAGCTAATATCCCAGATTCAGGGAGCTGAAAAAAACTTAATATATTTCAACAAGACAATGATCAAAAACATACCTCAAAATCAACGTGTCAAGGGGGCACTAGGGATTCAAGCGCAGACAGTACCTGAAAAATAAACCGAAGTTTATTAGTGGCAAAAGCCATGAGGAAAAGGCAGAATTGTAATCAGGAACAGGCAATGGTCAAAAACCAGGCAGTCACGGCAAAGGTACAAAAACACAATCCAGGAAACGAAGTCAAAAAACACAATCCAAAAGTTGGAAAAACAGAAAACAGGCACACGTAGAAACTAGCATAGCAAAGCAGGGAAGGGGAGTCAGAAAAGACTTGTAGCGAAACAGAGAAGGCATTCGACTGTGACAAACTCGCAACAAACACAAGATAGAGTGATGGGCAGTTCGGCTCTTCTTCTTCTTTGTAGTTTAACGGCAGCTGGCATCCTTGTTGTTGCATTGCTGCCATCTTCTGGATCAAATCATCAGCCATCTTACTTAAATTCTATTAATTAATCCAGTGTCTTTCATAAATTTAAAAAGCCATCTTTTCCCTCTTCCATTTGTCCCAATTTCTAAAATACTTTTAACTGATATTTCAGTCAAACCAATCTCCCTCATTTCTGCATACATCTCTTCTCTTTCTGTTGTGTATCTCCTGCATGATATAAATATATGCTGTACTGTTTCTGGTTGTTGACATTCCTGACATAACCCAGTAGGATGTTCCCTATGACCTTCAGTGTGCTATTTAGGTTAGTATGACCAATTCTCATCCTAGTCATGATCACTTGCTCCTTCCTCTTCCATCCCCCTCCCCTGCTAAGGTCAACTGTACCATTTACTCTGCTCCTTAATGAATACAGGTGCCTCCCTTTTGTCTCCTGCTCCCAATACTTTTGCCACTCCAGCATTATCTCCTTCCACACAATGTTTTCCCCTTCAGCTTTGGAAAGATTTATATTTACATCTATGTTTTCCTTCTTCACAGCTTTTTTTTGCCAATCTGTCCACTTTTTCATTTGTTGGAATACCTGTGTGTGCTGGAACCCACATAAATGAGACCTCAACGCCCCTCTTTGCTACTTCCCCGATTGCAAACAGAATCTCATAAATTAGGTCTTGCCTACTCTTAGATGTACCAATCCCTATACTCTTGATAGCTGATACTGAGTCACTGCACACCAATACTTTATGAGATTGAATCTGTTCTGTCCATTGTACTGCCATCAGTATAGCATACAACTCTACTGTAAATACATTCAGGAAGTTTGACATTCTTTTAAATTTCTCCACATTCCAGCCCTGGACTACAATAGCTGCTCCTGTCGCACCTGTTTCAGGATCCTTTGATCCATCAGTAAAAATAAGAGTGTGCTCTCTGTAGTTCTCTCTTACGTGGCAATAATACTCATCTACCAGATCTAAATTTCCACTTTCTGACTTAGCCTGGAGCAATTCTAAATCAATTTTAGGAGCCTCTAGTATCCATAATGGAACTGAAGGCCATAGCACTACAGGGCAAAATTCCTTGTTGTCTATCCCCATGTCCTTTACCACTAATTCCCCAGTCCACCCAAAGCTTGATACCTGTGCCACACCTCTTTCCCAGCATGCCTGAATCACCTGTTTTGTTAGGTGACTATCCCCCTGTCCCTTCAGGTTCACCCAGTAGTTCGCTAATAGTTGTCTATGCCGCAAACCCAATGGCATTTCCCTCAACCTGAAGTGCACATATCAGAGAAGACCGTACAGCCCCTGTGCATATCCTTAGTGCCTTAGCTTGGATTAAATCTAATCCAGACAGTACTGACTTAGAAGCAGACCTGTATACTACACTTCCATATTCTATTCTTGACCTGTTTAAAGACACATAAATTTGTTTTAGGGATGCTGTGTTTGCTCCCCATTCTATACCAGCTATGCATCTCCTAACATTTATTACTTTTTTGCATTTTCCAATGGTTCTTATTACATGCTCCTTCCATGTTAATTTAGAATCAAAATACACCCCCAAGAACCGGAAACCTTTAACTTTCTCCAGGTTATTTCCATAGAGCTTCAGTTGGACATTCTCCAGTTCGGCTCTTTTTTCTGAGTCGGCTTTTTCTGTACCGTTCGGTTTGAAGAGTCGGGTCGGAGTCGAAGTTGCGAGTTTTTGGTACTTCCGGTTAATACAGTAGGCTACCGTTTGCTTGTTTGATTCTTTCGAACTAGTACCCACACAGTGTGGAACTACCCGAGCTGCATCTTTTTCTCCTGTGGCGCGAGCTGGAATTTGAAGCCGTTTCAGACAGCAGAGTCTAGCTGGTAGCAAATGAAGTTAGTAAACTAGCTTTGATATTTTATTCAGACCCAAATCACCCGATTGATGCTCATTTTTAATAGCCTATGCTCAATGTTTTCTGTTCACTCTCCCTTAGCCTACTTTTCAAGCTAGTTTGCAATCGCATCCAGTTTACATGTATTTACGACTTTCCCATCTCCGTTATTCTAGCAGAAGTTTAAAATAACGCTGTCGGTATATTGATTGTAACGTTAGATATTAGGCTATGTTGCCTAAGAATAGACATTGAATGGTTAGGCTATATTTGCATAGGCTATAGCCTAGCCATTTTACCAGTCTATGCAAATATAAATTTTATTTTATCATATCCTAGAATCCAGTAGCCTACTGAAAATGTGGTGGATGGATGATGAAAGATAGCCAGCCAAATCCGACAAACAAGCCAGATTTTGATGCGCGTGTGTGTCGGCTACAGGAGCCTGTTTCGTTTATTAGTTTTAAATATGTAGTATTTGGTAAAGATTTATTTGGACACCATAAAATATGTTTATTTGAACCATTAAGCGATTTATTTAGTATATTATACAAAATTGTATTTATCTGTTCACTGTTGTTGGTCAAGATTTCTAAAATAAAAATGTCACCACTTTAAATAAGAAGTAGCCTATTTGGCCCTGGCCTGGATTGAGTCCTACCTCTCGGAGCGCTCCTCCCAGGTTGCCTGGGCTGGTAAAGTATCGGCACCCCGTCCCCTTACCACAGGAGTCCCCCAGGGCTCAGTCCTTGGTCCCCTCCTTTTCTCCACCTACACCAAATCCCTTGGCCCTGTTATCACTGCTCATGGTTTTTCTTACCACTGCTATGCTGACGATACTCAACTCTTTCTCTCCTTCTCACCCTCTGACACTCAGGTGTCAGCCCGCATCTCCGCTTGCCTGAGAGACATCCAGAGCTGGATGGACAACCACCATCTGAAGCTCAATCCAGGCAAGACTGAGCTCATCTACATTCCTGCTCTAACCTCTCCCCCTCTCAATCTCTCCATTTCCCTAGGGGACACTCCACTGACCCCAACACCCTGTGCCAGGAACCTCGGAGTGGTGATGGACAACAGGCTGTCCCTCTCCGAGAACATCGCAGTGGTAACCCGGGCGTGCAGGTTCTTCCTGTACAACATCAGGAGAATCCGCCCTTTCCTCACCGCCCACTCAACCCAGCTCCTGGTCCAAGCGATGGTGCTGTCCCGCCTAGACTACTGCAACTCTCTCCTGGCTGGCCTGCCAGCATCGGCCATCAGACCCCTTCAGCTTATTCAGAACGCAGCAGCGCACGTGGTCTTCAACCTCCCCCGACACTCCCATGTCACCCCCCTGCTCATTGACCTCCACTGGCTACCTGTGATGGCTTGCATCAAATTCAAAACATTGGTGCTCGCCTTCCAGGCAGTCCGGGGATCAGCCCCTCCATACCTCCAAAAGCTCATCAGACCCTACACACCTACCAGATCCCTGCGTTCCGCCTCCTCAGGACGACTGGTACCCCCCCCCACTTCATACTAGCACCCGGTCTCGACGTCTGTCTGTCCTGGCCCCACGGTGGTGGAATGAGCTCCCCGTGGAGGTCAGAACAACAGAAAGTCTGACCGCCTTCAAGCGCAGATTGAAGACTCACCTCTTTAAGCTGTACCACTCTCCACCCCTCCCTACCTCCTTGTGACCTCCCTTGATTGTGTTTTATAAATCCTTGTTTAAGTAGTTCAAACTTCTAGTTTAATACTTGTAAGGTTACTTATTGGCTTACTGTTGTGCACGCCAATGATTGATATCGTGTGGTCCACCCCCCTCCCCAAAAAAAAATTTAAAAAAAATTAAAAATCATACCGACTGCGCCTGGTGTTTGAATTCGTATTTACCTTTAGGGTTGTTTTAACGCACTTGTTTCAGGTTGGAAAATGCACTAATGTACGTCGCTCTGGATAAGAGCGTCTGCCAAATGTCTAAAATTTAAATGTAAATGTAAAATTTGTTGTTGCTGAACACAATCGCATATTAATTCCGCAATTCGGTTGCAAACAGCCACATGTAATCATTTCGTAATAAAAAAAGGCTATTAAAGTGTTGGCGTCTCGGAATATAATTAGCTATATGTGATAGGGAACATGCATGTTTGCACTTCCTGGAGTGTTTTGTGTTTACATTATGTGGTCGGGACGAGGAACATATGTAGCCTATCCGTATTTCCTGCTTTTCGTGTTCATAGTGAGACGAGGGGCGGCAACGTCATTACTCCTACCAATTAAGCAGCGTATAAATACACTGGTGTTACTCGGGGTGGGAAGCCGTGTTTTTCCTGTTCATGTGATTTCCTGGCATTGTTGCGAGTTTCTTGGACTCCAGTGCGAGGTTGGAGTGATTTGTGCAGCCCTTGGCCGATTACGGGACCAGTCGAATCTTGTCAAGAGAGTTGTCAGCTGCTGTTTTGCGTACCCTAGCTCTTCCCAAAGTGTTAATGTGTTTTGGAACTGTCTTTTAATATAGGCTATTCGTTAGTGCGTAGCATAGCTACCAGAACTGTTAACTGGCTACAAACTTCTTTTATTTTTGGTTATTTTCATTGTCAGTGTTCGTTCTGGGCGTAGCTGATGCAATTATGGTTTTCATGTAGTAGCCTAGTTTTTACCAAGTACATCTGGGATGAGTAGTTTACATTCGCAACCAGTGCCAACTGCCGACTTTGTTCTGGGCCGGGCGCATGCGCATTCAATTCAATTTTATTTGTATAGCGCTTTTTACAGAGAACTGTCACAATGACGCTGCAAGGGGAAACCGAAGGAAAATTGAGCAAAAAACCAGGCCTTAGCCCCCAACCAGCAAAATGAGGTAAAAAAAACTCCCCGGTAGGGGAGAAAAAACACTGAACAGTGGTGAGAAAAAACTCCCCAGTGGGAAGAAATCTCGGAAGGAACCTGGCTAGAGAGGGGGTGCCCATCCTTCGCTGGCTGGCCCGGTTTGGACTAAAGGTGGACTAAATGGTAATAGTCAATTCAATAATCAGTTCAATCATCAGTTCAAAGGGGGCGGGGTGATGTATCTGGGACTCCGGTTGCATGAAGTCGGGAGGATAAACCAAAGAAGGGACAGGTCCGAAGCAGTCTGCAAACTCAGGGTGAGGGGCATAACTGGAGCAGTCTGCAAACTCAGGGTGAGAGGGGGATGGGCCGTAGTAATCTGCAGCTCAGGGTGAGAGAGGAAAAGAGAAGGTTAACTGCCCCCCCTGACATCCTTAACTATAGGATTGACTAAAGAGGTATGTTTTTAGCCTACACTTAAAGACAGAAAGTGTGTCTGAAGCCCGTACATACATGGGAAGATTATTCCATAAAAAAGGAGCTCTGTAAGAGAAGGCTCTGCCACCCATTGTAATTTTAGATATAATAGGAATTTTCAAATAGCCAGCACTTTGAGAGCGAAGTAATCTAGGAGGACAGTAGGGAATGAGTAAATCACTCAGATATTCAGGGGCCAAGCCATTTAAAGCTTTAAACGCTAGAAATAAAATCTTGTAGTCAATTCTGAATTTGACAGGCAGCCAATGAAGAGTTTTGAGCACCGGGCTGATATGCTCCCATTTCTTGGTTCTAGTAAGAACCCTAGCAGCTGCATTCTGTACAAGTTGGAGGCAATTCAGGGCTGAGCCAGTGCAACCAGACAATAATGCATTGCAGTAATCTAGTCGAAAGGTTACAAAGGCATGAACCATTTTTTCAGCATTGTGCATTTGATTTTGGCCGCGGCCACTCAGTGGTAAACCAACTAATGTATGTAGCTGGCTACATGTTTTAAATCATTATCCGTTATAATAAACTTCCTTAATTTATTCCCTAGGTAATGGACACAATGCGCTATTTAGAAGACTGGAGAGTTACAGCCTGTCTTTGTGGGGAGTAGTTAGCCTAGATTGGACATCCTGATCACTGCATGCTGTGTGGTAATGGTAAATATAATATACTGCACTGTGTAGGCACTAATTTGCTGTGTGTGTATTGCAGAGCACGGGCACGTGAGGGGTAAGTATCCAGTGTAGTAGCTCTCCCATTTGGCAGTCTTTCTCTCCAGCCTGAGGTAGCGTTGTTTCCTATTTGGTGTCTTCTATATCTCCAATTTTATAAGCTCTAGATGCATCTTGCTACAGAGCATTTAAATGTGTAAATTCCAAATATTGCCTTGTTAAATAAAGTGATTATTGTGGACTCTGAATACACATCTCTTGCTCCTTTTTCTTCATTTAATTGAAGAGATCTGTGTGGGAACCCTTATATAAGTGCACACCATTAAGGTTTTAAAACCATGTCCTTGGGCGAAATACCCAAGGTGGCATAGTCTATGGTCACATATAACAAAATACCTTTGTCAAGGTTTCTGGTTGATCCACACTGAGTAGCTATGCTAAACCCGATTATTAATTGTGTAGGCTCCAGCATTTGCTCTGTTAAAACTCAAAAGGACTTTGGTTTGTGTCACGGCTCTGGAGCCATGGAATATTGCCGCGGCTCAGGGCTCTGAGTCAAGTTGATTTTGTGCTGATGAGTTGGGTAGTAGGCGACTGTAGGTAGGCTACATCTTTTAACCGTTAGCAGTAGTAGTAATAATCACTTTGGACTGAGCTAGGGCGATTATCTAATTCACAGAAATGTAGGCCTATGCAATATTGTTAGATCAAATAAAAATGTATTAAGTTATTATAAAACATTCGTGCCACCTATTTTGTTGGGCGCATCAACCTAGGTTCTAACTCGTGACACCGGCTCCCGGCTGTAGTAGAAAGCAGGCAGAGTCAGAGCCAGAGCGAAACAAAAGCACATGGACGGGAAGGCGGAAAACGAAACTAAAAACACACAAACAAAACCGAACACAACCAAAACTAAAGTACAGAAAAAACATGACAGATTCACATACTGACACAACCATGAACTACTTCATTAAAGGAATGAAAGACTAAGGTTTTGGAATGGCCTTCACAGTCCCCAGACTTGAATATTATTGAAAATCTGTCAGGAGATCTCAAACGTGCAGTGCATGCAAGAAGACCTAAGAATATTTCTGAACTATAAGAGTTCTGCAAGGAAGAGTGCATGGGGAAAAAATCCCAAAGCAAGAAAAGAAAGACTTGGCTGACTGCAAGAAACATTTGGAAGCTGTGTTTTCTGACAAACAAGATGTTAAAAAGTACTGACTGACAGGGTGCCAAAACTTTTGGACATGCCACATTTACTGTTTTTTTTTTTCTCCAACCTGCTAAATTCGGAAAATCAAAATTAATCGTGCATTAGATATGTCACGTTTAAGTAGTTGCAGAGGTTGTGTTAACTATTTTCACTTAGAGATTCAACAAAACTGGGATGGCAGGTATGTAACTTGGCGGGGCATGCCCCATACCTATACAGCACAGAGAGTTTGGCACATTTCAGGGTTTCCTACAGAAGTAACCACAATGACTCTCAGCCCTTAAAAACATTAACTTCTGTACATTTTGTATGGGGTGCCATATGTAAAGTAAAACGCAACACGTTTTTCCAGTTTTTTTCTCAGATTTAGTATAAATGTGGCATTTTTCTGAAGATTTATGCTAAATATGAGTTTTTTTTCCAAGATTTAACTGACATGCTAAATAAACCTTTTAGTTTATATTTTCTGATTTAATTGATAAATCTCAAATAAGCATGTCCTAAACATACACTACTCACAAAAAGTTAGGGATATTTGGCTTTCGGGTGAAATTTATGGAAAATGTAAGTTCACGCTACAGTGATATTATACGTATCATGAAAGTAGGGCATTTAAGTAGAAGCATGCAATGGTGATTTCCTCATCTCAAACAATTTATTGAAACAAAAGCCAACAACAGTGGTGGGTATACCACAACAAAAATGTCAATGTCTCAATAACTTGTCATGTGCCCTTGAGCATCAATTACAGCTTGACAACGACGTCTCATGCTGTTCACAAGTCGACTTATTGTCTGCTGAGGCATGGCATCCCACTCTTCTTGAAGGGCGGCCCTCAGGTCATTGAGGTTCTGGGGTACAGAGTTACGAGCCTCTACACGGTGAGTCAGCTGATCCCATAGGTTTTCTATGGGATTCAGGTCTGGAGAAAGTGCAGGCCACTCCATTTGAGGTACCCCAGTCTCCAGCAGCCTTTCCCTAATGATGCGACCTCGATGAGCTGGAGCATTGTCGTCCATGAAGATGAAATTAGGCCTGTGTTGTTCATGCAGGGGCACAATGACTGGATTAATGATGTTATTCAGGTAGTATGGGCTTGTCACTGTACCATTCACAAAGTGTAGGGCAGTTCTGTATTGACTAGACACACCTGCCCACACTGTAACACCGCCACCACCAAAGCGTCGTCTGGTGACAACAGTGGCTGATGCATAGCGCTCTCCTTGACGTCTCCAACATCGTTGGCGGCCATCATTTCTGCTCAACGTGAATCGACTTTCATCAGAGAACAGCACTGAGGCCCACTGGTCCCTCGTCCAGCGTAAATGCTCCCTGGCCCATGCAAGACGATGACGCCTGTGCCTGGTGGTGTGGTCAGGTACCCTTGCAGGTCGTCTAGCACGCAGACCACGCTGATGTAAACGGTTTCGAATGGTCTGACGTGACACTTGGGTGCCTCTCACCTCCCTTAAATGTGCCTGGAGTTGAGTGGCATTCATCATCCGGTTCCGCAGGGCACTGTTCACAATGAAGCGGTCATCAGTGTGGGATGTGGCCAAAGGACGTCCACTTCTATGCCTTTCTGTGACTCTTCCAGTCTCTCTGTATCTCTGTTGCAACCTGCTGATGACACTCTGTGACACTCTAAGCTCAGTGGCCACTTCCCTCTGAGAACATTCTGTTTGAAGCCTCGCAATGGCGAGGTACTGTTGATCAATTGTTAGGTGTCGTCTTGGTCTCATGATGTCAAAATGTGAACAGCATGATGAAGAGGACTGTTTAAATACCAATTCTAATTGAACCAGGAAATTTATTGGTCGATTCATGGATCAAACACCTCTTGTGAATTTTGCCGTTCAGCTCCTTGTTAGAGAACAGCAAGTTGTGCAAAAAGTACTGAAACATTGAATAGTTGGACATGTGCATTCAAAAGTTTAGAGAAGGTCAAATTAATTTCACCTGTAAAGGTTATAGTGCATTTTAGGTTCATCCTGAAATTTCACCCGAAAGCCGAATATCCCTAACTTTTTGTGAGTAGTGTATAACTTAAATGTTAAATCTGAGTTTTCAAAAATAAATATTAAAAAAATTATATATATTTACCTTATATCTTAAATCTCTGTTTCAGAAACAAATATTTAGTCAAATATAAATATTTAATTTATATCTCAAATCTTGGTTTCAAAAATAAATATTTATTTTAAAAAATAAGGTTCAGCTTAAATCTTAAATCATACGTTTTCCAAAGGCAAGATTTAAGATTTAATTGATATATTTATTTTTTTTTACCACAAATCTGTGTTTAACAGTTAAATATTTAGAAAAAATAAATATGTATTTATATCTTAAATCTTGGGTTCTAAATTAAATATTTAGCTTATATCTTAAATCTTGCGTTTTTATAAAAAACAAGATGTAACATTTAAATAAATATTTATTTTATCACAAATCTTGGTTAAAATTTTTTATATTTAGTCAAAAATATATATTTATTTATATCGTAAATCTTTTGTTTCAAATTAAACATTTATATGTTAAATTCTTATATATTAAATCTTGCGTTTGTAAATTCAACATTTAGCTAAATCTAAATCTTTAGTTTAAATCTTTTGAAAGATATAGGGTGAATTCAGGTATTGTGGGACACTTTTTGGTAGGTGCTTCAGGAGACGTACAAAAGGCCTGTTTACTTACTCCAGTGATGTTTCTATGAATACGTTTATGCCTTCTTAACATTTATATGTTGGAATTAAATATAAATACATGACTGTTTCCAAGCTACACACCTTCAAACATCACATGACCCCCTATCTCACTCAGGCAGTTTGTTCAGGTATTGTGGGACAGCTTGTTTGGTAAAGTGGGAGTCATTCTAAATTAAAAAAACAAGCTTCTTGTAGTGAATTAAAACCTTGTATTAACAACACCTTTAATCCTTCTCTGCAGTGTAGATTTAGGGACACCCCAAGCTCTTGTCAAAAAACTGAGTTTTAGCACCTATCCAGACTCCGCTAGCTCCCTATACTCATTAATTGCATTACATTACATTCATTTAGCAGACGCTTTTATCCAAAGCGACGTACAATAAGTGCATACAGAGACATCATCAAGATCACTACAGAACAGACAAGACAAAGCACATCCTTCCCATAATGTAGCAGCTATCCCTAGTAATGAACGTTGACTGTAGTTCACAGTAAGCTGTGGGTAAATCAGCAATACTGCACTTCTATTTTAAATACTATTATAAACTATAATAAACAGACAGGAAAACACAGGGAACTAGTAAACACAGGGAACTGATATTCCTTGGTTAGAACATCAGTCAAGGTGGAGTCTGAAGAGGTGTGTCTTCAGGCCTCGACGGAATGCAGGCAGGGTTGGAGTAGAACGTAGGGGAATGGGAAGTTCATTCCACCACTGAGGAGCTAAGGTGGAAAATCTCCGCAGTCGGGACGAGCGAGAGCCGTTGACACGGAGGGGGGGAAGTGCGAGTCGCCCTGCTGTAGAAGAGCGAAGTGGTCGAGCAGGAACATAGTTCTGGATTAAGTCCTGCAGGTAGGCGGGGCCTGTCCTATTGGCTGCAGTGTAGGCCAGGGTCAGAACTTTGAACCTGCTCCTGGCTGCAACTGGCAGCCAGTGGACTGACCTCAGCAGGGGGGTTACATGGGAAACTTTCGGGAGGTTGAACACAAGCCGGGCAGCTGCATTCTGGATCAGTTGAAGAGGCAGAATGGTGCAGGCCGGTAGGTAATTGCCCCTATACTCATTCTCTCTTCACTCCACAAATCATGCCTCGTTACTTTTATTCCTCCCTGATTATGCTGATCATCCTTCCTTCCCTTTCTCTGCCTTTTCCCTGACTCTCTTGGGGCCATTATCTGCAACAAGTAGTTTCACAAAGGTTAAAATATTGTGAAATCTTTGTTTAACAGCACTTGTACCACATTTAACGTATTCATATCAACAACATACATCTTTTTATTTATTTATCTATCTACCAGTTATATAGGTTAACCTGGTTATATCTATCTATCTGATATTTGTAGTCTTAGGCTATAATGCTGACTAAAGGGGGAGAGGTGGGTGTTGTAGCAGGACCGTGGGGAGTGATGTATTGTGGGATGTAAAATAGGCATGTTGATGCTGAATACATATTTGCAAATAAATTTAGGCTCTGTAATAACATGTTAATGCATATAGGTTGGCCATATTATAGTTTTACAGCATAAATAAAGCATAAAATGCTGTCCCACTTTATCTAGCATGTTCAGGTAATGTGGGACAGTGCCATAAAACGTTTTTTCACAGAAACAAAATTATATTTTACAAATATTTTTCGTGTGTTTTAACCAGTGGTTAAACCACTTCATTATGATCTTGTAGAACAGGTTGTAACCTTATTTAAATTCCACTAAGAGCCTTATGTTTGAGAAGTGAAATGTCATTTGCCACCAAACTTACCACGTGCTTCCACTGAGAAGTCTTCCTGTAAAGATAGACCACGCCCCTTCTGATGATGACCCACCAATCAAAACCATTGTTTTATGAAAAGAGGTATTGTAGCAAAAATTCAAGAACAGTTTTGGTTATTGGCTGTTGATTTTCACATAGCACATAAACCCAAAGCTTAGCTGTCCCACATTACCACCCTACTAATTAGCCCCGCCCCTTGGTGACTGGCATCCATGGAGGGAGGAGGGGAAATAGCTGGCTTTTGTGATGGGGGGTAATTGAGGGTCTTCTAGCGAAGTGTGAAACTTGACGTTAGATATATTAATTCCTATATTTAATTCCTGTTTGCCACACATTATTTACATAGCCTACTACATATAGATAGCATCTGTTATAATCATGTAAGATGTCCAGCGAACTAACTAGATAGCAAAGGCTACGTTTTGGGCATATTGGCGTTTCCTTGACTGATTTCTTATGGTGAAGTTGAATATTGACAGCCAACCAAGCCAGATAACAAACTGGCAGCTTGATACAATACATGGTTAGTGAGCCAATGTCATAAAATAGCAGGATTCTTGAAACAAACTCGAAACATTAAAACTACCGTTAGCACTTAGGTGGCTAGCTAACGTTCATTGAGATAGGCAGCGAATTGACGTTGACAAACTGGGGCCAGCAGTCTGACAAGACTGGTTATAGTTACGAGTGTATGGCTAGCAAGGAGTTTGCCTGCTTATGTGTTATCACACATTGACATGGTTACAATTGTCGTACAAATACAGAGAATAGCTAATTCTGCAAACCTTGCGTCTCCGTCAAACTAATATGGGACTTGATTTGTTCCGTATTTCCCCTGAAGTTTCTCAACTGGGGCACTAGAGGGCACTGGTGGACTTTAAGAGATGCATGCTGAGACAAAAAAAAAAGCTCGAGAATGGTGATCGTGTTAGAATTCATATTGTGGCGGCCTGGGGGTTGTCAGCTGGCCAGCTAGGACCGGGTAGTGAGCCGCTACCCGGTTGAAGTGTAAATAATTGTAAATAACGTGCTGTGTGTGTTTTAATTGTGTTAGCTTGTTAGCCGTGTATTGTGTAAACTGTAACTCATTTAACTGTCACTTAATTTGAACTTAACTTTAAGTTAACTGTAATTTATGTGTGGCTGTGATTGGCTAGGAATTTGTAAGTGTGTGCGCCAATCACAGCCAACTAGTTGAAATATAAGGCAGTACCTGAAGCGATTCCTGAATTTCCTGGTCAGTCTAAGAAGGTGTTTCAAATGTCAACAACGCTGAGCTGGATCCTGGAATAAGCCAACGGCTCTTTTAAGAGCTGGTAAAGGTAGCGTGAATAAAACGAAGCTCGGCTAGAGCGATTCGGGTACTGCAAACTGCTGTCTCCCTCCCTCATTCTCCGCGCTCGTCACAATATCATCTATCCTCTGTATTTGTACGGCAATTGTAACCATGTCAATGTGTGATAACACATAAGCAGCGAACCCCTTGCTAGCCATACACTCTAGGGCTGAGCCGAATGCCATTTTTTACACTTCGAAGCTTCCCCTGAGTCTTTGAGGAAGAGGGCGCGTTCAAATCTATTTCAGTAATATGCGCATGAAAAAAGAAAAAGTTTTTTTTTTTTTTTTGAAACAACAAAGTATTAAATGGAACAGAAGTTCAGGACATGAAACAGGCCTAAATAAATTTAAAAGATAAATATAAGCCGCAGTCTTCAGTTATGTGCAGGCCTATAAACTCTCAGACTTCACGTAGCCTACATACTGCGTATGGTATGGGGGGAAAAAAGTCGAAAGCCGACTGTAGGCATTTCCCGAGTGTAGGCTATATTGTTTTCTTTCCAAAACGTAATAGGTTGTCATGCTATGCTAGCCTAGGCTATATCATGAAATGTAGCCTAGTCAGACCGGCTAGCAAATGCTAATGTTGCTAGGCTATTACTCTGACGAAGATATACAAATTAGGTGACTTACATTTTTCAAATAGTTTGTCAAATTCGTAGTTCCACCATGGTATGCCAATTTCTGATGGCATATTTGGCATTTGACCTTTTTTGGATTGTCAGCAGTAATATTAAAATTTTTCCACACAGCTGACTTCTTTGACATCTTGTAACTTCACCTCAGGCTTTGGGCAACAGCGTAGCAAATGCTATTATACAGTTTATGAGCGAATGTGGAGACAAGTCACGTGGAAGGCTGAACCACGCTAGCAGGCAGCGCATCCCTTGTAGCTACGTTCGATAAACTTCCAGGCGATTCAAAGCTCAATCAGTATAGAATAAACACTTATATGTTGACAAACATCCAGTAAACCATCAATTTTCTTCTTCTTTTTTGAGGGGGAAAAAATGTTTAGTTTTTTTTTTTTTTTAGGAAAAAAAACGAACGATTCGAACGATCCGCCGTACTTCCACAGAGAATATTAGGTCAGCACAAAGTAAAGGATTCAACGATAGTTTGATTTAAAAAATGATGGTATTAACACTCAAAATAACCTCGATAGATTGTCGTCGTATTTTATTTGCTTTGGGTGCACTGTGGAGTGTTTAAGTGCGTTTGGTAGTGGATGCAACCGGTTGCCATAGAGTTGCGCTAGCATTAGCCACGTGTGTATGTCCAAAAGAAGGGACAGCATGGAATTATCTGAAAATGGTTTCCATCAATCAACTACATCATGGGTAAGTCGTAATTGAGACATTATGTCCAAAATTCCGAACTAACCCTTTAATTCCAACTTGTAAAAACTAGTCTGCATCCACTGCTTTGGGTCTATGAAAAGCACAGCATGAATACAATGTATTATTATTATGTATTTATTAATCTCACCAAAAAATATGTTTTCAACGTTAAAAAATGCCAAATTACTCCCGCATAGCCTACAAAGCACTGTCTGTAATCCTTAATTCCAATTTGCAGAAACTAGGCCTGCCTTTAAAAGTATTGATCTCAAAATGTGGCCAAGTTACAACTAACAATATTGCCTATCGTAGCTCACACTAATTAAACTAGCTCTATTCCAAAGCAGTGCTATCCAAACTTTCCTAAATTATTTAATGCAACATGGCCCTGTGTTTTTTCATTTTAGCATGTGAAGAGATTGTGGTCATTCAAACTTTAAATGTCAAATAACAAAAATGGCCTCATGGAACAACATATCATTTCAATTAATGTTGACAAATAATTACACTCCAGAAAGGATATGTTTATACTTTGTTGTAAAGCTTATTTTTGAAAATGTACAGGTTTTACAATGTTTGCTGCTGCTACAGATTTCTCTACAATTCACAAACAGACATTTACACCAAGAATTCTAATTTTCAATAGAGAAAGGGGGGATGAATAAATAAATGCAGATAAAAAATAGAAAATGACGTTTTACAAACCTATCCAGACATGTTCACCCTGTCAATGTAGCCTACTGTATGTTTGTGGGTCAGATGATGCCAAATAAGTAATAGTACTAATTTGTTAACAAAATAATAGTTATGTTATTTGTGAACAGAATTTTGTGAACACAAGAATGTCTAGGCTCTATAGGACCACACAGGTTTCTATATAAATCTAAATATTCCAAATAAATAAATACATCAATAAATACAAAATAATAATAATAATAATACATTTTATTCAGGTTGTGTTTTTCATAGACCCAAAGCAGTGGATGCAGGCAATTGTTCAAACATACCATGCAGTGTAGTAATTGCAACACAGATTATTTCTACTATAAATTATTGTCCTTTCACAGTTTGATGTGTCACATACAGTTTCATTGACCACATTCTCTTGAGATGGTAAGATGAAAAAACACAGGGCCAAGTTGCATTAAATAATTTAGGAAAGTTTGGATAGCATTGCTTTGGAATAAAGCTAGTTTAATTAGTGTGAGCTACGATTGGCAATATTGTTAGTTGTAACTTGGTCACATTTTGATATCAATACTTTTAACGGCAGGCCTAGTTTTTGCAAGTTGGAATTAAGGACTTACAGACAGTGCTCTGTAGGCTATCTGGGAGTAACTTGGCATTTTTTAACATTGAAAACTTATTTTTTGGTGTGTATGTGTATATATACATGCATATGTACATATACTGTATATGTATATATACCATACATGCATACTGTTAATGGTGTTTTATGTAAAATTAAAGAATACAGAATATAATAAATTGCACTGTTATCCCACACTCAGTCTCAAAATCAAATCAGGTAACCAGATACATATCAACCCTTGTCTAGAATATTAAGATAAATCCTTCATTATGAAAAAATTGGTCCATGGAGGATGACTGCATGACATATAAGGAACAAAAACTCACAATTCTGAATGATCTGATCTTGATTGAATGTTAAAAAAATTATCTTCAAATCCAAGCTGCTCTTAACAGGCGTATTTGATCCTTTTAAAATCTTCTGACAGCATTTGTTCTTCAACAGGCGTATTTGATCCTTATAAAATCTTCTGACAGCCTTTGTTCCACATTTTCAGTTTCCCTCTTGTTCAGGTTTGTGGTTTCCCGTCAGGTAAAAAGCAGAAGACAGTGCTGGAAAGGGATGTTTTCTATTTTGCATGTGTTAGCAGAAGAGCAACAGAATACATTTTTTTATGTTTCAATGGAAATGGAATTTCTATTTTATGGATATGATGTATTCATTCATTTTAGAAATTTCATTTCAACATGCCAGGTCTCTTGAGTCTAGAGATAAACAAGATGGATCTGCTCAAACCAATCATAATTTGTTGTTATGGAAAAAGTAATTTAATTGGTTCGCCATCATTTTGATGTGGACTGTGCATTCTATACTTTCTAATATCATTTTTTTAATGAAAACTAATTCATCTCATCTATTCTACTGTCACAGTTGTGATTTAATGATATTTAATTGGTAGTATCCATTGCAACTTATCAAATATTTAACTATTGGCCTCAGACAGTTGGCTACACTATATTTAAGTGTAATGATGAGATATCTTGTTGGAGGCTGAAAGAGAGTTTTTTGATGAAGCAGGGTGTACACATTAACTGTGAAGGTAAGGATTCCCCATATCTTCTCTGGTATTGTCTCCTTTTATGGGTGCTGCACTAATTGCAGCATACGGCTGTAGCTGCCTGACGGGTGCACAAGCCACAGGTGGGCTAACTATGGACAGGGAAGTGGCTGCTCTGATGCAGAACTGTTTTCCTGAGCTTCCTGTCTGAGATTTGAACACAAACCTATGCCACAAAATTTCCCCATTGAAATGCATTGAGAGAATGTTATTAAAATTCAAAGGTTCTGAACATTGGAAGAGAATCGTCGTACATAAGACAGCCCTGGGGGAGCTGGACTCACGGTTAGGAGCTCGAGGAGTCGCCCCCTGAAGAGGACGTGGCGCCCTCTATCCTGCTACCGGACGAAGGGGTTGTAGCGGCGATTCTCTGGCGGTTGCTACACGGGGGGAATTGAATTACACAGGGTCCAAAATTGGGAGAAAAAGGGAAAAATCAAAAAATTTATAAAATTTTATAAAAATATATAAAATTTATTAAAAAATACATTTTTAAAAAGAGGTGAATGTCACCCGACATTGTCTGGTAGCCTAACATTAGTCTACTCGCTACCAACAAAACGTTCACCGCAGGTTCGCATTTACACAATAGGGTACAGGAACATATATCCCATTCTCAGGTACAGACAATACAGTTCTAACGCAAAATATCGCCTGGTTAACTTCGTGTTGTTGCATTAATGTAAAGAAAAAGTAGGTGTCTTCTAAACCGAAAGTGCATCAGGTAGCCTACTAGTAGCTACAGTAAGCAAGGGAAAATGCTTTTACTACAATGTTTTTTACAAATATTATTGTTTCTATAGGGTGAATTCAGGTATTGTGGGACATCAGGTAATGTGGGATAACTAAGCTTTGACATGTTTATTTCCTGCTCTGTCAAGAGCCAATCAAAATAATTGTAACTAGGTTCTTGCAGAGAAACTACATGATCAAAGTCACATGATTTCATTGATGTCATGTCATGATGGGGATCATGGCAAGCTTCATATATGAAGGTCACCCGGCAAAATACATGGTTAGGTCAATGACATAAGCTTTTGCTTGAATTAATGTTAAGGTTCTAAATCTGTCGTAAACAATACACTGTGCCTAATTATGATGTAATTATGCATATGAAGTACTTGTGCAACAAAGAAAATTTAAAAGTGGTAAATATTATGTTTAGACTTTTTTAATTCAGGCATTTCTTATATGTCCCACATTACCAAACACAGTCAGGAAATGTGGGACAGCATGTTTCTGGTAATGTGGGACAGTGTTGTGGGCTATTCTAATGGAGGAAAATTATCCCATTTTAGACTTAGGGAACCTCAGTATTTGCATATGTACGTGGTAATGTACCCTATATTAACTGTAATGCAACTCGAATACTTTTTATATTGCTGTCAAGTCAAATTTAGGTCAGTGGTCTTTTTTGTAAAGATGAACTATGTTATGATTGTTAATAAGTTAATATGAGTTTTAGAGCTTATCTTTAGAGATAATGTTCTATCAAGTTCCCCAAGAGAAAGAAATTGTATACTTAAGTATATTAAAAATATAATTTAAGTATACCTAATTTGTTTCAAGTGTACTTATATTTTTAATACTTAATTTAAAGTATGCTTAAAATGTGTAATTCATTTGTAAATATATGTAATTAAATTGTACTTTAGTGAACTTCAAATAAGTATACTAAATCTCATATTTAGTGGTATTTTAGGGTACTTATAAAAGGTATATAGCCTAATTTATTTTATCTCCTGATAGCATAGTGAGGGGCCGTGAATAAAGGACTTAATAAAAATGCTGAGCTGATTACCATATATATCTTTTAAGTGCTTAAAGAACATGTTTAATCTACGTATTATTCCTTTGATTTAAGTGTTTCTTTATTTTACATTTATTGCAATATATGTTCAATGCACATTTATCCGTAGTATGTAATCATTATACTAAAAGGAGTGTGTCGTTTGTGAATTGGCATGAAGCAAGACTCACATGTTTGTGCAGAAATGATGACAGGGTACACTTCCGTGTAACCCTCAGATTTAAGTAACTGAGAGAGACAGATGGGGGGGGGGGGGGGGCGGTGGCAGGGGCCTCTTTCTTCCCTTTTCTGATCTATCCAATGTGCCGAGACTAACCTTTTGGTCTCTGTGTAACCATAAGTCTTAAGGAACTGAAAGAGACAGATAGGGGGGGCGGTGGCAGAGGCCCCTTGCTTCCCGTTTCTGATCTATCCAATGTGCCAAGACTAACCTTATGGCCTCTGAGTTAGGTCAAAGCTGAGGGTCCTTCACTCAGAGGAGTCGGGTGGAAGGAACTCAGTGGAAAGGGATCCAGCCTGGAGCTGCGCCCGAGAGAGAGGGAGGCTCGAAGGATCAAAGTGATATTTCGTGCTATTTCCTTGACAAAAAGTAATTCCGCAGGAAGTTAGACCAACAGACAAGGGGTTAGAGCACCTGTTTTCCCTAGTGGTATAAATGGACGTTGGTCATTAATTCCTCCGGAGAATGCTTATTGAAAAACAGATAGAGTATCACACTGATTGTGTAATGTACCCAAAACTCAGAAAGAGTGAGGTGGAGGGGGACTGCTGACATGGCACCAGCATCTTGTGATTTATGTACCCACCCCTCCTTCCTGGGACCTGTTTGAAATTATATAAATATATGAAGGAACAACAGATGAGCAGCGCTGAACTTTGCTTTCCTCTGTACATTGCTTTTGTGGACCACAATATTATTGCATTAAAAAAACTATTATTCACCAGCCCTGGATTCTGACTCTTTTCCCGACAACCGATCTGTCACATAGGCTACTACTTTTAATGCTATTTAAAGTATATTTTAAACACCGTAGTCATAATTTAAAATTGTATTTCCAATACCTACAAATCACCCTTTCAATTAGTATACTTAAATATACTTTAAGTTTGTAAGACGTGTCTCAATTTAGTACACTTAAGTACAGTAAGTACACTAAAGTTGTACAGAAGTTCTACAAAAGTACAACTTTAGTGCATTTATTAGCCTGTACTTAAAGTGTGGCCAGTTTAACACAAAATTAGTAGTTACTACATGATGAGTATGCACTAAAAGTATACTTAAAGTATAATATTTTTTTTCTTGGGTCCTGATGTTTACTTAGTGTATTTAAGCATGGTGCACCATTAAAATATATTGCAATGTACTACATTATAGCTTGTTATTGGGGTTTTATTATAAAGAATTGGTGTCACAAATTACCTAATGAGCTGTCCCACATTCCCAAACGCAGATGAAAAAATGTGCTGTGGCTCAAATGAAATATAAAGGTGTGTCACACATCCCGTGAGCAAGAGTTCTACATTTTTTCTTTTTATGTGGTCAGATGACATCTTGAGGATTTCAGAATTGTATCATGTGCTGTGTAAATGTGTTGAACTAATATCGAAACAGGTAACAGAAGGCAAAATTCCAAAAAGTCAGTGTCCCACTTTATCTGAATTCACCCTACGTGAACATGATTTTCTTAGCGTATATAAACGGTGCATTTTATGCATTACAGTCTGTGGCTGTGGCGACAGGATCGGTTGTAAGTCAAAATTTACGGGGTTTTCTTAAAGCTGTAGTTCATAATTTTAGACTTAACATGAATAATGTAATTGACCGTTAGCAAAATATCCACAAGTCCCGCCCACCTTAGCGACTGTTGCCATGTACGAGATGGAGACAGTTGGCAGAATCTGCTTCAGTGAATTACCGCAAGAAATCACAAATCTTTGAAAAGTTGATGGCAATGTCTGACGTTTTCCGTGGAGGGTTACGTTAAGGAATTTGTTTTTGTATTCATAGACAACCACACGGTAGAGGTAGAGAGCCAACGCCGTCCAGCATAGCTCTGTAGCCCTAGTCACTGACCTCATACATGCCGCGCACAACAAGTCCCACAAGGCTTTGCGCCCTCTCTCTCTGGCAGAGAGTCTTGTGTGTTCCGTTGCCAAGGAGAAAGAGTCACAGCCCTTCCCGTAGCAGGGGGGGGGGGGTGTCAAAGGCTGCGTTTTTGTCATAATAAACGCCAATGCTATCTCGCTTCGCAGACAACGGCAGAGTGAAGAGTAGGATAAGAGGGTAAGCCCACAATATAAGAAAGAATGAACAACAAAGATAACTTTGAATATAGGGTTTTCCTAGCTAACGATTTGAAACCACGGTCAAAGTAAATGGAAATATCTGGCTATCAGATTAGGCACTGTACATTGTTTTGTAGCTAGCTAGCTACCTATAGCTAGCAAGCTATGTTGCTAACTACACACGTTACGGTAGGAACACATTCTGACTAACGTTAGTTAACATCGGTAATGTTAAGTGAGACAAAACTTACTTAAAATCGCAAGAAAAACTATATAGCTTCTGGCTAGCGTGCAATGTGTTAGCGCTGATATTTGGACGTGTAACAATTTTTATAATTCTGGACGTTTTAATTAGCGAGCTAGCCAGCTAGCTAGGCTAAGAAAGGCAGCTATGCTAGCAAATTAGCTTGCCACCCGTTAAATCAAGTTTGTTTAATCCTAGCTAAGTTATCTATCTTTTATCTAACTCATGAGCTTTTTGCGCCCCTTTGATAGTTTAGTTTGTAACATTGTAATAATAATATGTTCTATTATGCATGATTCACATGTATTATTTTGTTACAAACTACCTGCCCAAGTTTGATCTTTGGGTGTGTCTAACTTACTAGTTTGTAACTTAGTTGATAGTTGTTATGATGCTATGATGCAGACCTAAATGACCGCACTTTGTAGCATTATTCTTAGCCTCGCTTGCCTCTGTATTGTGAGAATTTGACTGGAAATGTGTGATGCCGTAAAACAAGTTAGATGCTTCTAGTGAACAAAACTATTCCGATGCGTGATCTTTTTTTCTTTTCTTTTCTTTAATATAACGGTAAACAGTTATACTAAAGTAGATGAAAACGTAATTTTGCCACACAAGTGATGTAGGACGTGTGTATCTCAATGCATGCTGTTGTGACCTTGAACAGTTTCTTTGTGTGTGTAATTCGCCCTGGACTCATCCCTCCTAATTCCTTCTAAACGCATTTCCTTCAGATTACTCTCCACAGAAGCTTAGTACGGCAAGCAATCTGTTGTAGACAGTACTCAACGTATTCATGTGCTATACGAAAAACCTTTTTCTCCGATATGTTTTTCACATCATGAAAGCAGTTGTCAAGTAATAAACCTGTTGCATGCTGACGAGGCATATTTCTGACTTGACAGATTTTTCTGACTTGACGGAGAATTTTGCTACAATCTTGCATTATAAAGCTGTTGTAAAGCCTACAGCATGGACGTCACAGTAAATAACTATGTTAATATGAGCACCATACTGACATTCACACCGCATCCACAGATTCTGAACAGGTGAAAGCAGAGCTCCATAAGAATACTAGATATGATTTATTGAGTTGACTGTTGCTTTGATATCGCCGACCTGAAATCTGCCATGGATCTATCTGATATGTGAAGTGTGAAATTCTATCTGAATGTTCACTTCCTTGTCATAGATTAATTGCATTTTGCGGGTATATGACTATTGTTGGTGCTCCAGACCGGATGGAGTCTTATTCTGTGAGGTTATTATACAGTCAGTCTTACACTGTAGTCTTATTCAGGCTCCAGTCTGCCAATGGCCAACTGTCTGAACAAGAACAATTAGAAACACTATGATTTTATGGTTGGATTGGCTCCTGACTGGCAGAATAATTATGGTGGACTGTAATACAAAACCGAATACTCTACAGAATTAATTCATAACCCCCCGATAAACCAGTTTGGCTTTAATGCTTTCAGTTCTCCTCACTAAGAAAGGGCTGCTTCCTGGAGGGAACTTCCGTCCAGTCTAAAGAGTTCCACAGTAGCTGCCTTTAGGCTAGGAGCCCTGAATGGAAGAAAATTGGAGTGATTTTCCCTCTTTGATTGCGGGTCACTAGCAGGCTGTTGGAAAGGAGCCAGTCAGTTGATGTGAGCTTGGCCTCACCAAGTCTTCAGCATGCTGTTGCACCCGGACTCATTTCCCTGTCGCACATGGTTACATTCACTTCCAAGCGTCATTATAAAAAAGGAAAATGAACTTAATTTCCTTTGATGTCTAACTGGTGGCTGGCAGCTGGCGCCCCAAACGTTCTAGTTTTGTACCAGTGCCATCCCAGCGCCGAAATCCAATTGGCGGCAAAGGAGATTAAAAATAACCAGGCGTGCCTAAGTATCATGGACATGTCAGATGTTTTCGCCAGGACGAAACGAATAACCAGACGCTTCTGGGGCTGCGTCTTGTCTGAGAGCGTTTCCTGGCACGTAGGGCAGATCCTGTCTTTAATCCCCTTCCCTTTGCAGGGCTGCTGGGGCGTTGGCCCTCCTTATTTTTGCCCGTCTCCAAAAAATGTAGGCTGAAAGCGTGGGGGAGTGAGAGGTCAGTACCCCATTTTATCCGAGTGTGCTTTGGAGAAGCCCTTTAGGTCTCGCTTCTTCTGCTTTTTATATGCAGGATGGTGGGACGTTCAGCTGGTGAGTCAGCGCCGATCTCCGTCAGGATGCTCTAGAGCAGAGATGGCTCCGTTTCCTGTGAAGTACTCCTGGAGTTCCTGCTTGGCGTGAAAGTCGGTGAAAGTCTCGTCGCTTCATGGTCCACGGGCCGGGCGTCCTGCGCGGGAGAAGGTTAGCTGAACGAGGCAGCAAGCCTGCCTTGCTGGCGGGATGAACCGCTACACGACCCTGAAGCAGTTGGGTGACGGCACCTATGGCAGCGTGCTCATGGGAAAGAGCAACGAGTCCGGGGAGCTGGTGGCCATTAAGAGGTATGTGAGATATGCATTTGTTTAAAAAAAATAAAAAAAAGCTGTTTAATAGTTAGTTCAAGGGCCCCTTGAAACTCAATCAGAAATCTGTTGTCTGTCTGCCCTGTAAATTAATATTTCATACAGGCGAATTTCTAATGGTAATCACAGCGTTTTTTCCATAATGCCCAAGGGACGTTAAAAAGCCTGCTACTAAAAACTTTCTTGTGATACGTGGATGCTTTCTATGTTGGAACTGTGCAGCAACCCTTATGTTGTCTTTTGCAAGACCTACCTTTGATAAGACAATGCCTTACTTTGTACAGATTGTTCTGAAACCAGGAAGCACTGTTGCAGTAGGGCTGATATTGAAACTTAACCAAACACTGTGTGCGCTGTTAGTCAGGCCTGCTCTGAGAGGCTTGGAGCTCTTACACTAAATCCAGTTCCAACTGGTACACAAAGCAATGGTTGATAAGACTAACATTTAAATAATGTACTCAGTGCACACCTGCTTTTTGTGCAGTTATCAGCTGTACTTTGAACTCAGGGATCGCCGGTCACTTCCTGACCCTGACACGCGGTAGCCTTAACTTAACGCGACGTGCCCGCGCACCACACCACACCAGCCAGGCCCCACTGCTTCCAAACCCATCCTACGTTGGGCGCCAGGTGTGACCAAATCCCCCGCCTGTGCCACCCTTTTGCTGTGCGGGCTTGGCTCAGGAGCAGCGGCTCACAGGAGCGCTTTTCATCGGGGGGATGAATAATGGATGGAGCGAGGGAGTCTCCTGGCGCGGCTGTAAACGGGAGGATCTGCGGAAGGCGATCCGTCTTGACGGCAGTGAAAGGAGTGAAAGTGCGGAGCGTCGTGTTGCTCCCGTGGAGTCGGCGCTCCGCCGCGGCCCCGTCACCCTCCGGCCAGGAATGGCCGCGTAACAAACGGGGAAAGCGTACGCGCTTCTTCAGTGGTTTGGGTGGTGGCTGATTGATTGTGTGGGACTGTTCCAATCCACCCTGGCTGTTACTGTGTGGCTCACTGGTACAGAGCTGTACAGCCTGGCTAAGTTTGGTTTTATTGTTGCTGCTGATTATCTAAAATCACTACTGTTAGGCAACTGTGGCTTGGACACACAATGAAGACATGGCTGTCATAAACCAATTGTAACAAGAAAAGACTAACTTTGATTTGGGAGTCAATGCCAATACATTTTTCCTCACGTATATATGATGTATTCAGAAAAGTTCTGCAGTCAACACGGTTAGTTAAGAATGAGGCTAAAAGATTACAATTTTCAGCATACTGCCTACATCAGTGACACGGTGTCATGTGCTCGTCTGTACACAAGATGCACAGACACTGAAATTCCATTCAGAAGGGTACGTTTGGATGCTGTTTTTCTAGGTTGACTACTGTTTGTTTTCCTTGATAAAGGGGTTGTTAATGAACGCGAGTAAGTGATGACGTCGTGCTTTGACTTTGGTGTTATTATTGCTGCCAGGTCTAAATAATTCACCCACGTAATCTCTAGGTTATTGTGTTTTTTACGACCTCAGACAGGCACAGTCAATGTTGCCTATGACTTATTGATGATTTGAGTTATTTGATCCCCTGCCTCTGCATATCAAAAGCATATGAGCCATTATTTCGCTCTCTTACATTTCAGTATTTAACACTCTTAGTCTCATCTACTGGAGTGACTTAAAAAGATCACATTTTTACATGCAGTTCATGTATACAGCTGGATATTTTACGGAAGCAATTCAGGTTAAGAACCTTGCTCAAGGGTACGATTGCAGCATCCCCGCTGGGAATCAAACCCACGACCTTTGTGTTACAGGCCCAGTTCCCTCACCGTCATTACAGCACCGACCTGAAAAACATTAATTTCAGATGGACGTGTTATAATTACTTTCATATGTTCCTTTTGAAATGACTTAGCCCATTTTGGTCCTGTGTTGACTGGTATTTTCCACCGCGTTACCTTGTTCAAAGATTATTAAATATATATTTTTGACCTGTATCATTTTTAATGTCATAAAGCTCAGGAGAAAGACTGTGACTGAATTGTTGTATTAAACTGAATTACAGCTTATTAAAGGGATAGTTTGGAATTTTGGACATAATGGAAGTACAGCGGCGGAGCGAACGTGGCCATTGCAACTTGTTGCTCTTCTTTGTTGTTGTAGTCGACCAGTGCCGGCACTACATTCGTAGGTAACGTAAAGTATCGCTCCGCCGCCGTACTTCCACAGAGAATATAGGTCAGCACAAAGTAAAGGATTCAACGATAGTTTGACTTCAAAAATGATGGTATAAACACTCAAAATAACCACGATAGACTGTCGTCGTATTTTATTTGCTTTGGGTGCACTGTGGAGTGTTTAAGTGCGTTTGGTAGTGGATGCTACCGATTACCTTAGAGTTGCACTAGCATTAGCAACGTGTGTATGTCCAAAAGAAGGGACAGCGTGGAATTAGCTGAAAATGGTTTCCATCAATCAACTACATCATGGGTAAGTCGTAATTGAGACATTATGTCCAAAATTCCGAACGTCAGCAAGGCTCAATGTGGCTTTTAACCACAGGCCCTTTGTACGGTACTTTAACATTGATCCGTGGTTCTGTAAGAACATAGTGAAAAGCCATTGTGCCGTTACTTTTATAGGGAGTTTGTTTACTTACTGACTGCAATATTCTGCTGTTTATCTCGCAGGATGAAGAGGAAGTTCTACTCTTGGGAGGAATGTATGAACCTGAGGGAAGTGAAAGTAAGCGTGTTACATAACTAACGCTGTGCAGGTTTTTGGGCCTCTAACCACCAGCACATTCAGTAACGTGTGAAACCACCTGTGACCTTTGTATGATTGAGATGTTTCTGCTGCTGTTTGAGTTACTTGTGTTGCCTGAGCCGATCTATCCACTTTGTGTTCACAGTCTCTAAAGAAGCTGAGTCATGCCAACGTTGTGAAACTCAAGGAAGTCATCAGGGAGAATGATCATCTCTACTTTGTCTTTGAGTACATGAAAGAGAATCTGTATCAGCTGATGAAAGACAGGTATGATTCCGGTAGCTGTGGAGTATGATTGAATAGGACACAAGACCGAAAGACTTTAATTACAGTCCTTTTTATTTGAAAGAGCTCACAAGTGTATTTTACCTGCAGTCACTGAAACGAGCAATTTCCGCAAAGATAATGTTAAAAAGATAATGATAAAGTTTGTGACATGTCTGACAGTTATGATTTATTGATTCTTCATTTACAGAAACAAGTTGTTCCCCGAATCAGTCATCAGAAACATAATGTATCAGATATTACAGGGGATGTCATTTATTCATAAACATGGTAGGTCTTCATTCGAGGCCCTGGGTTAAGAAACAAGAATCACTTGAGTATGCGCCTATCAGCATTTCTGCACATAGGATCTTTCAGTGTATAGAGGCATGACATAATCAACACAGACGCATGCATGCATGCAAGCACGCACACGGCACGCGCATGGCATGGACCCTATGTCAGTAGCACAAATGCCGTTTTTTGAGCAAGGTGCAACCGATCAAAAAAAGGTGTGTCCAAATGAGTTTGAGTATTTGAGAGCCGGTGATTAAGAACGAAAGGGGCACTTGTGACCCATACAGTAAAAGATAAGTCACAGATCTGTGGATGCATGCAGACACTACTATTGCCCACAATGGTGCCAGTCCATATAGGGGTGGGAATCGAGAACCGGTTCCCGTTTGGAACCGGTTCCAAGTTCGCCTTCGAGCTTATCGATTCTCTTATCGATTCCAGCATGTATTCCCGACAGCTACGCATAGCAAAACAACGTCAAGTCATGCACGCCATCGTTTTTCATTCAGTCAGCGCATGATGGCAGGCAGAGTTTGGCGCCCCATCTAAAAATATAAAATGTAAACGTCATTTTTTAAAAACTAATACTGCTACTGTCATTTAAAAATCAATAGAAAATGTGTTCGCGTAAGCTCCATTTTGTGATCCGTCTTCGGAAATGATCAACTATTCAGAACTATTAACAGATTTGTGGAGTGTGTGGGACTTCCCTCGGGAGTCTATAACCAACTACAAGTGTAAAACTACAGTGTTTTGATTGGCGGTAGACTAATCTGACAACGATTGCCTGCTTGGCGACGCACAGATGAGTAGCCTAGATTTGGAAAGCGAATAACTAACCTAAATTAGCTAAATGATAAAATTCAGTCTTCGTCATCTTCAGCTAATAAGAGAAGCCAGCTTGCCTCAGGTAACGTTAAAGATCTCATCTTTCTTCCATGTAAATGTATAGGCTAAATGAGATAGGGGAGAATGGTGACAGTTGAAACTGTTCTGATAATACAGAAACCAACGCAAACGTTACGGTGCAGCTTATGAAACACGCCTAGGAGTGTAACTAACTCATAAGTAAAGTTTGCGATCTTCGTTAGAGAATGAAACTACTAAATATCCCAATCACAGAGCAGCGGTTAAACAACAACATTTTAGCCATCTTTTTTTATCAGTTAAACTGATAATTTATCCTTCTCGCATCCTTTTTCATTATTTTCCGGTGTCTCTTATCTTCTTTGACGTCTGATATTTTTAAGCACTCGTATTGATCAAGCCAAATGACATTTATAATGCCATTTCAGTTTACAGAATTATACAATTCAGACATTTATTGGATGCTCTGCCACTTGTGCAGGCATAAATATATCAGATAAATATTGTCCATGATATGACTAAGAAATATGAATTAAAAACGAATGCTTTATACTTTAAATATTGTTTCATTGAATCCATTTTAGATGACCACCCAATAGTAATAGTTGGTCTTTTAATAGCCTGGGAGCAAATAATATTTAAGGAATCGATAAAGAATCGGATCGATAAGCGGAATCGATAATGGCATCGGTATCAATAAAATCTTAACGATTCCCATCCCTAAGTCCATATCCCCAAAACAAGCTCAGTTCAGACTGTGCACAAGATCTAGAAAACGCCTGGCGACCTCAATCCAGCCCAGTTCTCACCACCTTTATCGACCCAAAACACCAGCACTGCAGAATCCCACAGCGTTTGATTCCTGAGCCATCAATGTCAGGCCAAAATAACTTTGTGTTTGTTAGCGTTGATCGGTATTCATATTTACTACATAACTGCTACTGTGCAGAAATGCTGAGTTTGGAGATCTCAGTTATACTTGTTCCTTTTTGGGACAGTGGGGTTTGTGATACCATCTGCTCTAAATATAACTCGGTGCCTCCGTTAAAATTTGAATTGGTCATTTAGACGTCCTACATTAATCAGAACGTTTAAGAATTCCCTATTGACAGCCCATCTGCCTGAAGCTATTGTGGCTGTAACTGGCACATTTGAACAGTGGAAGGCCTGGTATCACATCCCCCGAGGACGGCATGCACTGGTCTTTCTGCCCAGTTTTCCTTATCTTTTCTTTCTCTTTTTTTGCTCTTCCTTCATTTTTCTGCTGCCAGGGAAAATAAGATGTTCTCTGAAAATGAAATCAGGAACATCATGTTCCAGGTGCTGTCTGGCTTAGCTTTTGTCCACAAGCATGGTAGGGCTCCTGACTCTGTCTATCTATCTACCTGTCTGTCTCTACTACTCCTTTTGCTTTAGCACGGCTGGACTTTGGACTCATACTAAAAGCCTTTTGTGAGCATTGTGGTAGCGTTTAGCACGTTAGCACGTAGATAACACTCGCAGTGAAATGTGTGCAGGGCTCGTGTCCTGAGAGAATAACTGCATGTTACACGGGGCAGGGTTTTTCCATCGCGACATGAAGCCCGAGAACCTGCTCTGCATGGGCCCGGAGCTCATCAAGATCGCAGACTTCGGATTAGCACGGGAAATCCGCTCTCGGCCGCCGTACACAGACTACGTGTCCACGAGATGGTAAGAAATCTGGCGGCAGCAGGATTATGCTACATTAGTGCTTAGCTGATGCCCTCATCCAAGGCAATTTATGGAGTTTATTCCATAAAATCCAAATAAAAATCAATTTAAATTACAGGTTGTAATGCAACAAAATAGGAAAAACGCCAAGGGGGGTGAATACTTTCGCAAGGCACTGTATCTGTTGTGTATTAGGAATGCACACATCTCTGATTCTCTTATTCTGGCGCAATCTGTTCTATTCAAACTATCTTATTCAAAAGGAAAAGGTGAACATTTCCCCCCCCAAAAAAACTGTGGAAACCTCTTCTATCCTGCGGTATTTGAGAGCACACTGAGGTTATGTGTCTGGTGACATATCTGATAATGCATGCGTCCCTTTCCCTTAAAGGATACTACAAATGGACAATAAAGGTGGATCGATACATGACTAGAAATAGCCGGAGAGATCCAATGATTCAAATAGAATGATTACAAATGAAGGCTTGTCTCTAGAGAAAATAACATCATTACTTAGGAAATTGACTGAGGTACTGCATCAACGCCTTCTAATATTTGTCCTGTCGTACCGTTAGACTGGCTTAAATTTGTGGCAAAGGTAACGGTGGATTAGCTCAGCTTCTCGAGGTTTATCTTCCTCCATCTCGAGCACGTGAAGCAATGGCCCCTCACGTGTGGCTTAAAACAGACATACAGAGCTGGGATTAAGGGTAGATCAGAGCTCCCAACTTGCCTCCAATATGCATCAGATGTGTAGAAAATGGTTGAAATGATCTGTTTATAACTATTATTGGAGCGCATCTGGAAAATACAATTTAAAGAAGGTTGGTGTCTTGTTGATGTAAAACTGGTACTTTCCCTGCATTGTTCACTAATCTCTGTCAGCTGCGTGTTGAAGGCTATTGTTTGGTACAGCAGGCAATGGCAGTGTGACATTAGGATATGAATGTTGTGAGGTCAAATACTGAGTGGGAATGATTTTGGACCCTTATCCAGTGATTCCCGTACTGTTTTGGGATTCACAAGTTGGGTCATGAGAGGAGTGTAGGCAGGTCCCGAAATGAATGTGTTCAATATTACTTGTTACTTATTACTGTATAGTAAGTACAGTACATACACACACCATAGACACACAGCAGGCAGATTAAAAGCTAATTAGTTCCATGACCTGCACTAGTTTCGTGCACCTGCAGTTGTTTTTGACATTTAAAATGTTTTAATTCCATATTTTAACATACGTACGCTAGGCTTCATATTAATAAAGGGGTTTGCTGCCGTGGCTCTTTAGACCCGCAGTGTGTCTGTGCTGCAGTGTGTCTTGCAGCAGTGTCTGTTCTGCAGTGTGTCGGTTGTGGTGCCCCCCCCCCCCCCCCCCCCCCCCCCCCCCCCCAGGTATCGGGCTCCAGAGGTGCTGCTGCGCTCCTCGATGTACAGCTCCCCCATAGACATGTGGGCGGTGGGCTGCATCATGGCCGAGCTCTACACCCTGCGGCCCCTCTTCCCAGGGAACAGCGAGGTGGACGAGATCTTCAAGATCTGCCAGGTCCTGGGGACGGTCAAAAAGGTTAGAGGATCCACATTCAGACATGGCTCTCACAACTCTCATGCCTCCTGATGTTGGCACTATACATGTTACTGACACATTTTAAGTTTTTATCAAATTTATGTTATATTTTCTAAATAACCATTTAAAACTGTTTGACAGTAAAATGCAAGCAGTAATGTGTTAGGGTTTAAAAGCAGTGAGGTTCAGGAATAACAGTAAATTAGTTTATTAGCGCAACGAAGGATCATTTCATGTTTTTCCTCTAACATACTTTAACCCTTTGCTGATCATAAGTTGAAGTGACTGCCCCAGTCATCGGTGTGAGTGTCCCATGTCTGACTTCACTCTCTGACCACGCTGCTCAGTGTAACCCCCCTAGCCCCCCCCCCCCCCGCTTCCCGCTCACACCGCCGCTGTTTTACTCTCCCCCTGACAGAGCGACTGGCCGGAGGGCTACCAGCTGGCCACCGCCATGAACTTCCGCTTCCCCCAGTGCGTCCCCCACCAACCTGAAAACCCTCATCCCCAACGCCAGCAACGAGGCCATATCTCTGATGAGAGACCTGATGCTGTGGGATCCACAGAAGCGGCCGACCGCCGCCCAGGTACAGCGCTCCCATTGGCTGACCCCGTCACGCCGTACAAACCGCATTCGCAGCCTATTGCCTTTGATCCGGCCTATGTTAGCTTGTAGTAAAAAAAGAAAAAAAAGAACGGCCTCTTTGACCTGACAATCCCATTCTAAATCCCTGTTCCCCGGGCGCTCTGTGTTGCAGGCTCTGCGGTACCCCTACTTCCAGGTGGGCCAGGTGCTGGGCCCTCCCCCACAGTACACAGGACAGCAGAAGGCCCAGGTGAGGACAGTCCAGGCTCCGGAACCCAAGCCCCTCCCCCTATACAAATCGGACCGGCATTCTCCAGCTCAGAGGGCCCCTGCCCTGGGTCCCAGCAGGGCCCACCACCAGCCCCTGCAGCAGATCCCCCTTCCCCAGAACAGTCTGCAGTCCCACGGCCACAAGCAGGAGCAGCCGGCCTCCCCCAGCCCCAAAAACAACAGCCCCCCAGTGGTGAGTGCTCTCCGGGTGCCTCCACGCATTGGGCTGCATTGCTGTATTTTAACCGGCAAGTCAAGTCAAGTTTATTTGTATAGCACATATTCATACAACTGAATACAATTGTAAGTGCTTCACAGAATAATGAAAAAAAAAATGAAAAAAAGATTGTATTGACAAAAAAGAAGAATAAAAAGTGCAGATAAAGGTCATGAGCCTACTCTTATCCAACAACAGTCAGCTTGCTACCTGCTATCTGCTGTGCACAGTACATACAATAAAAATACGAGAGAAGCATACTGTGTGCTCTTTAGCCCCTTAGCCTTTCTGTGGATGGTCTTTTTATACTTTTGCCTACTTTTGCGGCAAGGAGACGCACTCGGTCGGTGCTTCGAACTGCAAAGAGCGCCGCCTGGCTGTTGCCGTGACGCCGTTGAGCGCGTTCCCAGCTTACGTCCGGCTGCGCGGCACGTCCTAACACCCTGCGACGTGCTTCAGGGCGTGAAGCGGGCAACAAGGCACAGCACGATCTGCTGACGGGAGATGCTTGTTTTCCTTCGTCAGAAACCGTCTCCGTCGGGGAACGAGAACAGCGCCGTGGGGATGAAGAGCGTCCGGAGGCGCTGGGGTCAGAGCGCCGTGAAAGCGGCCGACAGCTGGGACGAGTTCGACGACTCGGACGTGGGGGTCTCGTACTCCAAAAAACCCAGCATGGGCTCCATCAAGGAGAAAGCACTGGAGGGGTCAGTGTTTCTGTCCGAGGGAAAGAGGACGTTTATACTGCTCTTCCTGTGCTTTTTGCAGCCATTAAAGGCGCATTGCACGCGCTATTTAAAAACCAATTCGTCACCTATTATGTTTGATTTTTTTCAGACACGTGGAACCAAAGACTCTTAGTACCTACAGTGCTGTGATCAAATTGCCAAGCATTGCCACCACCCTCAACAGGAACGACTCGGAGACCTCCAACTCCTCAGCAAGGCAGCATTACCTGCGACAGTCCAGATACCTGCCAGGTAAACGCTTCTCACACACTCGGGACTCAGGTTTTTCAGCTCAGTGCTGTGCAGATGATGTATATTATCTTATCAGTCATTGCCAGTTTCATATAGGTCATTCTTCTGCATCTGCAGTAGAATGAATTGAAAGTACATGTGAGAAACTATGGAGGAATGACAATGTATTTTTGTAATATGCAGCCATATTTCAGCTAAAACTGTGTACCTTATTTTAGATGTTATTTTACTGCGCACTACAATGACTGTGTGATTTCCTTGTGTGCTGGGCTCAGTCACCTGTTACATCATTCCGGAGGCATACCAATCCAGTTAAATCCCAGACATGGAGCCGTTATAACGTTATATTTTACTGCCTCAGTAGGGTAGTCTATATTACACCAAATTAAAATATGAAGTTTGTTGCTGGAGCTTGGACAGCTCAGTGTCAGTATGCACAGAAGTGTGAGTATGCACAGCTTGGTGTGAGTATGCACAGCTCGGTGTGAGCATGCACAGCTCATTGTGAATCTATTTCACAAGGATTTTAAAATTTCTTCCTCCTCTATAATTTCAATAATTTCACAGAGCGTTGCCGTGTTTTCACAAATGTAAACAAATGGTCAGGAGTTTGGCCATAAAATGGTACAGTTGAATCTTTGTCTCATCACATTTCTTATGACCATCGCAATATCCAACATGTTAATGGCACATTGCACATTTTGTGCAGCCCTGGTGTAGTTTGTTTTCCTTTTATTTCAGGAGTGAATCCTAAGAACACGTCCTTAATTGGGAACAAAGACTCCAGCCGAGGTCTATGGGGCAACCCTACCTCTGTGCTGAATAAACCACTGGGGCCCATTGGATCTGATCTGTCCGTCACTAGAGTTCATGCAGGTACTTTCCCCTTTCAGACCATATACTCCCAGCATAGTCACTATTACAAATGTGTGTTCACTCCGGGCTGATTTGGTAACTCACCTGTTCTCTTTGATTCACTGAAGTGCTGATGTGGCAGGCTCTGTGTATTATTCATGCGTACCCAAGGCTGGCATAGGCGCAGGTTATCTGGGTTCTCTTAGCTCTGTATTCATGAGGTCAGTTAAGACGGGAGCTGAAGATCCGGTGCCGCCTCAGATTGCAGTCTACAGATCACTTGCTTCATCTGAGATAGGGCCGAAGGCTTTGCCCAATTTTCCCTTCCATCTCCTTTCTTTACCACTGTTCACATCTCTCCTCGTTATCATTTACCTGCATGTCTGCTAGCCTTATTTCTGTTGAAGGTCACCTAGGCAATCATCTGTTTTAAAAAATATCTTAATCTGTCCGTTGCCACTTAATTGTATTGTCTGTCTACTGGATGGCCTGTTAATTTACTCTGTTTAAGACTGATGTTGAATGCAGTTGAAAACTACACTCAATTAAGATAATTAAGCCGTTACATGAGAGGCAGAAATGTTTGGCCTGTACAGTCAGCCAGTGCGGGCAGGGTGTGGTCAGGGTTGGCGACCTCCAGGCCAAACCAGACTGCTGCTGTAACCGGTGCCGGTGGTTCCGTCTGGACCCAGTAGAAAAACCAAAACTCCAGGCTGGTGATGGGGACACCGTGCCGCAGGATGAGATGTTAAACCAAAGTGCTGAGACATGCACGTGGTCATTAAAGATCCCATGGTGCTCATCACAGAGAGGAGGGGCTCAACTGTCTTGGCCTAATTCCCTATCTGGCTGTCAGTCTGCCCCTAATCACCCCCACTTTAACTGGCTAAAGAAATCCCTCCCTGTGCACTTTAGCTGATGTGTGCGCACTGGGGCACTGTGGTCTCTTTGAGATAAGTGAAAGCGCTGTATAACTACCATTCATTATCATTCTCTTGGAGGTGTGTTCTTCAGAGTGGAGCCTAAGGTGGCCTTTAATCATTCAGTTTCTTCCGCTCCATTTCTTTCAACTTGTTTCGTTTTCTTTATTCATTTTCACCTGTATCCTTCATTCCTTCTTTTGCTTGCCACGGGACAGAAGACCCTAAACCCACTGATAAGTCCCTTGTAAGAGAAAAGACTCTCGACAAAGTAGAACTGCCCAAAGGTACCTGTAATTTCACTCTGAGTGAGTAAATTAAGTTCATGCTCACCGCATCTGTGAAACTGATCAAATTCAGTACTGGTTGTGCATTTTCTTAACAGTAACTTGTTTAGAATAATTTTCAGTCAGTATGAAGAGTTTTTTTCTGTTGTGCAAATTCTGTGTTTTTCCTCCCGTTTAGGAAACTTTATGACCACAAACTACAACCCAGGTGGAGGTTACATGTCCTCTTTTCAGAAGAAGGAGGTGGGATCTGCAGGACAGAGGATTCAGCTTGCGCCCCTTGGAAGCACGTCCGCAAGTAAGGGTCGACAATCACCGTGACAGAATGTATTGTATCTTTCCTGGCCACGGGTCCAGTAAAAATGACAACGGAAGACGGGTTAATGCAGCAATTGAGCTGGGGCTTTTTCCATAGACAACTATGAGCGGTCGGGTCTCTGTTGTACATGGTCTGTCTTTCCTTTCTATGTCTCTTTGCTTTACCTGTAACTTCTTTTCCATGTCTTTTTCCCCCCACGCTCTCTCAGTTGACCTTTCTCCCACTGCTGAGCTTAAAACTGATAAACCGAAACCGTCCAAGCTTAAGTCCACTTCCAATAAGGCCTTGGTTGAAACAACTGAAGGTAATTTAGAAAGTGAGAAAAAAAGGCAACAGCCTTTTTAGTTAAGATGAGAAAAGTCTGGTCATCTTAAACAGTAGGAATTCTGGCAATGCATTTCTGAATGTTTAGTTTGACATTCCAAATCCTCACTATTGATGTAGAAATAATTGGTCCATTCTGCCCAGCACATTTCGTTATAGAACCACCCCAATGCCTTTTAAATATGATTTCAAGGGCTAAAGATTTGTGTAGATGGTCCTGAAATGTTTTTATTTTCATATCGTACATTAATAAGGATGTAGACATTTCCTCTGTATCTACATTCTCAGAGTACGAAGAGTGGAAGAGCAAGGTGGCAAAATCCCAAATCCCTGGATCCAGCTTTACGGTGCCAGGAAAGTCTCTTCTGTCCAGAGGACCCCCCATACAGCCAGTGCATGGAAGAGTCGACTGGGCAGCCAAATATGGAGGCCATCGGTAGCTCCGCCTACTGGGATCCATCGTAGCTCCGCCCAGAAAGGCATATACACACTGGTTCCTCGTAGCCCTGCCCGCAGATGCATGGCTATCCTGTGGGCTGCACAGGGCGGACCTGTCCACGTTTTTAACTGGCCTTCTCCATCTTACTGGAGGCCATCATGACTGCAGATACCTTCCATCACTGATGGTGCGACTTGTGGTTCCTTTTGGACTGGATGACGTCATGCTCGTCTCAAAAAAGGATATACATTTTTAGTTTTGGGAGGTTTTTTTTATACATATATGTACGTTGGCCACATTAGATTTGGGCGATTTCAACATGACATTTTTTTTGTGTTGAAAAGCATGCCGTAGGGATGGAGCGAAGAAGCACCAAGGCAGGCATTTATGCTCGCCACACTAGTGTTTTTGTATTTAAGGGAATAGTTTTGGAAACTTATTTTTTTTATCGACTATTTAAGCATGTTTACTTGCATATTATTAACTTTTACACCGGTGACTTTATACAAAAGAGTATGAGACTCGCTTGACAAGAAAGTCAAACGGTTTCAGGCTGTTATGTGACATTCCATTGGGAGTAGAAATACAGCGAGCACTGCTGTGTTTGCACAGGTTTACTTCCTCTTGATATCCAATGTTAAGTTTTAGCCTTTTTTCTTTGTCCGAGTTCAGTGTTCCTTGCTGCACAGCATTGATCAGGGTCCTGGTCTATTGGCATAATTAGTTTAGCGCTTGGGTGGCACACCTTCCCACATTCAAAAAGCATTTTAAACAAACCGATTATAAAGAGGACCCTATAATGAACGTCAGACCTCAATATCCATTTAAATGTATTATATATTTACTTTAATCATTTACATGTATTCTTTGCAAAGAAAAATCATAAAACCATCTGGCCAGGTGTGTAATGATGAAAAATGTCACATTATATACATGCATGTGTTTGTGCATAGAAGCATTTAAAGAGGAACTTTCCTCTTGTATTCATATTTTTATATATTTATCTTTTGAAAAGTAACATTACTATAGTCTTACATTTTCTTTAGAATTTAGTTTTTTTTAATTTTTATATATATATGTAAATCAGTCTTGATAACAAATAGTATAAACACATCTAAACTTTCCATACGCAGAAATGTTTCAGAATGAATCCCTGGGGTTCAAACCTGCATGCAGTTAAACGGCTAACTGACTGAACATACCAAGCATGCTATGTTTATAAAAACCAGCAGAATGCCAAATGAAATGGACCAATGTCTCCTGTTGTTTTTATAGAAAACAATTGCCATTTTATTTGCAATGTATTTTATTTTTTACAAAATGTGACCCATTAAACTGTTTCTCTGTAAGAACAGGTAGGTTCTGTATGAGAATGAATGTGTTGAGAGAAAGGACATGATATTTTTGTGTTGGAGAAGTGTCCCCGGTGGCCATGAGTCATTACGGTCTTCCTATAACAGGCCCAGACCAATCTTCACCAGCATCAGTATACTGTCAAAGGGAGAAAACAGAATTCTATGCTTAAGTCATTTGGTGATCTCGTGAAAGTTTTCAAACATCGTTTGTGAGCAGTTATGGTGACCACTGCTCAATTCTCCCCCTATGACAAATCATTCACATTTACATAAAAGGTATAGTTGGGCCTCCCAGCCAATTCATTTTCTACAAGGCAAATAAGTTGTAGACCTTTTCTAACTTTGTCCTGCATGCCACAGCACTGTAGCCTACCTTGCTCCAGTCATTAGTCCCGCTGGCACAAACTTCCCAGAGTTTAAAAATCGTATTCCCATGACCGCAGCCAGGATTCCTGCAGCAACTGTTCAGCAAAAAAAAAAAAATTCATCAAGTACACACCCCTAACTGAATATTGTCCTCTTAAGTCATGCATTTCATTCATGCACCAAAACGATTTCACTCACCCAGAGAAACCCAAATGTTTTTAGGATTCTGAGATATCTGGTAGGCCCCTATCGCAGACAGCAGGCCAAAGAAAAGGCCTGCAATCAGGGAGGGAATGCTACCTACACAGCAAAGAGAAAGTGAACAAACCGCATATTTAGGGATGTCATTTATGATATAGAACATAACCGTATATTTAACGCCTAAAATGTTATGCTTCACTTAACATTTAAGATGGCGAAAATCACCTAGGTGTTAAAGTGAGAGGCTGTTCAGCATGCCGTGTTGTGCAATTTAAACAATATACCTGCTTTTGCATAGCCCATAATCCCCCCCGCAGCAACAAGACTTGCGTAGCCATATCCAAACCAGTCCACGGGCATCCTGACTCCTGGAGAAACAGCGGAAGCATAGCGAGTAATTATACAGTAATCGGGTACAAGTTTAGCCTTAGCCATGGATAACTTGATTGTAACACGCAGCTAGGTAAATCTAGTCAGCAAACGGTGGTACTAGTTTGTAAAAGACTTCTACTGCCAAAAAGATAGACTAACGTTTTTATCACAAAGAAAACTAATTTGTTAAATTGATATTCATAGCTCTACACTGTTCCAGTATGTCAGAATACTGGACTAGCCATGAAGCTAACGTCAATGAACATTAATGTTCACGGCTCGGAACCACTACACACATTTCCATTTAACTCGGTGGTGGTGGATAGCTTTCTAACACAAAGTAGACCGAAATATCAGTGTGTGTCAGGAAGACGACTTGTTTAAGACAACTTAGCTACATGACTTACCTTCAGAGTATTTTGTGTTAGCCTGCTAGCGCTTCTTCGGAATTTGCACTAAGGAACAAAACACACCCATGCGTTTGTTAGATAAGAGTTAAGAGACCAAATGCCAAATGTCGTGCATGCGTATTGTCTTGCCAGCCAGCAATCGCAAATATGTGGAGAAAATTTACCCAAGTTAGATGAGGTTAACAGCAGGCCAATTCTCTAGCATTAACTTTTGCAGCTCAGTGCCTGGATCTGTAGTAGTCTCATGATTCGGAAGGAGCGGTGACCGTCACGTCTTTGGCTGCGCAGCCACGTCTATGGTTCGGACATGTCTGACGCGAGAGTAGCAAAGCATCATTAATTTATTTAGACTAACCTCAGATTCGGTTCAAACAAGTTTTCATCTAGCGAAGCTAAATTCCATGACAATTGAACGTTATTAAAATTTTATCGGTTTAAAAAGACCCCACCTCCTGATCAATATTCCATATCGTGTTACGCAAAATTGTAATGACCTGTCATTAATACTTCAGTTTTGGTGTGTTGATGCAAACGTTTGGTATGACAGTGTGTTGTTAATACACTTTCAGGAAAACTGCAGGAAATTCCTCCACAAAATTCTAATTCAAGATGGTCAAGGCTGGTGAACAACTTACCTGCTGCTGCATGATGAGGAAATCCACAAGTTTGAACTCACACACTAGCAATTAACCATCTTCTTACCAGCTTAACCATTAAGAAACCAGCACAGACCGCTTCAGTTTGAAGCTGTAATTTTCAACAGGGAATCAATTTCCTCATAATAGAAAACGTTCCAAAGTCAAACCAAGAACCAAAATGTTTAGAAACGGTTTTATTTTGTTTTCTGCTTTTTCTTTTTGGCATTTTCCATTTTTGTCGTCTTGGTGCAGCTGTCCTCTTCGATTACCACTTCCTCTGTAGAAATCCTGACTCTCTTTGTTTTTGTGGGTTCTTGTGCACTTTCCTTGGCTGTTAAAAAGGACACATTCATGTGAGTTTGACATGACTCAACATGGGGGGGAAAAAAACAATGACATCAAATTTAAGGTCTCTCTGTGGGACTCCTGGTAACAATTCAAACTGGCACAGTTAGGGTACGATTCTGGAACATGGGGCTACTGCACTTAGCACCAGTGCTTTAGCTGGATGAATAAAATTGCAAAGTTATATATATATATATAGTGCAATTTGGTTCCATTTGTTTAGGACACTGCAGTTACATTGGTGTAGGGGTAAGGAAAATTAACCTGGTTGGGGAACTATCGAACTTTACAGGACTGAAGGTTTACAGTTTAAAATCCTGAGAGGTCACTGGTGTTGTGAACTGTACAAGAGATAAACTTTGGTAAAGAACCAGCCGTATTACTGTGTCAATTCACACACAGTAATTACGCCATGTAAAGGGTGACTTCAATGGGGGGGGGGGGGCAAAGTAAAATTGTAACAAAGTAAAGAAATTTTGGGTATCTCACGAGTCAGGCAGACTGTTATAAAGCACTGTCTTTGGTGCAGTACCTTGAGAGGTTGACGCCTGCACTTTCTGTTCTCCCGTGGACTCCTGCAGCGGGCCTGGCTGCCGCACTGCCAGGCAAGATAATCTCGCTGTGCTGTTCACCTCCCCCAGGAGAGCCGGAGGCTCCAGCATCTGTGAGCAAAAGCACAATCGTCTGTTTTTACAGGATTCAGCAGCAAAACCCCACTCACTTCATTGGAGTCATACAAGCTTATAGATAAGGTAGAGTTACTGGAACTATATGTGGCTGTATATATAGACCGGCAGTGCTCCTGGTAATATCCAGAGAGTGATTTATAATTACTAGGTAATCACCGGGAGTGGTAACATGTTCCAATACCAGTAATACCTGATCAAGGTGGAGTTTCCAAATTTTGATGAATCCATCATTTGAGGCTGACACAAGGACACAGTATTCCTCCACTGTGAAACTGTCAAGTGCTTTCACTCTAGGAATACAGGAAAAATGGAGGCAGTTTTGAGATAAAAGTTAAAAAAAAGAAAAATAATGGACAAATACCATATAATAATAATAATAATAATAATAATGCCCATTTAAAGATTTCACTGCTGTGTTTAATTCTGGCATAATTGCAATTTATTTCATTAGCAGGATAAGCCCCTTTGAGATGTCACATCTCGTTTTTGAGGGGGGTCCTACAATGACATTTCAAACTCCTGGAAGACTTTTGTTCACCCTGGGATATGCTCAAAGCTATGCTTCAAATTTAATTTTAATTGTTCATTTTAAGCCCATCATTTGCATGATACCCGCAATATCCCACCACTGTTTTGGGGGAAATGAATCAGTCCGTATGTGAAGCTGATTTGATCACACTTCTTCATGTGCAACCCTGCCAAGTGTACCTGTTCTCATGGGCCTTGAACTCGCAGACGATCTTTATGGTGTCGATGTTATACAGCCTCACGGTCTCCTCATCGCCTCCAACTGCCAGAATGACATCCTGTGCAACAGAAAATTGTAAAGAGAGAGGAATTTTAATCATAGTGATACCAGCAAGAGTACAAATACTGAGTGAATTAAAGGAAAAGAACCGTAATGGCTGCCTCGGACTGTAGCGCAGCCGTGCTTAACAGCCATGGGCCAAGCCTGCCCCTTCAGTCAACTTGCATGCATCCGCTGACGACGGGGTGCCTGATAATTACCTGCACAGACCACAGGGAGGATGGCTGCTTCTTATCCCTTTGTCTCTTATGTGGTGAGAAACACGAACTGCATGCGTACAAGTCTGACACATGGCTAGCAAACAAGG
Organism: Synaphobranchus kaupii; assembly: GCA_029718625.1. Taxonomy (NCBI): domain Eukaryota; kingdom Metazoa; phylum Chordata; class Actinopteri; order Anguilliformes; family Synaphobranchidae; genus Synaphobranchus; species Synaphobranchus kaupii. The sequence goes on along the minus strand of CM056378.1, from coordinate 84,023,093 downwards.
TGCAGCCAAACAATTCTCCTTCTCCCAGCAGGGCAGTCACCAGTAATGACACAGCTGCCCTCTAGTGGCCATAATGAGAGCTCTCAGAATGCTGTTTGAACTCAGGCATTTAAAGCACAACTGGACTTTGGTAGTACTTTGGGTTGTGTAGTTACCTGGCCATGATATGAGTCCAAATAGTGGCGAAATATGTTCATTAGTTGCTCTGTGCTCCCCAGGGGTGATAATCCAGAATAGGGTATTTGTCGCTCTCCATTCACTTCTATGGGGCAGCTAAAACGGTCTCAAAATGACACTTCTAGCACGTATACGAAAGAAGTGGATTCTGTCAATACAAACAATAACCAGTCCTTGTACGTATTTTTTTTTTAATTCAATGGCCCTTTTCTTGCTTTTTCGTATTTTATTTGGAACGTAGATCCGGTAGGTATGCTATGTTCTTGTGCCAGAAACAGCGTTAATGCGCCGATGCGTCAGAAACCACTCATTGGTCCAAATTTCCACAGAAACAAACGTTCCTAGTACTAGTATATATGGTCCGACATGCCAACATTTTGGTAGTCTTTTCTGGTAGCTTGCTAACAACATTGAAGAAAATAGTACTTTATAAATAATTTTAATTACACTAAAAAAAATACGTACGAGGACTGGTTATTTTTTGTATTGACAGAATCCGCTTCTTTCCCAGTCATATACGTGCTAGAAGTGGCATTTTTGCTGCCCCATAGAAGTGAATGGAGAGTGACAAAAACCGTATTCTTACTTATCACCCCAGGGGAGCACAGAGCAACTAACTAACATACAGATCCTTTCCAAAAAATTAGAATATCATGGAAAAGTTGTTTCTTTTCCATAATTCCATTCTAAAAGTGAAACTTTCATAGATTATAGATTCATTACACACAAAGTGAAATATTTCTAGCCTATGTTTCATTTTTCATAATTTTGGCTTACAGCTCCAGAAAACCCCCAAAACAGTATTTCAAGAAATTAGAATAGTGTGTCGAAAATCAGCATTTACTTCAGTTATTTCAGAGAATTAATGTTTTAGACTGAGTGTCACACTCTAATCATCTAATTTACTCAAAACACCTGCAAAGTTTTTGTACAGATGTGTCGTTAAATTGGACAGGTATCTCAGTTTGGTTCAGTATGGGGAAGACTGCAGACTTGACAATTGACCAGAAGACCATCATTGACACCCTCCAGAAGATGGGTAAGCCACAAAAGGTCATCGCTAAGGAGGCTGGCTGTTCACAGAGTGCAGTGTCCATCAATAGAAAGTTTAGTGGAAGGGAAAAATGTGGCAGGAGAAGGTGCACAAGCAAAAGAGATGACCGTAGGATTCAGCGGATTGTCAAGCAAAGACGATTCCAAAATTTGGCAGAGATGCAGAGGGAGTGGACTGAGGATGGAGTCAGTGCTTCAAAAACCACCACGTACAGAGTGTGACACACTGTGTCTAAAACATTCATTCTCTGAAATAATTGAAGTAAATGCTGATTTTCAACACACTATTCTAATTTCTTGAAATACTGTTTTGGGGGTTTTCTGGAGCTGTAAGCCAAAATTATGAAAAATGAAATAAATAAAGGCTAGAAATATTTCACTTTGTGTGTAATGAATATATAATCTATGAAAGTTTCACTTTTTGAATGGAATTATGGAAAAAAAAAACTTTTCCATGATATTCTAATTTTTTGGAAAGGATCTGTATTTCGCCACTATTTGGACTCATATCATGGCCAGGTAACTACACAACCCAAAGTTCTACCAACATCCAGTTGTGCTTTAAAAACCTCTCATTAAAATAAAACAACCATCCTTTGGCTGTGGCTGCACCAGTTACGTATTTTTTTATTTTTATATAAACCTTTATTTTAAAGTTTAAAAAAAAAAAAAAAAAAGCAGAATTTACAACCACTGGAAATCCAAACAAAATAATACATTTTGGGGATAAGGGTCCTTGTTTGGGACCAGTTGTTCTAATAATCTTCTGAAGTCTTTTTTTTTTTTTTTTTTTTTTTGTAAAGAAAACAATTCAACAAAAACCACACTCAATAAGGACTATAACCGCCAGGGCAGAAAAAAAACCAAGAGAAGGAAGACACTTACACTCAGGAACTTCACCGAGGAGATTCTCTTTGGGTTTGTTATGGTTGCGGTCACTGATGCGGTCTCTAGGCTATAAATATCTATTTTATCATTCACGACCACAATGTACTTATCTCCAGCAGGGGACCACATGACTATATGCGCATCTAAAAAAAAGAGAGACATGTCAAAGGTTTATTTCATGAAGCCAGCCATAATTGAAGTGTCCCTTATGAAAGTCATCAAATACATAAGGACCGGTTGTAAAATTAATTATAATAAATCTCTAGTATAATAAATCTCTTTGCTCTTCATACATGTGCACTTTGTCAGCAGATAGGAAGACAGACAATTAGCAATGAACAGGACATATGCTGTGGGCATCAAATGGGTTAGGTCAGGGGATATAGTATTAGGTTTAGCATAGGTAGGGCTAGTAAGCCGATACAAAATGTTTAGAATTCAACATTAGTTAAGCCACAGCACAGTTTAAATGGGTGTGTTTTCAGTCTATGGAAGAATATAGGCAGTGACTCTGCTGGTCTGACTATACTGGGGAACTCATTTGATACATGAATATTACCCTTATACATTGTTGAATAATTAAAATTGGAGCAATCCATGGTGAGGACCTTGCTCAAGAGTAAAATTGTGGTTTCCAACACAGGCTTTGAACCAACAACCATCTCATAGAAGTTAATCATTATAAGACAGTTTTGGCTGTAAAGCAGGCGTAGGCAACCCTGGTCCTGGAGTGCCAGAGATGGTCCTGGTTTTTGCTCCATCTAAGCCTATAACTGCATTCATTTTAATTAACCAGGTGTAATGAATGCAGGTGACTATGTGCTGGAGGCACTCAGCATTTCACCATTAAGAATATTTAGGCTCAGACGTTAAATCATTCATCAAACTCTTGTGATCAAGCTGAGATGGAGCAAAAACCCGAAACATCACCGGCTCTCCAGGACAAGGGTTGCCTACCCCTGCTGTAATCTATGTAGTGTCACATTTTCCTTGTCTTTTTTAAAAACGCTTTCACCAAACGCTGTTACTATGAAACAATTGCCCACGTTTGACAGACCTCACTTACTTTGCTTTATGTTTTTGATGAATGCCGATCGGCCATCTGTAAGATTCCATGTTCTGGATAAGAAAAACAACAAATTAAAGGTTGAATTTATAAGAATAATTATGCACGAATTAACACAAAATGTGAACAGTACAGTAAGGGCACAAGCCTCAGTGCTGAGGGGCCAGTGACACCCTTCTGGACAAACGCACATTTGAATCAACAAATGTAAGCAGTCTCACATGACACACTCCAGGGAGCAGCCACAAAGGGAGATTCAAGGTCCATCCTCTATTCTATTCTTCACATGATTACCAACAAACCAGGGAGTGGGGCTTAAATCATACAGTACATTTTACCTGAGGGTCTTATCTGTTCCCACAGACAGGGCGAGTTTTCCAGAGGGATGCACAGACAGTGATGTGAGATGACCCCTGGTAGAGAGACAAGGAGAGCACCGCTGATTTACTCATCAAATTAATTGGCAATAGAAAAAGTATGTAAAGCACCACATGAAACTAGGCAACTCAAGCTAGGTAACCAAGTTCAAGAGTACAACAGTTACCCATCTAGACAGCTACCTGCTTTCTGGCTGCGTGTCCAGTTCATGACTTACTTGTGGGCTTTAATGGTTTTCAGGCACTCCCACTTCTTGGTACTCCACACACACAGAAGCCCATCCTCTCCTCCACTCAGTAAGTGAGAAGCGCCATAGAACTCCAGACATGAAATTGTTCCTGTTCAGGCAAGAAAATCAAGATTCAGTTTAATCTCTATCGTACAGATGCGCGTAAAACGAAGACGGCTCCGCAGTGTCTGGCGAGCAGATCCTCACCGTCATGATGCAGCAAAGCGCCGTGCTCGACACGCTTTTTCAAGTCGTACAACTGGATGGTTTCGTCTTTGCTGCCAGTCGCCACGAATCTGTCACTGACGGCCACAGCAGACAGGGAGGCTGTGTGTGCGTGATGCGTGAAGTCGGCCTTGAGCGACCATTCCTGCAAAGCAAATCATAAATCCACGTGTGAACGACTTCCCCCTTAGATTACAGCGTTTAGTCTTAATTTATCAGCAGTAATTAATTTCTTGAAATAATTTCAGACGCTTTACCCTTAAAATATGCTTCTAAGCCTGAAGCCTAACATTACTAAGTATCTAACTAGAACCTAACTAAAAGTTTAGCACACACTACTCTCTAGCTAATGCTAACAGCATTGCGCTGTTTTGTAGACGATCGGTGGACCAATTCGCTACACTAATTCGTTTACGGATTTGTAAGTGTCACAACTGAAATAATTTGACCACCTTTTCAGCTATGTCCACCTTATATCCAAACACAATCTGTTCATAACTTCCAGCTATCAGCTCAACCTCATGTTCCATGTTGGAAACTCACGTTTGGAATACTGTACTGCTAATGACGTCACAACACGCGCAATGGAGACCTGAGATATGCCTGTAAAGTGAACACACATTATTACACATAATATCAATAGCTTTTTACATTATAGATTTCTTATCAAACGAAACATTAATTATGAATAATAATAAGTATGCATTTCAGTTGTATACTATTATTTATGGATGGAAGTACAACAAAGCTTCATTATACTACTTCAGGCAATTCTCTAGGCGGACAGTAGATTCGAGGCAGGTTTTCTTGGTGCATGTTCACTTGTGTTCCGTGGTTAGCGCTACCTAGTTAGATTTTTATTAAGTTTTGTTTGCTTTTTAAAGTAACGGTGACGATTGGTGCTAGCTAACTCATACCAAAATGTTTAACCGATTGACCAGCCTATGGATGGGTGACGTAAGTTATGTTGATTTGAGTTATTTCTGTAGTAGCTTAGCCTAATGTCCGAGCTAAGATGGCTACTAGCTAACAGAAACCACTGTTGCGATATCGAATGGTAACGTAATTTGCAGTTAATTTACGAGCTAACTAGAGTAACATTACAGGTCATCTGATATATTTGCACTCTGCTGCTATATAATGTTGGATAGCATCCAAGACTTCAGATTGGGTTGGGCGTCTAGAGCACGTAATAGTTTAGAGACCAGCCTGTACAAAGCTTTTCTTTGGTTGTGATTGTTCGCTTCCTATTGCACCAATTGTGTTTTTCCTACAGTTGGACCCCTACATGGACGAGAATTTCATAAAGCGAGCCTTCAGCACCATGGGGGAGACCGCTTCTGGCGTGAAAATCATATACCATAGAATTACTGGGTGGGTAGCAATGCATGAACCGACTTTCTACCAAACAGACCATTGATACTTGCGAAACAGACCATTGATACTTGCGCAACACACGACGTCCACGTACAGTGTCGCAGATCTAAACATAAACATCTGAAACCGATGTAGGCTACAGTCTAAAAGTGTTGTTGGTCGGTGAAATTAAAGTGTCTCACATTAAAGTATCTTATGTTAACAGGGTTGACATGTTTTAACCTTGTCTGTTGCAACAGACCCGCTGTTCAAATTAAAGGTGCACTATGCAGGATTTTAAGAAAATATTATAAAATAACCATGCTCAGCCATATCTATAGCACTAACAATCTCTGTCGAAAAGAATTGCCGAAACCTTGCTCCTCTCCCTTGTTATTTGTTATCCTTATGTGTTCGGGACGTTTCTGGGCAGGCGGTCTAGCGGGATCAGGTTTCAGCTGCGAGTTTGTAGCCTTCTGGCTACAAGTCATCCACATCATGCTATCCACTCTCGCACATGGGAAACGGTATACATTAAAACCCTTAAAACCACTGGGAACATTTAGGTTGCAACGATATAATCCACAATTACAACTGCGTTTGTCAGAGACGGCAATAGGAAGACTAGCCTATGAGGCAGAAGCAGGGGTCGGTGTGGTAGAGAACTTAAAAATTATTTAAAAAATGTTTATTTCATCGTTATAATTACTGTTACCATCCATATAGAACAGGGCATCATGTTGTCTTCACTTGACACTTTGCTTGCTGCGCTGCCTCAAGGGTGTTTCTTGCCCACAACAGAGGTGAATGGGCGGCTGCAGGGGTTTAGGACACAGGAGGTGACTTATTTGATTGTAAACACAGGACCATAGAAAGGCAAAAAATCATGCGTACTACACCTTTAAAGTCAGTACTCTGCTTGTATACTTTCATTTTAGTCTCATTGTTCAACATGAATAACATGCTTTTGTAGGTGTTTAATGTGTCTGGTTGTAATTGTGTGAAGCAAACCTTGAATAAAGTTTTCGTGTCTCTGCTGATAAACGTGATGACTGATTTGCATGTTGATGTCCTTGTATTCATATATTATGTTTCTGAGGTAATGGCTGTTTTAGAAACTAGCTATAATTATACACACAGCCCTGGACCTGCTTTTGCATAATCTATCATTCCATTGTGAATGATAGATTCTGGGAGAGGGGAGAATCTTGTTTTTTATTTATTTTTTAATCGGAGTAGAGTTCATTGAAGTTTGTCATCCAAAATGTTGTCTTCCTCTTTTCAGTGGTGCAGCTGGATACTGCTTTGTGGAATTAGCAGACGAGGCCAGTGTCGACCGCTCTGTTGCCAATTTTAATGGGAAGGTTGTCCCAGGGTCAAATCCAGTAAGTAGTGCCAATCTCAATGTAACATGTCCTCAGAGCCTCTAAATGTGTATGAAAGGGGTAGAGTATAGCAATTAAAATTTGTTTACTGCAATCATTAATGCTCTCATAATACGCTTAAAAAAACAAAACATGAAAGCTCTGACGTGTTTGTCTTCTCTCTTGATACAGCCCAGGAAGTTTAAGTTGAACTATGCTACATATGGGAAACGAACAGATGTTGGGTGAGTCATTTAGTCACTCTCTGCCTTCATTATTCAAACTAAAAAGTAAAGAGCGGTTCATGGCTTTGGAAACATTCACGCTTGGTTATTACAAGCGCAAGTTAATATGTGAACCAGTTGTTAGCTCACAGGTTTGTTGTCACACAGGTTTTCCAATACTTTGACTTCAACCAGCGACTTCAACCGGCTGTGTCTTAAGAGCCATTCTACTGTCATCACAGTACTGTTGTCTTGATTTCATCCCCAGAAAAACCCTAATCAACCAGTAACAAAAAGCGCATTGACAATACTTGACAATCTTTGGCTAATTAATTGTGGATGTTCATGGTTAATGAGCTCATTTTGGCCACTTGGTCTGCAATTAGCTTGCAGCACCTGGTCATATGTATCAGAAAATGTGCATTTAGAATATCTGAATAACCTCTGTTCCACATTTGTCCCCAGACCTGAATATTCCATTTTTGTCGGAGATCTTTCTCCTGAAGTGGATGATCAGCAGCTTCATGAGTTCTTTGTGAAGAAATACGCCTCATGCAAATACGGAAAAGTGGTCATAGATCCCTCTGGTAACTCCAGGTAGAAGAGCGCAGCGTTTCCCTCAACCTCTTTTTAAGACAACTAGGCAGACTTTGGATTTTGTCTTATTATTATTGTCAACTTGTTTTTAGTGAGTAGCATTGTAGGGTTGACAGAATGAAACCATTTTATATGAATTAAATACAAGTCCTAATTTTTTGGTAATTGTGTTTTCTGAATGTCTATGCGGAATGGGCGAGGAAAGCGCTGGTTTAGCTATTGTGTGTAGACTAAATATTAAATTCTCTCGGAAACTCGAGTGCAATTGGTCTGATAATTGCGAGATGATTTGTGCTGCATTATGACGTTTTAGAATTCTCAGTACTGTTTACTTTCTTTTTCCCTTCATGTGATTCTCTCATGTGTTGGGAAATCCTTTACATTATGTAGACCTGCGAAGCCATTTATGTGGGAATCACAGAAGTCATCTGCATTTGTCTCAGATTTGTTTCATTATTTCAGAGAAACTGACAATGCTGATGTGCTGTGCTTTCTGTTCTAGTTCAGGCAAATGTGCTATTAAACTATTGTTTTCCCCATATAGGAATAAGCGAACGCTACACAATTGAAGTGATGCTACTTCATGTTAAAAGTAAAAAAACATTTTCAGTTCTTACATATATAAATATATATATATATATATCTACTATATTTACCTTCAAGTATCTGGTTTGCATGATGGTATGCTCGTAGTGCCCGGGAGCAGATGTGCTAATGGTTGCGAGCGCTGTGTTCACACAGAGGTTACGGCTTCGTCAAGTTCAATGATGAGAAGGAGCACGGCAGAGCCCTGGAGGAGTGTCAGAATGCCACGGGTCTCGGAACCAAGCCAATCAGAATCAGCATGGCTATCAACAAGAGGTGAGGTCCCGTCAATCTCGAGCGTCTTGGGTTTGGCTGGCAGCGTAATGTAATGCATGGGAAACTATAATGGCTGTGGTTTCGATTCCCTTCTGGGGCACTGCCGTAACATGAATCGTTTCGTTAAATAACTTGCGTGGTCCTACTTTAGTGCATAAGGCTGCATTGATGTTGCAAATACTCTGCTGATTGGCTGATCGGTATATTAACAATGATTAGCTGCTATGTAGGCATGGATAAATGGGTGAGCTATCCACCAATTGTGAATATTGTAGAATCTGCAACGAAAGCCAGAGGTGTAAAATCCAGGTTCAGAAAGTACAAGTCCTCCCCAGTATTTTGTTCCAATCACCTGCATTTGCTAATTAGCACAATTCTTCAGCCAGGAGGTAGAACTAATTAGTGAAATCAGCTGGTTGAGTTAATGGGTGGAAGAAACACATGGCAGGACTTTTACTTTCTGACCCCTGGATGTTACACCTCTGACTAAAGCTCTGTGGCTCTAAAGGAAACAGCTGCAGGAATGTTACATTGTTCAATGGTCATTTTTCATATATAAAACTATACACATGTGTAACCATATTAATGTTTATCTAATTGGATACTATTTACTACCTCAGTGATACTTTTATTGGCCTGCTCTGTCACCTCAAGTTTTCCCTTTTCTTGTATTGAAGCAACAAGACGAATAACCACCAGCAGCAGAACCACAACCACAACTACAGCAATTACCAGCCGGGTTATTACCAACAGTCGTACCAGAATTACTACCCACAGTGGGGCTACGACCAGTACAACAACTATAACTACAGCTACGGGTCCTATGGGCCCCCACCCCCGGGGCCCGGCATGATGGGGCCTCCACCTCCGGGACCAGGCATGATGGGGCCTCCACCGCCATTCATGCCTCCTGTGCCCACAGATGCACACCACCATACTGAGGTAAGGGCCCCGGGCTCCTGGCTGCACTAACCCCGTCTCTGGAGGCTGGATATTTTCTCTGTCAGTGTGTGTTACTTAGGGACAGATGGGCTTGGGGCCAGATCATTCCACACGCAGGTGTGCACTTGTGCACTTGTGGCAAAGGTAAGGTAAATATCCAGCTGTTTGTATGTGAGCTGTCTGCTGTCTGCAGCTAGTGTCTTCTGAACAAATGTGTGGTTATATTTGAGCCGTGAATCAAAAACAAAAACACAGTTGCATAAATGAAGCTGAGAATGTATTTACAGATGCCTCTATATATACTTTTTATATTTATTAAATCTTTTTTTTTTTTTTTTTTTTTTTTTTTTTTAAACAGAAAAATTGAGTTCAGTTAGGCTCCTGAATGCTTATGCTGAGCTGATGTATTAAGAGTTATACAAAGAGTTTTACATTTTCCTCATTAATTAAAGGTGGGGGGAAAGAAAAAAAAAAAAAAAGATGTGTTTTGTTTCGTGTATACCAGTGGTTCTCAACCCTGGTCCTGGGGACCCCCTGTGTATGCTGGTTTTCGTTCCAACCACAATTGCAATACTTTAATTTTAACAAGCTGTTAATTTTTCTTAATTAGGTGTTTTTAATGTTGAGGGATTATTTACATTCTTAAGCCACATTATGTTAGTAATAGCTATGCATGCCATGAAGAATAAAAGTCCAATATTCACATTGTGCTGTATTGTAAACAATTAAAAGGAGGTAAATGTTTTAACTGATCAAATTAAAGACTGAGGTGAATTGGCTCATAATTGGTGAAATTGTGGACACATGGCCACTAAAACTAACCGTTTGGTAAATAATGAAGAATTCAAAGACAAAGCAAATGATAACGAGCCAAACCTGCATTGTGTTAACAAGTTTAAGGAAAAAATTATGAAGGAACTTAAACTTGTGTTCAATGACCTAATTAGGAGCCTATTCACCTGAGTTCTTACCTCTTCTTTGTAATTGTTTGCAATATAACACAATAAGCATAACGAACATGGGATTTTTTTTCTTCAAAGCATGCATACCTATTGCTAACATAACGTGTCTTAAGAGAGTAAAGAGTTTAAAGTGTTCTCTCTATACAATAAAAACACCTAATTAAGAAAAAATAACAGCTTGTTAAAATTCTGGTATTGCAATTGTGGTTGGAACGAAAACCAGCATACACAGGGGGTCCCCAGGACCAGGGTTGAGAACCACTGGTGTATACAACGTACAGTATGTTAATTGTTTTGTGTAAGTATATAACATATACGTGTTACTTGTTTTTTGTATACAATTTAAAGCTAATTTGTGTGGCAACAATCAAATTTATCAGCTTACCATGACCATCTCTTTTCTCTCAGCAAGCGCAGGATTTTCCTGATGATGCTCTTGAAGAGGCTGTCGAAGGTAAGCACTTATAACTGCTAAACACATTCATGGTGTGCAATCACTAGTAGTGATTCAGGAGGGCCAGTGTGTTGCACTGTACTTGGGAACTTGACATTCATAATTACTGTACTTATACTGGGGTGCTCACTGTACATTATTACTGTACATGTACTAGGGCACTCACCGTACATTATTACTGTACTTGTACTAGGGCACTCGCCGTACATTATTACTGTACTTGTACTAGGGCACTCGCCGTACAGTACCACTGTACATTATTACTGTACTTGTACTAGGGCACTCGCCGTACAGTACCACTGTACATTATTACTGTACTTGTACTAGGGCACTCACTGTACATTATTACTGTACTTGTACTAGGGCGCTCACCGTACATTATTACTGTACTTGTACTAGGGCACTCACCGTACATTATTACTGTACTTGTACTAGGGCGCTCACCGTACATTATTACTGTACTTGTACTAGGGCACTCGCCGTACATTATTACTGTACTTGTACTAGGGCACTCGCCGTACATTATTACTGTACTTGTACTAGGGCACTCGCCGTACATTATTACTGTACTTGTACTAGGGCACTCACCATACATTATTACTGTACTTGTACTAGGGCACTCACCGTACATTATTACTGTACTTGTACTAGGGCACTCGCCGTACATTATTACTGTACTTGTACTAGGGCACTCGCCGTACAGTACCACTGTACATTATTACTGTACTTGTACTAGGGCACTCGCCGTACAGTACCACTGTACATTATTACTGTACTTGTACTAGGGCACTCACTGTACATTATTACTGTACTTGTACTAGGGCACTCGCCGTACATTATTACTGTACTTGTACTAGGGCACTCACCATACATTATTACTGTACTTGTACTAGGGAACTCACCGTACATTATTACTGTACTTGTACTAGGGCACTCACCGTACATTATTACTGTACTTGTACTAGGGCGCTCACCGTACATTATTACTGTACTTGTACTAGGGCACTCACCGTACATTATTACTGTACTTGTACTAGGGCGCTCACCGTACATTATTACTGTACTTGTACTAGGGCACTCGCCGTACATTATTACTGTACTTGTACTAGGGCACTCGCCGTACATTATTACTGTACTTGTACTAGGGCACTCGCCGTACATTATTACTGTACTTGTACTAGGGCACTCACCATACATTATTACTGTACTTGTACTAGGGCACTCACCATACATTATTACTGTACTTGTACTAGGGCACTCACCGTACATTATTACTGTACTTGTACTAGGGCACTCGCCGTACATTATTACTGTACTTGTACTAGGGCACTCGCCGTACAGTACCACTGTACATTATTACTGTACTTGTACTAGGGCACTCGCCGTACAGTACCACTGTACATTATTACTGTACTTGTACTAGGGCACTCACTGTACATTATTACTGTACTTGTACTAGGGCACTCGCCGTACATTATTACTGTACTTGTACTAGGGCACTCACCATACATTATTACTGTACTTGTACTAGGGAACTCACCGTACATTATTACTGTACTTGTACTAGGGCACTCACCGTACATTATTACTGTACTTGTACTAGGGCGCTCACCGTACATTATTACTGTACTTGTACTAGGGCACTCACCGTACATTATTACTGTACTTGTACTAGGGCGCTCACCGTACATTATTACTGTACTTGTACTAGGGCACTCGCCGTACATTATTACTGTACTTGTACTAGGGCACTCGCCGTACATTATTACTGTACTTGTACTAGGGCACTCGCCGTACATTATTACTGTACTTGTACTAGGGCACTCACCATACATTATTACTGTACTTGTACTAGGGCACTCACCGTACATTATTACTGTACTTGTACTAGGGCACTCGCCGTACATTATTACTGTACTTGTACTAGGGCACTCGCCGTACAGTACCACTGTACATTATTACTGTACTTGTACTAGGGCACTCGCCGTACAGTACCACTGTACATTATTACTGTACTTGTACTAGGGCACTCACTGTACATTATTACTGTACTTGTACTAGGGCACTCGCCGTACATTATTACTGTACTTGTACTAGGGCACTCACCATACATTATTACTGTACTTGTACTAGGGAACTCACCGTACATTATTACTGTACTTGTACTAGGGCACTCACCGTACATTATTACTGTACTTGTACTAGGGCACTCACTGTACATTATTACTGTACTTGTACTAGGGCACTCGCCATACACAGGGAGAATTAGATGACCGTTTGGCCTGGAAACTCAGAGAAAACCCTTCACTGTTTGTCAGTGGAGCCATGAGGTGCTTACAGATGCTTTAAATAATGTTTAATGTTTAAATAACGTTGTGATATTTGGGACCGTCAGAACTGGATGAGGTTGTGTTATGGCCCCTCTCCTCAGAGCTCGCTCACAGCTGTGTGGACTCCTCTTACAGACCCGCAGCCCGAGACGGACGTGGACGCGCTGAACAGACAGTACATGGACCGCAGCGAGGAGCTGTATGATTCGCTCATGCAGTGCCACTGGCAGCCCCTGGACAGCGTCACCTCAGCCATCCCAGCGCCAGCCCACAGCTGATCCGGCCCTCGCCTCAGCCCCATATGCCCGCATCGCAGCACACGGAACGCGCCTGCGTCACGGCACGCGAACACGCCTGCGTCACGGCACGCACAACGCCCTTTTAAACGCGATTGAACTGCTCACGCAAGCCACCCATTTTTATCTGCTGAATTGTGTTATTTGTAATGTCAGGTTCCTTCATTTGTGTCTAGATATTCTCTTCTCTCCCTCACTATTTTTACTTCATTGTTAATTGTTTTTTTTTTCTCTTGCGTGGACAGTGGAGTTTTTCTTCAGTGTTGCTTGGCTTTGATGGTCAGTCTGCATCATATATCATCTCTGTCCTAAGGTGTAATGGTGCCTGACTGTAGTATTTACACTTCAGCTTGTAAAGCTGTTGCATCAGTTCTACCACTGAAACATTGGAAGATTTCGCAGTACTTTCTTTATACTGGCGAAATGAAATGGTGGCTCTGTCAGCTGTACTAAAAATGTACTCTTGCAGTTGACCTTGGAAAAATATCACTTGGGAACGACTGTAGTGCAACAGAAATGCTATCCGTGTGAGATTGCTGTTTAAAGTCATGCAGATGAGATGCATTAGACTCCCTCGGTGCCCTGACATGAGGAAAACGCATGGCAACCCCCGGTCTCTTGTACATTAAACATAATCTGCCACCACTGCAATTCTCTATTTTCACCCAATCAAAAATAGTCGCTGCAATCAGAAATGGTACCTTGTTACATTTTTTACGAGGGTGCCCAATCTGCTTAATTTAAATTTACTGTGAGGAAAAAAGGGCACTTGCACCTAAGCTTTCACAGTTACTATAGTGATCACTTGTAATCTTTTTGCTTTTTACCATACAAAAATATGACCCTTTTATAAATAGCTTTTTATAAATGTATTTACTTTGGTCTTCATTGCTAATCTGTTTTTTGGCTATAAACTCCAAACTGTTAAAAATCTAGATAGAGAGGAATGGCGAAAATCATTTGATGTTTGGGGCCAGAAACACGTGCATCTCCTCTGTCGCACTTGCAACTGCTCCAGTACTGATCTCTATTTACTGTGCATTTATATTTTTGTCGAAAATGTTTTGCATTACGTCTGAATGTTACTGAAGAGGAAAAGCTATTTTACCGGATTTGAAGAGCTGTATGAAGAAGGCTGTTTCATTCTTGGGAAACTTTCCATTAAAGAAAAATTAATTGTGAGAGGCTGCGCAAAGAGTAAATGCTTCTATGGTTGTTGTGTGCAGTTGGACTACTTTATGCATTCCAGATCTACTGCTTCTCCACTTTGGAATGATCGTCTGTCCTCATCTGGGTTATTCCGTGCTCATTGTCCGTAGGGCTGCAGTTAAAAATGCTCTTTTGATATGAATCCAGAGATGGTATCTACAGTGGCTATAGCTTCCCAGTCCAATGGCTCACGAACACGGTTTAATACCACGTGAGGGCGCCAGAACTAATTTTCCACCTTTGCACGCGAGACACATTATTATATAATATTAGTAGGCTACTATACCGTATACTGGTCAACCCCATGAAGCAGTTAAATAAAGCGGCAAGGTATTAGGAACGAAGACCTAGCCTACATAGCGTTTGGTTATAGATAGTTAAATTATACAACGAAGATCGGGATCGGGAAACCAATTTTGTTGAATCGATTAGTGAAGATTTATACGTGTGATTCCATTTTTCTTTGCTACGGCAATTCTCGATGTCTAACGACCAGAACTTGTATTCCATTCATTTCTGCGACTTTAGAATGGAAGGGCATCTTTGTTGTAGTATAGCCTGCCATTTAACGGACATAAAAAGAAACATAGGCCTAATTTACTTTATAAAAAGCCCTAAATCTTGGACTTTATTGGAATGTAGAACTGTGTGAACTTGTGTACATGGAAAAGCGTATCCTAACAATTGAATC
This sequence comes from Synaphobranchus kaupii, assembly GCA_029718625.1. NCBI lineage: Eukaryota > Metazoa > Chordata > Actinopteri > Anguilliformes > Synaphobranchidae > Synaphobranchus > Synaphobranchus kaupii. The sequence goes on along the minus strand of CM056378.1, from coordinate 84,007,791 downwards.
GCCCCTGTTAGAGACGTAGCCTATTGAAACATAAATTGAGCCCATATCTTCTCGGACATTCTCTTGTAGGCCTAGCCTAGGCCTTTTTTCTCCTGTCGAATGATGGCGCCAGAGGACAGATTATTGACTGGGCCTTAACTTGCGTTTTCTATCCTGAATAAATTTGACTACAGAGAATAATTGGCAAATTCCATCCAGACTGATGTGACTGAAATAAATCATTATTATTATTGATAATAATCCGTATGAATGCAGGTCATGGGGTTTAGCTACAATTTCCTTTGTTTCATGTTGTGTCTAGTCTGCTTTAAAACGCATACAGTTTTTCACAAGGAAGTTCCAGTAAAAGTTGCAGTTATTTTTAAACACAGTTATGACAATTTTTTGCAAAGTACCTTATAGGAGCATTTTCGGAGGTGTTACTGAGCTATCTTGTGGGAGAAAATAATGTTGCCCTTATCGGCGCTGTAACTAAAACTGGTGCTTATGCGACCATTACCTGCCTGACTTGATTTTTTTTTTTCATATAGCCTAAATATAAACTTTTATGATCAAGTGATGTCGCCGATATTGGGCAGAAACGTATCTATTTTGATCTTTAATAAGTTATTCCAGAACAATCAGTCGTTCATCTTTAGACGATATCAATTAGGCTACAAGATCCCCATAATTCATAAGAAAATAGTAAGAAAAACTATTCTAAATAGCCTATACATTTAATACGCTTTACCTTCGCCAGTTGGCTGTAAATTCAAAACTCAGGGGGCATGCTGCTGACGCAAGGTTGTCTGATGTATCTGTCCTGAATTCTGAATAGACAGAGCCTATGACCCTGTGGCATCAAACATAACTTTAGATTATGTTGCACTGTAATGTAATCGGTCACGTTTTCAGTGCCGTTTTTATTTTATATAATATTGCTGCCATTTATAAAACCCTGAATAAAAAATAAATACTGTGTTTGACAAATCGCTTGGAATATGCTATGGTAGGCTAGGCTACGCATCCATAACAATGTAAAGTGCATTTACGCCTTTTAAACATGATTGGACAATATGACAATGTGTTAACCTGTGCGCAAGTTCTTAAATTATTTTTTTTAAGTTACGCCTATGTTTAAAGCATTTAGCCTCGGTTTGAAAGCATTTGGCTACCTAATAAAAACATTTGTTCTGTTATCAATTTGAAACGTTTAACTAGGAAAACTGTCCCCAGATTAATTTATTCTGTTTGAAACGCATGCAATTTTAAAATAATGGATGAATGTGTAGGGTAATTAAGTAGCCTACATTTGTTTAACACGCTCTCTTAATTCTCATTAAAAATTTGTTTCAGTGAGTGAATCGCTTGTAACTATGAAGAACTCTGTATCTCAGATAGTTGGCAACATGTTACATTGTTTGCACTTTCTGTGTTAAGAAATGTAATCTGATCCCAAATGTATAGAGTTTCTTGTTTGACAAGTGACACGCCCATTTCACGCTTCATTACTCCGAGGGCCCTGTGCTCACTACTGTGTCTGACAGTTAAGAACTTTTTATAGTAGGCTACCCATCAATGTAATTAAAGTAGATTACTTTCTTATAGCCCACCAGTGGACCGACATTGAGGCTTTGTATCAAGTTGTTTTTAAATAATTTCAAATGTTCTGCTCGGCAATATCTGGGCTGTTAATTGTTTATGTGGCTACCCGTGATTTCAAATACGTTTTCTCCAAAGTGAAAATCGGTAATATTTAAATGCAGGCTTAGGCCTAAACATCGATAGCCCACTACTAGGCTATATGTCATTGTAATGCGTTTTAAATGTAATTTAACCTAGATCCTTGTTTTGATGCATGCGAAATAATTATAAGTATAGTCTAGCCTAATGCAGGTTTGAAATGTCATAATTTCTTAAATAATCTGAATGGTTTGCATCGCTATTTTGCTGTTATTAAGACTTGGTGTGTGTGATAGTGACACGGCTCAACTGCTTTCATTAATCGCTCGGAAAACTACTTTTTGAAAGGAAAATAAACATGAGACTGCTCTGCAAAAATGGCACGAGGATGCGTCCGCTGCACACAGCACGCGATAGTCCACGCGGATATTTTCCTGGCAATATCATCAGCTAAAAAGCTAGAAACGGCTGAATTTTGGAATGTTCATATTTATCCAGATTCATAAGTCACAGTGGATATTATTTTATATATAGCTTTGAAAAACAGTGATTGCATGAATGAAAACAGGAAATAATTTGCACTGAACAAATATTAATAGGAAATCGTTTTCCCTCTGAAGGACCACTGCCAAGTTTTGGAAATCCTCGAAGGATCAGTTTCTTGTAATACATCAGATGCAGCTGTTAATTAATGTGATGACGCGCATGTCACACTGAGAAGATATTGGTGGTTATTATCGATAGGGACATCATCTTCGGATAGTTTTAAGTTACACGCCCGGTTTATTGCGCATGCGCTGCGAGGTGGCACCCTGTGTTTTAGGGGCAGGTGAGATGATCCTGCGCAGGTAAAAGCAGATATTGTCTTTGTGATCTGAGGATCAATGAGATTACACCGTGCATGATTCGCTATATCGAGTAAGAAGACAAAAGAATGTCAATAATGGGGAAAATGGGGGATTGGCAGGTATGTACTGTTTAAATTAAGACAAGTGTAATATATGTATGCAGGTGTTGCAAGTGTCAGGTAAACCCACGGACACTTAAACATGAAAACAAACAAGACCGTTCTCGTCAACTTTTCATTGACGGTAATGGTGTAATGGTGTTCATTTAAGTAGTCTCCTTGAGTTTGTGTAAACTTTGTATGGAACATGTCTGTGGATTAGGCTAATACATGAAAGAATATTCAACGTATGAATTTATCTTAAGATTGGGATAAATAGATGGAACTTCTTCTGGAGTGGCAGTATTTTAAAGGTGGAACGATATTTTCGTTATTCTGGATAAAATCACCAAAACTACAGAATATGTTTAAGTAATGGATATGCGAAACTTTAGGCAGTAGCCTATAGAATGCATCAATGCGATTATTTAGGCCTGTTTCACAGATCGTATACGATTAGCGCGATAGTTCAGTTGATTGTTGTAAAGTATGTGAAAAGATCACACTAATTCGTTGAAAGTAGTTACTGAATTTTCAATTGTGACCTGTTTAGGAATTAAATTTCTCTTAGACGGTTTTCATATTTTAGAGTGTAGCCTCCATATTGGGGTGTGTATCTGAAATTTATTTTTGTTGCTTACCTGCGCCACAGGAGTTCCATATGTGTGTGTAATAAACTAAGAAGGACATTATACCACGAAAATGTTGTCCTTTTAACTTGTCATTGTATTTTGGATTAGAGCGATTTCATTAGCCTGTGAGCAAAATATCACATTTATAAGTAGGGCTTGTTTGTGTCACAAAAGTAGCCTATATAACGTGTTTGCATAATTTTTCAGCAGCTAAAACTGCTAATGATCATGGTATTTTCTTTTCACTGATAAAAAAAAAAGTCAAGTCAGGGTGAAACTAGGCTATTCGTCCATAGAAAACAGTAGTTCAAATGTGTGAATCACTTTTAGTTTTTAGGTGTATTATGTCACATGGGAGGAAGAGAGACCCACTGAACAACTGTAACCTGTGTGAAATAATCATATGAGTGGGCTAATTTCTCCTGACAACTGTTACCCCACCAAAAATGGAGATTAAGGAAGGCCAACGCCTAGTAGTGGTTTGCCCGCTTTATACGACCGACAAACCCGTGGCGCTGGCTCGTTCCAGGGACAGGGTTTACTCACCTTTTGCAGCGTCCCATTGAAATGAAAACGGCCCATTTTGTTGTGTTAATTATTTTAATTTGAAAATGTAGGACTCTGTTCTCGACAATAGTCCTGTGCCCACACTTTGAATGGTGAACTTTTGCATAACAGTATTGGGTTTAGACTTGACTCTCCTGTCTCAATAGGACTAAACCAACAGTTTATTCTGTTGTCATTTAAAGATAATCAGATAGGCTCCTCAATGGAAACCACGAAACAAATATTTTTTGCTGAAAATAGAGACAGAGGGAGGGTCACAGCCCAGTTCAACAACATATTTATATAACTGAGTGACAGCTTTTTAAAAAAAGAGTCTGGTTTTAAGGATCAAGGAATAAATAATGTAGCATATATGGTTATTTTCAAAATAACTCGTAGGCCTACGAATATGGTTTGTTTAATGATCAAGATCCGCGGTCTAGACTACTACATTGCCCATAAATTCGGCTATTTTATTCATTTGTTAGATAATGTGCTTTTGCTATAGACGTGCTCGCCTATGCGTATTGGTTAGCCTATATGCAACTGTGGTAAAATACACGAGGAAGAAAGTCTTGCGATTTAGACATGACGTTATATAGGCTTCAGGGATGACTCTTGTGTTACAGGCTATATCTGTGTCCGGTAGTGCCGAAAACACAAAATTCAGCCTGCATGCTTCTATTAGGCTACGCTGACGAGATCATTAATGTTATTGCAGAAAGGTAGGCAACACAGCACGAAATTTTACTTTCACCATTAGAGGGAGATCGCAGAGCACATACTGAATTCCCAGCACAGTTGTCCAGCTATAAAGCCGTAGCCTACTCTGTAAATAAGAGAATAGCTACTCCCAGTAGCGTACTCACTCAAAATGCTTTGGAAATTAATTGACAATATCAAGCATGAAGACAACGAGGTAAGAGACCGCTGAATAGGTTACCATTTGCTATTATTCCGTTGTCGTTGGACAAACATTTTATGTTTGGATTTTACTCTAAATGGTAAATTTATTTGACAATGTGTAAAAAATATACAAATGCAGAAAACGGAATATGCTATCAAAATAGGTAATCAAAAAACCCATGATATGAAAACATGTTGTATAGCCTATTAACAGAATGTATAGCCTACTAATACTAATAGCCTAATTAGGACTATAAAAGAAAATAACAGTAGACTAACAATACACGAGGTTTTGTCTCCAGTTGTAGTAGCCTATGCTCTGTGGAAGAATGTAAGCTATAGCCTAGGCTACATTGCAGGCCAAGAAACCAATTCCATTTATAGGGAAGAAAGTTTCAACGGATTAAAAAACCCCAGCCAAGTTGTTATTCATTGTAAACGGTTGCAGTATTACGATTCGTAGAAAGGCAATTTAGGACATGTTTGTTATCGCGCTGAAAGAAGTATGCCTAGTCCAGACAAAAGTGCTAACATTAGGCTATTTTAATTCAAGGGAGGTGCCGTGGAAACAATAAATAGGTATATTTGATTACGTGTGTGCCGTTATCATCTGTCCGCGTAATTACAGAGTAGCCTATGCTACACACTGTGCTGTGGCCGCTCTGTCTCTTCATGTTTTATATTTTGGAGTTGATTGGAGTTGTACAGCCAGTAAAACTGGTTACGCCTGCGTCTGGGGGCAGGAACACTAGGAGTTTGAAGAAACAAATGTTGGACTGTTTCACTTATTCTCTTGTTAGACTATATGGCACGCTCTTTTTCAAAAGGAATACATGGCTGTTGTTAAGAAATTTATTTGAAAATTATTTTATATTCGCAAATGGGTCCAAAAGGAAATGCGACGGCTGAAAGTGTAAGCTACTAAGTGACTTTGGATAGGCCCGTTTTAAGTCTCCAGGCGATAATCTAAACTACGTTCACGCAGTCAAAAGGGTCGAGTTGTCATGGATCATACTGTCGGAGGAACTCGAAGAAGCACAGAACAGAAAACATCAGATGAGCTAAAAAACAAGACGACACTGCGGGCGAACAGCCGATCTCCGGGCAGTCATACTTTGCCAGTCGAGATGTCATTGGCCTTCACTGGATTTTCAGACGAACCAGAGGTGCCCATTGTTTCCCTCGTTCTTCCTCGTACTGTTCTCTCCCTCCATTCGATCTGTCTTTCGCGTTAGTTTGGCCCCGAATCTTTTAAAATGTCCCCCCCTTCTTTCTGATTCGTCAGACACAAAAGAATGTCCCCTTTTTGTATCCCCCACTCTCTCTCCCTCACTCCCTCTCTCTCTCCCTCTCTGATTAGATGCACTAATTCTTCACGCAATGGACGTCATTTAGTAAAGAGCTGCCTTCAGTTGCTTCTTCGCTTCACACTCGATGTTCGACCTTTGTTCCTTTATGAAATGCTCTTGTGATATTAATAGTTACGAATATCGGCTATTAGGAGTCAAAGGAAAGAAGTCAGTCTCCGCTATCATGCAGATACCCAGCGATATATCTGGATGACAGAAGACGGATATACGAAAGTTTTAATAATAATAACCTGCAGGACAAAACGCAGCATTTTGCAACCAAATGAAGTGCATCAGGAATTTTAACCGAATGTTGATGGATTACCGTGATTCGATGGCTCGTGTATGAACATCGACGCTTCGCTTTTGTACTGGGTTTTATTTGGTGTCATTTGTTTTTCGTTGTTTCATCAAGGTTTTAATTTGAATGATTTTTTAACCCCGGCTTGTTCGATTCATTACCCAAATGTTAGTGCACAGCTTTTCCGCTATGGTGAGTTAAAGTGGAATAAAATTTCTAAACTTCGTTAAACATTTCGCCTCTGCTGACATTTTTTACTACTCGCTTGGCCATGTACCCAATCTGCCATTATTTGGCAATACAATTGGCATTTCAAGGAATTTGATAGCCCTTTTTATGTGTGGGCGTAGGGCAATCCCGGGATGTTTTTAAATCGTATGAAACTTAATATTTATTTCCGTTTAATCTCGCCTTTCCTTGCGTTTTTTTCTTATTTTGTATTCACCCGCCAGTCTCGTTTGTATTTGTGGTTACAAATAGTAGTCTCTTTATATTTCAATGCAGTAGTGTTTCTGTTTTTGAGACAATTCTATTGAAAATAGATTACGTCAAAGTGTAGGCTATGTGGACAGTTTCCTCAATACAATTTTAATCTGCTAAAAAAGTTTAAACATAAAAATGTATACGGGCTTACATCATTCATATATATATTTTTCTATTCTCTTTTAAAGGATCGTCATGACGGTAGCAATGGGACTGCCAGGATATCTCAACTGGGGTCCGTGGGTCAGTCTCCGTACGCCAGCGCCCCCCCACTCTCGCATACTCCCAACTCTGACTTCCAGCCTCCATATTTTCCGCCGCCTTACCAGCCCATCTATGCTCAGTCACAGGACCCTTACTCGCACGACCCCTATTCCCTAAACTCTCTACATGCACAGCCGCAAACACAGCACCCAGGATGGCCAGGCCAAAGGCAGAGTCAGGAGAGCAGTCTTCTGCATCAGCATCGCGGCTTGCCCCAGCTGTGCAGGGACTACCGGAGAGACGTTCTTCTGCAGTCTGGACACGGCATAGATCCTGGACTAGCAGATTCTATCTCTATCCATGGAATACCTCATTCTTTGGAAGAAATGCAGGTAAGAATGGACTGAAAGTTAATATTATTATTATTATTATTATTATTATTATTATTATTATTATTATTATTAATAATAATAATAATAATAATAATAATAATAATAATAATAGTAGTAGTAGGATTTAGTAATAGTAGTTGGGAAATTTAGATTATAGGTATAGGCCTAATAATAATAATCATAATAATAACAATACAGTTGTGCAGCAATGTTAAACATGTGCCATGCAATGTACAATATAATGACTAACAATGACTTAAAAACTACAAAATAATAGTTTTAACTCTTCAATTTAAAAGTAATTTTAGGGACAGGCGTTAAAATTTGCGATCGATAGGCCTACTATTGAATCACTATGGGACTGAATTTATGACGGTAAAAAATAAGAAAACAATGATGACTTATGATAATTTTTGAATTTGGTGCATGATTAAAATTTATTTTGAATATTCGTGCAGCCTAATGTGAACTGACAGCCTACCATGAATAAAAAAAGTTTAACTGCTCAGGATTTACATTTTTTTTCAGGAAAGGGGTTATTACATTATGAACGTTAATTGTTCCTGCAACGTCCTCTGATATTGTAAATGCTTATTTCCGTCTATAGATGTGTGCGAAGAGCAGGACGAGTCAAATGTACCGGGAGTCATATTCTGTATAGAGGCAACATAAATTGAGAGAGGAGGAATGTACAATAAACAATTGCTTCTCTTCAAATCAGGAAATAAAAGGGGAAAATACATTTCCATTAATACGGTTTTAAAATCAGAAATTTCTGTGGTGAAAGCTAGCATATGCGATTTATAAACACGGGCATTGTCATCATCGGTTGGCTTTAAGTCATGTAACTATGGATTACTGTTACTATTAAATTAATTGTTTTCGTATCAAGCCTAAATATGCATTTTCTTTTTCCGAATAGCTATTGGTCCAATTTAGCCTATCCATATATTTGGGCTGTCATTTCATTTTAAAATTTCCCTTGTAGTTCTGACAGAGTGAAGTTAGCTATAGGCTTTATGTCTCATAAATAATAGCCTAAAATGACCGTATTTTTTTCTGGGTTTGTAAAGTTATTATTTGTTGTACATTGGCTTTTCAGCATATTGAAGATCAAGCCAACATCATCCAAGACCAAACTGTAATTAAGAAAGGTAAGCAATTTGCTTCAAAATCTCGCACATGTTACCACAAGCTGAAACTGCTGAAAAAACCTGAGCCGTAGACGCGCTGGGCTATATACGGTGAATGCGCGCTATATGGACAAAATATGGACTGTGAATAAAACGCGAGGCACATTTATTGTTCGTATGCAAAAACGAATTAATTGAAGTAGCCTACAATGTATGCAACGTAGGCCTATGTTGTCACTTGCTTAATGCAATCGGGAGGGAAATGGCGCAGCGAAATTATACGCAGAGAGACGTGTGTGGCAATAGATTTGCACAGTCTGGTTCTTGCTCCATGTTTGCAACTGTTTCAGTATATTTCCGTCTTTTTATAGGTGTGTGAATTCAGACCTGTGACAGTTTATTTATTGAAAGGGCCTATCTATGTGCAGTATAGCCTACTGATATTGTAGGATATCTAATTATTTTCATTTTTATTAGATTTTTTTCTTTGTAGGTTTCTCTTGTTGTCTTCACTTGTGGTTTGAGAGAATTACATGAATAGGCTTTATCGTGAATTCGTGTGTTTGTATGTGAATTCAGTTTTTCATTAAAACTGAATTCAGTAAATGGGCCTATTCCAGATTCATTTCACCTCGTATCGTTCTGCACGTGCAGCCTTGTCAAGTCGAATTATACGAACAGGGGTAGGATAGATCTTGAGACTTGCTCTCCTCGTGGTAATTGGCTCTTATATTAGTAATCTCAAGAGTTCGTTTAACTAGCATTGTGTCTATTAGCCTCCCTTGAGCTATTTAATGTCGCAAGTGATATATCCAATGGGTCCAGTCCGTTTAATCCCCGGTAGAAACCCCTGACCAATATCAAATAGTTTGAGTACAAATTATTAAGTATTTTAGCAAGTATAACATTGTTAGCCCGTACAAGAGTACATTTGGACATACTGATTTTTATTGTTTGTAATAACATTTTTAAATAGGTTTCAGACACACATTATTTGTTGAATTATGCAAATTATTAATATACATACGATTATAGTGAATTACGGGTCGCTAAAGAGCAGCAAATAATTGCTTATATGCAAATTTTTGTTTTTACTTTTTATGAAGGTGCAAGATAAGTATTATTTAGCTATGCAGATTGTGGATTGATTTATTTGAATCCCTTAAAAACAACCATATTACTTTCAATTCTAATCTTCTGAACAGAGCACTGTTATTCCGGTGAATTGTGAGTGCAATATTTTGATTCTTAGATTTGCAGTGAGAGGATCTGGGCAGAGCATTAGGCCAGTTACAGATGTAAATAACTAAATGTAGTGGAAAACCTTTTAAGGGAACTGCAGGTATCCCACTATTTCTGTCGTCTTTGACTTCCCATCACTGTGGCCCTCCTTATTTAATAAGTGAAGTTTACACGACAGCCATTGCCTGTGAATGAAGAATGTGTTGTAAATGAACCATGCATTTTGTTTTAGGTCCCGTGTCCTTATCCAAGAACAATAGCAACACCATCTCCACAATCCCGATGAGTAAGGGACAGTCTCTTTGGAGGGCGTGATAAACCCAAACGAAGTGTTCTGTTCTGTTCCGGGCCGCTTGTCTCTGCTTAGCTCGACGTCAAAGTACAAGGTCACGGTCTCGGAGGTTCAGAGACGCCTCTCGCCCCCCGAGTGTCTCAATGCCTCTCTGCTGGGAGGGGTTTTGAGGAGGTAAGATTTTGACATCCTTTTGATTATTGTAAGCGTATGTGTGTATGTATGCCAGATGCATACTGTGTGTATGCCAGTGGAAAAATAATCCCAGCCATTTATGTTACTGTAATTAGATTTAGGCCACACATAAACCACCCAATAATGGGAACCCCATTTAGACAAAAGTGCCTCATTGATTGTAATACTTATAACCAATTTTATTAGATTTCTAAAGACACCTTTTTACATAGTTTGAACATACAGGACTGCCGCTTACACATTTCATACCCAATTAGATATCATGTTTACTTTTTTCTGGTGAAATATGTTTCTACGCTTTGGGTTTACAGTGTAGATCTTTATTCTACTGTTTTTCTGCAATTGTCTACTATATTCCAGGCATAAAATATATATACAATGTGTAAGATAATTCACAGCCAAGTTTGTCATATCAATAATATAACGGGATGAAGATTACACTTGCCAAGCATGCCAAAGATTACATTCAAATCATGGCAGCTCTAGAATAATTTTATCTCTAAAATGTATTTCTTCTAGAAGTTTCACACAGCTGTAATGCTGAATATGGAAAGTAAATATGGTGATGTTGAATTCATCGGGAATAGAGTTGTTCAATTTGCTTGCAGTCAAATTGTCCACTTACATTGAAATGTAATTTCAAAATGTTATGTATTTGTTCTCAATGATTATTCTGCAGCAGCAATGAAAATCAATTTACATTTCTACAATTCATTTTTGTTTCAGAGCAAAATCTAAGAATGGAGGGCGGTCCTTAAGAGAAAAACTGGACAAAATTGGATTAAACCTCCCAGCTGGAAGACGCAAGGCTGCAAATGTCACGTTGTTAACATCACTTGTAGAGGGTAAGTACTGGGGATGATATAAATGCAAAGGCCTGTGACGTGGTGCTTTCATATCAGCACTAGCACAAAACTAACATAAAATTTGCATCCATCCATGTCATTTGCATTGCATTTCACCATGCTGCTACCAGTATTTTCAAATTCACGGTAGCAGTAATGTATAACATTAGAAAATTCTCACTGCATTATATATTGTGTTCTACATCCTAATGCAATATATATTATATGTTATATATTGGAGTTCTTAAGGTTGGGTTTCACTTGGATTTACCCTAAATATAAGCTTTTATGCTTGTTAAAAAAGGAACACTTTCTGGCTTTTGGCCAGTTTTTCTTGGAATGCCATTATTATTATTATTATTATTATTATTATTATTATTATTATTATTATTATTATTATTAAAGAGCTCACAGAAAGCTTAGCATGGGAAATTAATTGTATTCACAGATTTAACACGTCTGTTCCCCTGCTGCGGGTTTTTACAAGGTGAAAGCAGGGATGCTTCATTGGTTCCTGTTAATCATTATAGCTGAGGACCCGAAGGCCATATTCATTTTCGCTTCATTATGGTTTAGCCTACTAGCATCTTAATAAGCCTGAAGAATTATCCGATTGGTTTTCGAGCTGGGGGTTGGGCGTTGGGAGCATTAGAAGATAGTTATGCAGTAGAAAGGACAGCTCGATCCTGGAATATTGTTTATGATCGCCTCGTTTTTATGGAAACGAGCATACTGAGATGTCGCTTTGATGCCCTTAATTGGCGCATGCGTTTTTCCGGACTTGAAGCTCACGGCAGGAAGCCCCGAAGTAAAAACTCAGCTGTTCAGGAAATTAAAACCAAAGACTCGGCCGAAATAACAGACAGACCTCAACTGAGTGACCTTCTCATAGTTTAAAACATGCAAAATTAAGCTTTATTTTTAGACGCCTTAAGATGCTTTTCTATAACGTGGACTGCAAAACCTATATGTTTAAATGACAGGGTGTTTTACATCACATATTAAGTAACTGATACCCTAACATTTGGTGTTTATTGACGAATAGCCTACTTTATCACATGCCCCGTTTAACATTTTACAAATGAAAAGTCCTGACCTTAAAAATAGTTGCGTTCATTTATTTATTAATTTAGGTTTGCTGAAAGATTTGTTCAGTGGAAGTGTTAATTGGCCAGTATTTGATGTCACAAATTAGACTAATAGATTACACGCTCTCCTCTTTTTCTCTCCTAGGCGAAGCCGTTCATCTTGCCCGAGATTTTGGTTATGTGTGTGAGACAGAGTTCCCAGCCAAGGCAATAGGAGAATACCATGAACCGGCAGCATTCCGACCCAAGTGAACAAGTCCAGAGAAAAAACATGTTGTTGGCAACGAAGTAAGTTCCTATACGCTTTTATCGCATTATTCAATAGGCTAAACCGTAGCTAGGAATGTAACAGAATAATAATAATCGTGATCACACTTAGGCTTACTCTTCTACGGTTCTTTCATTCAAGTGTCCCGCAGATGACTGCCACGTGTCTGTTGTAGCATCATTTTACGTTCAATCAACGAATCTTTCTGTTTTTGTATAACTAGCACGAGCTGTTTTAAAACAGAAACCTAATTTTGATGAGAAGGGTCCACAGTTAGATTTGCCTCAAGTCATGCTTTTGGAATTGTAGCATACACAATAACACGTTCAGTGTAAAATCAACTCTGCTAGAATACATTTTGGTCCCTACTGAACTGTTTACAGTTGGATTAACACACAACTAACATAGACATATTTAAGGTGTCTGAAGCGTTTATTTATGGTTTCCTCAATATCTGTATGATGACTGCTTCACAAACTCGATTATAACGTATATAGGTATACAGACAACATTGCAATTATTAAATTAATTTTATGTAGATTTTATTTTCCAATATTAATAGGCTAATAATTTTTGAATGATCATGTCTGCGATTAGTTTGACCAGATTTTTGCTATAGATATGGGGATAATGTATATTGTAGGCTATTTATACATGTTACAAATACCAACCACGTAAAACTGCATTTCTAAGAATGCTCGGACGTATTTAATCACTTATTTTAAGGCAAGCAGTTTGGCCAAAAAACTCCTTTACCTAAACGCCCGATAATAAACTAGGACACCTTTTCCTTGTGTGTGCGAGTGTGTATGTGTTTTCTGGGTATAGGTTTAATGAGATTGCTTAGACACCTCACAAATGTTTTATCTTACTTTTTTTCAGACAAATCTGCAAAGAATTCACAGACCTGCTTTCCCAGGACCGTACGCCCTTGGGGAATTCTCGGCAACAGCCCATCCTAGAACCAGGGATTCAAAGTTGTTTGAGCCACTTTAGTCTAATTTCTCACGGATTCGGGACCCCAGCCATGTGCGCAGCCATGACGGCCTTGCAGAACTATCTGACCGAGGCCATGAAAGCTATGGACAAAATGTACCTCAGTAACAACAGCCACAACGACAGCGGCACTAAGAGTGGGGAGAAAGACGAGAAGCACAGAAAGTGATGAAACGCCGACAAATTTTATATATATATATATATATATATATATATATATATATATATATATATATATATATATATATATATATATATATATATATATATATGCCACTCCTCTTGTGATTTTACAAGTCTTTTTATATCACGTTCATTTCAACTTTGGAATCATGGGAAGTAAGGTATTTTTTCACCCTAGAATCAAATAGGGAGGACAATGGAACCAGACGGAGAGAAAAGGCCTTCCAACAGTCCCACTCTGGAGACATTATGTACCGCCTCCTTCTTGAGCTGCAACGGACTGACGCTCAGCCGCCCTTCTGTATCTCCAGTTATGATTGTAGCTATAAAAGAAGATGAAAGAGGATGCATTTCTATCAGTATTGTGAATAATAAACTTGAAAAACTGAATCCACTCAGTTCCATGTCATGACTTCAATAGTAGACTTCCATAAGGTAAAGCGACCAACTTGAAGTTTTTGAATTTCAACAGGATTCTTACGGAAGGGAATATATATACACTAGTCTATTTATGCCTAATTTAATTGGGAATTGTAAATATGGTGTGCCTGTTCACTCCCCTCCCCCCCCCCCCCCCCACCTTAATTATCAGGTACTTCCTGTTTTAATGGGTTTATATAATCGATGTGGTTTTTATTATTCATAAGCGTTTTGGGAGTGCTATTTTGCTCTGGGATGTTTCAGTTAGTTCTCTTGTAGCATATTGTGGGGACATGGAGAAAAAAAATTGAGCAATTTTGATTTAAAAAACAACCCTCAGTGTAGTAGGCCCTGTGATTTATAACTAATTCCCCTTTTACCTGAAATCGGCAAAGAACAGGAACCCCGAGGATGAATGAGACTGTTTTGTGTTTTTGTTTGTTTGGCTTTGAGTTCATACAAGCGTTTAAGTGTTTATGTACCAAGGAGAGGATATCATTTTAACCCCTTGTTCTTCCCCGGAAGGACAGCCGCAGCAATAAATTTGTATTGTATTTTGGAAATCTTTTTTTTTCTTGTTTGAAGGAGTTCAAATATTTTAACCATTTATCTTGAATGCGCGATATAGGCTATACTGGAAACTGGATGTTTAAGTATTAGAGTTGACCAATCACATGTCATGTAGGCTATGTGTTTTGATTTGATTTAATTCGTGATCATTTGTCTTACAATTTTTTTGTTTTACAATTCAGTGGACGATAAGCCAGTGGCATAATTTAACTTTTTGGTGGTTATTTGCTATCAGAATTGAAACAGTACAGAATTTTGGGAACTCAGAACTTTCACAACCAACGGAACTTATACTTTCTGAAAGTAAAACAAAACCCCACTCTTAACTGGGGCTTCACAGAGAGACTATGGCCTATTCATGCCTATTTTATCAGTCCACACGCTGGCAGAAAATAATGAATTCATTTTTTAAATAGTTTTTAAAACAACCATATTTGACCCTTTAAAATAAACGTGCTATATTTAATCAGGCGTGTGAATCTTAAACAGTATTCATAAATGGCTTCTATAGTTCTCATAGCCTACCTGAATATGGGTTTATATTATTAATTTAATTGTAAATTAAATATGGGGGGGGGGGGGGGGGCAAGATTTTCTTCGTTTTTTGTTATCTTCTGATAAGCACTGTGGTGTTGTCAGCGCACATTTTCCATTTGAATGCTATAATGTCATTGTACGATGAGCAAAATTCAAATACAACCTTACCATTAAGTAACAGATCACAATTTAATCGAGACCGTATCGGTGGCATGCACTCCACAAGAAATCTCCCCTGAAGCAGACTAGCTATAGTCTGAATACTAGAATGTTCAGCACAAATCGGTCTCTGGAGAAAGGTTGTAACCATGTGAAATATGGGCCTTTAAAAGTCGTGCAAAAACAATCAGCACAACCGTCATGTCGCTTTGTTTTCAGACACTACTTGGTGGCTCTTAAAAAGGTGAACAAAGCCTCTGTTACACGTGTTTGGTGCAAGTGTCATAGCAGGTGAAGCTAAGAATGGTCTCATCGCGGTTTTTCTCGGCTGTGTGTGTGTGTGTGTGTGTGTGTGTGTGTGTGTGTGTGTGTGTGTGTGTGTGTGTGTGTGTGTGTGTGTGTGTGTGTGTGTGTGTGTGTGTGTGTGTGTGTGTCGATGTTTCTAACCTCGGGGACATTAGTATTCCAGGGCATGGGCTCGCGGCTGCACCTTATCAGGGCCAGATTTAGTCTGCCCAAAATGTGCTTTTGTGCTTATCAGTGTATTACGAATATAATAAAAGTTTCTCAATTTCCTTAATTTCAGCCAACGCCAAACTAAAACTATTGCAATAAATGTAATGTAGCTTAATAAACTAACTAATAACAGCTTATTTTCGTTCTTCAAAGTACTTCACAATAACTATCAGATTAGGATGCCTCTGGGCTTCAATCTTTAATAATAAAAAAAACTGTCGCTTAAACTGTATTCACGTTCCGTTGGATGTGCTGTTTCACAGGCTTCATTTGCTTCCGTTTCGGGTTTTTAAACAAAGCCTAAAGTTATACCTTTGTGCAGGCATTGCAATAACAAGTACGGAAACATTGAGATCTTTTAAAAGTATGGAATCCAATATTTCCATAAATTAATACTAATTGATGGTCTATAGCGCCATACCCCTTGCACAACTTTTTCCCCAATAGGAATTTGTAATGCGAGAGTGAAGTTATCTTTTACTGGTGGAAATTCCGTTAATAATGTTCTACAGCTGAAATAATACATGAAAAAAGAAAAGTATCTGACATTTGAGCAGCGACTTGAAGTACGTAGTTATATTTGGCTGATCCACCCCTTAACCCCCTTGTTTGAGATAAAAATCAATTACATCTGATTCCCACTTCCATTCACAAGGGCGTATTTCCCTTCCGTTTCCCCTAAAGCAATATTTAGTGTTTGGTAGGTCTGCTGCTTAATTTGTAGATTGAACTGATCTCTTTTTCAATTAATCATCTATTTGTTTATAGAATGATATATACTTGACTGCATGAAATAACCATCTGGATATGGACGTTTTCTAGAAGGAAGAAAATAAATGAATCCGAATTAAATAACTATCCTTACTAATTATGACGATGACAACAACAAAAGCAATAATAATAATAATAATAATAATAATAATAATAATAATAATAATAATAATAATACTTGTGAAAACCACGTGCATTCCAATCTTACAATGAGGCCAAGGATAGTTCCGTGAGAGAATAAAGTGTTTAACTAGAAACCTGGCTTACTGTGAGTATCTCTAAACCTATCTCTAAAGTCATTTTCCCCTGGAATGATTTTAAAGTAGTCTACATGCATATACATTTGATACACACAGATTAAGTAATAGGACTCTTGTGACAGTTGTCTTTTAAACCACAAATCTTCGGGGAAAATGTAAAGCTTTTCATTTTGGATATTTGTGGGGAATTGAAGTAGCTAGGCTACGACACGATTGAGAACATTATTGGTTTGAGCCCAAAAATAGTTTTACAAAGCAAACCAGTAGTCTAGTTATTGTTCTCAGCCTTTTAAAAAATATAATAGCCTATTGAATTATATCCCACGAGTTTCGCACAAACTTATAAATGTATTGCTGTTTCGATTTTCGGGGAAATGGTGTGTTTTTTACATCTTGTTTTCCATAATGATTGATAAAATATGAAAAATAATCAAGCAATTAACTCTTTTGAAATATTATTATTGTATTATTGCTACAACATGAAATTTACTGTAAAGCGAAAAACGATTGCTATATGCAGCGACATTCTTTGATGTGTTTTGTTATTAAACTGGGTTGTCGGTAAATACGCCACACGCTGTAATATCACATTATTGCAACATGTAAACACATTATTGTGTAATTTAAATACTCGGCCTCTATGAGTTGCCCACCCTTAACAGTGCACGTCAGTGGAACCAATAAACGCCAGTCAGGTTGCGTGATCCCCTAACCGAAGTTTTCAGCGATGCGGAAAAGTGACTAATTATCCACGACCCTGACTTCAGACTCCTTACCCCCCTCGCTGACCCCATCCCCTGTGTGGACAGGAGCCCGTATTCCGGGAAGAGTCCGATTATATCATTCGATCATGTATAATTACCCTAAGCTATACGCTTCCAAGAAACGACATTGTGCATGTGTGTCTGTGTGTGTGTGTGTGTGTGTGTGTGTGTGTGTGGGGGGGGGGGGGGGGGGGGGGGGGGTTAAATTAATTAATACCAACTTGTAACAACACCACTCCTTCATCATCTTTCGCAATTTTACTTCAAGACAATAACGAAAGCCTGTTTATCGTTTAGTAAAAAAAAAAAACAGACTCAATATCGTTGTGAATAAAAATATAAAATATTTCATGGCAGTGACAAGGTTTCAGTCTATTTAGGCTGAGTATCTAGGTCTTCAGCACGTCAAGGAGCCTTATACTCTCTTCTTGTTCTTGCTGCTCTTGTTCTTCTTCTTAATAATAATTATATTAATTTAAAATAAATAAATAAATAATATTAAAATAATAATAATAATAATAATAATATTATTATGTTGTTATTGTTGTTGCTGTTGTTGTTACAATCCACGTTGTTACAATCCACGATTTAATATTTACCAGAGGGTTAAATCAAAGGCACCGTTATTTGGCCTTCATTTTAAAACACAAGTTCAGCAATGTATTATCCTCAATTTTAGCTTACTTGGCTATAATTAATTTATTAGTCTGATCTAACGTGGAGTACATTTGTAGATCCATAACATTCCTCGAAAAAACCTGAATACAACATCTACGAAAAACTCTGACAAGAAATTGCAGCTTTTTAAATATATTTGTGAAAATCAAAAAATCAGGAAACTGCTTCTTGTTTCCATAGGATATTTCCCGGAATCAACTTCTTAGAATGAAAGAAACATGTATTAGCACATCAAGTTTATAACATATCCGAATTATATTAGAATAGAGCGAACATGCCGGTTAGTAGTATGAATCCAGCGAAATCCAGCGTGATATTTTCTTTTGTACAATTGGGCTAGGCAATAGCTAGAACCCCACCTAAGTAATTCAAAATTAATTATCGGTATCGCAGAATCCCCAATATCACCTGCAAATGTTTAAAACCAGACATCTGGGGGGGGGGGGGGGGGGGGGGGGGTCTATAAGTGCAGTCTATAAACTACCCCCTCCCCTCAGGCCATCATCAAAAGCACAGAAGAAAAACACATTGTTAATGTTTTTTTTTTCTTTTCGTTTAATATAGTTCATAGTTCTGGGTTCAGTCTCTTGTTCTCCCCGTGCATTCTCTAAAGCCAGCCAGGGAGTGTTGCCCTGGGCTAAACATATGCTTCTTTCCATTGCGCTAATCCAAATTCAGCATGCAGCAATAATTGTTCGAATGACCATGGCTTCTTGGAGCTTTGTCCCTCACTGGCTCCCGTCGACCAAGCACAAGCCATTTCAATCAAGTGAATTTGCGAACGGTCCCTTTATTTTCTCAAAGGCTAGGCCTTACAAATGATGTGAATAAAAGCGACTTCACGCCTCATAAACACCGCTGTACTTTATTTACAGATGGCAGGAGTGATAGGAGTTTAATTTGGGAGGGAAAGTAGTGGCTCTTATTCTGTTCTGAACGTATGGCTTCACACGTCATCACATCACCAAATTTTACAGTACAAATTAAAAAAAAATATATTCTACATGTATGTTAACTGAAAACTCTGATGTCTTGTGAAGTTAATTTCAAACAATAATTTATATACTTTTCATGGACATCTAACCTGTAGGCCTATCCAATTGTATCACCGAATTAAAAATAGGAGATCGACTGCGAAGAGCTTGAACATCACATCAGATATATATAAGAAACTTGACAATTATTCGCAAGATATTTTAATGACCATTCTCACTTCCAAGACCCTTAATTTTCAACATGGCTATATAGCACTTTATTTCACAGACTCAACTTAACCGCAACTCACTTTTCGATAACTTTCTTGACAAATAAAACAATTCTAAAGATAATAAATAATCGGACGAATAATATAAACTACAACCTATAATATATATAGATATGCGCTGTAGAAACGGATTTTATCAGCATATTCAAATTCTAGAGGTAGTCCAAACTGTTCATCTTAATCCATTCAGATGAGTTATCAAAGTCTAATCGAGCTGGTCCGTTTTGACTGTATAGGCCTACTGTCTATTTAAAACGTTGGTGTAACAAAATAACTCAAAAATAACAAAATAACATAGCCTATGTTTTGATACAGGGTGTGGCATATATTTCTCTGTCTGCAAAATCTATGTTCAAAATCTATGTTCAACGACGAACGTGGTCTCCGATCGGAAAAAGTGAACCATTTTCTGAGAAATCGTTGACGGGGAGAATAGAATAAAAAAAACGAAGACACCGGTGTCTGCTTGAATTAATGTAGATTATGATTTCACACCAATTAAAGACACTATATTCATTCCGCAGATATCTCTCCCCATCAAAAAAGGGTCACGCGGCAGCTGCTGACAAGGCGATGCCGTTTGGTACCCGAGCTCGTGCCTAGAGGCAACCAATAGCCTGAGGCAACGCCAGTGC
>CM056378.1:83971067-83987054 GCA_029718625.1 Synaphobranchus kaupii | reverse complement strand
AAGCACAGAGAAGCAGTTTTTTTTTTACTTTACAGTAAAGTTTGTTGTTACTGTAACTGTTTTTGCTTTTACTGTTGTTTTTGTTTTTACTGTACAATACAGTTGTGTTTACAGTACTGCATTACTGTATGATTAAACTTCATATAATCTAATCTAATATTTTGTTTGTCTTTCATAAAAACACAAGTGCAAAACTGCAGTCTATCACAGGGGATGATTGCTGTACATAATTTCAAGTACTTATGAGGAAATGACCATTGCATAGTCTTTTTTGGTAACAAGTATTCTGTGTTTGACCGCATTATTTGATAATGGCCATTATATTTGAAAATGCACCAATAATTAAACTTCAACGATGAACATATCCACTGTTCTGACACTATGATAAACTTTAGCATGAAATACAATCTAATTTGGTACAGTTGTTTCTATTGTGCATGCTATATATGATTTTGAGCCCAAGATTAGGACTATAGCATTTTGCGTTATGACCAAAGAACACTTTCAAACTCTTTTTTTATCAGAAGGATTTTGTGTTTGGCAACATTATTTCATGATGACTGTTGTATATTGAAAATGCAGCAATGATTTAACTTCATTGTTTGAAATATCTAATGTTCTGGTGCTGTGGTAAACTTTTGCATATAATATTCTCTGATTTGACACTGGTATTTTTATTTTGCATGCTACATTACATTTTGAACCCAAAATGAGCAGTATAGCATTCTGTGTTAAGAGTTTTGCAGATTGAAACTCTGTTGTGCAAAATGAGTCAAAGCAATCGTAAAAAACTGTAAGAGTCTGCAATAAAATATATATATATATATATATGATGTTTCTATTGTTTTTTGATGAACCAATGATGATGGAAGTTGTTTGGACAAAGGCATCTGCCAACCAAATTACCGAATAAATGTAAATTTATGAAATCTCTGCTTGCTGCTCCCTTCTGTGCATGTGTGTGTTTGCGTGTCTGTTCATGTGTGCTTGCATGTGTGCGATTGTGTGTCTGTGCATGTGTGTGTTTGTGTGTCTGTGCATGTGTGCTTGCAGGTGTGTGTTTGTGTGTCTGTGCATGTGTGTGTTTGTGCATGTGTGCTTGCATGTGTGTTTGTTTGTGTGTCTGTGCATGTGTGCTTGCATGTGTGTGTTTGTGCATGTTTGTGTGTCTGTGCATGTGTGCTTGCATGTGTGTGTGTTTGTGTGTCTGTGTGTGTGCGCTTGCATGTGTGTATTTTGTGTGTCTGTGCATGTGTGCTTGCATGTGTGTGTTTTGTGTGTTTGTGCATGTGTGCTTGCATGTGTGTGTTTGTGCATGTGTGCTTGCATGTGTGTGTTTGTGCATGTGTGCTTGCATGTGTGTGTTTGTGTGTTTGTGCATGTGTGCTTGCATGTGTGTGTTTGTGCATGTTTGTGTGTCTGTGCATGTGTGTGTTTGTGCATGCATGCTTGCATGTGTGTATTTTGTGTGTCTGTGCATGTGTGCTTGCAGGTGTGTGTTTGTGTGTCTGTGCATGTGTGTTTTTGTGTGTTTGTGCATGTGTGCTTGCATGTGTGTGTTTGTGTGTTTGTGCATGCATGCTTGCATGTGTGTATTTTGTGTGTCTGTGCATGTGTGCTTGCATGTGTGTGTTTTGTGTGTTTGTGCATGTGTGCTTGCATGTGTGTGTTTGTGTGTTTGTGCATGCATGCTTGCATGTGTGTATTTTGTGTGTCTGTGCATGTGTGCTTGCATGTGTGTGTTTTGTGTGTTTGTGCATGTGTGCTTGCATGTGTGTGTTTGTGCATGTTTGTGTGTCTGTGCATGTGTGTGTTTGTGCATGCATGCTTGCATGTGTGTATTTTGTGTGTCTGTGCATGTGTGTGTTTGTGCATGTGTGCTTGCATGTGTGTGTTTTGTGTGTCTGTGCATGTGTGTGTTTGTGCATGTGCTTGCATGTGTGTGTTTTGTGTGTCTGTGCATGTGTGTGTTTGTGCATGTGTGCTTGCATGTGTGTGTTTTGTGTGTCTGTGCATGTGTGTGTGTTTGTGCATGTGTGTGTTTGTGCATGTTTGTGCATGTGTGCTTGCATGTGTGTGTTTTGTGTGTCTGTGCATGTGTGCTTGCATGTGTGTGTTTGTGTGTTTGTGCATGTGTGCTTGCATGTGTGGTGTTTTGTGTGTCTGTGCATGTGTGTGTTTGTGCATGTGTGCTTGCATGTGTGTGTTTGTGTGTTTGTGCATGTGTGCTTGCATGTGTGTGTTTTGTGTGTCTGTGCATGTGTGTGTTTGTGCATGTGTGCTTGCATGTGTGTGTTTTGTGTGTCTGTGCATGTGTGCTTGCATGTGTGTGTTTTGTGTGTCTGTGCATGTGTGTGTTTGTGCATGTGTGCTTGCATGTGTGTGTTTTGTGTGTCTGTGCATGTGAGTGCTGTGCATGTGTGTGTTTTGTGTGTCTGTGCATGTGTGCTTGCATGTGTGTGTTTTGTGTGTCTGTGCATGTGTGTGTCTGTGCATGTGTGTGTTTGTGCATGTGTGCTTGCATGTGTGTGTTTTGTGTGTCTGTGCATGTGTGTGTTTGTGCTTGCATGTGCTGGTTTTGTGTGTCTGTGCATGTATGCTTGCATGTGTGTGTCTGTGCATGTGTGCATGTGTGCTTGCATGTGTGTGTTTTGTGTGTCTGTGCATGTGTGCTTGCATGTGTGTGTTTTGTGTGTCTGTGCATGTGTGTGTCTGTGCATGTGTGTGTTTGTGCATGTGTGCTTGCATGTGTGTGTCTGTGCATGTGTGCATGCATGCTTGCATGTATTTGTTTGTGTGTCTGTGCATGTGTGCTTGCATGTGTGTGTTTTGTGTGTCTGTGCATGTGTGTGTCTGTGCATGTGTGTGTTTGTGCATGTGTGCTTGCATGTGTGTGTTTGTGTGTTTGTGCATGTGTGCTTGCATGTGTGTGTTTGTGTGTCTGTCCGTGTGTGTTTGTGTGTCTGTGCATGTGTGCATGTGTGCCTGCATGTCTGTGTTTGTGTGTCTGTGTGTGTACGCTTGTATGTGTCTGTTTGTGTGTCTGTGCCTGTGTACTTGTATGTGTGTGTTTGTACATGTGTGCTTGCATGTGTGTGTTTGTGTGTATGTGCGTGTGTGCTTGCATGTGTGTCTGTGCATGTGTACATGAGTGTGTGTTTGCTTGCATTTCTGTGTGTTATTTGTGTGTGTGTGTGTGTGTGTGTGTGTGTGTGTGTGTGTGTGTGTGTGTGTGTGTGTGTGTGTGTGTGTGCAGTGAAGTACCAGCAAAGCTTTTGATAAGGGACAGAATGTCTTAAGAGGCTTTTTCTCCAGCTGGACGAGTGTTTGGGGTGAAATTGATTCACAGTAAAGGGTATCATTTGTGCCTTGCAATTTCTCTGCCTCACAACATGCAATCCTTTTTCCCTCCTTCAGCATTTGATGGAACATTTTTATAAGAATATTTCTACTATGTGCTTTTTTGGTCATAATTTAGATTGAAGTTTTTTGAGTCAGGACCTTTCTCTGCATGCGCAGTGAATGTACACCAGGTTATTGAAGCTGCCATCATTCATATAAAAATATATTCAGCACGTTTCTCCTGTATTATGGACACTTTCACCTTCCTAGAGAAAGAAAGAATTTGTAATCTGAGGAGAGAATGCACAGAGGAGTTTCAACCAAAGGTTACGTAACATTACATTACAATAACTTAGTGGGTGCTCTTATCCAGAATGACGCACAGTAGTGGTGAACAGCAGTCTTACTCAGGAATACAAAAATGTGGTATAACCAAGAAGGGACAGAGGCCCATTTATAATCATTAAGTGTAATGTTAATCTAACAAACAACAATTTGTATTGTACCAAAAGACTAAACAGTAGACGAATGTCTTTACACAGCTATGCCTATAACATTATCCAAAAGGAAATCTAAACAAAGGCAGAGATGCAGAAAGGATATCTAAAGGGGGTCAGGGGAGCCAAGGTGCAATCTGAGGTAAGTCTTCATTCTGTCAGATGATGGGCAGGGCCAAAGTTTTGAGTTTGATTCCAGCTAATATAGGTAGCCAGTGGAGGGAGATGAGAAGGGAGCAATATGGCTGAGCCTGGGGAGGTCGTAGATCCAACTTCAGCATTCGACGATGATTTGTCATCCAGCATGAGATGTCTTGTAGGCGAGCTTATGAGTGCGCAGACCAGAACAGTGTATGGGGGTTGATGAGCATTGAGATAAATGAGTCAATTTAATCAGCTGCTCTTTTAAAAGATAACTGCCCTGAGACTGAACACCGGAAACACGGTCAGTACACTCTCTTACAGATTGCAAAAACGATATTAAATATTTATATCACCGTTGTGGGCTCACTTTGCAGTGTAATACTACTACTACTACAGTTACTACTGCTAATACTACTGATGATGATGATGATGATGATGATAATAATTCTCAGTAATCCAAGGATGTCAATGTACTCAACAGTGATGTGGGCCCGACGTAGCTCAACCACCACCAATGCGTAACTTACACCTAGCTTGGACATCATGCCAGAATAATCACCACAAATAAGAAAGAGATTGTCTATTTGTGCGTGCATGCATGTGTGTGTGCCTATGTGTTTCAATAGATAAAGATGAAGCAGTTCTGCTTCAATGGCCAGCTTTACATACATGTGCTAAGAAATCAGGGCTCAACTGTGAGGTCAATGTGCAGGAATGTTGCTTATTCTTACTGAATTAGAATCGTCAGTTCATTCGTTTGTTCGTTCGTTCATTCGTTCGTTCTGCGTATTACTACTCTCAATATGAGGTGTCCCCTCAGTTCAACTTTGTTAACAGGCTGATTGTGTAAATTTACCAAAATTGCTTATTATGTCCTGAAACATTCAGTGGTGTAATCTATTGTTGCCAAATCTTAATAAAAATATAGTATAATAATATAAATATCAAGTGATGGAATAAAGTCTTATTTAAAGCAATTAAACTATAATTTGAAATATAATATATATGTCTTAAAAGCTTTTGGTATAAATCAATACCTAAAAATGATAAAAGACACTATACAGATGTGATTTGCGTGAATAGGCTCTTTTCGTTCACGGGCTCTTCTCATTCGCTGCAATGGCTTGCTTGACGTAGCCTATATGTAGGCCTACGTGCAACTCAGCTAGATTGAAATACACAGGATATAGTTCATCTACAGCTATTTGATGGGCTTTTCAGTAAGCCAGTCGACCTTCACACAAATGCTGGCCTGACGACGAGCTACTGGCCTCTGTGTATGTATGTCACTGAAAGGGTAAGTAAACCCTAAAACCAATTTTTTTTTTTTAGCTAATTACTATATTTGGATATATCCATGTGCTAGAGATTGATCCTGTTGCAAATTGCGACATTTCGCATCATATAGGAAGAGTAGTGTATTTTGGCTAACTAGTGCTATGGTGGTGAAACCTAGGCTATTGCTGCTGTAATTTACTATTGGCTGTTGTACAGTATATGTGACGTGGCAGTAGCTACATGTAATGTCAGACAAACCAAAAAAGTGCTACAGGCTCATACAACACAACATAATTTAGGAAATTGTGGTATCCATCTATGTATCTCTCCTGCACTGGGTTGTTAGTGTGTGGGGTCAGTCCAGGCTCAGCATGGCCGTGAATGAGCATGCACGTGAAAAAAAAAACAAAAAATAGGGCGTGGCTTGCTAACCCTTTCATGAGTATCTTTCCCACCCCTGATTTTGGCATTTTTTGAACCGCAAACGGAGGCGTGGTCGCTCTGAAACAGAAACAGCCCGTTTGGTTTGTTCTAAAACATTTGTTTGCAAACTGCCTAACACTATTCCTGGCTGCAGATCGGCTCCAACCTGTCACTGACACTGCTGAGTATTTGTTCAGCTGCAGATTTCACCGTGTTTCACACATTTCAGTGCTGATGTGGCTTAACCTTATGTGATAAACTTCTGTCCAAGACTCTCAGGTCAATACAGAACATTAATTAAATAAACAGCATGTTTCTCTTATAGTGTGTAGGATGAAGTATTACTGTGCTCTGTACACACACACACACACACACACACACACACACTCTCTCTCCCTATTTCTCTGTCTCTCTCACACACATGATCGGACACACACACACACACACACACACACACACACACACACTTTCTTTCTTTGCCTATTTTTATCTCTCTCTCGCTCTCACACACAGATGCACTTTCTTTCCCCCTCTCTCTCTCTCTCTCTCTCTCTCTCTCTCTCTCTCTCACACACACACACACACACACACGTACACACGCTGCTTTGTGTGTTACAGCCAGTGTCTGCTTTCGGTGCAGAGCTCTCTGAGTCTTGTGAGTTTGCTGTACTGGAGAACTTGATTGAAACACTGTTGCCCAGTCAGTTAAGACTCCAGAGGGAGTGTTCTGCATAATTACTGTAGTGTTTTTTTGCAATTATTCAGCGAATGATGCTCTCACAGCAACGTGTAAAGCACACTCTCCCCCACCACCAAACAAACAAGATACATTCGCTGAAATTAGTTACTCTGAGTGTAACACAGATTACCCCATGACAATGGAACTGAATGACCCCACTGGGACTGTCCCTATCCTTTAAAGTGGAGGTGGAGGTGCGGCTGTTTTGCCATTGAACCCATTGGCTACATGCTTGGTGCACATGGGACCCTTGGGATTACGTGATCCAGCTTCATACACACCTGAAGCTCCTGCCCAGGTAATGGCAGGAAGTAGGAAACACCTGCTGCCGCAGCCAATCCGCTGTGCCAAACTTCTGCCACACTGTGGTCTCTCTGATGGATTTCCTCATTTATTTCTGTTGTGACCAAAGCTGAAGGTAATACATTGGTATCGATGTGATGTCCAAGACTCCCGGTCCCATAGAAAGCCCTACAGCTTCCCTCCTAATGTACAATATTTCTGGGGAAATTGATGCGTAATGGAGATCACTGTGGGTCAGGTAATAATAACCCAATATAAAATAGGAGTGAACCACACACATCCGTGTTAAATTATACATCGATCGATTGCAGAGAAGGCCATGGTCACCAGTATTTGTGTGTGTGTGTGTGTGTGTGTGTGTGTGTGTATGTATGTGTGCAGGCTTGCACATGTTTGCGACTGTGTGTGATGTGAAAGTGTGTGTGTGTGTGTGTGTATGTATGTGTGCAGGCTTGCACATGTTTGCGACTGTGTGTGATGTGAAAGTGTGTGTGTGTGTGTGTGTGTGTATGTATGTGTGCAGGCTTGCACATGTTTGCGACTGTGTGTGATGTGAAAGTGTTTGTGTGTATGTATGTGTGCAGGCTTGCACATGTTTGCGACTGTGTGTGATGTGAAAGTGTGTGTGTGTGTGTGCATGTATGTGTGCAGGCTTGCACATGTTTGCGACTGTGTGTGATGTGAAAGTGTGTGTGTGTGTGTGTGTGTATGTATGTGTGCAGGCTTGCACATGTTTGCGACTGTGTGTGATGTGAAAGTGTGTGTGCTTATGAGCACATGGGCGTGGTTGTGTGCATGACTGACTGTGTGAATGTGTGTGTGTTAGGGGTGTACAGCGACTATCTGTATCTGTACCTGTATCTGTTCAACCATCAACAATATCTGTATCTGTATCTGTATCTGTATTTACATTAGAAACCGGAAGTGGGCGTGGCTTCAATCGGAAGTTGTGTTACATATAGGAAATGTGATCTTTTCTAGGCTGTGTTCGGAATCGCTCCCTATTCACTATATAGTGCACTATTTAGGGTATCGGCCATTTTGTAAGGTGTCCAAAATTCAAAATGTCAAATTTGACACCCTAAATAGTTCACTCAATATCCCCCACAATGCACCACAAAATGTAGGGTACAAACGATGTACACTACATCACCAGAGACATGTTTTTTGTCAAGATGTAAATATAATGTATTATATGTAAATATAAATGCAAGTTTAATCTTGTAGCCTATATTAAATCAGTTTAGTCTGCTTTATAACCAAAATATAAATAAACGTGGTAGATTAAATATATTACAAAGTGTTAACTATTTTTTAAATTTAACAATTATTACCGTTTAATGGAAAATGCAACTTAATTAGCTAGCTAGCTACCTAGTTACCCAACTTACCTATCTACCTACAACGAGACAACAAAACCCTTGTTCAAAATAAAAAAGAGCACTTTTTTTACCGTTTCTTGCATGCTTTCTCACGAAGCCGGTGACCGCTGTCACGCAAGTGTCGCACATTGCTAAGTAACCTGCTCAGAAACAATAGTGTCCGAAATCGTCTCCTCCTTTCACCAGTGAATCCCTATCTAGTGCTCTATGTAGATTTCCCTAAGTAGTGTATAGGGAGGGAGTGAATGAGCGAGCCATTCTGAACACAGCCCTAGTCTAAAATGAATTGTTATTGCAATATGAGTATTCACCCCCCTCACTGTCTTTTTTTTCTTTTCAAAACTTTTTATAAGAACTATATTCTGTACTTTATACTTATTTATCTATTGTTTTGTTTTGTTAACCTATTTGAACCCCCAACCCCCTAACTGGGGGACACTCAGCAATAATTTTGGAACTGGAAACAATTTGAGGTACAATTTTTATAAAAACAGGCAGTTTTATAAAAACATCAAGCCATTTCATTATACATTTGAATGGAAACTATTTCCACAATAACAGCCCTTTCTGCCTGTTGTGATTTCATATTGTAGACTACTTTTTGTAATTTTTTTATTTTACTATGTGAACTTGGATACATAGATGATTATGTATAGGAATTATTATAATTACTATTATTATTATTATGCTTTATAAAATTCAAGGAGAAGACGTAAGGATTATAGTCTAATGATTTATTGAGAAAACCACTCTAAATTAAAAAAGTAAAATGAACAGTCCAACAAGATGCATTTCTATGCTAGCAGTAACAACAAAGTTCTAGAACACCTGAAAAGCTTTTAATTCAAGAAAATGAAAAAAGTCTGGATACCGGTTGCATTTCAACAGCTTTTTAATATGCTTTTAGTATTCCATTGGTTAACCGATCACCGCGACAAGCCTAGTTAAAACATTTTTTCTGCATTGTAATTTCGTTTTATTAATTGCTTTGCAAGTTTGGGCTCATGGAATGGCGAGATTGACGGAATTGATTACGCAGCAATACGGAGGCAGAACGGACGGTCGGTACAGTGTAAAAATACAAACAACACAAATAGCATAAATACAATAATGATTTTGATAGCCAGTAAGTGACATTTCAAAAAGGTTACAGGTTACTGATTCTAGTTGTTCCTTTGCTTTCTTTAAAGAGTTTTTAATTTCTGAAAAAGTGGAGAGATTAAGCGCAGCTAAATTAAAGCGAGCAACATTAAAGGGACAATATCGTTTGCATGCAAGATGTTGAGATTTTTCATTTAACGTTTTGTTTCTTCTTCTTTTGCTCTCACAAGATTGACGTAAACAAGGCACACTGTTCCATTATAATAAGCACGTTAAATAGATAGTTTGAGTATCCGTAATTTCAGGGACTGCTGATTTACCGGAGGAGCTCCACTCTGCCAAACAGCACCGGAGTCCTGTTTGGTTTAGTTTGCCAAAACATCTTTAGGAAATACGTAGCCTATCAATATAATTTTTTGACATTATAATAAAATCAGTCACATGGCCCATATCGAACGGCTCCATCCCTAATTATTAGGGGTGTCACGATTCTCCAAATCCGCGATTCGATTTGACTTTCGATTTTAAGGTCACGATTCGATTCGATTTTCGATTTTTTTTCCAGCACTATTTTTTTTCCCAGCACTATAGTCTAACTAATGGCTATGCCATTGTTAGACTATCGAGTCTTGATTTGTAAAGAAAAATACTTGTTTCTCAATAAGTAACTTTTATTTGAATAATAACAATTATAAATAATAACAAAAATATGATAATATTTAAACACACCTAAACAGTTAAGAGCTTTATCAAAACTAGACTCTAGAATAATAAACAGTTGAACATTTACCATGCTATTAACAATTTACACATTGGTTTTATGCCCTGACAACGGTCATTTACATTTTCAAATTCTTCTTTAAAAAGATGAGCGTGTTCACATTCTTTGAACAGTTAAGAGCTTTAGCAAACTAACATCTGAAATAATAAACAGTTGAACATGTACCACGCTATTAACTATTTACACATTTTTTTTCATGCCCTGACAACTGTCATTTACATTTTCAAATTCTAAATGAGAATGGAAGAGTTGCCTGTGTCAATGTTTTTTTCCCAGTCAAATCTATTTCTTTGTGATGCCTGCGAATGTGTCCTGCCGTATTTGACGTGTTGCCTGAGGTGGCGTATGGTACTCACGTGTAGCATAGCCGACAAACTGTCGTTTTTTTGTCAATGACGCGTTCGTTGTTTATATAACTCACGGGGAAGGCAAAATGTTGCCACACCGGTGACTTGAGGGAAGCAGGAGGATTTTCCAGTTCTGTTTCTCCATCTCCGACTCCGGCAGTGGCCATGGTGTGTCAAAAAGTAATGCAGGCTACCGGTAAGCTAACGTTAACTAGCAGCTGTGTCTTCTTTGAAATATCGTTGTTTTTTTTTCTTTGGACGCACGCCTGCGTGGACGAACAAAATGCAGTGGAAGGAGTCAAGTTTCGTTTTGTCGGAAACGCTTACATTAGAGATGGCCAAGTAGGCTACTTTTTTTTACATTTTACCCATCACATGAAAGGCTAAGAAGAGCGCGCGGGGGGCGGGGGTGGAGAGAAAAAAAAAACTTGGAGAATCGCGAACCAGCTTGTGATTTTGAAGTTCGAAATCGAACGCTCATTTCGATCGATTTTCGATTTCGAATCGGTATCGTGACACCCCTACTAATTATATATTTTAATGTTTTAATAAACAAATAAACAATCCAATGCTTAATTCTGTAAAGTTCAGAAGAGGCATGTGGACACTGAATCAAATATTTTCCTGCTGCAATTGAATCCGAATATGAACTGGCAACTTCGGATAGGAAAAAATCAGTTTCCAACCCACTATCCGTGCACTTCCAGATTTCGGCTTCGGGCACACCCCTAGTGTGTGTGTATGTGAATGTGTGTGTGTGTGTGTGTGTGTGTGTTTGTGTTTTGTGTTTGTCACAGCTTATATGTCTTCAGGGTTCTCACTGTTTTTACTAGAAACCCTGCTCTGCATTGGCTGGAGTTTTGGAATTCCATTAGAAGACCATGGGGGGAACACATCTTTGTGATGGAGGCCGACATCACGTCCTGCCAGCAATGCCTGCTCCAGTAGGAGTTTTGCTATGGGGAATTAGGCTGTGTCCTCTGAACTCACACTCAGCACCTACTTCTCTACAGCTGCACAGGGGTAGACAGGTTTGATTTCCTGTGGGCAGATGGCCACACAAACATTTCCTCAAGTTTGTTTCAAATGGCCTCCTTTGGTGCCTCAGAAGTGGCTGGCGGTGTCTCTCGAGTTTCCTGGCCATGGGCTAAAAAACCCCCCGACCTATAGGGTCAGAGTGAATGCGGGAGGACGTAAAACAATAGCAACAATGAACTGCGGCAGAGAAACGAGAGGATGTTGCAATGGCTTCCCGGGAAAAGCATCACCATGGCAACATATTATCCCTGGCTGGGAGCCAGGGGTCAGGCACCTGCAGGTAATTGCAGAGTCAGGAGTGAGTCTCTTTCTTACTTATTGCTGTAAATATTATTGCATTTTGGTCCCTTTTGACAAGAGTCAGAACACGAGCGGAGGTCTATTAGACATAATTCACGTTACTCAATTTGTGGATCCATTACAGCTAAATAGTGGTGGATATTGCTTTGGAAGCCCTTTGAAATAACGGCTAACGACCTGCGGTTCAGCTGATGAAATACCTTCCTTGAAGCTCAGCAGCTGAAAGGCATTCAAACGCAGTCAATGGACGGTGCCGCGGACTTGACTTGCACCGCATGTGTGAGAACCTTTTACATCCCAAAGTAGCTTATTAGGAACTCCTTTTAGCATTACAATAATGAGCTTTTACTGCCCTTATTTAAAAACAAAGATTTGATTGGCCAGTTGCATTCACAGCCCATAAATCACCTGTTTACCTGTGGAATGTTCCAAACAGGTGTTTTATTTTTACTTCCCAGTCTTTTTTTTTGTTGCCCGTCCCAACTTTTTTGGAACGTGTTGCAGGCATCAAATTCAGAATTAGCGTTACTTTTATGCGCATTTTACATACTGTCCCAACTTTTTTTGAATTGGGGTTTGTACACATTTAAAACACATGTGCCCCTCAAATGCACTCTGGCAGTTTACAATGAAGAAAACCTGAATTGTAGTGGAAATTACATACTTTAAATACATGATCATGACAAAGTGTGTGTGAGTGTGAGAGTATGTGTATGTGAGTGTGTGTGAATTTATGTGAGTGTGGGTGTGTATGTTTCTTTGTGTGTGTGTTTATGAGAGTATGGGCCCTATCTTACACCTGGCGCTAAGCGTCGCTAACCCAAACGGAAGTGTCTTTTCTATCTTACACCCGGCTCAGGGGTCATTATGGCCCTCATCGCTCACGTCGTGCGTCTACATAGGCGTGTGCACAACACGCGTACACCTGCATGTCTGATACACACAGGGGCACACACAGGCATGACTAAAAATATCAAGATTACAATGTGACATATTATGATTGTGTAGGCTATATTAAATATAATAAAATGAAGTCAGCGAAGTACCTGAATGTACTGAATGACCAG
Organism: Synaphobranchus kaupii; assembly: GCA_029718625.1. Taxonomy (NCBI): domain Eukaryota; kingdom Metazoa; phylum Chordata; class Actinopteri; order Anguilliformes; family Synaphobranchidae; genus Synaphobranchus; species Synaphobranchus kaupii. The sequence continues at coordinate 83,974,312 of CM056378.1, read as the reverse complement.
GTTATCCCATCAATGGGCATATGCCAGGATGACAATGCCAAGATTCATCGGGCTCAAATTGTGAAAGAGTGGTTCAGGGAGCATGAGGAATCATTTTCACACATGAATTAGCCACCAGATTCCTGACCTTAACCCCATTGAAAGTCTTTGGGATGTGCTGGAGAACACTTTACGGAGTGGTTCGACTCTCCCGTCGTCAATAGAAGATCTCAGCCAAAAACTTATGCTACTCTGGATGGAAATAAATGTTGTGACATTGCATAAGGTTGTCGAAACAATGCCACAACAAATGCGCGCCGTAATCAAAGCTAAAGGCGGTCCAATGAAATATTAGAGTGTGTGACTTTTTTTTTGGCCGGGCAGTGTACATTCAACAAAAGCATATACTGGCTTCAAAAAGGGTAATACAAACATAAAAATCTCTTAGATCAAGCTGACAAAATTAAAAGTTAGTCTTTCTTCCAAATTATTGAATCACATCAAAAGTGTGCATTTGCAGCAGTCAAATCATAATGATAAAAATTCCAAATACAACTATCAAAAAGGTTTATTGGGCAATGCCTCTTCTGTCATTTATGTCTGGCCACAAATTTTCGTCCACATCACAAAAAATATTTTCCCTGGCCAGACAGCGTGGGAAAAAAATGCCTCGTATGCCGGATCCATCGCTGGCAGGCCTCTGCATTGATGTCATCACAGGCCCCATCCATGGCCTGAAGGAGGGCAGCTTGTACACAGGGGCGACAGTCATACACCTTCCAGCACCAGGCAGAGAAAAACTCTTCATTGGCGTTCAGGAAGGGTGAATATAGTGGTAGGAACACCATTAACACCCGGGGCTGTGCCTCGAACCATTCCTGTACACGTGCGCTCCTATGGAAGCTCAAGTTGTCCCAGATGATTAGATAGTTGTTCCGAGGTTGTTCCTCCAGCACATCCTCTGCTTCAGTGAGCTTCTGGAAAAGACCATTGTGGAAATTCAGAAGATCTGGAAGGTCTGAATTGTAGGGGCCTACAAGCGCATGGTGGTGTAGGACCTCAGTTTGACCTATGGCAGCACACATGGTAATGTTTCCACCACGTTGTCCCGGGACTTCTATGGTGGCGCGTTGTCCAATTATATTTCCCCCACGTCTTCTGTGTTTTGTGAGGTTGAAAGCAGCTTCATCCACATAAATATATTTGTGTGGAACATTGCTGGAATCAAGCTCCATTATCCTCTGAAGAGAGAAATAATATGTTACAGTTCTGTAGACAGTGCCATGCAATATTACAGTATACTGTGTAAGGATGGTTGCTTATGGTTTGCAAGCAATATTACAGTATACTGTGTAAGGATGGTTGCATATGGTTTGCATGCAATATTGCAGTATACTGTGTAAGGATGGTTGCATATGGTTTGCATGCAATATTACAGTATACTGTGTAAGGATGGTTGCATATGGTTTGCATTACAGTAGAGTACATATTTTTTACAACGCAATATGAAACAACTATTACAGTACAGTACTGTACATACCTGAACATACTGACACCGCATCTCTTTTACCCTGTCACTGTTCCTCTCATATGGGACCCTGTAGACTTGTTTCATCCTAAAGTCATTTATTGTCAGCACTTTGTCAATTGTTGCCAAACTGATGCTTTGTTTATTGGCAAAAATGTGATTGTCTTGAAGGATCTTCTCTCTGATTTCCCTCAGGCGGATATCATTGTTTTCAAGCACAATGTTCACAATTGCTGTCTCCTGTTCTTCTGTGAACATCCGTCCTCTGCCACCACTGCATGGTCTTCTCTCAATTCTAAAAGAGATTTTCCATGAACAACAATGTCCATTACAGGGATTGCAAAATACTGTATACAGTAGTACCGAGAGTTCATGTACATGTGAATGGGATGAAGCACAATTTACAGTATTTTTGTACTGTGTGAGGTTACTTACCAGTTTTCCCTCCAAAAGATTCACATGATGGAGGACACCGTTGATCTAGAAAAATATGGCTGAACTCGTCTCCCAGCTTCAGCCATAATTAGCCTGTGGTTTACAACATGATCCACAAGAGCACCTCTGATGTCATTTGGTATAACTGGTACTCTTGCAGCCCTTTGGTGGCGTCCCTGTCCCCCTCTCCCACCTCTCATGCACACACCTCTGCCTCTCGCTCTTACTCTCAAAGGTTCCATTCTCTTTGCCTAACACAGACTTTACCTACGCCCCCCTTTATATGTGATTTAGGACTGATTGGTCAATTAAGAAGTTTGTGCCATAGCATTTTCACATTGGCTGAAACAACTAACAGAGCTGCAACTAATTATTTTCAATTGCAAACCATCTGTGAACAATTTGTGAACCAAACACTATGAAGTGAATCTTGTATTCACTGATGACATTTGCATTCACAGTTTTGCAAAACACTGCAGAGGATTTGCTATTAGTGAACAAAGAGTAGAAAATGATTAAGAGTTCTGCAAATGAGTTCAGAGATATGAGCACAGTAGTTATGGTTTAGATGTCTTTGACCACAGTTTCGAAAAATGCTTTCAAGCAATTGAGAAATACTGTATTCCCATTCTTTTCTGCTCCGTTCGCGGATGTCTTGCCTCCTCTAGTGGTCCTCACGCTCGTGGGTGACTTTTTCTGACCCCCCTTCCTGTCGCATCTGGCTCTCCGAAACTGGGCCCCTTACAGCTTGAATTGTCATTCAATGGTAAACTCGCGCACTGCAATAGACGGACATTTGAGTTCTGAAAATGCGCTTCAGATGTCATTACAATACAGCTCTCTTCATCTAGGCCTACAGCCTCTAAGTAAATAGAATGGTTTTGACTGAAGAAAGTTCAAACCTTGTCCAGTGAATATTGTATTTATTGTTTTTCAAATACACTAGGCTACAGTCCCCGGGATTCACTGTGCATATGGTTTTTCCGATAGCCTACAGTTAAAAAAACTGAGATTAATTTAAATTTCACCATGTTAACTGAATTTTCACTGTATTCTTCATCCTTCATATCTTTTAATTACAGTGACCAGGTTTCCAGACTCAGCTTATTCAAACCCCACTGATTTCACCTGCTATTCCATAACTGAACAAAACTATTTTAAAGTGAACTAAGAGCCTAATTATAAATTAAAACAAATTTGCAGCACATTACACAATTACAGTTTGTCTCAATTGTATAGACACATTTTCTGAAATTAAAACTCATTTCTCAAAATTTTGAACACAAAACCCACACGGTCAACT
>CM056378.1:83870969-83970567 GCA_029718625.1 Synaphobranchus kaupii | reverse complement strand
CACACGGTCAACTCTTTCTGCAAAACATCATATGAACTTCGTCAAAATCAAGCACTATTTTCAAAACCATACACTCAGTGGTGGAACGAGAGTTTCATACATGGGGTGGCCAGGGGGTGGCCAAGGCTACTTCAGGGGGTCCATAGACCATGACAGAAAATTAGTGTGTAACTGTAACCTGGCATCTAAGGAGCATGAATGAATCCTATGATTGCTGATTAGAGGTAGGAGTGATAATTCACTTAACCCAGAGTTCTTCAATGTGCGTGCAAAATGCGAGTGGAGAATGCTAGTGGTAGGCTGAAGGATAATGAGGGAAATGAGGAGGGAAACCACGCCCAGCCTGGACTACATGGAAGACAAACACGGAAAACATGACAAGGAACAAGAGGAAGGGGGAAAACATGGAGAACAAAAGGGAAGGTGAACTGGAAGGGCGGAGGCGGATGTAACAAAAACAAGCAAAATAGTGCTTATAATTTTGAAAATAATCTGTTGGCACATAAACTTAATGTTTTATTTATAGGGTCATAATACCTATTTTAGTGCCTAAACAATTGAGAAAAACTGTAATTCACAATTCATTTTAATGCCATTCTCTGCATGTGCACTTCCCCTGCTGTAAATCACAGTTTTCACAGTCTTCCTTGGAAAGTGGACTTGTTTTAAAGCATTAAGCTACCAGCAAAACAGTTTGGTCACATTTCCATAAGCAGGACATTATAAAACAAGGGAAAATATGCGTGAACCTATGAGTTCCCAACCTGCAGCTTTAGTGTATTTAGTGTCATCATTAAGGCAAAATAATCGTATTTATGTTATGAATCAATATTCTAATGTACGTAATGAACTTCGGATGAAGCTCGAAGCTTGACTAGGTCTGGCTCAGTCTTATATTGCAGACCTTTTAATCCCCTACGAGCCAGCGTGCAGTCTAAGATCCTCAAGAGCAGCCCTTCTGGTTGTTACGCAGTCTAGACTCAAGTCAAAAGGTGACCGTGCCTTTACCATCAGGGCTCCTAGACTCTGGAACGACCTGCCCGATGATCTTAGGCTACCAAAATCAGTCTCTTCTTTTAAATCTCTTCTTAAAACACATTTGTATAGACTTGCTTTTACCTCTTAAACATTTTTTTATTGATTTGTTGTTATTTATTTGCTTTGCTTTTGCCTTCTTCTTAAAACATATTTTTATAGACTTGCTTTTATCTTTTAAAAATTGTGCTATTGATTTGTTGTTATTTATGTGCTTTGCTTATGCCTTCTGTTTTGATGCTGTTTCTTGTCTATGTGAAGCACTTTGTAAACTTGTTGTTTTAAATAAGTGCTGTACAAATAAAGTTTATTATTATATTATTTATTATTGAATGTCGAGAACTCCATGAGAACAGCCTCATAGAATTGATGTTTGACAATGCTTCATTGTATAATCAAATGAAATTTGTTAAACAAGCAGGCTAATTTGGCATTTTCTAAGGTGAGACGGAAGCCATATTCTGGTAGCTTATTCTCAGCTGTTGCAGGTGCTTTTAACAAAATTTAACCGCATATATTTTCTAAAATAACAGCACTGTTGGGAATTACCGGGAACCCGTGCTGGTGTTAAACCCTAATGTTGAAGATTATTATTGTGTTTATCAAAATGCGTCATAATGGTTAGTCCGAATAATATTGATCCATATAGCCTATTCCTTGCTCGCACTACACACGCACAAGCATGTCTGTTTCACCATCATATAAGCAACCGCCAAGGTGGAAAAGCAGGCTTTTAAAAGGAATGGGATATGACATTTTGACACACCTGTAATTAATGAAGAGACTAAGTTCAGCCCACTTGCACCTTGCGCTGTACATTAGCTAGCTACTGTGAACTTATGCTAACATTATAGCCTCCAGTTGTCCACATTAACACCCATTGCTCATTATGGAATATAGTAGCATTATATTAGAGTTAAGTTAAAGTATAGTTTAAACTGCAGATAGTAAAATATACAGCCCAAAACAGTAATCGGGCAACAGAACGAAAGTGATGAATCAAAAAGCACTTGGTTTCTGTTTATTGTGAAAGAAAATTTAAAAATGAAATATGCGAATTATACACCGAAGTGACTTACAGTACCAGTCAAAAGTTTGGACCCACCTACTCATAGAAGGTTTTTTTCCGTTATTTTTACTGTTTTCCACATTTTGGAATAGTAAAGACATCAAAACTATGAGATAACACAAATTAAATTGTGCAAAGACCAAAAAAGTGTTAAACAAAAAAAAAAAAGTCATATACTTTAGATTCTTCAAAGTAGCCACCCTTTGCCTTGATAACGGCCTTGCACATTCTTGCCATTCTCTCAAACAACTTCTGTGGTAAACAGGTATACCACAGGTAAACAGGTGATGCCATCATGACTCTATATAAAAGGATATCAAAAGACTCCTGATATCTTATTTCCAGGTACTCTTAGAAGCGATACTATAACCTCTGCATTTGAATGGATCTCTATGGGAATTGGGGGGTGGGACTAGATTAAGCTGTAAATTACACGGAAATAGTATGTAACCCATGGTTGGCTAAATGGCTGTAAGTCATCAAGGGTCTGAGGTATCAAACGAGCCTCAAACCATCACTCTGCTGCCAGATATGCAGTAGATATGGATGGATCACTTTAAGGGTTGTTTCTCCTGACAAATTTTCCTATTGAACTCTATGTAAAAATAAGTCAGGAGAAGAAACCCTTCAAGTTATCCATCCATATCTACTGTATTTCTGGCAGCAGAGTGATGGTTTAAGGCTTGTTTGATACGTCAGACCCTTGACGACTTAGAGCCATTTAGCCAACCATGTGTTCCATACACTGTTCCAGTGTAATTTAAAGCTAAATCTAGTCCCACCCCCCAATTCCCATAGAGATCCATTCAAATGCAGAGGTTATAGTATAGCGTCTAAGAGTACCTGGAAATAAGATATCAGGAGTCTTTTGATATCCTTTTATATAGAGTCATGATGGCATCACCTGTTTACCTGTGGAATACCTGTTTACCACAGAAGTTGTTTGAGAGAATGGCAAGAATGTGCAAGGCCGTTATCAAGGCAAATATCTAAAATATATGACTTTTTTTTATTTGTTTAACACTATTTTGGTCTTTGCATAATTTAATTTGTGTTATCTCATAGTTTTGATGTCTTTCCTATTCCAAAATGTGGAAAACAGTAAAAATAATGGAAAAATACTTCTATGAGTAGGTGTGTCCAAACTTTTGACTGGTACTGTAAATGTTTTTTTCCTCGTAACAACGCTTTTTTTTGCTGAGTGCGATTTATACTCCGGTGCGACTTGTATAAGGTACGTTGGTGATATTATTGATATCCCCTCCAGAAAATACTCTTGAGAAAATTCCATGTTTGTGGTCCCTCCCTAAGTTGTAATGAGATCTGCGCCCTTGCCTGTTGGTTCGATGTCAGTGTGGTACTGTACTCTGAGGATATGCAGAGAGGGGCCGGATTAGACTCCCACACCCGTCAGTAAGATTGATTGGTCTCTCCTCCTGCTCCACCAGATGCAGACAGCTGCTTATCTCAACTGCCTGCCCACATCTTCCAATCAAATTACTTTTCATAACTTTAAATGTCTCTGTAAGCACAACAGCCTGATTACTGTCTCATGCCATATCTTCCCCGGTCATTCAAAGCAACTCTGTCACACACACACACACACACACACACACACACACACACACACACACACCATGCACGCACATGCACACATTTCATCATTCTTGTATACTCTTGTATAAAATGAGGCATCTCTTTAGAGTTTCATTTGTAATTGTTTTTTTTTTTGTTGTGAATTGGTGAACAGTTGAGTTGTGCTCTGTGTGCAATGGGTTATCAGTTGTAGACAATGAAGGTTAATTTTCAAAAGAGCAAAAATTAACTAAGAGGGAGAGACAGAGAGAGAGTATGGAACAGAAAGAGAGAGAGAGACAGAGAGAGAGAGAGATGAAAGAAGCTGTCATGATTCTAACCTCGCTGATTGGCAATATCACTTGTGTGTTTCTTGAGATTCCGCATGCCGCATTACTTAATTAAAAGTGATGGGCAGTTTTTTTTTAATATCATCTAGCTGTCAAACATCTAACTACAGTATAGCTCTCAGCTATACTGTCAGTCCCTCTGCCCCCGCCAAAGCCCCCCCCCCCACACACACACGGCCCCCTATTAAGCTGCTGAGAGCTTTTATTAATAATATCAAAATATCAATAGAACATATGACCTGAAAGACACTAGAAATTCCAGTCACAGAGATAACACAATACATTCCGTTTGTATATGCAATTGTCTTTGTGTGTACACAGGTGTGTGTGAGTGTGTTTTCCGGCAGCTGTCTGCAGCTCTTGTTAGGAGAAGGTCATTGTGGGTTTTCTCATGCAACTGGAATTAACCTGACAGTGCCAAGATGGTGGGAAAACAAATGTAAGGGCTCAATCCTCCTCCTTGCACAAGCCACCCAACCCCCCCCCCCCCCCCCCCCAAACCTTGTGACGATGTGGTGATGGGTACAGGATAATGTGGCTGGGAGCACCTACAGAAACCAATCCCTTTATATCCAGCTCTGCTCTGTCATGCATGTGGCTGGAGGCCAGAAAAATGTGGTTCAAGGACTATTGCAAGGAGATCCTGAAGCACTGCAGCCTCAACCCTCAACATATTGAGCCCCTGGCCTCCAACACGATCACCTGGTGATCCCAAAAACAATAAATGCACCAGTCCAGACGGGATCCCTGCCGAGTTTCTAAAACATTCCTTACATGACGCCTGCACCTTCTCATCAGAAACATCTGGCAGTCAGAGAAGCTCCCTCAAGAGTGGAAGGATGCCAATATTGTAATTAATTTACAAGAAGAAGGGGGACAAGGCCATTTGTGGGAACTGCTGAGGCATCTCCCTTCTCACTGTCACCAGTAAAGTGCTAGCAATGATCATATTATGCTGAGTGACATAGCGTATCTGTGAACCTGTGCTCCCTGAGACCCAGTAAAGCTTCAGGAAAGGCAGGTGTACCATCAACAAGATCTTTGTAGCAAGATAAATACAGGAGAAATGTAATTGTCAATCTCATTCTCAGTGCTGTCCCTCAACTTTTCCACAATGCACTTGGCAAATCTGATGTAATTCACCTGCAATACTGTGAAAATCTTTTTGATCTACATCGTCTCCAAGCCCACACCAAACTCAGTTCTATTGGATTATCAAACCTCAGTATGCCGGTGACTGTGCATTACTAGCTCACACCCCGGAGTCTATGCAACATGCCCATGACATCATATCTTCAATATATCAGTCCTTCAGCCACACAGAAAACCAAAATAATAATTGAATTCCCATCTCCTTCCAAATCCCCCCCTGGATGTCAATATCAATGGTGTCCCTCTCAAAATAGTCCACCATTTCATATACATCGGTTCCACCCTCTCTTAATCTTGCTCCATTGATGATGAAGTCCACACTCGCATCAATGGAGCATCCATCTCCTTTGGACGTTTCTGTTGGATGGTTTTTGAAAATAGGAACCTGAGGATCAGCACCAAAATTGCTGTGTACAAAGTCAGAACTAATTCTGTTGTTTACCTCGCCGGGACCTTTATAGCCAGCTCAGCTCTGCTAAGCATGTGGCTGGTGGCCAGAAAAAAGTGGTTCAATCAATCAACCTTTATTTAATTCTCGGAAAACACATTGAAGGAACGAGCCCTCATTTTCAATGGTACAGAGATTACAGAAACATTAAAACAACATACAACAACAACAACAGTATTGAAAAAGAAATTTAAATAATAAAAAAAAATAAAAAAAATAAAAAAAAATTAAATAAATAAAAAACAAACAATAATGAATAACATAAGTCAAACATATTAATAATTAACTGTAAATTTGTAATAATCATTAAAATAATTTAAATAAATTAATAGTAAAAATACAATAATAAATACATTTAAAAAATAATAACTAAAACAATAAAAGTTCACAAGGACAATGTGGAAGTAAGCTGTTTTGTGAAACTGTTCTGTAGGCCCAAGAAAGCCTCATAAGCAAGCTTTTATATAAATAATTAAATAATACAGTCAAGATCTAGTGGAAAAGTACTGAGATGGGGGGTGGCGAGAGGATGCAGGATAGTTCTCTGTCAGCAAGGATGAGGGCATGTAGCACACCAGTCAAAACAGGAATGTTTTCCTCCTGTGTTCCATAACTAAGCAGGAGTTGTACTTATAACAATGGATAAGATAGATCATGCTGACCGAACAGGTGGGAGAAGAATAAAAAATAAGGGAAATTAAGGAAAATTTCATGGTCTGATTAAAAGGCACAGGAGGAGAGGTCACAAACAATTTTATTTGATAGATCAAGAGTGCCCCCAAGCGCATAGGGTAAGAACAGGACATATAACATATTTATTTTTTGCCTAATTTCTTACTGGATAAAATAAGATATTATGAAAGGGTGTTACCACATATTATTGGTGTATTAGTAACGTAAAGGAGGAGTTATGATATTATATAAGCTAATGTTTGTTTTTGTTTGGGGAATTCCAAATCCTCTGCGTAGGTTTAAGGTTTTCCCACGTTGAATCAACGTTTAAACATTTAATAAAAGATTAAATTTAATAGAAGATTCTGCTATTTCCTTCATCTTTATCATGAGAATTCTTCAACTCGAAAACCCATCTCAAATTGAACCTAATGAGGAGAGAGTAAAGGACTTCCCTCTGCATATTTGGCAAGCCAGCCAGGACTCCAAGATCCCGGGAAGGACGCAGGAGGGAACCAATGGCATGCGGTGTTTTATCTTCAAGTTAGAGACCGGTCAATAGTGAGAGGTAAGCAGACACCTTTTTCATAAAAAGTCTGCAGAGAGGAATTACCCGCACTCCATTGGCCCCAAGTGTGGTCCTACACTGGGTGACGGGGCTCCAGTGGGTGAGTGGAGAAAAAAAATAAAAAAGTAAATAAATAGGATAAATAGGTAGAAAAATTGTGATGAAGTGAAATAAGCAGGAGTGTTGAAAAAGTGTGTTGAAAAAGTGTGATTATTGTGAATATTACAACACTGTGGGGGAGCAATAGAGCTCCAAGTTAGCTAAACAAAATCTCTGAAATAAGAGAATTTCTGGGTTGTGGGCCGCGTAGAGGTTATGTGTAAAGGGACGCCTTTCCCTTCAAACAGTCCGCCACAAACGGTGATAGAGTGAAGCAGTCGAAAGATACTGCCACTGCCATATTACGGTAGGGACAGTTAGGGAAGCAGTGTTGTGAGAAATTTTAATTAAAAAAAAAGAAAAAAAAAAGAGGAGAGCAACGTTGTCTGTGTAAATATTTTTTGTAAATAAAACTATAATTTTTGTTATAATTTTTTGTAAATAGTACTATATGTATATACATATATCTCAATTAATCAAATTAGAACAAATACCGCCTCCAAGAAGTGTACCTCAAGATAGTTCTTTGGGTTGTGCTATTATTGTATTTTACAATAAGTTTGGGCTGGTTAGACTTTACCATAGATCCATTGCACGAGTTGTACAATCAAACTGAACATAATCAATTAAACAATACTGTAACAGGAGAACAATAGAAAAAAGATAAGATGTGCTAACATTATATGAGAATTTGTTGTATTTTGGATGCTGTATATAATGCTGAAGGAAATTATGTAAATAACAGGGTTTTACTTAGATAGATAGTACTCCACTAGAAAAGTGGAAATATTATGTGTATGTTATTGTGTATGTTATTGTGGGAAAAGATACAGTGGGAGAATAATTAACACAAGAACAGTTATATGGAGTGAAATCTCTGTGCTGCCATTCAGGGATTGATACATTCCTACCCAAGGCCATAGAAGCAGGAGAAACATTTGAAATATGTTTAGACTGGTGGGCAGACGGAGCTGTTTGGCTGGTTTGTACTCCATTGAGGGAATTGAGAACTGAAGAGCTAGAGGGGAAGTCAGCTCAGGGGCATTCAAGGGGTGGAGCTATGCGAGTCACAGTCACTAAGTGGGCACTAATAGGGTTAAAGATAAAGGCGTGGCTACCAAGGACAGAGTGGTCCCCTGAATTAAAAAAAAACAAAACATGGAGGCAAAGTTATTATAGTCGTAAGTTTTTAATTTAGTTTTTATTTTTATTCGTTTTTAATTTCACTTTCTAATTTAGAGGGAGAGAAATTAAATATTGGTTTTGAATGTTTCAAATTACCCTATATGCAATCCAGATTTCAGATCACAGATCAGGAAGAGGATCAGAAACTAAAACTAAAAATAATTCATGATTTTTTATTTTTGTTTTTCAGTTCGTTTTGCAACACTACAGTACATTTTTAGTTTTGTTTTAGTTTTTAAAGTAACTAAGTTTTTATTTTTATTTCAGTTAACTAAAATGTTTTTTTAAATTTTAGTTTCAGTTTCAGTTAACTAGAATAAGCTTGCATGGGCGTAAAGAAAAATAAGGATTTGAAAACCCGGAAGGGTGAGCCTTTAAACCCAAGACCCAAGACAGCTCTCTCCTGCATGAGTGAGTTATTCCAAACAGACTATGGGCATACCATGAGAAAATGAGAAGAGTGGACAAGAGGTGGTCCCTTGGTATGACCTAAGGAAGGTCCTTTTGGGCTTCAATGCCTGCAATCAGTGGAAACAAGGAGAGTAAGGGCTGGAAAGTAAAGTTGCGAACTCACAGAGCCTAAATCAATGGAAGAATGAGTCTTTCAGATGGAGAGCGACTGTGGAGAGGAAGGAGGAGCACCAGCTGAAGATGGACCCCCAACCAGCGCCATCAGAGCGACCAGCAGACGAACGGCGGCCGGCAAATGGAGCCATTAAGGCTGCAGGCCTGTATCCCCTATTGAACAACATTGGGAAACAAGAGGATCTGAGCCAGGGACCTGAGACTACTGTGAGGATGAGGCCAGAGTTGGTGAAAGTGAAAGGGACCCTGGATGTACAAGGGAATTGTAAAAAATGGAAACCATTTTAATAAGATCAAAAGGTACAGCAGCATGCCCAGAGGAAGGAGAATCAGAGACAGCCCAGAGTGACAGCCGAGGAAACGAGGGAAATTCTGCAAATAGCACACTATGCCCACACCTCCACACACCTCATGGCAGGCCAGAGAATCAGGGAATGACAAGGTGCAAGAAAGAAACAGTCAAGTCGCCGAGGGCACATCGTGAATCTGAAGGGAGCAGCAAGCTAGGATGTGCCATTGGATATCAACAGGCAATGGAAGAAGTAGAGGATGAGATGTGGGAGGAAGAAACAATACCAAAAGGAGAAGCAAGAAGAGCTGGAAGAGACCCAAGGAGAGGAGAATATGACATCAAAGGGAAAGTGAAACTAAGGTCAACTGCCATTCCCAAAGATAAAGCAAGCTCCTCTGATAGTGAAGACTCAGATGACAGTACAATAAGGAAGAAAAAGAAAGTGACAAAGGAAATGCTGAAACAAACCCTAAAGGAGGTGAAAAAGGCAGAACAAGCATTCCTGCATGAAGGAGGGTACTCGCAGCAACGAGTTCAAGAATTAAAGCAGGTCTACGATATCAGTAGTGATATCCAGAACAGTGCCAGCAAAATCCTCAGGAGGAGCGGCAGAAAAAGAAGAGCACCTGATCGATACATCCCAGGGGAAGAAGGAGATGAAGAGGATGAAGAAACCTTCCTGGCCCCATTGCAAGTCCTACCCCAACCAGGGAGACAACAGCCACTCACTAAGTACACCCCATGGTCGTCAATGGACCTGGAGAACATTGTTAAGGATTTACCAAGAATAACAGATGGAGCAGGGCCATGGATAGCGAGGGTAGAGATGAGGACGACTAACCTGCCCCTGTGCATGGGAGATGTTAACCCTATTTACTTTGGCCCTTTTGAGGCAATGTCCTCCTGGTTTCTACTAGTTTTATTTAAATGTCAATATCTAAAAAAATATTCCCTGCAAAATCCATGGTTTTAAGTTTGAACTGAAGAAGAAGCTGTATCATTCAGAAATTTGCTACAGAATACATTTATTTCAGAATAGTCACATACAGTATATATATAATAACCATAACATACGTCGCCTAATGTATTTAAATACGTTTAAAAAAGAACGTACGAAAGCGCGTGTGTATTCACACAAGTACAGCAACTTATTTCAGCCCTCAGTGCGAGGGGTGGTCACTGCGGAAATGTCGACTGTACGGGACTTTGGCGAAATATAACAAGATAAACTCTTCAGGGTTCATGAGAAAACAGCTGTAGCTGAATATACTGGTAAGTACTTGGTTTCTTAAACATATTTATACGAGAGATTTTTGTACATTTGTACAACGTTTTAAAAAAATATTATTGTTTCTAAACGTCAACATGATTTTCTTAGCGTGTATAAACGGTGCATTTGATGCATTTTACAGTCTGTGGCTGTAGCCAGAGGAAGGTCGTAAGTGCTGTGGGCTACTAATAGCACCCTCCTAATTTATTGCATGGCAGTGTAACTGGAGAAGCTGCGGTAAGGAGAAAGAAGATCAGGGAATTCAAGCAGCAGTGATAACCCAGCAGATACAGGCACCCCCACCCTCATAACAAGTCCAAGGAGGACAGGGCCCATCCATCGAATGGGCTGGACCAAATTTCCAAAGGCCAGTGTCCCCATGGACAAACCAGGGCCAGTGGCAGCAGAAAGGAGACTGCTGGAAATGCGGAAAGATGGGACACTGGGCCAGGAACTGTCAGAGAGGAAGAGGAAGGGGAGGATTCCAATCAAGAGGCCGCATGAACCAAGGGGCAACCCCTGGGGGGTGGCCCCAGATGCTCACAAAAGAACAAGAGGAGTACCTACAAGATGTCCCAAAAGAACTCTGGGCAGAAGGGGGGAAGCACTCTCATCCAGTACGTGGACGACCTTCTCCTATGCAGCCCAAATATGACTGCATGCAAAGAGGACAGTAAGAAACTATTACAAGAACTGACACTAAAAGGCCACAAAGTATCCAAGTCAAAGTTACAGTTTTGTCAAGAACAAGTGCAATACCTGGGTCATACTCTTAAGGAAGGGAGCAAAAGTATTTCAGCAGAACGAATTGAAGCAATTACGAAGGTGCCCAGACCGAGAACGGTAAAAGAAATGCAGAGATTCCTAGGAATGACGGGGTACTGCAGGCAGTGGATTTGTGACTATGCGGAAATGGCCACTAAGAGATTTGTGCCTAAATAAAGCAGGAAGACACCAAATTGAATGGCTCCCAGGGACAGAATCAGCTTTCACTGGACTTAAGCAAGCATTATAAACAGCTCCAACTCTGGGACTCCCAGACTACAACAAACGGCCACAGCCACAGCAGTACTGACCCAAAAAGAGCAAGAAAGATACAAACCTATTGCCTATTACAGTAAGAGACTAGATACCGTAGAAAGAGGACTCCATACATGTGAGAAAGGACTGGCAGCAGCCGCCTTTGCAGTAGAGAAGGCAACGCCAATAACGGCAGGGCATGAAGTTACCCTGTATGTGTCACATGCAGCAGAAGCACTACTTAGTAGAGGGAAATCGTCCCTAACTCATCGGAGAGTATCAGGATACGAGATCCTACTCACACAGCCAGGATTGACCATTATCAGATGCAAAGCTGTGAACCCAGCGGAATTAATGATGACCCCAGAAGAAGGCCAACCACATGAATGTGAAAGAGTGGTGGAAGCAGAAGCAAGAGCAAGAGAAGACTTACACCAAGAACCACTGATGGCTCCGGACCACGTGTTCTTTGTGGACGGTTCGTCATCCATTGATCCCCGCACAGGAAAAAGGAGAGCCGGATATGCTGTAATACAACAAGAAGGGCCATGGACATATGAAACGATCGAAGAATCGGCTCTAAACCCAGGGACAAGTGCCCAACAGGCAGAGCTGGTAGCCCTGGCAAGAGCCTGCAGAAGGGGTGCAGGACAAACCGTTAATATCTACTGTGACTCAGCGTATGCTTGCAGAGTAGTACACAGCTTTGGGGGAATATGGGCAAGACGAGGGTTTCTCACTGCAGGGGGAAACCCTATAAAACACATTGTTGAGGTAAAAGAACTGTTGGAGGCTATGAAACAACCAAAAAAAATTGCAATTATAAAGTGCGCAGCACATACAGGTGGAACAGACCCTGTGTCAGCAGGAAACGATTATGCAGATAAAGCTGCTAAACTAGCAGCAGAGGAGTTGGAGTACTGGCCTACAGCAGATCAACAGGTGCTTCTAAATGTAGATGAGGTGGCATTGCAGGACCTAATAGAAGCACAAGAGGCTTCTACAGTGTCAGAAGAGGTGGAATGGGAAAATAGAGGATGTGGGATAGGAATATGGCGGCAATGTACAGGGAAAGCAGGGAAAGCAATCGCACCAAGCGCAGTAATAGAGGTCATTTGCAGAGCTGCCCATGGTGTTGGCCACTCTGCAAGGGGGGAGATGAGAGAAATACAGAAACATTGGTTTATCCCAAAACTAACAGAACATGTTACTAGCATGATATCAAGATGCAAAATTTGTCAGGAAGTAAACATAAAGAAAGGGATACTGACTACACCAGGCTCTATGCCACCACCGGTGGGTCCATTTACCCATTTGGTAATGGACTACGTAGATATGATCGATCGAGCGGAAGGCAAAATATATTGTCTAGTAATCATTGATAGATTTTCAAGATGGGTAGAAGCATTCCCCACTGCGCATGCGGATTCTAAAACTGTAGCTAAAGCCTTGGCAAGAGAAATTGTCCCCAGATTTGGGGTCTGTCAGACCCTGAGCAGCGACAATGGTTCACATTTTAGGTCTGACATGGTAGCAGACGTTTGTAAAATGACAAGTATACAGCAGAAATGTTCATGTGTGTACCATCCCCAGGCAGCGGGTATAGTAGAGAGATGCAATGGAACACTAAAAATGAAATTACAGAAAATATGTAGGCAAACAGGGATGAGATGGGTACAAGGTCTACCATTAGCACTCATGGCCATGAGAAATAGTCAGAATAGATTTATCCATTTGACACCCCATGATCACACATATCACATGTACTGACTACAGTACACAAAGAAAAGAACAACTCAAAGGGGACATAATAAAGCCCCAACTGACTAAAAGCCCTTAGGATAGATAAACCGGACGCATAAATAGATTAAGGAAAAGGGCGAAGAAGGTAGGAGACGCCTGAGTGAAGTGCTAGTAACCTCTCCTCAGGCTTCTCAGAATATGGGCTCCTCAGAAGAGGAAGACATTACAAGTTTAATCCAATTCTTTTTATATAATCTTTGTATAATTATAGCAAATCAAAATTAGATGATCATTAAAAATCATTAAATACAGTAGATTTTTGATATTTTTGATTAACTTTTTGATATTTACTTTTTGATAGATCCTCTGTTAATTAGAGGAAGTATTAACTTAGTTAAATTATGCATGCATGAAACTAATCAACTACAAATGTTTATTTTTATCATACAATTGAAATGTCATAACCCCACCAGGTGAAGTATCAACAAGAGAGTGTGAGACCGAATGGTCTCAAAGGGGGGAATATGTGGAAGTAAGCTGTTTTGTGAAACTGTTCTGTAGGCCCAAGAAAGCCTCATAAGCAAGCTTTTATATAAATAATACAATCAAGATCTAGTGGAAAAGTACTGAGATGGGGGGGTGGCGAGAGGATGCAGGATAGTTCTCTGTCAGCAAGGACGAGGGCATCTAGCACACCAGTCAAAACAGGAATGTTTTCCTCCTGTGTTCCATAACTAAGCAGGAGTTGTACTTATAACAATGGATAAGATAGATCATGCTGACCGAACAGGTGGGAGAAGAATAAGAAATAAGTGTCACGACCCTGAACAGGGGGGCTGGACCTAAGTGCACGACAAGGAGGCAGAGGTACAAGAAAAGGTAGTTTATTAGAGCTTGGGTCAGTCCCAAGCTGTACACAGAATTAACACACAGAAATAATAATAAAGTCCGGAGCTTCTCCGGGACTTCACTTGCTCCAAGCCGGAGCTGGACTTGAACTAGAACGCAGGCTGTTCCAGGCTGGAACTGGGCCTTGTACTGGAGCCCTGGAGTTCCGAGCCAGAACTGGGCTGGACAGGAAACTGGAATGGATAACACCGGAACTGGACTTTACTGGAACACTGGGTTGTTCCAAACCGGAACTGGACTTGGTACGGGACACTGGATGTTCCAAACCGGAACTGGACTGGATCGGGTCAACTGGAACTGGATCACTGGAACACGGAGTTGTTCCAAACCGGAACAGGACCTGGTACGAGACACTGGATGTTCCAAACCGGAACTGGACTTGGTACGAGACACTGGATGTTCCAAACCGGAACTGGACTTTACTGGAACACTGGGTGTTCCACACCGGAACTGGACTTGGTACGGGACACTGGAAGTTCCAAACCGGAACTGGACTGGACAGGGACTGGATCGGGTCAAACTGGAACTGGATCACAGGAACACAGAGTTTATCCAAACCGGAACTGGACTGGACTTGGCGGATCAGGACATAGAACAGAGACAACCAGTTATGGAATACATGAAATGTAAAGGAGGGGGAGCCGGGGTAAATAGCAACAGGGAACCAGGTAATTTAAGCAGAGGTAGGGGTAGCGGCTGGATACGGCAAGGCAGAGCAGTGCAGCGGACCTCGGGTTGGCCCGGTTGAGGCAGCAGGGCCACAGCAGTAGATGCAACCGGAACCGTAACAATGGCGGTAGCCACGGCCGGACAGGAACCATTGTAGAAAGGAGGAGCAGATGACCCAGCTGAGGGCGCAACGTCAGGTGGGAGCGGAGGTACCGCAACACAATCAGGGAAACGCGAACAGCTACAGACTGGCAGAAACAGTAGAGTGGTGGTTAAATGAGACAGGCAATGTGCAGCAGGTAGGACTGCATACAAACAGGACTGGTTAGCAAACAACAGTAGGCAGTGTGCATTTAAGCACCGAGACAGAACCAAACTGAAGTAAGATTTAACAGGAAAGGGAATTCAAGACCAGGATAGAAACGAAACAACGTTACAGAGTTGAAACAAGGGTAATGAACTGGCACTGATAGCAGACAGCAGGTGGGTTAAATAGGGAAGTGTAATTGGTAACAATCAGAAAAAGCATGCGAATGTGTGAGTGGGTAATAGAACAGAGCGGAGTGTGAGGAATGCATGCTGCAACGGAGAAAGGAGATAGGCTGAGACAGGAGTGGGGAAAAGGAGTGAAACACACGGAGGGAACACGCCCAGTCTGCAGCAGGGGGGAAAACACGGACAATGGGAATCAAACATGACACGGAGGGAAAGGGCAAAACACGGAAAACGGACAGGATGGGAACGGAACGTTACAATAAGGGAAATTAAGGAAAATTTCATGGTCTGATTAAAAGGCACAGGAGGAGAGGTCACAAACAATTTTATTTGATAGATCAAGAGTGCCCCCAAGCGCATAGGGTAAGAACAGGTCATATAACATTTATTTTTTGTCTAATTTGTTATTGGATAAAATAAGATATTATGAAAGGGTGTTACCACATATTATTGGTGTATTAGTAACGTAAAGGAGGAGTTATGATATTATATAAGCTAATGTTTGTTTTTGTTCTGGGAATTCCGAATCCTCTGCGTAGGTTTAAGGTTTTCCCACGTTGAATCAACGTTTAAACGTTTAATAAAAGATTAAATTTAATAGAAGATTCTGCTATTTCCTTCATCTTTATCTTTATTCCTTCTTCAACTCGAAAACCCATCTCAAATTGAACCTAATGAGGAGAGAGTAAAGGACTCTGCAACAATTATTAAAAACAATTACATTGAAATGTAACTAAGTTTGAGATCAAAGACTTAAAATGACCAAGAATTAAAACATAGTCAAGTTTCAATGCCTTTAAGGGTTTTAAGATTTTAAAGCACTATTTCCCAGGTCAGAACATATTTGAGGAACCTGAAAAACTAAACAGGCTTGGGAGCATGTGCAAGAAGGCATCTCTTTCAAAACTAAAAGTGAAGTGAGGTAATTTGTGAATGAGGGCTTTATAAATAAATACATAGATACAAACAGTGATCTCTCCTTACCAAGAGTATACTCATTTTATATAGAATGAGTATACAGTGATGAGTACCATAATTGTCACCTGTAATAAATCTGCGGAATGGTATACATTACATTACATTACATTACATTTATTTATCAGACGCTTTTATCCAAAGCGACGTACAGTAAGTGCGTACAGAGACATCATCAAGATCATTACAGAACAGACAAGGCAAAGCACATCCTTCGCATAATGTAGCAGCTATCCCTAGCAATGAACGTCGACTGTAGTTCACAGTAAGCTGTGGGCAAATCAGCAACACCACACTACCATTCCAAATACTATTATAAACTATAATAAACAGGAAAACACAGGGAACAGGGAACTGATATTCCTAGGTGAGGATATCAGTCAAGGTGGAGTCTGAAGAGGTGTGTCTTCAGCCCTCGACGGAATGCAGGCAGGGTTGGAGTAGAACGTAGGGGAATGGGAAGTTCATTCCACCACTGAGGAGCTAATGTGGAAAAACTCCGCAGTCGGGACAAGCGAGAGCCTTTGACACGGAGGGGGGGAAGTGCCAGTCGCCCTGCTGTAGAAGAGCGAAGTGGTCGAGCAGGAACATAGTTCTGGATTAAGTCCTGCAGGTAGGCGGGGCCTGTCCTATTGGCTGCAGTGTAGGCCAGGGTCAGAACTTTGAACCTGATCCTGGCTGCAACTGGCAGCCAGTGGAGAGACCTCAGCAGGGGGGTTACATGGGAAAATTTCGGGAGGTTGAACACAAGCCGGGCAGCTGCATTCTGGATCAGTTGAAGAGGCAGAATGGCGCAGGCCGGTAGGCTTGCGAGCAGGGAGTTGCAGTAGTCCAGGCGTGAGGTGACCATGGTCTGGACAAGAAGCTGGGTGGAATAGGTGGTCAGGTATGGTCGAATCCTCCTGATGTTGTACAGGAGGAACCTGCAGGACCGTGCCGTCGCCCTGATGTGCTCTTTGAAGTCCAGCCAGTCGTCCAGGACCACCCCCAGGTTCCTTGCAGAGCGGGAGGCAGCCACCACGGTCCCATCAACGGTGATGGAGAGGTCATGTAGTGGGGAGGTCTTGTAAGGCTTGAAGAGGAGCTCTGTCTTGTCAAGGTTGAGCTTCAGGTGATGGGTAGCCATCCACTCAGAGATGTCAGTCAGACAAGCAGATATCCTCTCCTTAACCTGTGGGGTAGAGGGAGGGAAAGAGAGGAAGAGTTGAGTATCGTCAGCATAGCTATGGTATGAGAAGCCATGTGAATGGATTACTGAGCCAAGAGACTTAGTATACATAGAGAACAGCAGAGGACCCAGTACAGATCCCTGCGGGACTCCTGTAGACAGCGGACGGGGAGCAGAGACGGAACCCTTCCAGGAGACTTGGTAGGATCAATCAGTGAGATACGATACAAACCAAGAGAGGGCAGTTCCAGAAATGCCCATCTCAGCGAGTGTGGAGATCAGGAGTTTGTGGTTGACCGTGTCGAATGCCGCAGACAGGTCAAGGAGAATCAGAACAGAAGAGAGGGAGGAGGCTCTAGCAGTGGCGAGTGCCTCAGTCACAGCCAGGAGAGCAGTTTCAGTGGAATGGCCGGTTCTGAAGCCAGACTGATGCGGGTCAAGCAGGTTGTTCTGGTGGAGAAAAACAGACAGTTGGTTAAGGACAGCATGTTCAATTGTTTTGGACAGGAAGGGCAAGAGAGATACAGGACGGTAGTTCCTGACATCAGCGGGATCTAAGCTAGGTTTTTTAAGGAGTGGGGTTACACGGGCAGTTTTAAAGGCAGCAGGAACATGGCCACAGATTAGGGAGGTGTTAATAATGGAGGACAGATATGGAAGGAGCTCAGCAGATATAGACTGGAGGACTGCTGAAGGAATGGGGTCTAGTGGACAGGTGGTTGCGCGATGGCGCGTCACCAGCTCGAGCACATCGGAGTCCTCCAGAGTCTTGAAGGACGACAGTGTAGCGATGGGTTCAGTATGGGGGATGTGGGGTGTCACCGGATGCGTGAAGGAGTTCCGGATCGCGGCCACCTTCCCCTCAAAGTGGGAATACAGCATCTAGGGGTCGTAGAGTAGTGAAGGCTGCTTGTATACATATATATTACATCTATAATATAAGGAGCCAAGTTTTACCAGCAGTTTTTTACCAGATAATTTTTGTGGAATTTAAAAGTAAGATTTAGAAGTGGGGAACTCTTTCAATAGGATTACCATATAGAGTGCATATCTGGAGATTGTCATAATATTTTTTCTTTGTTCGGACTGTAGGAGGGGAGTCAAAGTGGAACTCAGGAAAGGCTGCCATGTGTGAAGACACTTCAAAGGACCAGAGGGCCTTGTAATAAAACAATAGACTATTCAGACTTCCTTGGGGGGGGTTCAGGCCATTTGTCGTCATCTGGAAAAGACTGTGATAAGAGGAAGTTGGACTGTTTTGTCATGGGTGTGTATGTGTGTTTTAGGGGCATTTAGGGCAGAAGAGGCCATTACGCCCCTGGCCAAAACAATACATCTGTGATCTTTCCCGTCTCTCATGTTGGCACCTCTGTCATTGCACCCCCTCCTTCTCTCCCTCCTTCTCTCCCTACTCAACAACCCCCAAAAGTGGGGGTCTAAATTCCAGATTCGACCACACCTCCAGGATAATTTATGGCACTGCCGCCTGGTTCAAATGCGGGATTTGGCATAAAAGAAAGGGAGACAAGCCTATCTGGGAAGATCGCAACTGACTTCCCACACCGTGCAGATTGTGTGTGTGTGTGTGTGTGTGTGTCTGTGTGTGTAAGGAAGCTCGCAATCGACTTCCCACACTGTGCGGATTTCTGTGTGTGTGTGTAGCTGAAGCAGGCCGGGTAAGATATTTACTCTGTGTTTCTTTTCTTCATTTTTGTATTTTGTAATTGATTAATAATTCTAAGATAATGACCTACCTGCCTGTGAATAAATTCTTCTTATTTTAACTTGCGTGGTCTCCATGACTCTAATCCATTTTATACCTTTTTCAGCCTAAATTACGACTGAATACTCAGGGGAACAATTCTGAACAATGACCAACTGATCAGTGGCGTGGTACTTTATGTGGAGTCCCCAAGTTGGGAAAGGCGGCTGAGTTCTGCCAGTAAAAGGGATTGGTGATGCATGGCTCTGGGAATTTGATGTGAAGAGAACCCATGGACGTTCTACGTCGGTTCTTGTCAAATTAGCCTTAAGGAGCCCTCTGAGTGCACGCTGACCTGGGCTCGCAACTATCTATGTAAAATATAATGCATGTATTGTGTTGGCCAGACCCCCAACCTCTGTGTTCTCCACCGAACTGAGATTCGGCAATAGTGCTAATCCCGGGAGCATATATTGAGTAATGGTGGCACACAAGGAAGAGTCAAGTGTAACCACTCTGAGCTTCACGCATGATTAAAACTAAATTCTAAATTCTAGTTTCATATGGAGTCAGATAATAACGAGGTAACTGTTACGCTTACTGTTTGTGATCATAGATATATTCGATGTGTTGTTCAGCTCCTTTGTGAGTGTTCTAATGCTCCCATTAGAATATTGACATTTGGACGACAGATCGGATATATCCGTGATGACAACATGGCCCCGTTTGCGAACGGAGAATAAGAATCATGCTGATCCGTTTCAGGCCTGTCTTAAGCGGGATATGGAGCAGCGCATTCATATCTGACTCGTGGCGACGGACCCAGTATATTCTTAAATGTACTTGTGCTCTATTCATGAACAGAGGATAAATCACTAACCTCTTGTATTTACATCACAACAGCAGAGGAAAAACACGTTGTACTTTCCCCTCCAGCTATTCCCTCATTGGTTTAGCTGTGCGGGTTCTACACGGTAAACAGCATGTACTTAGTTTTATCACTGTTTAAAACAAGTTTAACATCTATCAGTGCTGTTTGCAAAGCAACAAAAGCAACAAATGTAACAATGTTATTAATGTAAATAATGAACAGGACTGGACCCAGTATTGACCCTTGAGGAACACCCTTTGGCAAATGTAAAAACTCAGACTGTACATTACCCACACACACTGAGATCTGTCTGAGAGGTAATTCTGGAACCAACTGCAAGCAGCAGAACCTAAACCAATAAGTGACAGGCTGTGTAATAACAGGGGATGGTCTACTGTATCGAATGCCTTATAAAGTTCAACAAAAAGTGCAGCACAATTTAGCTTCTTATCTAAGGCAGACACAATCTCATTTAAAACATTAGGAGGATGTAGCAGTGATTGTGCTATGCTTAGCCGTGAACCCAGACTTGTGGATCCAAAGAAATTATTTAAGCTGGACATTGACAAGTGACTCCAAAATGTTTTGCCATGCATGGTAAGTTGGAAATTGGCCAATACTTTTACTTTTATCCCCACCGTTATGCAAAGGTGACACATGAGCACTTTTCCAGACATTTGAGATAATGCCAGACACAGTTGACTGGTTGAAGATATATGCAATGTACTCAGGAATCAGAGGGGCAGCAAGTTTAAGAAATAAGGTGTACAGATTATCCTCACCAGTCAATGATCTAGGATTTATAGCTAAAAGTGCATCTGCAACTTCTATAGGTGTAAAGCTGATGGTACACGGGCAATATTTTCAGGCAATATTGCCAAAGCAACAGGCAATGGGTATGGGCCACTGTAGCAATGGGAAATGGGGCAATAACTGAAAAATAACTGATAAAAGAATGTTTGCGGATCCTGTTTTTAACCTCCGTTTCGAACCTTTACCGTCATCTCTGTAACGGTCCGTTCCCTTCCTGTCCGTTTTCCATGTTTTACCCCTTCCCTCCGTGTCATGTTTTATTCCCTTGTCCATGTTTTCCCTTTTGCTGCAGACTGGGCGTGTTCCCTCTGTTTGTTTCACTCCTTTTACCCACTTTGGTTTCACCTATCCCCTTTCCCTCTTGTGGCATGCATTCCTCACCTGTTTAATTATTCAATCACCCGCGGTCACATTCCTCACGCTTTCGTTATTGGTTTCAATTTCACTCCCCTACTTAAACCCCCGACTGGCTGCTATTCAGCGCCAGTTCGTTAACGTACTTCGTTTGGTCTTGGTCTCCTGTCTTTAGTCCTGTCCGTTTATGCTCAGTTAAGCTTTAGATTCCTGTTTCTACTCTGTAACCGGTACTCACAGTTTGTAGATTTTCCTGTCCTAACTGCTTCAGTCCTGTCTGCCTATTTTAAGTTCGCTTATTCTATTATCCACCTTAGCTCCGTCCAGCCTGCAGCTTTTCCACTCTCTGTGTGTTTGTTGCAGTACCTCAGCTCTCATCTAACGTTGCACCCGCAGCTGGGTGTGCTGTCTCTCCACCCTTCAGTGGTTCCTGTCCGGCCGTGGCGCCCACCTTGCTGCGGTTACGGTCCCAGGCTCCGCTGTGGTCCAGCTACCCAGACCGGGCTAACCAGAGCTCCACTTCACTGCCTTGCCCTGTGCGTGTCCTGCCTAATACCTACCTCTGCCTTACAGTACCTGTGCCAGTTCGGTTCGTGCCTGTCCCTCAACCCAGTTCCTGTTGGACCTCCCGGTCCATTTCCAGTCCGGTTCCGGTTCGGAACCCAAGTCCAGTTTCGGCTTGGAACAGCCTGTTGTTCCCGCTGTACCAGTTCCAGTTGGACCTCCCGGTCCAGTTCCGGTTCGGAACCCAAGTCCAGTTCCGGCTTGGAACAGCCTGCTGTTTCCACTGTACCAGTTCCCGTTGGACCTCCCGGTCCAGTTCCAGTCCAGTTCCGGTTCGGAACCCAAGTCCAGTTCCGGCTTGGAACAGTCTGCTGTTTCCTCTGTTCCAGTTCCCGTTGGACCTCCCGGTCCAGTTCCAGTCCAGTTCCGGTTCGGAACCCAAGTCCAGTTCCGGCTTGGAACAGTCTGCTGTTTCCGCTGTACCAGTTCCCGTTGGACCTCCCGGTCCAGTTCCAGTCCAGTTCCGGTTTGGAACTAGAGTGGTCGAACAAGTCCAGCTCCGGCTTGGAGCACGTAGCTGAGTCTAAAGACTTCCTCATTCCTTGTTTTGTTGTGTTTTTGCCTATGTACAGCTTGGGACTGCCCCAAGCTTTCTAAATAAATACCCATTCCTGTTTCTCTGTCTCTGGGTCGTGCGTTTGGGTTCAGTCAGTGAGTTGGATCGTGACAATCTCACCACAAAGGTATATACGTATGTGCCCGGAACGGCAAGAATCACAACTTTCCGCCAATGTAATTCAATAGACCGTATCTAAATTTTACGGAAGCATTCATGGATGTATTCACCAGTAAAGCAGGTGGTCTGATTAGTCTGCTGAATAAAGTTAGCTGGCTAGTTAAAAGTCACTCGGTTCGTCAGTACGGCGGTGACTGAGTAATAATACCAATTATTTACAATCAAAAGTCAAGAATACCATAACTTATGAAAGTTGGTCTTTATTTCAACATTACACTAATACATCAATATAACTTACCTGAGTAATAAATAAATGAATAAAGTTATGAGATCACACCACTTGGCAGCCATTGTTGAAATTTATTTTTGGAAGACTCAGGTGTCATGTGACCCAAACTCTCATCTGTGATTGGATGGTAGCAAAATATTGCTTGCCTCGATCAAACTTGTTCAGATATTGATTTATCAATAGGAAAATTGGCAGCAATCATTATTGCCGGTAATATTGCCTGAAAATATTGCCCGTGTACCATCAGCTTAAAAGGGCAGATAGTAAAAGCAGAAGAGAGTCCTAAAATATACGAAGAGTTTGTCATGGTTTTGAGCCTGCTGTTACCCTTCTGGCGGTTGTTGCAACTCTTGGCCGCTAGAGGGCACTCTTGTTGTTTTTTCTTCCCTCTAGAGGCCATTTTATGTTGATTGGTTTCAGCCGTGTGCGGCTATATAAGCTTGGCGCGCCCTCTAGCCTGGGCTTCAGGGTAAGCTTTGTTTACGCTCTGGCCGGTAATTTCGGTATAGGACTTTGGAAGACTACTTATCTTTTCTGCCTAAAAGATATGGAGGAACTTCCGTAGATTTGAGTTTATAGGATTAGTTCCTTAGGACTTTCTCTATCCTTTTTTTCTTTCTCAAATCCAAGTTCTTTCCTCGTTTTCTTTCAGTCCTCTTTGAGGCTGTATCCTTAGTTACCTTTATATTTCCCTTCTTTTATATGAGCTCAATTTACCTTGCATCGAGCGGGAGGTTGTTGTTACCTTTATATTTCCCTCCTTTTATATTAGCTCAATTTACTTTGCATTGAGCGGGAGGTTTTCGTTACCTTTTTATTTTTCCTTCTTGTTTTGGAGCAAATTTATGAAATATTGAGCTGGAGGTTTTTGTTTGTTTTGTTGTTCATTTTTCACTCGTTTTCTCGAGTGTTTCCTCGCCCCCTTTCTGGGTAGTTTTCTGTTGGAATATACGCCGGGGGTTAGCTCCCATAGGAGAACCTTTCTTCTCTGTTTGTGCTTCCTATTTTTCCCCTTTAAAACTTGTGGTTACTCCACCGTAGTGGGTAGCTTTTAGATCCCCATTCAGTCACGTCTGGTTCTCCAACTCCATCCCCTCCCCCACAGAGTTTTTATCAATCAAGGAAGTGCTTGATAAGGACTGAGTGTTTGTCGTGGTTAAATTATAAAAGAGGTGACCTGCGGCTGCAAAATGCTTATTAATACTTTATACTCATCTTTACCAGGGGTGGCAATAATTGTGGAGGGCACTGTACATCGGTTCCATCCTCTCATAATCTTGCTCTATTGATGAAGTCTACACATCAATGGAGCATCCATCTACTTTGGACATCTCTGTTGGATGGTTTTTGAAAATAGGAACCTGAGGATCAGCACCAAAATTGCTGTGTACAAAGTCTGTACTAGAACCATACTCTATGGTGCAGAGACATGGACCCCATACAACGTCACATCAAACTGCTGGAAGCCTTCCATATAAGGTGCTTACAAAACATCCTAGGCATATCGTGGGAGGATCGCATCCTACACAACGACATCCTAGCCAATACCAAGAGGCAGTATGGCAGCAGAGCTGGCTAAGTGTCATCTCCGCTGGCTAACTCCGGGTTGTTTACCTCGCCGAGACCTTTATAGCCAGCTCAGCTCTGCCAAGCATGTGGCTGGAGGCCAGAAAAAAAGTGGTTTAAGTGCTACTGCAAGGACATCCTGAAGCACTGCATCTGGCAGTCAGAGAAGCTCCCTCAAGCGTGGACTGATGCCAATATTGTAATCATTTACAAGAAGAAGGGGGACAAGGCCATTTGTGGGTACTGCTGAGGCATCTCCCCTCTCACTGTCACCAGTAAAGTGCTTCAGATCCATGCTTCCTGAGATCCAGTGTGGCTTCAGGAAAGGCAGGTGTACCATCAACATGATCTTTCTTGCCAGACAAATACAGGAAAAATGTACAGAACAGCACAAAGATGTCTACATAGCCTTTATTAATCTCACAAAAGCATTTAACACCATCAACCGTGCAGTGCTCTGGAAACAACTCAATGAAATTTAATGTGCCACCCAAGTCCTAGCTTGACCATCCTACAGCAGCTCCATGACAGGATGCAAGCCTGAGTCAGCACTGGTGGCCTCCAGTCAGAGATTTTAGTTGTCCAATTTGAGGTCCCAGGGCTGTGTCCTGGCTACTGTAATTTTCAACCTCATTCTCACTGCCGTCACTCAACTGTTCCCCAATGCACTTGGCATATCTTATGTAATTTAACTGCAATACTGTTTGGATGGAACTCTTTTCAATCTATGAGACGTAAAAAGTAGATGGATGCTCCAATGATGCGAGTGTGGACTTCATCATCAATGGAGCAAGATTATGAGAGGGTGGAACTCAGTTCCATCGGGTTTCAATGGTTACAGAATGCCAGCCTTCAGCAAAGGACTGAGAGGCATGTCCAGAGACACCAGTGAGCTGTGGGGATTGCAACTGCATCTGAGGATGTGTGTCCCACCCGCTCAAAACTGTGTGCCTCCCACATTGGCCTCCACAGTCATCTGAAGTGACACTAGTGTAGTAAACATTTCCCATCCCTCAACAAGTTCAAGAGTCATCGATCCCGATGAACAGGTAATCTTGTATATGTGCTATTGTGAGTGTGTGTACTAGTGTGAGTCAGGGCCATTTCTAGACTGCTTTGATTGGGGGGGCATGACGAGATGTTGGTGGGGCACAAGGGGGGGTGGTGGGCGGGGGGGGGGGGGGGGGGGGTGGTTGTGGGGGTCTTTCAAAACTCATTTCCTGAATTTATACACAACCTGACACCGGGCATTTTCTAAAATAAAATGTTTAATTTATGAATATTTTGAAGATTTTTTTTTTTTCAAAACCCTCGATGAGATTAGAAATGCTTTCATATAAAGCTAAAGCATAGGCTAATCAGTATATTTGTGAATAAGATAATTTTATTACATTTTAAACCCACCTCCACCCCCCTCATCTTATAGGAGGACAACTTTATTTATGCCCAATAATACCAAATCATTATCTAATCTTATATGGAGACAAGTATATTTAAGATGAGCTATATTCCTTCATCATTTCAGTCTTTGTGCCATTTTCTATTTACATGTGGAACTACGTTACTGTAAGTGGCTCATCATTTTCATTTATATATTTAGCCATACCTCTGCCCCCTTCAGCCAATGCCTCCACTCCTCCAAGGCGAGCTTGACCGCCAGCAGTTCCCGGTTGCCAACAACATAATTACGCTCAGCGGGGGACAGCTGGCGAGAGAAGGCGGCGCACGGGTGGAGTTTGAGGTCCTCACTGGGACGTTAAGAAAGGACGGCCCCCACACCTGAATCAGAGGCGTCCACCTCCACAACAAACTGGTGGCTATGGTCAGGATGGGTCAGCACAGATGCGGAGGTAAACCTGGACTTGAGTTGAGTAAAGGCAGAGTTTACTTCAGAAGACCAAACGAAAGGAACAGAGGTGGAGGTGAGGTTGGTGAGGGGGGCGGCGACCTGACTATAGCCATGGATGAACCGTTTATAAAAGTTAGCGAATCCCAGGAACTGCTGCAGTTGTTTACTGGAGATAGGTTGGATACTCGCCCACTCTCTATGATGAATCCTAAGAAGGATACTGAGGGGACGTGAAATTTATATATATATACAGTATATATATATATCTCATTATTTTTTAAATATTTTATGCCTGAGATGCTGGGGTTGCAAATTAAAATCAAATCTCCCAGACAGAGACTCTCGCCACTGAGTAAGCTAGGCTAGCGAATATTATATCCTAAGCAATGCGTAACAGTTACAGTTATCAAGAAGAGACAGCATAGATTGATCAAAGAAACTGACCTCTCTCTCTCTCTCGCTGCGACTCCATGTTTTATATGGCCAAACCAACCAATCAGATATTAGAGAAATATATTATTTTGATGTGGGATTTTTATGATTGGCCGAATCGTTTGTAGCTCTAATAGCCTACTGACGGCACTACGGGCGCCGACTTCATATTGTCAGATTTTATTTTTTCTGGATTTGGCTTTGGGGGGCAGGTGGATCATTTGGGGGGGCATTGCCCCCTGAGAAATCGCCCTGGTGTGAGTGTGTGTAGTATATGCATATGTGCCTTTGTGCCCTCCAATACTTCAAACAGCATTGAAACAACAAGTTAAAAGGCATCAACTCACTCACTAGGTGCTTTTGGGAAATATCTTGATTCAACTTTGTATTGCATGTTAAATGAAATTGAAAGTGCACACACACCGTGGGACGATAGAGATCCACAGGTTCTGTGGATCGTGATCATTACGTGATGTGGGTTGGCAACCTAGGCCTGACTGGACTCAGAGCTAGTCCCAGTACTGGCTATAGTGTTTGAGGCCTCTTCTCTCACACAAACTTTTATCAAATTTCATCATGATCATTACAAGGAGTGGAGCAATTACAGACCCTTATAAGATGAGGTCCACGGGGAAGTTTTCTGCTTTTGCCTTTTCACCTGGCTTGCTATAAAACCGAGCTAGGAGCCATTCCCTGACCACCCATAAAGCACAGGCTTAAACTCAGTCCTGGGGTTCCCCTATGCAGCTTGGTTTTTGTTACAGCCAATGTCTTGATCAGTTAGGTTGTTGAAAATATGAAGTTATAAAGTTATATAATGTCTTCCTTTATTCTTCTCATTTTGCTTTCCAATTGTTTTATTTTTTGGTTTGTTTTGCTTCATTTTCCATAAGAAGTTCAGTTTCAGTGACCAGATCAACACACTCTCAGCAGTTTGGACCCCAATTAAATCACCTCTCAACCTATAATTTAATCTATTAAAAAAATTATAATTTGTCTTATATAGGGCCACCAGTCTGTCTCTATTGCGTGGCAGGGATTTAAACTTTTCAATTATATTTCAATTGTTTTCCTGCAGGCAACCCTGCAAGTCAAGTGACTAATTGTATAGTTGAGTGACTAATTGTACAGCTGAGTGACTAATTGTGACCTTTATAAAAATAATTAGTTGACCTAATACAGGGAGAGTGAAAAGAAATAAAATTATCATGAATTGAATGACAAATGCACATGGTATGAAAAACATATCTTTGAGTGGATTAGTGCAACAGTAGGCTATCTGTAAGATCCGCCGTTTCCCTCCAGTCCACCTTCCTTTCGTTTCTCCTGTTTTCCCATTCCTCTTGTTTCATGTCTTGTTTTTCTGTTCACCCTGTCTGTCTTGTTCCGTGTTTGTGCAGGCTCGGCATGGTTTCCCCGTTTTTGTTTCTCGTTTTCTCCCCGTATCATTTAGCCTATCACTCTCCCTCTCCGCTTACATTCCGCACGCACTCTAATTATTTCATCAGTACTCTCACCTGTTCCTCACTCTACTTATACTCCCCAGTTTCATTCACTCACTGCCAGTTCGTCATTTGTCTCAGCCCCGTCTAGACATTCCCCGGCCATTCTGTCTGTTTTGCATATCTGCCTAACCTGTTTGTTTCTCTGTTCCTTGCTCCAGCCCGTCCAGCCTGCTTCCCGTCCTGTTCGCTCCTGCCCCGTCTCCTGCCTAGCCCAGGTAGTTTTCACCAACCCTGTTTCCAGTCCATCACCTAGCCTTCCCTGTTCCACTGTCTTGTTGTTTGCTGATTCTTCCAATAAATTATACTCCTTGCGGAGTTTTTGCCTGAGTTTGCCTCCGAGTCCTGCATTGGGTCCATACCAGTGTTCTAAACCATAACAGAAAGAACTGGCCAGCATGGACTCAGCGGACAACTCCACCATCCCCTCGCCTGCCAGGAGTCCGTCATCAGCCGACACGGCCAGCTGCTCCGAGACGTCCAGGACACCCTGAATTCCATCACAGACCAAGTGGGTCAAATGGGATCCCAGGTTTCGTGGCTCTCCACCCAGCTGCCGCTCCTGAGGCTCCCCGCCAGTCAGTCGGTCCAGGCATTCGAGGTGCAACCAGCAGTCCCGCCGCTCCTCCCGGCCAGAGAGCCCCGCATTCTCCATCCTGAGCGCTACCTGGCTGATTTGGGGAAGTGTCGGGGCTTCCTTATGCAGTGCGATCTTGTGTTCAAGATACAACCCAGCTCCTACTGTTCAGACCAGAGCAAGTTCGCCTTCGTGATGGCCTGTCTGGGAGGCAGTGTGCGGGACTGGGCTACAGCTGTCTGGGATAACCATCTGCCTGCCAGTGTCCATTTCCCAACCTTTTCAACTGAAATGAGAAAAGTCTTCAACCATCCGGTCTGCGGTCGCGACACCACCCAACGCCTGCTTCACCTCCACCAGGGGTCCCATGTGCCACAGAATATGCATTGGAGTTTCGTACCCTGGCCGCTGAATCTGGATGGAACGACGCCGCCCTCCAGGGGGTTTTCTGGAACGGTGTGAGGGAGGGGCTGAAAGACTTGGCGGTCCGCGATGATACCAGCTCCTTGGACAGCCTAATTTCGCTCGCCATCTCCTTGGACAACCGGATGCGGTCCCAGATGAGGGAGAAGATGGGCCGCCACGGCTCTCCCACTCAGTTTCTCTGCTCGAACCCTGGTTCCCCGCCTCAACCTCCTGGGCCTACTACGG
Organism: Synaphobranchus kaupii; assembly: GCA_029718625.1. Classification (NCBI taxonomy): domain Eukaryota; kingdom Metazoa; phylum Chordata; class Actinopteri; order Anguilliformes; family Synaphobranchidae; genus Synaphobranchus; species Synaphobranchus kaupii. The sequence goes on along the minus strand of CM056378.1, from coordinate 83,941,442 downwards.
TTCCCGATTCACCTGGTGAGGAGCCCATGCAGCTGGGCAGAACTCGGCTCACTCCCGTCTCTCTGTTTTTGAATGGAGATGGAGCCACCATCTTCTCCAAGTTGGACCTCCGGAACACATACCATCTGGTCCAGATCCGGGAGGGAGATGAATGAAAGACAGCATTTAACATGCCCGTGGAAAACTTTGAATACCTGGTCGTACCGTTCATGCTCACTAACGCCCTGCCTCGGCTGTATTCCAGGCCCTAATCAATGATGTCCTCCGGGACCTTCTGAATTAGTCAGTCTTTGTTTACCTTGACGACATTCTAATCTATTCCAAGGATCCTGAGGAGCATGTCTTGCATGTACGACAGGTTATGCAACGCCTCCTAGAGAACAAGCTTTATGTAAAAGTTGAAAAGTGTAAATTTCACGTCCCCTCAGTATCCTTCTTAGGATTCATCATAGAGAGTGGGCGACTACGACCGGACCCCAGCAAGTTCCAGGCTGTCGCGGAGTGGCCCCGACCTACCTCCCATAAACAACTGCAGCAGTTACTGGGATTCGCCAACTTTTATAGACGGTTCATCCGTGGCTATAGTCAGGTCGCCGCCCCCCTCACCAACCTCACCTCCACCTCTGTTCCTTTCGTTTGGTCTTCTGAAGCTAACTCTGCCTTTACTCAACTAAAGTCCAGGTTTACCTCCACACCTGTGCTGACCCATCCTGACCATAGCCGCCAGTTTGTCGTGGAGGTGGACACCTCTGATTTAGGTGTGGGGGCCGTCCTTTCTCAACATTCCAGTGAGGACCTCAAACTCCACCCGTGCGCCTTCTTCTCTCGCCGGCTGTCCCCCGCTGAGCGCAATTATGATGTTGGCAACCGGGAACTGCTGGTGGTCAAGCTCGCCTTGGAGGAGTGGAGGCATTGGCTGGAGGGGGCGGAGCTTCCATTCATCGTCTGGACCAACCATAAGAATCTCGCCTACATTCAGTCAGCTAAGTGCCTCACCTCCCACCAGGCCCGTTGGGCTTTATACTTTGGTCCTGCTAGTCCTGACTCCATCGTCCTGTGTGGTGGCTGCGGTTACGTGGGAGATTGAGGGAATCATCAGGACCGCCCAGGTAACCCATCCGGATCCTCGCAGTAAATCTGATTCTCGTCTGTTTCTCGTTGGTTCAGTGCATGGTGTCCCTGGTTAAGAGGAGCTTCTGGTGGCCTACCTTGCAGGTGGATACCCGTGCCTTCGTCCTCACCTGTCCCACCTGTGCCAGGAGCAAGGCCTCCCACCAGCCCTCCGCCGGTCTCATTCATCCCCTTCCTGTCCCGGGCCGACCTTGGAGTCACATCGGGGGTGGATTTTGTCACCGGTCTGCCACCCTCGGATGGTAACACCACCATCCTCACCATCATTGATTGTTTCTCCAAGGCGGTCCACTTTGTCCTCTTACCCCAGCTTCCCTCTGCCTCGGAGACGGCGGTGCTACTGGTCCTGCATGTGGTGCGGTTGCACGGGATCCCCTCCGACATCGTCTCAGACCGTGGGCCCCAGTTCTCCTCCCAGGTCTAGAAGGCATTCTGACACTCCCTGGGGGCCACCGCCAGCCTGTCCTCCGGTTACCATCCGCAAACCAACAGCCAGACGGAGAGGGCCAACCAGGACCTGGGAGCAGCCCTGCGGTGCATGACCTCCCGCAATTCCTCCTCCTGGAGCAAGATCCTTCCCTGGGTTGAGTACTCCCACAACTCGCTCACAAGCTCTGTTTCATGTGTGGCGCTGTACAGACGTGGAAATGAATTTCCTGTAAAGGACAATAAATAATCTATCTATCTATCTATCTCTGCCACTGGGTTGTCCCCGTTCGAGTTCTCCCTGGGCTACCAACCGCCCCTGTTCACCACCCAGGAGGAGGAGGCCTCCGTCCCGGCAGTGCAAGCCCATCTACAGCGGTGTAAGAAGGTTTGGAAGGACACACGCACCGCACTTCTCCGCACCACCACCTGTACCCAATGCCAGGACTTCACCGTACCGCAGCCCCCCAGTACACCCCTGGACAGCAGGTCTGGCTTTCCACCTCCTCCATTCCCCTCCAATCCACCTCAAAGAAACTCCAGCCCCGGTTTATTAGCCCCTACCCCATCGACTCCGTCATCAACCCCTCCGCCATTAAACTGAAGCTTCCTCCAGCCCTCAAAATCCACCTCACCTTCCACGTCTCGCAGTTAAAGTCCATCTCCTCCAGCCCACTCAGCAGAGCGAAGTGGTCGAGCAGGAGCGTAGTGCTGGATTAAGTCCTGTAGGTAGGAGGGACCTGACTTTTGGGCTGCAGTGTAGGCCAGGGTCAGAACTTTGAACCTGATCCTGGCCACGACCGGTAGCCAGTGGAGTGATCTCAGCAGGGGGGTGACATGTGAGAACTTCGGGAGGTTGAACACAAGCCGAGCAGCCATGTCCTGGACCAGTTGTAAGGGCAGAATAGCGCAGGCTGGTAGACTTGTGAGGAGGGAGTTGCAGTAGTCCAGACGTGAGGAGACTATGGTCTGGACAAGAAGCTGGGTGGAGTAGGTGGTCAGGTACGGCCGAATCCTCCTGATGTTGTACAGGAGGAACCTGCAGGACTGTGCCGTATGTTCTTTGAAGTCCAGCCGGTCGTCCAGGACCACCCCCAGGTTCCTTGCAGAGCGGGAGGCGGTCAGCATGGTTCTGTCGACGGTGATGGACAGGTCTAGAAGCAGGGAGGTCTTGTATGGCATGAAGAGCAGCTCAGTCTTGTCGAGGTTGAGCTTCAGGTGATGGCTAAACATCCACACTGAGATGTGTGGATCCAGCCCGGTGGCACGCCTGGAGACGTCGAGGGGGGTACTGTAAGATCCGCTGTTTCCCTCCAGTCCACCTTCCTTTCATTTCTCCTGTTTTCCCATTCCTCTTGTTTCATGTCATGTTTTTCTGTTCACCCTGTCTGTCTTGTTCCGTGTTTGTGCAGGCTGGGCGTGGTTTCCCCATTTTTGTTCCTCGTTTCCTCCCCGTATCATTTAGCCTATCACTCTCCCCCTCCGCTTACATTCTGCACGCACTCTAATTATTTTATCAGTACTCTCACCTGTTCCTCACTCTACTTATACTAACAATATCCCCCTATACTGCATACAGACAGACTGATTTAATTCATTTTGCTTAACTTGTAATTTAACTGCAAATCATAGAAAGAAGACAACAACAGATCAACAGTTAGCAATGAACAAACATCGATTTGGTCTGGGATTGACACAAAGGGGAATCACCTATCAATGGAGGAAAAGACAGCCTTAAGTGGTGGCTGGCTGTGGCTGAAAAAATGGAGTTAGATGTCACCAGGGCTAGAGCTCAAGGCATTGTTGAGAGATGATGGCTATCTCTCGTTAATCCCTGCAAATGGCAAACAATAAAAACTGAACATCTTTCCACCAATGAGTCAAAACATTCAGTGGAGTTTCAGAGAAATCCCACGACAACAACTGATCCACAAAAATAAGACACAATTCTGTCAACCAATTCAAAATCAACAACTTAAATGAAACATTGCCGAAACACACCAAAAACACACTTCTGACTTTTCATCTCGCACTGCAATTATCCTTGGCACCTGTTTGTGCTTTCCTGTCGGCTATATATAGCTCTGGGTTTCCGATTTCCGGTGCTTCGATATTGTCTTGCATTTGACACGTAGCCGGTAAAGGTATAGGAATACGGAGACTGCTTTCCTTGCTGTTACTATTAAGCAAAGCAGGACAAGTCCGGTTAGAGTTAGGGTTTGATCTTTTTATTTCCCTTTCTCTACTCTGTTTGTTAGTCTTCCTCCTTTTCTGTTCTTTAAGAGGCATTCCTATATTTTATGCTTCTTCCTACTTCCTTTTTATTTGTCACTCGCTGGGTTTGCGAGCTGGAGGAATTATTTTCTTGGTTTCTTTTTACTAAACCCTCGTTTGAGGCATTTCCTTTGTCTGTACTCGTATCTATGAGCTTATTTTTTCCAGTACCACGGAGATACTATTTTCATTTCTGTTTTTCTCCCTTCGTTTAGTCTCTTTTCTACTGAGACTCGAAGGTAATTTCTGTTTATCGATATTTTGCTCAAAGTGTTGAGCCTCGCCCTGTTTTTAGGGTTGTTTTTCGTTTGGCACTGCGCCGGGAGACTTTTGCTCCATTCTTTGTTATCCTTTTCTTTCTGTTCGCAAATGTTTCACTCTAGTGGTGTTTCTGATTATCGGAAATACTTTCTGACTTCTCTCTGTTGCATCTGGCCCTCCGAACCCAACTCCCCCCATTATAGTACGGACTTGAGAATACACCTGTCAGGTCTCCTGTGCACTCTCACCACCTTGCATTCTTCAAAACTGCATACAACCAGGTTTAGCGACATTAGCATTTTCAAAAGCAAGATTTTATTAATACAGCTGAATATCAAGGCAATTTAACACAACAGTACTGAATATTAAATAAAACACCATTGTCAAGAAATCAGCTTGGAACTTGGAAAATAAATCCTTAAGTAGGTGTCCAATATAAACTTCGGAATAAACTACATTTCACAATTATTAATCGCCAGATGTTCAGGTTCCAGTTAAACAAACAATGAGGAGTGCATCAACGGAAACTCAAAACACACCCGCATGCCGCAGGGTTAGTCCCTTGATTGTAATCAGTGTAATGAATGTAATTACTGGTGTGTGACAATGTCTCCTCTCGCACCCATGTTGGATAATGCAGCCACTTTTCAACGCGCAGCATAATTGTAGGAGTTGGTGAAGAGGGTGCTGCCGGCTGCCAGAACAGGATTTGTGTGGCTCTCACCCCTTTGACATCAAAGGCTTTTGGCAGCTCTGGTTTCCATCCACGGACGTCCCCACTGGCAAGTAAGGTAAGGAACAGACCCAGTGATTACATATTTCATTTTTAGCATTTTAGTATAGCTTACAAACGAATGAAGCTCATCCTGTTTCTAAGGCCAGATATGCTGCACAAGGCAGCTGTGGTCTGCCGTAATGATCTCTTGCCAGAACAGGTTTTTTTTTTTTTTTTATATCAGCTGCCTTATTAAAAACCTAATTTTCACTTGTGTGCCTGTCTTGCTAAAGGCAAGTTCGCAGGCTTAATGGTGTATGTGTGAAGATCATAAATGAATAATTCTGCTGGTCAAAGTCCAAGTATTGACTGATTCTTGTGTTGCATTTTGTCAGCTTATCCACACTGAAGGGCGTTTAAAACAACCTCCAAAGCAATAAAAACAAAGAAATTGACCCATAATCTCATTTAGACTGATTCCTAAATATTGCTTAAAAACATGACCCATTTTCTTGGCTGTAATCCTAGCACATTTATCCCACATGTAACTGATTTCAACTGCAAACCTACCAAAAAGCACAAAAAGCAATGCCCCAGGGGTGTTCAAGACCACAGTGTGGGTGCAGTTGTAATTGTGGGTGGGCTCAAGTTTTGGTGGGTGGGCTTTATATGCAGTGAGTGGAGCTGGGAGTCGTTGCAGCTTCGCCTTGTGCACAAATAATGCGAAGTTTGCGGAGCTAGTTCGGGCAGACAACTTGAGAAGCGCCAAATCGCCGTCAGCTCACATGATGCTTGCATCTTAAATTTAATTCACACACTCTTACCTGTTCATACATCACTCATTCTGCCATGCTGCTGCTGCCTTGCTATCCCTGCTGCTGTTGCTACCCATACTTGCCTTGCCTTGCTTACTGCTGCATGTAGGATTTCTTTTGGGGGGCGGGGGGGTCAGAGGTTACTCCCTGTTATCAAACTTGGCTGGCTTATATTAACAAATGTTATTCAAACAGTGTCTGATAACAGGCAGAGCCTTGACGCCAAAGTTGCCTCCCCCTGGGAATTCGACAAGGGAGATTGTTCCACAGCCTCTCTGTGGGCCGCGTATCAGACGTCTGTGTGTCTGTACATTTCTGCGCCCCCCTTCCCCCTCCACAATTGAGGTGGTAATAATTAATATTCATCTCTCTTGGTGGTGTATGAGCTGCTGTATGAGACTTCTGTTCTTGTGAGGACCTTCCTCTGGGCTCCTCAGGCAGACTGCTGTTAGTCAGGGAACAGAGCAGTGCTAAAAGTAGATCTATGTACTGTGGCGCTCACATCTGAAACACATTAAGATCGTCTCCATGGCAATCCCAGCTAATTGCACAAAATGTTTTGTAAGTGCATGCAGTGTATATGATTGTGTGTGTGTGTGTGTGTGTGTGTGCGCGCGCGCACACATGCATGCTTAGACATCTGTGAGTGTCAGAGAAAAATGCTGTGTGTGTTTGTGAGTGTGCATGCAATTGTGTGCCTGTGAGTGATAGTGTATGTGTGTATCTACATGTAGAGAGATATAGAGATAGAGAGATGTGCATATCTGCATGCAGTGCATGTGTGTGTTTCTTTGTGCACATTTGCTGGTGTAGGGTATATTGTCAGGCTTGATGGCGAATAGGGCCTGCTATATGAGATTCAGTCATTTCTGAAGGGAGCCATTTTCTCCTCTTCTAGCAGTGGCCCATTTGGGGGGTGCAGGTGATGAGCTGTGCAGAGACACAAACAGGAAGTTAAACAATTCACACATTCACCTCTCACATTCCTGCAGCTAAAGGAAGCCTGTGCCCTCCCGCTACCTGCTCTGACTAAACCTCAAACTGATTAGATTTAAAAGACTAGCTGCCAAGGCAAATAAAAAATGTTTAAAAGACTGCCTGTCAAACAAAAAACAAAAACTCAGATTTAAAGGCCTGCCAAAATAATACAGTACCAAAAGGTGAAACAATAAAATCGAACGAACCAAAACAAAAGCTGTTTTTAAGAGTAACAAGGTACGTTCTCCTTGACAGTGGAGTGGCTAGGAGGCTATGGAGAGATTGTCATTCCAGGAGTGTGTGGTATTTTTACCGTGGGGTTATCAGGCGTCGTCAGTTGGAGAGGTGCCCAGAGAGCCTTCAGCAGTGTGACGCACTCTGCCGGCTCCCGCTGGAAGGAGATCGTCCCATTCTCCACAAATTGACTTTCTAAGGGTTCCATTCACGCCACGGCTAAATTGCTGAGATTGCTGCAAGGGCCCTTCTCACAGAAATGCCACAGGTGGTCTGCAGAAGGCCGGAGAGAAAAGAAAAGGATTTAAGTTGTTTTCTTTCCACTGATCTTCCACCTGTTCCCCTCAAAATAAGTTTCTAAAGTGCAATCATAAGGCACATACAGAGCCCTTCAAAATTATTTGTACCCTCGATAACAAAATACACTGTGTAAAATGAATGAAATGAGCTCTGAGCAACGTTTCATTCTCAAAAATGTGGAAATTATCCTACGTTAGTAATGATTCAGTAGAAGATAACGCTTTTCTAAAATGGTATATTTATTTCCGATGGAAATGTGTCACAAATACTCACATCTGAGATTTCAGTTGAGATTAACTTTTCTTTCTTTGTAATTTTTTCTTTTAAGTCATTATTATGGGTTTAAATAATTGTGACATCTTCTTTTTGTTGTAAACAAAACATTTTTCTCTAAGCAACTGTATTTAATGTAAAATTATATAATTAGCCCATTTTTTGTGCATACAAATGAGCTCATTACCAATTATTATGTGCTTATTATTGTTTAGTTTATGCAGCCCATCTTTATCAAGGGTGTGAATAATTCAGGAGGGTGCTGTATTTATACCACTCAGGAGAAATAATATGAAGTTGAACCGGAAAAGTTGAAGCTGGAAAGTATGTTTACTTATTTAAGTATCTGTGGAGGATACTTTCAGCTTTACGCCATCTACCAGTTAATTGATACTAGTTACTAGTTACAAAATGTGTAACATATCAATTTGTCATACATGATACATTGGTCTCTGTTTTTGCAGCAAGTTGCATATTTGTACTTAATAAAACATGCAGTATGCATACCTGGGGGGTGTACTACGAAGCGAGATTAAGGGGTTAGTGAGCCAATTTAACCTTTAACCCTGGGTTTTCCGTATCACAAAGCTGACTCACTTTTAATCAGGGTATATTGCCATGGTAACTTACGCTGTATGGCTAACCTGCTCCAGGGCAGGTTATGTGCACGCTAATGGATATAAAAGCATATAACGCATATAAAAGCAGCGCGCTTTGACCAGTCAACTCCTTGGCTTTGGAAAATGGCGTCTCCTCTAGGATCCCGTAGAGATATGTGCGGATAGTGAGGAGGTCTCTTTGTAGGGTGATATTAGGGTTAATATGTAGGGTTCCCAAAAAAAAATCCTCCAGGTTTCTCCAGTGGAAAAGGATCTTTAGAGATCGCAAAATCCGCTATCTTTCCCTGACTTCATGAATATCTTGAGTTTATGAATAAACTTTGATGTGATTGCTTCAGCAAGATTTTAAACATGCTGTATCAAGTTGTAGAATGTACAGTTGTCACATTATAAATAAACTGTAGGACAATATAGTGAGTATAGATATGATTTGTTACAAATTTACACGATGAGCAAACTCTTTAAAGCTCCTCACTGGCTTTGTTGGACGCAATGGTGTTGCTTTTTGCTATTATGATTGTTCTTCGTGTCCATCCATGTATAATTTTTTTTTCCTCAGGGGAGAAATACACTGCTCGAGTACAGCCCGTGCTGTACTGATATAGGCTCATTGTTGCAGACACCCTTTTATGGGAATGTGCACTGAGCTTGATTAACAAAGCCCATGTTCACTAAGAAAGTTTATAACCACCTTTGTAGTACTGGTTAAGCCATATTGCAGTGGTTAAGTTTTGTCAAGCCAGCTAATGCAAAGAAAACCTGACTACCGGTATGTTAAGCTTCCTTCGTAGTATACCCCCGTTGTGTCCCAGAGAGAATATAGATCATAACATGCTTTTCTGAAGCACACAATACACATGCAATTTTAATTTAAGAACAGGTGCCTTTATATTAAAAAGCAAAACAGCCACGATCGGCAGACGATGGGCAACAGGCACCCTTGTACACGTCTCCTGGAAAGTACTTGGTCACATGGCCTTGGTGGGGCAACCCATCACTTCACCTCAAGCAACACTTGACAGCACATGGCACACATGCATGCACATATGCAGGGCTGGTTCTAGGCATAGGCAAAAATGGTTGTCGTCTAGGGCACTATTCCGTCTAGGGGGCTGGCAAACGAAGGGAAAAAAATCCAACTCCAGCTGTTCCGCTGTATCTGGTATGCTTACACATTCTGTCGCCCTTCCGTGGAATCAACTGCAGGACGATGAAGAACATACTGACGACTTCTCTTAAGAGAAATGAGGTTTATTTGCAATGCGCAAGGGAGAGACAAACTCAGAACATACGTATGGGCCACATGTGCTGAGAATATCTCTGAAAACTGAAGTGTGTGTGTGGTTTAAATACAGTACCTAGCATTACATTTCAAAGGGTTGATACAGTGAATACACATGGATGGATGGAGACAACAGGTTCTGGCCCAGTGGACCCACTCAACCAGAAATGTGTCATTAGCAGAGGTATGCTACAGACACTATAGAAATGGTTGGTTGTTGGAGCTGGCTAGGGCCAAGGTGGGGAGACATACAGAGACATGCAATATACAAAATAGCCGATTACCACAATACAATATACCTTGGTGTTTATAATGAACCCCCTTGGTGTTTATAATGGTGTTTATAATGAACCCCCTATCACTACCAATCCAGTGATGACCTGCTGTTCAGGGAACATACCTTTCTCATGTGAGCGGTGAAAAGTCTTCACCAGCAGCTCTGTGTGGTCTCCGTGGGTTGGAGAGGGTGAACAATCCGATGAGGTGACGGCATTGTAATTTTACCCACCTCCGCCCCAGTCGGCTATTTTGGCTCCATCTTGAGCTGTGGGCTCTCTCGGTCACAGCCTGTCAGCATTTCTCCTTGTCGACATCTCACCCGGATCCTCTCATGTGGGGGAGGGCTGTGCTTATTTTCTGTGTGTGTCAAAGGTGCAGCTTTGAATGAGGTATGTTCTACGCCCCTTAGAATGAATCTCTTTCGGGGTGTCTTTACAGGCGTAGCCTGTAGAGCACCACCTACATGCTCATTGCGAGCGGCGACATTGGTGGTTTGAATCCGGCTGTGTCTTTCCCTCTCTCTCCCTCCCATTCTTCCTGTCTCTCTACACTGTGCTGTCCAATAGAAGGCTGAAAAGCCCTAAAAAGGCCCTAAAAAGCCCTTTCTCCCACTCAATTCTTTTATTAACTCAATACATCTAGGGCCCAAGACTCCACCATATAAAGCACGGCCCTCTGATGGACAAGTAATAATCACAGCAGTAGTAGTGAAATAACAGGCGGTAAAAAGATGAGTGTGCTGGGCTGCAGATGGGGTCCTTTGAGAGTCCTCTCTCGCACTAAGTGCTGGACATTCCCGCCTGTTCACTGTGCCTCGCTCTCAGGACTGGAGGCGGACCATGCAACGGGCTTAATTACACTCAGCGGCCAGAATGCACCTGAACCAGCCAGCGCTGATTATTTCTGATGAGAGAAAAGAAGAGAGCAGGACTGGGGCCATAATGAAAGCCTGGAGAGAGAGAGAGAGAGAGAGAGATAGAGAGAGAGAGAGAGAGAGAGAGAGAGGGTGAGAGAGAGAGAGAGAGAGAGAGAGAGAGAGAGAGAGAGAGAGAGAGAGAGAGAGAGAGAGAGAGAGAGAGAGATTGATTGATTGATAAAGTGCTTTATTGAACAAAAACTCCTTCCACTGTGCAATCACACTGGGGAGTTAGTACAAAGACAAACATATAATCCAACGGCTTACATTAAAGACTCACAGGAAAAGAAAAGAAAATAAAATGAAAAAATAAATAAATGACACACTGTCTAAAAACCAAACAATAAATCACCATCATCATTCAATGTACATAGAGCACCCCCCACACACCAAGTACAGACAAAACCTCCCATATTCCCCACCAGTGCATAGTATGCTGCCTCCACCCTAAGTCGAGCAGCCAACATCCCTTTCATCATCATTACTGGATCTAGAGTATTCAGACCCTGGATTTTGTTGCGCCTTGTTTTCCAAATGGCTAACTTCGCCATACCGGAGACAAAATTGATCAGTGTGTGCACTGGCCGCTTCTTTTTTGTGTATTTAGGCCCAAAAATAAAACAGTCAAAAGAAAAAACCTCCCCCAAGCTAAGAAACAGAGCCTCAACTAACCTAAACACCCCTGTCAACCTAAAACACTCAATAAACAGGTGAGCTATTGATTCCGGTTGTAAACAGAATGGACAACCCACCCCATTACTTGGGTCCAGGTGTGCCAGATACCTGTTTGTAGCTATAGACCCGTGCACAATCCTCCACTGGAGGTCAGCTGCCCTCTTTTCAATGGGCAGCTTGTACAGGGACCGCCAGCTGCCTTTTGGGGATACGTCCGTGCCAAAAAACTCAGTCCACCTTGATGCCTTCATCCCTGCCAGAGAGCGTCTGTGCAGCACCTTCACGCAAATGAAGTATGCTGCCTTCTTTCCCACCTTTTCAAACTCCCCTAATTCTGGGATTTTAAAAGACAAGAAACCCCCATCTTCTTGCCAATCTCCCACAGCAGGAGAGACATCCAAGGTGGGGAAACTGTACTCACACTCATCATCCCACTGGTCAGATAGAGTACAATCCTCAACATACACTCTGTAGGGACCTGGTAGGGACCCACAGACCTCCTCCACCACACGCTGTAAGGTTCTTATTGACCTAATCCCAGCCAACTCCGCCAACATTTCAATTGATTCACTGGAGGCCTTAACAAGATGACCCAGCTTTACGCAGCCTCCCTCACGCAGGGCAGACCTCAAACTGGCCGAGGACAAAGTCTTTGCATTTAAAAACCGGTTGAAGAAAAGGGGCTCCTCAAACAGCCACATCCCTGGCGTGGCATCCGGCGCATGGGTGACTTCAAATACCCGCCAGGCCTGAAGCACCGACTCATAAAAAGGCGTGAGTCCAGTTAGGTCCGCCTCTCCAGGTGTCAGCAGAAAAAGCTGCCTATCATACCCCAGGCGACCTGCTCTTCTTAATAGTAAGCATGCTGTATCCAGCCAGGTCAGTCCACAGTGATACAGCAGCTTCTGTGCCACCTGGAGTCGAAAGGCCATCACCCGTGAGATGATGTCCACAAGACAGGGAAGGTAAAGAGCCGCAGCTCTAATCCAGTGGTGACCGGACCAAAAAAAGTCCACAAGGATCCTCTGTAGTTCCTCAATCAGGCCACGTGGTGGAGGTAGTACCATCAGTTTGTGCCATAATGACGAGGCGACCAAGTTATTGACCACTAGAACTCTCCCCCTATATGACAGCTGGCGTAGCAACCATTTCCATTTGGATAGTCTGGCACACACCTTCTCCACTACACCCTCCCAATTCTTCCTCTGATAGGCCTCAGTCCCCAAAAAAACTCCTAAAACTTTCATGCCTTCCCTCTCCCACCTAATCCCCCTTGGCAGTCTAGGTGCTGTTCTCTCCCCCCATCTCCCTACTTGTAAGGCCACACTCTTCTCCCAGTTTATCTTGGAAGATGAAGCATTTCCATAGATCCTCAGGCTCTCCTCTAACACCTGAATATCCCTCTGTCCACTGATAAAAACAGTTATATCGTCAGCATAGGCCGACACAACTAAGGCTGATCTTTTTGATGCCCCTGGTAGTGGAAGCCCAATAAGTCTGTCCCTCAGCCTGCACAGCAAGGGCTCTATTACTAAGCTGTACAGCTGGCCTGAAATCGGGCACCCCTGCCTGATCCCCCTCTGGACTGGCACTGGACGGCTCAAACCACCCCCCACTTTTACCAGGCATGACGCTCCCCTATACAGCAACCTCACCCAATTCAAGAACCCCTCCCCAAAACCAAAGGCCCGTAAGGTGGAGAACAAAAAAACATGGTCCACTCTATCAAATGCCTTTTCTTGGTCTAATGACAGAATACCAACATCCAAGTTGTACAGTTTGCACACGTCCAAAGCATCTCTCATCAGAAACAAGTTATCTGTTATAGAGAGACCCGGCACACAATATGATTGGTCCTTCTGAATAAGTATTTCTAAAAAATCTTTCAACCTGTTTGATAAAACCTTTGACAGTACCTTATAATCTGTACAGAGCAGTGCAACAGGCCTCCAGTTTTTTAGTAGAGTCAAGTCCCCCTTTTTTGGTAATAGGGAGAGTGCTGCACGCCCACATGAGATGGGTAAAAATCCCACCTGAAAACACTCACGCAGCAATGCAAGCAAATCTGCCCCGAAGCAGTCCCAGAAATGCTTATAAAAGTCTGTGGGCAGCCCATCAATGCCAGGAGCTCGACCAGATGACATTCCCATCACTGCAGTCTTAAGCTCCTCCATGCAAAGTTCAGCATCTAAGGATGCACGCTCCTCTGGTCCGAGCTGAGGCAGTCCTTGTAGCAGCTCAGCAGCACACTGCTCATCACATATCTCTGCTTTATACAAATTGGTGTAGAAAGCCACAGCATGTCTCCGCATTAGGGCTGGGTCAGTGGTGACACCCCCCATCAGGGAGATGAAGACACACCATCTGATTTTTCAGGGCTGTGGACCTTTCTAAATAAAAATAAAAAGAGCTAGGAGCATCCATATCTTTTAAGTGGGTAAATCTGGACCCTCACCATTGCCCCCTTTACCCTCTCTTGTAAAAAGGAGCTGAGCTCCTGCCTTTTCTCCTGCAGCTTACCACTGTTCTCCATCCCCCCATTTGAGAGATTATCTCTCTCGATCTTACTGATCTCCTGTTCAAGCATTCTGATAGTCTGCTTTACTTCAACAGAAGAATGAGAGGTGTACTGCTGACAGAACACACGTATCTGTGCTTTACCTACCTCCCACCATTGGCTAACAGACTCAAACTGCCCCTTTCTTTCCTGCCATTGCCCCCAAAAACATTTAAATTTTTCACTAAAAACCTGATCCTGCAGCAACTTTGTGTTAAAATGCCAATAGGACACAGATCTTGAAGTGGCAGTAAGGCAGAGGTCCATTGTGGCAAGGTGATGATCCGTGAACCCAACAGGATGAATAAAAGCATTTAAAAGTCTAGCACTAAAAACCTTGGAAATATAAAAACGATCTAACCGTGCCGCACTGTGTGCACCAGAAGCTACCCTGACCCATGTGTATTGCCTGGCTGTTGAATTTCTGATTCTCCAGGCATCTATCAGCTCTAACTGTAAAATAAATCTTGCTAGAGAGGAAGAGGACTGAGGGTGAGGGTGTCCCTATCCTGTCCACTGTAAAATCTATAGTGCAGTTCCAGTCCCCCCCAACTACAATTACTTCCCCCTGATCATACTGCAACAGTGCATCCCTAAGTTCCTTGAAAAATACAACCCGTTCACAACCTATAGTGGGGGCATATATGTTGAGGAGACAAAAAACATTCTCCTCTATCTCCACCTTAACTAACACCGCTCTTCCCTTCACAACCTCCTCTGTCTTTAACACACTAACCCCCAAGCCAGGTGCAAAAAGAATGGCTACTCCTGCACTGAAATTTGTCCCATGACTTAAAACATGCTGTCCCTCCCACCATAGGCCCCATTCCAGTTCATTTTCCTGATCACTGTGAGTCTCTTGAGGGAAAATGACATCTAATTTTTTCTGCTGAAAAACCTCAGCTACCATAGCCCTTTTCTGTCTATCTCTCCCACCATTTATGTTTAGAGACCCAACCTGAAACCCCTTCATAAAAAAATAAAAAGAGAAATTAAAAGTAAAGTCAGTAGTGGAAACCAGCAGCGAGAAAACACCAAGTGATGCATGATCATCTTCATTTTTATTTTATTCTTATTTTTTTGACATTCTTTCCTTTCAATGGCCTATCGGCCTTCCTTAGTGCAGTAACGTGCTTTCTCAACCGAAACCGTTTTTTTTCATCAAGCGATTGCACGCTAACTAATTTCTGCAACGCAGTAACAGATTTTATGAATTTATCTGTATCTGGGAAGAAATCTGTCACTTTTACAGATTTCCCAAAAGTTTCGTCAAGGAATTCATTTATTTCCTCTAATGTATAGACATCCCCACCCTGAGACAAGACATCAGACACCGACTGGGTATCCGACTCGTAATCTTGATCCATATCTTCAATCTCGCTGTTCCCCTGACTATCAATGGCAAGCGCCTCTACCGCGCCCTCTCCGCTACTTTGCTCATTCTGACCGAGCTCAACACTTTCCAGTGTTTCGGCGCTAGAATCTTCCGTCCCACCCTTCACAGACGTTTCTCCCGAGGCGGTGGCTGTGCCCAAAACCGCTGCCTCCTTTACAGATTCGGCCTGTTGTGTCTGCGGTTCTATTACGCTCTCCTGAGAGGGGCCTGCTCTCTGCGCTGTCTGTCTCACCTCTCCCAGTTCACTATTCTCTCCACTAGCTTCAGGCTCAGGGACCGGGGTGCTGTTTTCAGCACTGCCCGGAGTCTGCCGTCTATGCGGGCAAGCGAAACGCTTGTGTCCCACGTCACCACATTCAAAACACTTAGCATTTCCTGAACTAGCGTAAACCATATAAAAACCTTCCTCGTATTTAACCCGAAAGGATACCTCTAGGGTCTGAGTGGGGGAATCAAGAAACATAAAAACCTGTCTACGTAGAGACTGGACATGTTTTAATTTTTCATTTTTGCATACGAGGTTTATCGCTCTAAAAGTGCTAGCAAACTTCCCGAAGCGCCACAGTTCTCGCTCCAGCGCCTCGTTCGGAATAAATGGAGGCACTCCAGATACAGTTATCCTCGTAGAGGGAGTAGCCAACGGTGAGACTTGTACAAATACATCATTAAGAAAAACGCCTTTCTCAATCAACTGACTGACAAGGCGCTCTTCTTTCAGAAATACTACCACGGCTTTATTCATGCGAGACGCATAAGCAATGTTTCCATGGCCGACTTGTTCTCCAGCGGTGAGCAACACCTCCTCTACCGTGACACTCGGTTCCGGCACAACCCTCACTCCGTGCCGGAGAGATAAAGACGGCGTCTCCCTGGACGCCATCCTCACCAAAGCACCTGGCTCAAAGAGCCAGCCAAAACAAACACCAACCACCGATACCTAAAACTAATTCAAATCAATAGTAAACCGAATCATGTAATATTACCAGAAAGGAAGGAAAGAAAAGAAAAGAAAGAAAAGAAAAGAAAAAGATTCACCAACACTCAAACACTCAAACACACGCCTCCCAGCAAACGCGCCCTCTCCGACACCAAACTCCCAGCATGCACAGAGAGAGAGAGAGAGAGAGAGAGAGAGAGAATTTGAAAACAGCTTTATTGTTACATCACATATTCAAAAGATGCTTAAAATTTACTCACAAGAGCTATAAAAAATTGAGAGGGACAGAGAAGGAAAAGAAAAAGAGTGAGACAGACAGAGAGATAGGAGAAAAAAAAGAAAAGAAATTACAGTCCCACAACATGTACTTTTTCAAGGAGAAAAACAAAAGTAAAAGCAGTAAGCTACTAAAAATGTATGTCTAAACTCCCCTCCGCATCTACATGACACAGGGCCCTGTTAATCCCCCACAAATGCACAAACTTTGGGAGATCATGGACAAGACCATAGTATGCACAATATCACCTGCCTCAACAGACCCCGTGCCTAGCCTCTTATTTTTTCTGCTGAGCCAAGTAGCCATCTTAGCCTGCCCAAAAATATAATTGAGCAAGCATACTTTTGCCTTCTCTGACACCTTGTACCTTGGCCCCCCGATATACACCTGCCAAGAGAAATGAGTTCCCAACCCCCTACACCATCCCCTCAGTATCCCCAGCAGACCTCCAATCTACCACACTCCAGAAAAAGGTGCTTAACTGTTTCTCCCTCCCCACAGAATAAGCAACCCTCCCCTATGGTTGGATCAAGGTGTGCCACGTGTCTGTTTGTTGCAATGGCCCTGTGAATAATCCTCCACTGTAGATCAGCAGTACGCTTCTCCACAGGAGGTTTATACAGGGAGCGCCAACATCCCCTCAGTGAAGAGTCAGGCCCCAAATCCCCTGACCACCCCAACGATCTCACTTCCCCCAAGGCATCCTGGTGTTGAACTTTTACTGCCACAAGATACAGGGCCTTTTTGCTGACCCCCTGAAAGTCGCCCAACTGTGGTGTTTCCGGATTCAGCAGGGAGTTCCCCAGATCCCTCTGGTCGTCATAGGCGGCAGCCACCGATACTGGAGGAAACTCCTCCCCTGTCTCTCCTGGCTTACCAAGGTGGAAAATTATCTGCAGCGCCCCGCTGTGGGAGGCAGGAAAAGCAGCACGGATCCCCTCCAGCAACTGCTGCATCAGTCTTGTGGATCTCATGCCAACCTCCCTAGCCAGCTCACTCGCTGACCTCCATCCACCTCCGCACACAAGGTCACCCAGTTTAGTGACACCTGCAGTTTGGAGACAAGTCTGTATATTTATGGACTGCAGCAACCCCATTGGAAACATAGGGTTGTGGAGAAGAGGCTCCTGCAACACCCACCCCTCCGAGCAGGTGGTGCCCCGACTTAGCCTCAAGGTCTGATACCACGCCTGTAGTACCGAGTTGTAGTAGGGCGTGAGTCCTGAAAAGTCCACCGCCCCTGGCCTCATCAAAAAAAGCTGGCAGTCATAGCCTAGCCCTCCGGCTCTCCGCAGTAAAGCCCAAGCCAGACCCCTCCATCTTTTGCAAGTCCACCAGGCCCTGTCCGCCTTCTTGCAGTGGGAGGTAGAGCACTGCTGCTCTTATCCAGTGCTGCCCCGACCAGAAAAAATTAACCAGCCGTCTCTGCAACTCTTTAAGTAGGCCCCTGGGAGGCTCCAGCACACACAGCCTGTGCCAGAGCATCGAGGCAGCCAGGTTATTTGTGACCAAAACTCTCCCCCGATAAGACATTTGTGGCAACACCCACTGCCATTTAGACAGCTTGGCAACCACCTTGTCCAACATTCCCTCCCAGTTCTGCTTCTGGAACTCCTCACTTCCCAGAAACACACCCAATACCTTCATCCCACCCCTCCCCCACTCAAGTGCCCCAGGCAACCTGGGGACTACCCCGTCCTTCCATTCCCCCACCAGCAGGGCCTCACTCTTCCCCCAGTTTACCTTTGCTGAGGAGGCTCTCTCATACAGACTCAGACTATGTTCCAGAGCCTGCACATCCTCCTGACTCCTGACAATTATGTTAACATCGTCAGCATAGGTGGACAACATTATTGATGAGCACTGTGGTGCGCCAGGTATAGAAAGCCCTGCAAGTCTGCTCCTAAGCCTGCATAGCAGAGGCTCAATAGTCAGCGCATACAGCTGCCCAGAAATGGGGCAGCCCTGCCTTATGCCCCTCCCCACCGGAATAGGACGGCTCAATCCACCCCCTACTTTGACCATACATGTTGCCCCCTCATACAGTAGACCTACCCATGACCTAAATCTCTCCCCAAACCCAAAAGCCCCGAGGGTAGAGAACATAAATTGATGGTCAACCCGATCAAAAGCCTTCTTCTGATCCAACGCCAGGATACCAGCATTAAAATCACACAAATTGCACACATCAATAGTGTCCCGCATTGTAAATAAATTGTCCATTATAGACCTTTCCGGGATGCAGTAAGATTGATCCTTGTGGATCAGTGATGTTAAACAATTTTTCAGTCTATTAGCCAAAGCCTTGGAGAGAATCTTATAGTCAGTACATAAAATAGCAATAGGTCTCCAATTTTTTAGCAGCGCTAAATCCCCCTTCTTGGGAAGAAGGGAGAGAGCCGCCCGCCGACAGGAAACTGGTAATGAACCGCTTTGATAGCACTCCAACACCACCTCCTGAAAATCCGCCCCCAGCAGGCTCCAGAAATGTTTATAAAAATCTGCAGTTAGCCCATCGATGCCAGGAGAACGACCAGTGGCTAGCTGACTGACAGCTCCAGTGAGCTCCTCTAGGCTGATATCCATTTCCATGCCTTCCTGCTCCTCTGGGCCCAGCTGAGGCAGCCCCTGAAGCAGCTCTGCAGCACAGTCCTGATCACAGTCCTCAGCCTCATATAGGCCAGTGTAGAATTCCACTGCATGCTTCCTCATCTCAGCTGGGTCCGTAGTCATCCCTCCTTCCGGAAGGCGAAGACAGACCATCTGGTTCTTCTGGGCTAATGACTTCTCCAGGTTAAAAAAGAAGGAACTGGGAGCATCCATGTCCTTTATTCCCACAAAACGGGCCCTAACTAAGGCCCCCTTTGCTCTCTCCTGTAGAAATTTGGCCAACTGCTCCCTCTTCTGCTGTAGAAGGCCACCACCAGCCTCGCAGCCACTGTCCAACACACCGTTCTCAATTCCCCTTATTTCCTGTTCTAGATTCAGCACCGCCGCCTTGATTCTGCTTGTACATTTACATTTACATTTTAGACATTTGGCAGACGCTCTTATCCAGAGCGACGTACATTAGTGCATTTTCCAACCTGAAACAAGTGCGTTAAAACCACCCTAAAAGGTAAATACGAATTCAAGCACAGGCGCAGTCAGTATGATTTATTTATTTATTTTTTTTATTTATTTTTTTTGGGGGGGGTGGGGGGGGGGGGGGCACACGATATCAATCATTGGCATGCACAACAGTAAGCCAATAAGTAACCTTACAAGTACTAAACTAGAAGCTTGAAACACTTAAACAAGGATTTATAAAACACAATCAAGGGAGGTCACAAGGAGGTAGGGAGGGGTGGAGAGAGGTGCAGCTTAAAGAGGTGAGTCTTCAATCTGCGCTTGAAGGCGGTCAGACTTTCTGTTGTTCTGACCTCCACGGGGAGCTCATTCCACCACCGTGGGGCCAGGACAGACAGACGTCGAGACCGGGTGCTAGTATGAAGTGGGGGGGGTACCAGTCGTCCTGAGGAGGCGGAACGCAGGGATCTGGTAGGTGTGTAGGGTCTGATGAGCTTTTGGAGGTATGGAGGGGCTGATCCTCGGACTGCCTGGAAGGCGAGCACCAATGTTTTGAATTTGATGCGAGCCATCACAGGTAGCCAGTGGAGGTCAATGAGCAGGGGGGTGACATGGGAGTGTCGGGGGAGGTTGAAGACCAGGCGGGCATTAAAGGAGTACTGTTGGCAAAAAACCCTTACATGGGTCTTCCCAATGTCCCACCAAAGACTAAGGGATTCGAACTCCCTCTTCCTCCACCTCTGCCAAAAGGTCTCAAATTTATCACAAAAATCCAAGTCCCGTAGTAGCTTATTATTAAAATGCCAGTATGAGACTGGCTTAATTGAGCGGATGAGGCTAAAATCTACAGTCACTAGGTGGTGATCTGTAAACCCTACAGGGTATATTTTGCTTCTAACTAGCCTACCACTAAAAGCCTGAGACACATAGATCCTATCCAGTCTGGCTGCACTGACCCTATTGTCTGTCACCCTAACCCAGCTATATTGTCTAACCACTGGATGCTTTACCCGCCATGCATCCACCAGATCTAGCTGTGTGATGAGGCCAGCCAGGCAAGTGGAAGACTGCAGATGGGGTTCCTCACTTGTCCTATCTAAATTAAAATCTACTGTACAGTTCCAATCCCCACCAACAATGCAGACCTCGGACTGATCGAGCTGCAGCAGATAATCTCTCATTTTAATTATGAGCTCAGTTCGTTCAGACCCCTGATTGGGGGCATAAACATTTACAAAACAAAAAACCCGTTCTGCCACCTCTGCCCTCACTGCCACCACCCTACCCTTTTCAACCTCTACTGTTGACGCTATCTTTACTACCAGCCCTGGTGAAAAAAGAATGGCTACACCTGCACTAAAATTGGTGCCATGACTGAGGACATGCTGTCCCTCCCACCATAAGCCCCAGTCCACCTCATTTTCCCCATCACTATGTGTCTCCTGGAGGAAGACCACATCTAATTTCTTCTGCTGAAACACTTCTAATACTAAAGCCCTCTTCTTCCTATCCCTTCCCCCATTAATATTTAAAGTGCCAACTCTTAAGCCCTGCATAGAGAGAGAGGATAGGAGAGACTGTAGAGACCCCAGTAAGAAAAACCAGCAGAGAAGAAACACCGTGTGATGCATGATCATTTTTAATTTCTCAGATATAGTGCTTTCTAGCTTTCCCTCTTTTACTCTTACTTGACTTCCTTAAAGCAGTAACGTGTTTTCTTAATCTAAACCTCTTCTTCTCATCAAGTACATCCAGCCCTGTATTCTTCTGCAGGGCAGCACATGACCTGATAAATTTATTTATGTCTGGAAAGTATTCCTTCACTTTAACAGGTTTCCCAAAGGTTTCATTTAGAAAATCATTTATCTGGTCCATCGTGTATATATCAGACTGCGTGTCTGACCGCGCAGGGAATCAGAGTCAGAATCGTCATCCATGTCCTCGGCCTCGCTGTTCACCCCGCTCTCAACTGGAGTAGGCTGCTCTGACAAAGCCGCTTTCTTGCCAGCCGCAACGTCTGCCGGCACGGCCCGGCTCTCACCCTTCCCATCCTCCGCCAAGTTCCTACCTGGCGTATTATTTGTGGCCACGGGGGTTTACGATCCCGTTGTCTGCCCATCCCCATGTACAATCGCCGGTTGTGTCTCAAAATCTGCCGAGCGAGCACCGTCATTCCCATCCTGACTACCCTGCGCCTCCGTTCGCTGAGCTTGTTCACTGCCCCCCTCCCCGGCATCAGCCTCCGGGTGCGCGGCGCTATCTGCAGCTAACCCCTGCATCCTTTCCTTATAGTGTGGGCAAGCAAAACGCTTATGACCCACATCCCCACATTCAAAACATTTCTTACTTCCCGAACTCGCATAGACCATATAAGACCCGTCTTCATGCTTAACACGAAAAGACACTTCCAGGGTCTGCGTCGGGGAGTCTAAAAACATAAAAACTTGTCTTCGGAGAGACTGAACATGTTTAAGTTTATTATCCTTACATCCGAGGCTTACAGTTCTGAGAGCGCTCGCAAATTTCCCGAAACGCTAGAGCTCTCGTTCCAATGCATCATTTGAAATAAAGGGAGGCACCCCTGAAACTGTTATCCTTGTAGAAGGAATAGCCAGTGGTGTAACTTGCGTATATACATCATTAAGAAAAACGCCACTTGCAATCAAGTGATTTACAAAGCGCTCCTCTTTCAGAAATACAACCACAGCTTTATTCATACGTGAGGCATGAGACAACTGTTCATGACCGACTTGATCCCCAGCAGCTAAAAGCACATCCTCGACCGTAATTTTGGCCTCAGGCAGGACAACCCTAACCCCGTGTCGGATAGACAGGGACGGCATCTCCCCGGACGCCATCCCTGCCGTTTTACGACCACGCAATAAACCGAAAACTTACCTTCAACCGAAATACTGTGAAAACCTACAATTAAACTTTAAACCATGCAATAAGTGTAAAGAAAAGAAAAAGAAAAAGTAAAGGAAAAGATAAAGAAAGAAAAAGAAAGAAAAGAAACAACACAAGCTCTCAGCAAACACTCTGCACGCACACCTCGCACCCGTGAGAGAGAGAGAGAGAGACCTTTGATGCCATTTTATTAAAATGCCCCTAGAAAAGCTGAACAGAATCCATTACATGCAGCACAACACAATTCACTCAAAATTTCACTCTGATAGGAAAGGAAAAATACATTAAAACAGTTTCATTTTATTTATTTGTAGAGGAAAAAAAGATGAAAAGCAAGAGATGTTGCTTTTGCAGAGATGTTACAAGACATAATTAATATTTGTTTTTGTTATTTGCTTCAAAGTTGTTGTTTTTTGTTTGTTAACACTAGAACTGCCAAGTGCAACTCCAATCAGCATTGTGATTTTAGAATGATTTAATCTGTGTTTATGCCACGTTTCTGTCCTACCATGACTTTTTCTAAATAGCTATACTAGCTGTAATGCAAATGCCTACGTAATTCTAAAATTAAACTTAGAAAATGATGAGTTTTTCTTGATTGTTTCTACCTCAAATACGACCTCTAACCGCCACGTTCAACACTGTTGAGCGTTGGTACCCAAGTGAGAATCGCTGCCTCTCTCCTCCGGGAGCCGCATTGACTGCATTTGCATAATGACCGTGTGGCGAAGTGAGCACCACCGCTCTAGTGCAGAGACAGAAATCACACTTTGGTGGAGAGAACACGGTTTGTATTCGTTATTCTCTCTGGGTTTTACAAACAAACAAAACATTCGTACTTCCGCTCTTCTCTCCGCAGATGTTCCGGTCGGCTTTTATGCACTCAGGCTCACTGTCGAACAATCAAGGCAATTGGTTAATTGATACACACAATAATACAATCAATCGTTACCAATTGCATGATTCCCGAGAGCTGTGTCGGCTCCACAAACCACACGTGTTCACTCTCTCTCTTGCCGGCAGCGCCTAAAACCACGCCCCCCTACCACATACCCCCACCGCCCGACTTAGGCCGGGAAGCCATCCGGCCGATGACCGACCCCCCCCTCCTCCTCCCCCACCGGGCGAGAGAGAAAGCCCGCCACCACCATCTGCGCTCCCGGCCTATGAATCACCTTGAAATTAAAAGGCTGTAAAGCCAGATACCAACGAGTGATTCGGGCGTTAGTATCCTTCATGCGGTGAAGCCATTGGAGGGGGGCATGGTCCGAACAGAGGGTGAATGGGCGACCCAGTAGGTAATAACGGAGGGACCCGACCGCCCACCGAATGGCCAGACACTCTTTTTCGACCGTGCTGTACTTAGCTTCGCGTTGTGATAGTTTCCTGCTAATGTACAGCACTGGTCGGTCGACCCCCTCCACCTGCTGCGTCAAAACGGCCCCCAGCCCTCTGTTCGATGCGTCTGTCTGCACATTAAAAGGGAGAGAGAAGTTAGGGGTGAACAGGAGTGGTTTCCCACAAAGAGCTTCCTTCACCCGCTCAAACGCCTGCCGGCACAATTCCGTCCACTGGACCGGATCTGAGGCACCTTTCCGAGTCAAGTCGGTTAGGGGACTGGTCAGCTCCGAGAAGGCAGGAATAAACCTTCTGTAGTAGCCAGCCAGCCCCAAAAACCTCCTCACCTCTTTTTTTGTCTTGGGTCGGAGGCAGGTCGCAATCGCTGCGGTTTTGTCCACTAGAGGCCGCACCTGTCCACTTCCCAAGTGGTACCCCAAATACCGTACCTCCGCTCGGCCAATTGCACACTTCTTTGGGTTAGCCGTGAGCCCCGCCTGTCTCAGGGACTCTAACACCGCCCCCACATGCCGCACATGCTGAGCCCAGCTGTTGCTGTGGATGATAATGTCATGCGAAAGCAGCATGCGGACGCAGCACCCTGTCCATGAGACGTTGAAATGTGGCAGGGGCCCCGAATAACCCAAACGGAAGTGTCCGAAATTGGTACAACCCGTCCGGAGCGGAGAAAGCCGTTTTTTCCTTGGACTCTGGAGACAAGGGAATCTGCCAGTAGCCCTTGGTTAAATCCAGTGTCGAAAAAAAACGAGCTGTGCCCAGCCGATCCAAGAGTTCGTCGACCCGAGGCATTGGATAGGCATCAAAACGTGATACTTCGTTCACCTTACGATAGTCTACACAGAACCGAATAGATCCATCCGGCTTACCCACTAGCACGATGGGACTATTCCAGGCACTGTTAGACTCCTCTATTACCCCCAATTCCAGCATTGCCTTTATTTCTGCCTGAACCAATTTCTTTTTATGTTCCGGTAGTCTATAGGGCCGTGAACGCGCCGTCACACCCGGGGTTGTCTCAATGTGGTGGGTTATGAGGTTAGTGCGACCTGGTAGAGGGGAAAACACATCCGCAAACCGCGTTTGCAACAAGGCAAGATCCGCTCTCTGATTCGGTAGGAGATGGCTATCCGAAAGGGGTGAGGTTTGATCGGTAGAATTTGGTACCTCAGGCCCCAGCTCATCTCTCTCCTGATCCACCGTGACCAGAGAGACCGGTACCACCTCTCTCCATGCTTTTAGTAGATTGAGGTGATAAATCTGTTTCGCCCCCTCTCTATCAGATCGCAGTACCTCATAATCGACTTCCCCCACTCGTCGTGTAACCACGAAGGGTCCTTGCCACTTGGCGAGTAATTTTGTGCTGGACGTCGGGAGTAATACCAGGACTTTATCTCCCGGTGAAAATTGACGTAGCTTAGTTCCTCTATCGTAGTGCTTCTGCTGACGTTCCTGAGCCTCGAGCAAATTCTCCCGTGACAATCTACCCAGTGTATGGAGTTTTGCTCGCAGGTCCATGACGTACTGAATTTCGTTTTTACTGGGACTTGGACCCTCCTCCCAGCTTTCCTTAACTAGATCCAAGACACCCCGTGGTCGCCTACCGAACAGCAATTCAAAGGGAGAAAATCCCGTGGAGGCCTGGGGAACCTCTCGCACTGCAAACAAGAGAGGAACTAACCACTTATCCCAATTTCGGCTATCATCGTGTACGAACTTCCGAATCATAGACTTCAAAGTCCTATTAAAACGCTCCACAAGCCCATCTGTTTGCGGATGGTATACGCTGGTTTTAATAGACTGAATCCCCAATAATTCATATAATTCGCGTAATGTGCGTGACATAAAGGAAGTGCCTTGATCCGTCAGAATCTCTTTCGGGATTCCGACGCGGGAGATTATCTGAAACAAAGCCTGCGCAACACTCTTAGCCGAGATATTGCGTAACGGCACTGCTTCGGGATACCTAGTTGCATAATCCACCAGAACTAACACAAATCGGTATCCCTGCGTGCTCCTTTCAAATGGCCCGATGAGATCCATGCCCACTCTATCAAAAGGGACCTCAATTAACGGTAGAGGGCGCAATGGCGCTTTTGGGATGGCCGGGGAATTCACTAGCTGACAGTCTGGGCAGGACGCACACCACCGACGTACGTCCGCCCAAATGCCCGGCCAATAGAACCGGGCCATTATCCGGTTTAGTGTTTTCTCATACCCTAAATGACCAGCCATGGGGTTGTAATGAGCCGCCTGGAAAATCATTTCCCGGCGGCTTTTAGGTACCAACAACTGGGTCATCTCCTCACCTGTCTGAGTGTCACGACTCACTCTGTACAATCTGTCCTTAATGATTACAAAATATGGGTGAGTGCGTGCAGCGTCAGGGCGCACCAGCTGACCATCCACATACACGACCTGATCAAAGGCAAAGCGTAGGGTGTCGTCGCGAGACTGCGCGAGTGGGAAATCCTCCACGGGGTGGAACACCGGCACCTGGGGAGTCTCCACCGGAGGCTCTCCCGGAGCCGCCCCCCCCCCCCCCCGGCAGTGTTGGGCGACCCCGCGTCACCACTGTCAACTGCACACACGTCACACTTGCCTAGCGGTCGTGATCGCACCCCCATCAGCTTCTCAGCTACCTGTTTAAACCCCGCCCAATCTGTGCCCAGAATCAGAGGGTGCGAGAGGCGGGAGCTAACCGCAGCCTCCAGAATATGCTTTATCCCTTTGACACGAATTTCCACTGGCACTATAGGGTACTTGTGTAAATCCCCAATGCACACACCTAATAGAAACCCAACGTGCCGTCACCAACGCCTCTGGCCGAACCAGGCTCAGTAGGATCATGGACTGCATCGCCCCTGAGTCCAACAGTGCCCGGTGTTCACTCCCTTGCACCCTTACCGGAATGCAGTACGCCCTGTCTAGATCGGGAGCGGAGGTGGGCGGGCCGACGACACGGACCACCTGCCCCACCTCCATGAGCGGACAATCGTGGCGCAGGTGGCCCGGCTGTCCGCACCGCCAACACCCCGGTCCAGGCGTCTGAGGAGCTCCCTGTGGGCCAGACTGCACCGCCACTGAGCCTGAGTGGGGAGAAGGGGGAGAAAAAGCCAATGGGTTAACACGGGAAGGGAAGGAGGGGTTTTGGGGACGGGAAACGGGAAGGGGAACAGCACGGGTGATTAATTTTTTCCGGGGCGCTGGCTCCGGCTTCTGCTGCTGGGTGAAGGGGTGTTGTGCCAGGTGGTCCTCCGCCAGGGTGACGGCGACGTCCAGGCTGGTGGGCCGGTGGCACTGGACCCAGCTGGCCGTATCCGCCGGCAACCCTGCGGTGAAGCGCTCGAGGACCACCTGCTCCACGACTCCAGCAGCGGACCGTATTTCCGGCTGTAGCCAGCGCCTCGCCATGTCCGTCAGCCGCTGGGCGTATGCGAAGGGCCGGTCCTCTCCCGTCAGGGTGGTCTCCCGGAAGCGACGTCGGTGGTCCTCCGGGCTGAATCCCATTCGGTCGAGGACCGCCTTCTTCAGATTTCTGAAGTCCCTCCTAGCGGCTGCCGGCAGGCTATGCGCCGCCTGTTGCGCCCCCCCTGATAAGGGGGGCAGGAGACGTACCGACCACTCTTCCAGTGGCCACCGGCACGTCTCCGCTGCCACCTCAAACGCCTCGAAGAAGGCCTGAGCGTCATCGTCCGCCGTCATCTTCGGCAGGTGGAATTTCGGGGACGAGACGGTTTTCCCCTCCCTGGAACCCCCGGCAGCAGCCAGCTGTAACAGCGCCTGTGTCTGGAGGCTAGACTGCTCCCGCAGGGCTTGCATCTGCTCGGCGTGCGCAACCGACTGTTGCACCTGCATCGCAGCTAGCCCCTCCAGTAATTTTCCCAGCGCTGTTACTGATATTGGCTGCTCCGGCTGATCCTGGCTGTTATCCATGGCTTTAAGAAAATGTCCTGTCTTCTGCACCGTTTCGCTCTAATTCCCCGTACGGGCCACCACTGTGGCGAAGTGAGCACCACCGCTCTAGTGCAGAGACAGAAATCACACTTTGGTGGAGAGAACACGGTTTTTATTCGTTATTCTCTCTGGGTTTTACAAACAAACAAAACATTCGTACTTCCGCTCTTCTCTCCGCAGATGTTCCGGTCGGCTTTTATGCACTCAGGCTCACTGTCAAACAATCAAGGCAATTGGTTAATTGATACACACAATAATACAATCAATCGTTACCAATTGCATGATTCCCGAGAGCTGTGTCGGCTCCACAAACCACACGTGTTCACTCTCTCTCTTGCCGGCAGCGCCTAAAACCATGCCCCCCTACCACAGACCGCAATACCGTCCTGAGACAGTGATCATGAATCTAAACGGTTATTTTACTTACAAAAAATATAAATACCTAAATTGATTAAAATGTGTTTTATTTTCTAAGAGGAAATACTTTTAGGTTCTAACAGCAGTGACCATAGGGTGATTTTGTAAACAAATTTTCCATGTGAATCTGCTGAATGAGTTCCCAGGTCTGGCACCTGTACAGTAACAGCTGTTTATGTGAGGAAACTCCGGAGCAGTATTTCCCCATGCAAGGGAGTTTTCAGTTGGTGGCCGTAATGCATCTGACACCAGCTCAGCAGAGGGAACTTGGTGCATGTTTGGACCCTAATCTTTTCCTGGAGATGCCTGGACTCACCATCCTGATCCAACACACCATACACCTTCAGAAGGATGCTGCAGTCTGCAAAACTGCTACAGGATTCCAGAGCGATTGCTGCAATTGCTGTGCAACAGGAGTTGGCGGTGATGGTGGAGATGGGGGTGATAGAGTGCTCCATCAGTGAATGGTGCAGCCCCATATTCCTGGTGCCAAAGAAGGATAGGACCCTAAGGTTCTGTATAGACTTCTCCCACGTTAATGCAATTTCTAAGTTTGACCCCTATCCCATGCCTCGCCTTGATGACCTTATTGAGAGGTTGGTACAGGCTCAGTACATTTCAACCTTGGACCTGAGTAAAAGCTATTAGCAAGTGCCGTTGGCTCCAGAGAGAAAATAATTGACAGCTTCTAAGACACTTTGATTGACAGCTTCCTTTTGGCCTACAGGGGGCGCCAGCTACATTCCAGCAACTGATGGACTAAGTGCTGCAGGCTGCAAGCTCAAGCAACCAGGATCAGGAGGACACTTGCCTCTTTCCTGAGTGCCACATGCGCCAGCTGGGGAGAAGGGAGGAAGTGTAATGGAGTG
The DNA here is from genome assembly GCA_029718625.1 of Synaphobranchus kaupii. Lineage (NCBI taxonomy): Eukaryota > Metazoa > Chordata > Actinopteri > Anguilliformes > Synaphobranchidae > Synaphobranchus > Synaphobranchus kaupii. Next base: position 83,912,521 of record CM056378.1, on the reverse strand, counting down.
AGTCCTCCGTTCCTTAATAACTGAAATGCTATAACTCATATTTGGGTTACTGTCTTAAAAACGCGATGACACATAGTCGTAGGAAATGGTTTTATGTCATTGTAATCAAATTTTACTGTTATTGAGCTGTTTCCTTTTTAACATTTATTTATTTATTTAATTAAATTCCCGCCATTTTTATTTATGATTTGCAAAATTATGCAATGAAGCCTCTCAGAGGAAAGGGTATAACAAACAAAAAGAAAACAAAAAACAATTTTAATTACAAATAGTGAAGTCGCCCCCCCCCCCCCCCCCCCCTTCCTTAATCCCCCACAAAGAAAAACACCACCCTCACCCCAATGTGTTACCCCTACCATGACAGACAGATAAACGGACAGACAGACAGATAGACGGACTGACAGACAGACCGGATATGCAGAGAGACAGACAAACCAATCGGGTAGATAGACAGGGAGACGGGTAGACAGACAGATGGATAGACAGAGGAGGTAAGAGTGGACAAATGAGCTGAGTATATTGGGCCAGAAAAAAAGTGAAGTACTCAGGGGGTGAAATTATTAATAACATGAATTGTGAATATGTATGCATCAGGTTAGACTATGTTTATAAGTGTGTAATGTGTGAGAGAGAGAGAGAGAGAGAGAGAGAGAGAGAGAGAGAGAGAGAGAGAGAGAGAGAGAGAGAGAGAAGAGGAGAAAGGGGGAGCTATTATTGAGCTGTTTCCAGTAACTTGCTTGCAGTGTAATTCTGCCTATGTTTTAAATCAGACCTGCAAAAGAGGTGCCAAGATTAGCATTCAGGTCCACAGTTGGAGCATCTGAGGAGACTGAATTGTTGTGCTGTGCTGACTAACAAGCTGCAAAGTAGCGATATTTAATACATGCTTTTGTTTGTTAAATAATTCTGCCAGCCTTAATTTGTCCTGCATCTTTGAAAAACAAATCCCTCACCGGATGTGTGCAACTCATGTGTGTTGCTCATTACTACTCCTGCTGTTCGACCGTCCCGTCACACAAGAGTACACAATGTACTTATAAACCTGGGCCCAACTTAGTTTAAAAACTGATTTTAACTGTATAATTGAGAGGAGAGAATACATGCTATTTTAAGGCCCACTCAGAATATTGGTTTAAAATAAATGCTAATCGCTTACAACAAACAAAAAGACGAAGATATGGTACTATATTATTGACTTATCATAATAAAAAATAACGATAAAGATCCTCGTGAAAAGTATGTGAAAAGGAAAAATAAATACTTAAAATACAGTCCAGTCAAAAGTTTGGACACACCTACTCATAGGTTTTTTTCCGTTATTTTTACTGTTTTCCACATTTTGGAATAGTAAAGACATCAAAACTATGAGATAACACAAATTAAATTATGCAAAGACCAAAAAAGTGTTAAACAAATACAAAAAAGTAATATATTTTTGATTCTTCAAAGTAGCCACCCTTTGCCTTGATAACGGCCTTGCACATTCTTGCCATTCTCTCAAACAACTTCTGTGGTAAACAGATATTCCACAGGTAAACAGGTGATGCCATCATGACTCTATATAAAAGGATATCAAAAGACTCCTGATATCTTATTTCCAGGTACTCTTAGAAGCGATACTATAACCTCTGCATTTGAATGGATCTCTATGGGAATTGGGGGGTGGGACTAGATTTAGCTTTAAATTACACTGGAACAGTGTGGAACACATGGTTGGCTAAATGGATCTAAGTCATCAAGGGTCTGACGTATCAAGCAAGCCTTAAACCATCACTGCCAGAAATACAGTAGATATGGATGGATAACTTGAAGGGTTTCTTTTCCTGACTTATTTTTCCATAGAGTTCAATAGGAAAATTTGTTTCCACCTCTACTTCTGTGGCAGCATTCCAGGAGTCAAATTTGAGCAAGGAAGGATCCTTTAGATCGCATGACCTGGAAATATTTCCCGGGCAGGCATGGTAAGGACCGTTAAAATTCCATATATTGAAAAGGAAAGGAGCTTCACGATTCATTTTATCCGTCCTTTCACCAAGGATGCTCTGGACTATCCTTTTCAGAAGGAAGGTAGTATGCGCCCCACAATGTAATGCTGCCAATGTTTACATAACCATCCAAGTTTTCTGGGATCTACCAAATTCAAACAATGGATGAGCGAAAATCTTCTGAGAAATGCCAGAAATCTAAATGTGAGTTGCTAGTATTGTTGGTTAGCATTGGCTTATAATAGAAAGTAAACAAACAATGACACAATCAGACAATACACCAAATTTATTAAGAGGTTAAATGTTGATAAAACAGATGGTTCAAGTGAAATACTACAGTAGGTAATGATACGCCTTTTGTAGTTATTTTTCGTGAAGTACAGTTCTCTATGTTGAACAGTCAATATCACCCAACGTCGCAGCGGTCGCACCATGATGCAAGGCAAAGAGAAGAGGGTTTGAATTCCACAGTTACGCTCAGAGGTTATGCTAGATTCCTTGGATGCGTCCCAATAGTGAAAAAATGCACCCTCCCTTCCTCCACTACCACCTCCTCTACTCCTTGCCCCGGAAACGGATCATTGCGTTTTAATCTAATGTCGCTGATTACATCTTAATTACGTATTAATGGTTACATATTAAAGGTTGTATCAGCGATTTTGGGTGGAAACATAAATGATCACATTCATCTGATTTTTCCTCACGATCCGCTAGCTGCCCGCCCCATAAGCAGGCCGTCAAAAAACCGCGTCTCTGTAGGCAGCCTATGCTCCGAGATCGTACACAAAAACAAATGGTACTACCAACTACTCAAAACCAAAATAAACAGTATTCCAACCAATCACAATGATCTGCACAAACGCTAATACTCTTATCTCGCTGAAATCTTGACGGATTTACAAACGGTTTGGTTTCTTACAAACGTTATTAACGTGGTTATAATTCTGGATGCTTGAACACTATTTTTTAAAACATAACATAATTATTCATAAGTATGTTTGTTTGGGATTTCGCTTCAGAAGTGACGTCACGTTTGTGCAGATCATTGTGATTGGTTGGAATACTGTTTATTTTGGTTTTGAGTAGTTGGTAGTACCATTGTTTTTGTGTACGATCTCGGAGCATAGGCTGCCTACAGAGACGCGGTTTTTTGACGGCCTACTTATGGGGCGGGCAGCTAGCGGATCGTGAGGAAAAATCAGATGAATGTGATCATTTATGTTTCCACCCAAAATCGCTGATACAACCTTTAATGTCTCGACGCAAACCACAATGTCAGGTACATTGTATACTGTACGTACAAATACTTGTACTCGAAATGTTCAGACAGTTTTGCATACATCCGGGTAGTAGAGGAGTGGTAGTGGGGGAGTTATTACGATACCTTCACTAGTGGACCCAAACGCAGGACTCGGAGACACTCAATACAAGCTCCGAGGAGCACTTATTTAGGGCAAAAATAGTACACTGAGTGGTACGGAACAGGACTGGGGTTTGCAGGGGAAAGGAGAATGCAGCAGAGCGGGAGCGGGGCTGGAGAGTGGTGAACAGGCCGGGGAGTACTGGCAGAGGGAGCTGGGTGAGCGATGGCAGGAACAGACAAGCAGGCTGGTGGGAACAGGGAGACAAGACTGGTCAAGGTTTGGTACATAAACAGGCTAGACACTGAATACTAAGACCAGATAACAATATACAATCTAGACAGACAAGAGTACGAACTGGCGATGAGAAACACAGAGAATGGGGAATATATAGAGGGGCTAACGAGTGGTAAATGAGTGAAGCGTGAGAATGTAAGCAGGGAAGGCGAGTGATTGGCTGGGAGTTTAAGAGAGGGGAATGAGTAACGAGAGTGAGTGTGGAATGCGAACAGGGAAGGCAAGTGATTGGCTGGGAGATACTGATGGAAATGGGGAAACCACGCCCAGCCTGCACGAACACAGAAGACAAACACAGAACATGAAAACATGAAACGGAACGAGAGGAAAGGGGAAAACAAGGAGAACGAAAAGGGGGTGTGAACTGGAAGGGTGGAGGCGAACGTAACAGGAGTGGAGGAAAGGAGGAAGGGAGGTGGGGAGTGAAGAATATTGGGAAACACCCCTTGTAAATGTCTCCTTCCATCCTTTCCTTGACCCCCGTGACGATTCCTAGCGAGGTCAAGGAAAGGTTGCAAGGATAGGAAAATGGATTTCTTTTTTTGACAATCCAAATCAAAGAGAGTAGGCGGAGCAAGAGGTCCAACTTCGGAGCTGGAACGTCCGCATTTGGAATTTAAAGATTATTAGACAGACAACAGGCGCTCATTGAATTACTGGAGGTCAATGGAGTTTTTACAAAACAGTTAGCAGACAGACAAATTATCAGACAGACGAAATCAAAAGTCTTTTTAGATTATATACAGTTGGAAGTCGAAAGTTTACATACACCTTAGCCTAATCCATTTAAACTCAGATTTTCACAATTCCTGACATTTAATCCTAGTAAACATTCCCTGTCTTAGGTCAATTAGGATCACAACTTTATTTTAAGAATGTGAAATGTCAGAATAATAGTAGAGAGAATGATTTATTTCAGCTTTTATTTCTTTCATCACATTCCCAGTGGGTCAGAAGTTTATATACACTCTGTTAGTATTTGGAAGCATTGCCTTTAAATTGTTTAGCTTGGGTCAAATGTTTCGGGTAGCCTTCCACAAGCTTCTCACAATAAGTTGCTGGAATTTTGGCCCATTCCTCCTGACATAACTGGTGCAACTGGTGTCAGGTTTGTAGGCCTCCTTGCTCGCTCACGCTTTTTCAGTTCTGCAAATTTTCGATTGGATTGAGGTGAGGACTTTGCGATGGCCACTACAATACCTTGACTTTGCTGTCCTTAAGCCATTTTGCCACAACTTTGTAAGTATGCTTTGGGTATTGTCCATTTGGAAGAGCCATTTGCGACCAAGCTTTAACTTCCTGGCTGATGTCTTAAGATGTTGCTTCAATATATCCACATAATTTTCCATCCTCATGATGCCATCTATTTTATGAAGTGCACCAGTCCCTCCTGCAGCAAAGCACCCCCACAACATGATGCTGACACCCCCGTGCTTCACGGTTGGGAGGGTGTTCGTCGGCGTGCAAGCCTCACCCTTTTTCCTCTAAACATAATGATGGTCATTATGGCCAAACAGTTAAATTTTTGTTTCACCAGACCAGAGGACATTTCTCCAAAAAGTAAGATCTTTGTCCCCATGTGCAGTTGCAAACTGTAGTCTGGTTTTTTTATGGCGGTTTTGGAGTAGTGGCTTCTTCCTTGCTGAGCAGCCTTTCAGGTTATGTCGACATAGGACTCGTTTTACTGTGGATATAGATACTTTTGTACCTGTTCCCTCCAGCATCTTCACAAGGTCCTTTGCTGTTGTTCTGGGATTGATTTGCACTTTTCGCACCAAAGCACGTTCATCGCTAGGAGACAGAACGCGTCTCCTTTCTGAGCAGTATGAGGGCTGCGTGGTCCCATGGTGTTTATACTTGCGTACTATTGTTTGTACAGATGAACGTGGTACCTTCAGGCATTTGGAAATTTCTCCCAAGGATGAACCAGACTTGTGGAGGTCCACAATTTTCTTTCTGAGGTCTTCGCTGATTAATTTAGATTTTCCCATGATGTCAAGCAAAGAGGCACTGAGTTTGAATGTAGGCCGTAAAATACATCCACAGATACACCTACAATTGACTCAAATAATGTCAATTAGCCTATCAGAAGTTTCTAAAGCTATGACATAATTTTCTGGAATTTTCCAAGCTGTTTAAAGGCACAGTCAACTTAATGTATGTAAACTTGAATTGTGATATAGTGAATTAAAAGTGAAATAATCTGTCCATAAACAATTGCTGGAAAAATTACTTGTCATGCACAAAGTAGATGTCCTAACTGACTTGCCAACACTATAGTTTTCTAACATGAAATCTGTGGAGTGGTTAAAAATGAGTTTTAATGACTTCAGCCTAAGTATATGTAAACTTCCGACTTCAACTGTATGCCTAGGTTGTCAGGACCCAGTACTACTACTCACAAGCTGTTATTATTTTGACTATCCAACGAAAACCAACTTTAAATCCGGCTAGCGCCAGCCAGTACTTTATGCAACTTTAGTTGCTAAGCTTACTGAAAACACTACTGCGCATGCTTGATCACTTCCCCTTGTGCGGACGAAAAATCCAATGGGGAAAAGCGCCAGTTGCGTATCTTCTCATTTCTAAAATCTTTGTCCAAATGCAGCCCTTGTTCATCTTCCATCTTCCGCATTTCATTCTTCTTCTTTGTTTTTAATATCATATATTTTTGTAGTCCTCACCATGGAAACAACTCAGCACTCACTTGTTGTTTTTTCTTTGTGCCCACTCGTCAGATAATATATTGAAAAGAATAGTTAGCTAACATTTTGCAAAATAAACCATGCCCATTTTGTCGTATTGTATTGTGGCTGGTAACAGTTAAAAAAAAAAAAAAACTACGGGTACCGTGATCCACCAAGGCACTTAGTTGCTCTGCATGTAATTTTAACCTCGGACGCAAGGTTAAAGTGTGCGAGCAAGGAAGATATGGATCAATATTATTCGGATTAACCATTATGACGTGTTTTACTGTACGCAATAATTATCTTCAACATTAGGTTTAACATTGGCATGCGGGATGCATTCCCGGTAATTCACAACCAAACTTTCTGTTTTTTTTATGCATGTTTGTGTGCGCCCAAAGCCCATAGAGAGAGAACTATACAATCTCTGGTGCGCCCCTATGTGTGTAACAGACAGGAGGGTGTACGTATGTTCTACACGCCTATGTAGACGCATCTTAATATTGCGCAGTTAAAATAACAATGAAACAACTGTGACATGACTTAAAGGATAACTACACTCTAGATCACTTTTTTTTTTCTCGGTGTAAACGTGTTTGTATGCCTACCTTATAATGAAACTTATTCATGCATTCCGTTATTTCGACAATTCTGAAATAATATTGCATATCATAATAAACTGGTAGAAAAGCGTTTTTGTGCTGCCCACTGGAGGGCAACACCGGTGCGTACGGGCGTAACGCGTGCGCAGCTTGTGAAAATTATCTTGCGCGTTCTCCGCGGCTGCTACACCAGAATTGATCGCGTAAATATATACGTATATGTGTATTTTTACAATACTGGTACACAATAGTGTGACAAAGGGGGTCGAATTTCAAATTCCTTCAAAAGAGCTGACAAGCATGAATATATATAGTATCAACAAAAATATAAGAAAAGATAGCATATTGACGCCAAGTTTCTGAAAATGGCATTAGAATACACAGATGCATTTTGTGTAACGGTTGTCACGTGGTGTCCACCACTGACCTGGTTGGCACAGTACGTGCACATATTTCTTATTCCTTCCTATGTTTATGAATACCACATGTAACAATAACATTGCAAACCCTGTTTCCACTTCATTCACCTGATCATGTGGTAGAATACTGCATCCATCTGAGTGGACACCGCGACGTGCGTTACGTAAGAAAATATACATTACAATAAATTGTATCCATAAATAGACAAAACGGCAGGGACGGACTGGGACTAAAAAATGGCCCTGGACTTTTTGACCCAGACCGGCCCACCACAATCGGCCCACAGATACTCCACCGCCCCCGCCCCGTCGAGGCACACACAAACACACCAGCCCTTAATGTTAATATAATAGTAGAATATTAATATACACTACTGCTCAAAAGTTTGGGGTCACTGAGAATTTTTTATGTTTCTGAAAGAAATTGATACTTTTTATTGGATTTCAAATAAAATGATTAATATAAGGTTAAAGTGTGGACTGTCAGCTTTAATTTGAGGGTGTTTTCATCCATATCGGATGAACCGTTTAGAAATGACAGCACCTTTTGTACATAGTCCCCCCCATTTTCGGGCATCAAAAAATATTGGTCAGTTTAACATAATGTAGAACAAAGTAATATTTTTTAATATTTGGTCGCATATCCTTTGCATGCCATGACTTCCTGATGTCTGTGACGTATCAACATCATCAGAGTCTGGATATCTTATTTTCAGGTTGTCCGACAAGCGATACAAAAACTCTTTGCATTTATATGGATCTCTATGGGAATTGGGGGGTGGGACTAGATTCAGCTGTAAATTATGCTAATACAGTATGGAACACATTTGTTGGCTAAATGGCTTTAAGTCATCAAGGGCCCAAGGTATCAAATGAGCTTCAAACCACCATGCTGCTGCCAGATATGCAGTAGATACTACAAGCAATGTTTCTCCTGAATATTTTTTCCATTGGAGTTCAACAGGAAAATTAATCAGGAGAAACAATTCGCCAGTGTTGTACGATTTATGGACATGTAGCTAGCTTACCAATGACCCAGTTGTAATTGTGGTTGTTCTAGCTAACGTTAAGCATCTCTCTTGTGATAGCAAAAAAATAGCCAGCTAGCCAAACCTAGCTTATCTTATCCCTATCGTCTTCTGCCTTACCGGTTCAGCTTCAAGGCCTTGATTAGTTGAACTTGTGTTGTCGTCGCTGGGCTCAGTGGGCTGCTGCGGTCCTGAAATATCGTTGTCGTCGTCGTCGTCCTCCTCCTCCTCTCTGCTGCCAATTCCACTACTAGGCTGAGGCTGGGAAGATTCATCACTGCTAGCGCTGGGCCCAGCAACCCTGTCATCTGCAGCAGTGGCAGTGCTGCTGCTGCGGCCACTAACGTTAACATAATTTGTTATTTTAAAACACTTGGCTGCACCTGACTCAAGTGATTTTAATTTCTTTTGTCTAAGCTTTTCAGCCCCACCTTTCCGTTTTTTACCCTTTTGTTCCATGTTGCGACAATTTTTTCCGAAGTTGAACCATACTGTCTATGAGTTGAACTATCGATGATGACTTTGGATGTTACTGATCTCGCGCCCTGGCGCTCAGGTGACGTAATGGAGTGGACCAAAATAATTGGCTGGGGGGGAGGGGGGAGACTGACAAATTTGAAGGATTTTTAGGGATACAGAAATTAGTAAACCCCTCTGCCAAAAGTAATGGGCCGGCAGCCCACTCGTCTGGGCCGGCCAGTTAGAGCCACACATCAGTTTTTTATTTTTTTTTATTTTTTTTTTGCGTTGCATCGATCGGCCCCAATTGTCCATCAGCCCACCGGGAAAACTCCCGATACTCCAGATGGCCAGTCCGCCCCTGCAAAACGGTACATTACCTTATTGATTTGAGCTATATCGACGGCCGAATGGTTCGTCAAAGGGTTTGATTTGGGATGATTCTTTAGGAAGTAAAACGTCTTGGTAACGATCGTTGTAGGGCTTCCCGAGTTGACACTAAGTATATGAATTCGCGACTTGGCGCGTACGCGAGGTAAACAAGCGACCACGTGTTGTCAGCTTGCAGATTGGATAAGTTTCTTAGTTTTGATGACCAATTTATGCCAGATAAAATGTTTTATTGACTTTGAAAAGTAAAAAAATATATCAGAAACGGTCGTTGCGTTTTTGACATCACAACGTTTTTGGTATATTAAATTTGAATATCAGAAAAAATAATTAACTCACCCCAAAATTACTGCTACCATAGGATACCCAGTTAAAGGTTTATGTAAAGCAGTAGGGGTTTGGAGCCTCCGTGGTTAGCTTCCGGAGGTGCTGATCCCGATAACGGTCGTTGTGGTAATTGACACCAAGCACAACGACCGTTACCGGATCTTTGCTAGGCAGAATATGTAAGGGAGTGAGTTGGTTTGGAGGACCAAACGCGACAGAAGGGTTTTCAGGCAAGTGACTCTGGAGAGACACCAATAAAACAGAGCGGACTCTGTAGGAGGGAGAGGGAAAAAGGAAAACAGAAAAGCTCCAGCTCCCAAAACAGGGGAGTGAGGAAGGAGACTTAAAAGGAGAGAGAAAAGAAAACAACCCAACAAATTGGGCGAACTGACAAATAAGTCAGCGAGAGAAAATACTTTTAGAAAACAAAACCTCTACTCTCAAGAAGAGAGGAATCTAAAGAGGCGACGGAACAAACAAAGGAAAAACAAACCCGGAAGTATCGGGCGAAACGCTCGTAGGAAAGAGCCAAAAATAGCGCGACCGAACAAACAAACTAACTCGCACTAAAAGCGAGAGGAATAAGAATACTACAGTACTTCTACCAAGACCCGCGTTGTTTAGCAAAGCTGAAACAAAGCGTTCAATAGGGCGTACTGATCCTAAACCTTATTGGCTTGACAGTTAAGCGAATTAACATGGAAGCGCCGATACCGGAAGACGCAAAGCCGGCGGAAACCATGAACAGGTGAAATCACTAAGTGCTGGCGAAACGAAAACTCGGCGTGGAATGTGAAAAATCCGATGGAGTGCTTAATACAGATAATGAACGCCCGCAGAGCTAGGGAAAGGCAAGCACAACCCATTACAGGACCCCCCCTCTAAGGGACGTCCCCAGAAGATCCCTAAGTCTTATCTCTGCGGAAGTCTCTGATAAGTTGCGAATCCAAGATATCTCTGGATGGTACCCAGCAGCGCTCCTCAGGGCCATAGCCCTGCCAATCCACCAGAAACTGAAAACCCCTGCCCACACGTCTCTCGGCCAAAATACGCCGTACCGTATAAACCGGGCCTCCGTCCAAGAACCGGGGAGGAGGTGGCGGCTTGTCTGCCGGAGCGAGGGCGCTAACAAGCACAGGTTTTAACCGAGAGACGTGAAATGTGGGGTGGATGCGCATAGAGCGCGGGAGCTGTAACCGCACGGTGACTGGGTTTATTCTCTGAAGGATCTTGAAGGGTCCAACAAAACGAGGAGCGAGTTTGCGAGACTCTACTCGCAAGGGGAGATCCCGCGTAGCGAGCCAAACACGTTGACCTACCCTATAAGAGGGAGCAGGACGGCGACGCCTATCTGCCGCCATCTTTTGCTTGGCCGTAGCACGCAGGAGGGATGAGCGCACACGCCTCCAAACTGCTTTACACCTTCGAACTAAGGACCTTGCGGACGGTACCCTCCACATCTCTCTCTAGTTCTGGAAATAAAGGAGGTTGATACCCCATTTGCGCCTCAAACGGAGAGAGGCCAGTAGAGGCATTGCGCAAGGTATTATGGGCGTATTCAGCCCATGCGAGGTGGCGGCTCCAAGATGTGGGGTTGGAGGCAGCCAAACAACGCAAGGTGTTCTCCAAGGTCTGATTGGTGCGTTCTGTCTGTCCATTAGTCTCCGGGTGAAAGCCGGAGGAAAGACTGACAGACGCGCCTAATAGAGAGCAGAAGGAACGCCAGAATCTCGCAGTGAATTGGGGACCGCGATCAGATACCACGTCCACAGGGAGGCCGTGTACTCGGAAAATGTGGTCCACCATGAGCTGAGCTGTCTCTGGTGCTGAAGGGAGTTTCGGAAGTGCGATAAAATGAGCCGCCTTGGAGAAGCGATCCACGACCACTAATATCACCGTGTTACCAGAGGACACCGGCAACCCGGGTGACAAAATCGAGTGCGATGTGACTCCAAGGGCGGCTAGGGATGGGAAGAGGGCGCAGGAGACCAGAGGGCTGGGCACATGATCCCTTGCTCCGAGCACACACAGGACAGGCAGCAACGAAGGACCGTACGTCTCTCTCAAGACCGGGCCACCAAAAACGCCGGGAAACAAAGTCCTTAGTACGGTGAACGCCCGGGTGGCCGGCCAACTGGGAGGCGTGTCCCCATTGGAGAACTCGAGACCTAACCCGGGATGGAACGAACAGGCAGTGGGGAGGACCCCCACCTGGATCTGGATTAGACTTCAGAGCCTTCTGTACTGCTGCCTCGACCGCCCACATAACAGGGGCCACAATGTGGTCGGCGTGGACAATGGGTTCAGGAATGGGATCCTTGTCAGTACAGTCGAACACGCGAGAAAGCGCATCCGGTTTCACATTTTTGGAGCCAGGACGGTATGTGATTAAAAAATTGAAACGTAAAAAAAACAACGCCCACCGAGCCTGACGGGAGTTACGCCTCTTAGCTTGCTGCACATACTCAAGGTTTTTGTGATCCGTCCATACAGTGAACGGATGCTCAGCCCCCTCGAGCCAGTGGCGCCACTCCTCCAGTGCTAGCTTTACAGCCAGCAACTCCCGGTCCCCTACGTCGTAGTTCCTCTCTGCGGGTGTTAATGCACAAGAGAAATACGCGCAGGGGTGCATCTTGTGATCAAGCGGGGAGTGCTGGGAAAGAATGGCTCCGACGCCTAGTTCAGAGGCGTCCACCTCTACCACAAAGGGAAGGGATGGGTTGGGGGTCACGAGTATGGGCTCGGAGCTAAATCTCCTCTTTAACTCCGAAAATGCCGCCTTCGCCTTGGAATTCCATTGAAAGGACCCGGGGAGTGTCTTTTTAGTGAGTGCAGTAATAGGGGCCGCTACCGCACTGAAATTGCGGATGAACCGCCGATAAAAATTTGCGAACCCCAAAAAACGCTGAACCTGCTTGAGAGAAGACGGAGTGGGCCAGTCTTTTACCGCGGACACTTTCTTAGGGTCCATCCATACCTCGCCGTCAGCAACAATGAACCCAAGAAAAGAAACCGAGTTTGTGTGAAAAACGCATTTCTCCGCTTTCACAAATAACTGAGCCTTAAGGAGCGCTGACAAAACCTGCTTGACGTGAACAACGTGCGTCGGGAGATCAGAAGAAAAGATTAAAATATCGTCAAGATAAACAAAGACGAATTTCTCTAACATCTCCCTAAGCACGTCGTTCACTAGTGCTTGGAACACAGAGGGGGCGCAAGTGAGCCCGAATGGCATCACCAGGTACTCGTAGTGTCCGTTATGCGTATTAAAAGCGGTTTTCCACTCGTCACCCTGGCGAATACGCACAAGGTTGTACGCATTGCGCAGATCGAGCTTGGTAAAAATAGATGCTCCCTGGAGCTGTTCAAACGCCGAGTTCATCAGGGGGAGGGGATAACGGTTCTTCACCGTGATGTCATTGAGGGACCGATAGTCAATACATGGGCGAAGACCCCCGTCCTTTTTCTTAACGAAAAAAAAACCCCGCTCCTGCCGGTGAAGTGGAAGGTCTAATAAATCCATTGGCTAAGGACTCCTCAATGTAAGCCTTCATGGCTGCGCTCTCCGGGGCAGATAGAGAGTACAAGGACCCTCTGGAAGGGACAGTGCCCGGGTTAGAGCTCAATAGCACAATCATAAGCCCTGTGAGGCGGCAACGTAGTGGCCCGTTGCTTGCTAAAAACCTCAGAAAGAGTTCTGTACTGCTCAGGGACATTGGGAGGGAGGGAAAATACTATAACCCCCCCTACTTTAGCACTCTCCTCGCTCGAGAGAGAATCGAGCGACACAGGCCACTCAATCTCTGAGTCAGTGAGCTGTTCCTCCCACATAAGTGGGCCATCCGCCAGAGAATCCCAGGCTAGGCTCTCTTTGCCCCCTTCGGAGAGGACCAGGGAGTTCTCCCCATCAGAACAAAAACCGTCCTGCTCCTGTGCGCTATCAGTGCCGGACTCGGCCTGAGTACTAGGAGACCCTCCTGCCACGAGGAATCTAGGTACTGAACAGTGGGGTCCGCACTGGGGACCCCAGTGACGGATAACAGCCCCGCCCTCCTCCCAGTTAATGTGAGGATTATGGCGGGGTAAGCCAGGAGTGTCCTAAAATAAGTGGATACGCTGGGGAATCGACCAGGAAGAACTGGATCTCCTCTATATGGTCGCAATAGGGAATGCGCATGCGTACCCTGGTGGTGATTTGAGAAATGGTCCCCATGCCCAACGGACGACTATCAAGAGCCGTGACTAGACGAGACCGCGGAAGAATCAAGGTAGGAATACCAAGAGCTTTGACCCACTTAGCATCGATAAAAGTTTCAACTGCTCCGGAATCTAAAAAGGCATCACAGCTGGTCTGACGCCCTCCCCAAAGCAGTTGCACAGAAATGAGGGTCCGAGGGTGGACATGAACCTCTCTCGCTAGAACCCTCGGTTCCCCTAGCGAGAGTCCCCTTTTCCCACTAGCTTAGGGCACTGATCTCTCATATGCCCCTCTTTCTGGCAATATCTACACCTCCCCTTCCACAGACTAGCGCCCTTGGGTTTGCTCCACGCTGCCCCATCCACCTGCATAGGTTCTCCCAGACTAAAGGAGGAAGAGGTGGGGGGATGGTGATGCAGAAAACTGTGAATAGCGGGTGGGGTGATATCTGTTTCCCCCTTTAGCCCTCTCACGTTCTCTCTCCCGAATGCGGTTATCCACACGGATGGCTGTGGAAACTAGGGCGCCGAACGTGGCGGGAGGCTCGAGCACCGACAGAGCGTCCTTTACAGGATCGGACAGGGCGTTCAGAAACAAAGAACTGAGTGGCCCATCGGGCCATCCAGTCTGCCCTGCCAGTGCTCGAAACCCGATGGAAAAGGCTGCCACCGTCTCGGTGCCCTGGCGAAGACAGGTCAGTCGCATAGCCGCCTCCTGACCGGAGACGTCATGGTCAAAGACTGACGTCATCTCTGCCATAAGCTGATCCGTGTGGCTCATCATCGGTGCATTGGCTCTAATAAGCGGGTCGGCCCACTCGAGAGCAGTACCGGTTAAGAGGGAGAGTATAAATGCTATCTGGGAATTATGAGAACGAAAACAGGAGCCCTGCGCTTTGAAAAAAATTAAACACTGGGTTAGGAACCCTTTGCACTTCCCCGGCTCACCACCGTAACGAAGGGGAAGTTGGAGTTTGGGCTCCCTCGCCTCCGGTGGGGGGGGGGGGGGGGGGTGGGGGGTTTATAGGTGGTGCTTGTGCGACTGGGGGGGGGGTACAGTGGCGAGAGTCAGGTTTTGGAGACTCTCCGCCACATCGCGCAGGCTGGCAGCCTGTACCTGCAACTGTCTCATAAGCTGCTCGTGTTGGCTAAGTAACGCCTGCTGAGAGGCCTGGAGAATACGCATGCCCTCCTCATGACTGGCTATAGCAGCGCCCTGACTAGCCAAGAGCTGAGCTACCTCTGTCGCTGGAACCTCTCTACTGGCTTCCATGTTCTGTAAGGGAGTGAGTTGGTTTGGAGGACCAAACGCGACAGAAGGGTTTTCAGGCAAGTGACTCTGGAGAGACACCAATAAAACAGAGCGGACTCTGTAGGAGGGAGAGGGAAAAAGGAAAACAGAAAAGCTCCAGCTCCCAAAACAGGGGAGTGAGGAAGGAGACTTAAAAGGAGAGAGAAAAGAAAACAACCCAACAAATTGGGTGAACTGACAAATAAGTCAGCGAGAGAAAATACTTTTAGAAAACAAAACCTCTACTCTCAAGAAGAGAGGAATCTAAAGAGGCGACGGAACAAACAAAGGAAAAACAAACCCGGAAGTATCGGGCGAAACGCTCGTAGGAAAGAGCCAAAAATAGCGCGACCGAACAAACTAACTAACTCGCACTAAAAGCGAGAGGAATAAGAATACTACAGTACTTCTACCAAGACCCGCGTTGTTTAGCAAAGCTGAAACAAAGCGTTCGATAGGGCGTACTGATCCTAAACCTTACCGGCTTGACAGTTAAGCGAATTAACATGGAAGCGCCAATACCGGAAGACGCAAAGTATAAATAGCCGGCGGAAACCATGAACAGGTGAAATCACTAAGTGCTGGCGAAACGAAAACTCGGTGTGGAATGTGAAAAATCCGATGGAGTGCTTAATACAGATAACGAACGCCCGCAGAGCTAGGGAAAGGCAAGCACAACCCATTACAGAATATCAGACATGTTACTGTATTTTCTTCTGGTATTCATGAATATTATTCCCTAAAACATTATCAAAACGTATATGTATGAAGGGCCATATGAAGTTTATTTATTAATTAAATATTCATGACTAAATGTGGCACAGTTTTCTATGTCACATTTTTGGTGTCCAAAATGGTGGTAAAACGATGAAATTTTGTCTGTCATGAAAAAAAGTTTCTGACTTTCGGTCTTGAAGTTATCTTATTTATATCTGTTATTTATAAGGTTTCACATGATGGGTAGGTTTTTGTTAAGAACAGTGTATAAATGGAATAATCTGAATAATAATCTTGTCCCTCGAAATCTCTCCAGTATTGAAAAAAATACACACACACACACACACACACACACACACATATATATATATATTGTCTTGAGTGAGTATGGGTAAGTAGTTGTATTTTATATAATTATAGCCTAGCCTACAGTTGTTAATCAGAAAATTATGATCTGAATCAGAAACGCTAAATGTATCAGCTGGCGAAGTCAACTAGTATTGTCAGTATTGACAACTACAAGTGAATTCAGTCGTCATCTCCAGCATCTGTTTAGCAAACTCTACAATGTATACTGAAACCCTATTGATGCTAGGACCGAAGGGCTGCAGCGTGCCCAATCAGTGCCTGCATGGTTGTCTATTTATTGCTTGAATTCAAAAAGTGCCATTTTTGAACGCGTAAGCATGCAAAAATAGACTCCAGTCCTATTTTAGAGCCATCGTGCGCAAGGCTCTCGCATCTGCACTCATACTTGCCCGACTGGTGTAGCAGGTACCAATGACCACGACTTGATCTTTCCAGACATGTGTTGCGTGCGTAGTAAATTTTACGCACGTAGTGAAATTTACACGCTTAGTATATAATGGTTGAAATTTCCATTCTGCTGTTGTCGCCCACAACGGAAACTGCCGGGACCTGATTGGTTAGACCTGCTACGTTACTTTCGTTTCGCCTCCACGTTTTTAAACCGGAACAACGTGGCGTCCTGTTCAATTATCTTATTCCACATAAATAGTCCACTAAAATATGTTTCTGAAAATATTTGAGGTGTGAAATAGGCCATGCAGTTGCTGAATCTTGATTCATATTTGATGTGCAATGTCTAGTTTGACAGTATGATCTGAGTTATACGAAATCATTTGTACAATGTATGTTAATTTATGCAAATGATGATGGACACAACTCCTCCGCCCCCACCCCTCTCCCTCGCTCACCCCACAAAGTATTTTTCAAAATTGTGTAGTAGGCGGAGACAGGCTGAGACAGTGGGTGTAGTTACTCTTTAAGACCAGGGGCCTCATCTATAAAAAAGTACTTGGACGTCATCTTTAACTTTGACGTAAGCACATTTCTTTAAATGGATGTAAGCTTTATTTATAAAATTGGCTGCGCTTGTTTAAAATAGCGTACGTCTGTCGTGCTATAAATCTCAAATTAACTTCAAATTGAACGCACATGAATGAGCTCTGTATTTGCACCCTGGGGTTAAGTTGTCACAGACTGTACATTTAATAGAATGGCTCTGGGGAACGGATAGCGGCAAAAAAGTCAGTCCGGACCCTGAAAACTCTCCCCCTGCGAAACGCATCATTTGCCACGTCCTCCAATAAAGATAGCGAAGCCGGGTGAGTGTTAATTGTTTGCTTACAGTAGACTATTTATAGGATACATTGTCCTGTCTGTAATAAGCAACACTTTGTGAATCATGATGAATCTCTCATTCACCATTGCCCAATTTGCAAGTTTTTACATGATACAATAATGGTATAAAATGTTACTATGGGCGCAAGTTCACTTGTTATTTAAAATCTAAAGAATGTGAGTGCTGGACGCTAAAATGACACCTGAAACTAGCAAAGACACTTGTGTTTGGATTACCGCCGCTTAGTGCTGGGTGTAAGATAGGGCCTGAGTGTTTTACAGAATGTCCACCTCATTGTTATACAAAGCATATTGTTTTTAAAGAGAGGGTGTTTGTCTGTTGCATTGTGGGGCCTCTTCAGGGAGCCTGCTTATTTGGGTTGTTTGTAGTTTTTATAGAAGCTCTATTGCAACTGTATTTGTAAGTATGATTGTACCTTTTCATTCTGTCAGAAGTGATACCTCTCTCTCATGGTCTAATTTCAATTTTGGTGAATTTGTGTTTGCACAAAATGTCCCAGTGCTGTTTGTGGCTTCAAACTCGCCAGGAAAATATGAATAAAATTGAATTATGAACCTTAAGAAGAACACCTGCTGTTACTTTTCTCAAACATACCACATCTACTGCAGAAAGACACAGATATAGCTGGAGGTTCTGACCTCAGGAGAGAGGAAAGGGTTTCCCCTCCCCCATGCTATCAAAGCCGAAATAGGAGGGGTCACCTACAGGCCATAGGACCCTTTATTAAAACAGCCATGGGCGGAAAATGGTCACTGTTATATGTCCGTCATAAAACAGTAATGGTGCTATTTTTTTCCCCCAGTTTAAAAACTGCCAACGTAATTCGTCCCTCATTAAACAGCCATGGCAATGTGTCCATTATGAAGTGTCAAGAAATGTCTTCAGACGTCCTTTATGAAACGTTGCCTTAATGATTATAAGCCTCAGCACTGCTGGAGGAAGCCGGGACGTTTGGTCACTGATGGTGAGATTAGTCAGTGGGTGAGTTGGAAAGGGCTGGATATGGAAGATGGCGGCAAGGTGCGTAGAGCCATTCACCGACTATCTTCTCTTCGCTTAACAGCTGATTCTCATCTTCACTGCCTAATCTCTGTTTGCGAGTGGGACTGCCGTAGTGCTGATTTGCAAAACGCCGGCGGATCGACAGCTGTGCTGGTGATGGTCCACCTGCGGGCCCAAGCAGGGCTGCCGATAGGGGGGGAAACTGGGACCCTTTTTCCTGGGCCTGAGGGGGGCCCAGGCTACAGGGTGTAACTATTTTTAATTTGTTACAAAATTCTAATTACCCATTGAATGGATGCAGGTACTGTAATAGTTGTTATTAACGTGCATTAACGTGTTTGGGGACCTCTGGTATTAAAGGGTATGAGGTTGGTCTTTCAAGTGCAGGACGGGAGTTTGAGAAACCATTTTTAATGGAAAAATGTTAACAAGTACAATTCACTCAACAGAAACCTAGATATTTCAGTGAAACTGTGAGTCTTCCAATATGTTTTCTTGGTTAGAGGGCTCTTTCCCTTCTCTGGCAATTATGAAGGATAATTATGAATGACAGGAACAGTCGGGAGGACTCTTTCCTAATTGGGCATAAGTACTTTTGGGGGATGATATCACTGTAAAAGGATGGTCATGGCTGGTTGGGGAAGGGCGGGGACGTTGGTAAATGTGTCATTGAGGATGTGTGGTATTCTATTCTGTATAAAAAGCATGTTAACATGTTCTGTTCTCAACGCAATCGCTGAATATTGCTCTGGCGCAGCAAAGCTGTGAACAACTTGAAGACCCTACAGAAAGGAAGAAACTAATTATAACTACATGGTGAACATTTATCAACGCTTGCAGAAACTACTCGGCATCAAATGTATTATTATTTTTGGATCAAAGCTATGTAAAGAGGCACTGTATGCGTGAGGTCCATGTCGGCACACAGGTGCTGTTAAGGCAGTGAAGTGTCATCCATGCCAAATGAAGTGTCACTCCCCTATGTGTCCTCAGTAGACGTTCATTACTGCGGGATGATGGTTACTTTCTCTCTGTGTTCCTGTTAGTCTTATAGAGAGTTATAGAGACTGGAGGATACAGAGCGCCCTCTAGTGCACGGTCAAGTGTAGTCTGTGCTTTTGGGACTGCTAAAGAAAACCGGTTGGCCGCTTTGAACTGTTCACATTTCAAGGTGAATGTTTGCATATCTCTCTCTCTCTCTCTCTCTCCCTCATATAACATATATGCTCACAAATCCACCCACCTACCTTAGATAACAAAACTTGCCTTGATATCTATAGGAGACGAACAGTAATCATACAGCATGATATAAAGGGATCTGAACATTGCGGCAATGTTATAAGAACATTTTGACACGCTGTTGTGTTTTCTGCCATTGCTTCACCACCTCTGTCATTACTGTGTGCGACCGAGGAAGACTGAAGATCACAATAGAAGGAATGACAGGCCATGATTAACCTGGGTTATTTGTGGTATTAACCTGCATTATTGTTTCTGTCAACCTACACAGGGTGAAGAAGCCATTTCATTAAGCTACAGTCAAGGTCTAGCCTCACAAGTAATGTTGAGTTTCTACATGGTGCAAGAAAACATGACAGAACCCCCCCCCCAAAAAAAAAAATACTCCTGAAGTCATTCCATTTTAAAAGTCTTTATTTTCCTTTTTTAAGTCATCAAGAACAAAGCTCTAGAGGTTTCATATTTTTTATAGACATTTACAGATTTGTTTTGTATTCATTTCCATTATGGTCTCAAGTTGCTCTTGGTAATAACATTTTTTAAAGATTTAAATTACATTTTTTTATTAATTTTTTTTATTAATTTTATGTATTTATTGGTTGATTTACTTATTGCAATAAACAAGAGTAGCCAGTAGGGGGTAAAGTATTGCTACAATTCAGCAAACGTAAGTTACACTTTCTTTTTCCAAAATAAAAAAACAACAACATCAACAAAAATAAAACGCATTAATTGGCGTGAGAATTTTGTTGCCAAAGCACTTTCATCTCTCTCTGTCCCAGGAGAGGTGGGGAGAGGGGGCTAAACCCTTTCATCTCTCTCTGTCCCAGGAGAGCTGGGGAGAGGGGGTTAAACCCTGACAGACTACGACTGAGCTTCACAAGCACCTCAGAACTAATATCACACCTGTCCTAGAAATGTCTTTTTTAATTTTTTGCATAATTTTTGTATTATTTCCACTTTTTTTCCAGACATGTCAACGGCGCAGGTATTACCTTTTGGGTGGCTCTGTAACAAATTACTTCTTTTTATCATATTTCCTGTCTCTCTAACTCTGTCTCTGTCTCTCTCTTGGGAATGGAGGGAAATAGTCAAGAAAACCAGGTACATATTATTATTTTTTGTTTTCAGATGTCAGTACACTCCACACAGCCTCACTAAACCTGGGCCCAATGTGGTTCTGTTCACCATCCAATTACTGCCAAAGGGCGTGGTTGTATGTTACCAGAGACCTGGTTGCCTGCTGTGATTTGTTGGTTGCTTTACTTAACCAACCTTTCCTGTTTCCACCAGTCCACTGTCTAACAGACAGGAACGTGATTGGCTGCCTCCGTGCAGATATACCCTTCGGATACAGGTTCTGATAGGCAGGGTCCCAGAAAGGGTGGGTTTACTACAGTACACTGCTGTGATGCCAGTATGTCCAAGAATAATACACCTTTTAAATATATACATATGTGTACACACATGTACAAGACATTCCTGATCAAAACAGAAATGAAGGTATACCATCTGCGGACTCGATTCATTTAAAATGCCATGGAATAAGCCAGCCCAGGTAAATCAAAACTGAACACAGGGTACCGCTTGACCTTTGACCGAGTCCCCTGCCTTTCACTCCAGACTGGTTGAGGAAGAAAATGTAGGCTTTATTTGAGCACACACACCTCAGTTAATTTATATAACCCTGTATAGCACATTTAAACTCAGACAAAAACAGTCTATATATATATATATATACATATATATATATATATATATATATATATATATATATATATATATATATATATATATAAAACTTACGATAACTTACAGCTTTGCAAATATCCAAACAAACGTAAGACATAGTAGCACATTACCTTTAAGCGGCACTGATGCATGTAGACCCCTAGAGCCGACTCTCTTCCTTGATCATGGTGCGTAACACAGGGTGCGTATGCACCTCGATCACAGTGCATAACGCAGTGCTAAGCAAAACGCAGTGCTCCTCACTCTGCTAGCACCCGCCTTCATTCAGTCGCAGCCGTTTGCCAGGGCCCATGTTCGACACAAAATGTGAAGACCCCCAGAAACACAGACACCTACACCCATACCCACACAACCTTGTCTTCCACCCCTCCGGTAGTGCAGGCTGCAATACATTCCCCCAGCCTATAAATTATTTTTTTAAATGTCCATTTTTTTGTTGCTTGCTATTTTGATTCTCACATCACTAGTTGCTTATAACAATTATTCTAAGTATTCTAAGTGAATGGAAATATAAACATAGAAATGGCAGACTGACCTGCGATTCTTGATAAAGAAAAAAAAATAGAAACTATTTTTAAAAATAAGATACATTGCATGGCTTTAGACTGGAGAGAGAGGAAGTCCACAATAAACGGGAATAATGACGACTGGTGAGGCCGTAACCTGTAGCAGGCGGAAAGACCACCTAGTTGTTCGCCAACCAGTAGACTTTCCCCGCCACCGCCAAATGCAGAGATCGGTTCAGATTGATAAGTCACTGATGACGTACGATGGCCATCCATTGTTGGGTTGATAAAGATTCACTGTGCCATCCCTATGCTGAATTCCTACGCTGCCCCCCATCTATCTCTCTCTCTTTTTTTGTTTCTGTATTTTCCAACCATCTCAAACTGACAAGTAAATTTCACAGTGTGGCAGATGCTCCAGCTTAAGACCAACAATGAGAGAGTGAGGCTTTGTGAACCCTCAAAGTGGGCGGAGCTACCGTGTGCTGTCAACCACCCATGTGAACCAATCAGATCTCTTTGCTTTCTTCGTTTCCTTAATGCAACTGGATGAATTTGGTGAGCCACCTGTAGCTCCGCCGGTTTTAGGGGCTGGTGAGGTCTCTCTCTCTCTCTCTCAGAGCCCAGAGGGCACACAGTGTGGGGTTGTTTGGCAAAAGCAGAGCTGGAAGGAGTCATAACCATGAGCGTTGCATAACCGCCTCACCTGCTAGCCGACAGAAAGAGAAAAAAAGGCAGTTGAGGTTGATTTGGTCGGCTGTGCTTCCGATCCCAGTTTCTGAACTGCATATATGGACACGCAGAAACATGCCAAGCCAATCTCACAGTGTGATTGACAGCACAGGCTAAGTGTCTGACTCACAGTGTGATTAACAGCACAAGCTAATCTCTGCCTGTGTCGGACTCACAGTGTGATCAACTGAGTGAAGGGGAAAATTAGACTCCCGATGCAGGGCAGATAGATCCACTCCGGGTTTTTACCAGCATGGCTGGTCTTTTGCATGAGTTATCGTCTCACCAGCACTACACAGTGTGAAAACCGCTCCTGAAATGCTCCAGATGCATAAAGTCTAAAAGCATTTGAACCATATCAATGGCATTTAAAAAAACTGAAAGCACTGTTCTGCTGTGAAACAGGAATCTAATGTTGACCATTCACTCAGCTTTGGAAAGGAATTCCCCCCTTTCACTAGATTGTTGGCTTTGCTCACAGCGCCCTCTATTGGTCATGGTACCGAACTGAGGAGAGGAAACTGACCGACTTTCAGTCTTCCCTGGATCTCCCTCTTTTTCTCTAGCCGACTTTTTTTTTTTCTCTGTCTCATTATTCATTTGTTGTGAATGAAAGATGAGAGTTCTCCTTAGTCACATGTGTCACTCAGGTCACATAAAATAAAACAGATTCATTGTAATCTCTTTGTCTTCTCTTTCAGGGAACAGTTTAATCCGTGGTGTCTGTCTATCCTGCTCTCTTCTGCCCCCTGGTGGCGGGGTGGACATCAGTCCCTTGGGTTTATGATTCAAATACACTGCAGCCACACAGTTCCGTAGTTCAGCCTCCAGTCTCTAGTGCGTCCCGTCACAATTATATTCAGAAAAAGGACTTATTGCTTGTCTATCCGACCCCAGAAACAGGAAGTTAATGGTTTTTTTATACGTAATACAGTGTTTTTGGAGGCCAAAGCTACACAGGGCACAAGTTTATTACAGCAAAGATCACTTGAAGCGGCTACCCTACTGAAGTATCGTTGTGTCTTAGTGTTGAAGTGCATAGGGGTGTGCGCAAAGACACTGCACCAGGACGATGGGGTGCTCTACTGCAGCCTGCAGTCTGTGAGTGTGTGTGCATGTATTTACCACTGCCTGTGTGTGTATGTGTGTGTTCGTGTGGGTGTGCACACTGAAGCATGTGTGTGTTTGTGTCTGTGTATGAGGATATGTGTGTTCATGCATAGGTGTGTATGTTTGTGTGTGGTCGCGCATGCTGAAGTATATGTGTGTTTGTGGGTCTGTGGGTATGGGTGTGTTCACGCAACGGTGTGTGTTTGTGTGTACCACAATGTGTGTGTATGGGTCTCTGTATGACAATATGTGTGTGTTCATGCTAAGGTGTATGTGTTTGTGTGTTATCACCATGTGTGTGTGTTTGTATGCGTGTATGTATGTGTTGTGTGTGTGTGTGTGTGTGTGTGTATACTGCATCCATAAAGGTGCAGGTTTGCTGATAGATATGACTGGGGTTTGGTAATACAGGCTCCTGTAATGGTCTCACAGTGTAAGAGGGAACAGGGAAAAGGAGGCTGTGGAAATGTGGGAGGGGTCTGGCCAAACGGGTCCACCCCTTTTCACCCTGCAGTTCAGACTCTCAGGTGAGAGTCCTCTGGAGAGTGGGGGTCTGAGAGAATGAAGGGAAACAGCTGTGAGCTCTCTTCTCTCAGGCGTTCTCCCCATCTTTCTCTTCTTCTCTCATTCAGTCGTTTATTGAACTCTTTAAAATTGCTTTGTTTATGGATGACGTTCCAAATTCTTGACGTCCGTTTTGTTTCTTCCCTTGTTTGTTTCTTGACTGAAATTCTTCACAGTGTGCTTATGTGGAGGTGCTCCTGATTGGCCGAAGCTGGGTGGTGGGAGGGACGGGTTGGGAAGTCGGTATGGGGGAGGGGGGGCATGAGCGGGTGTGTCAGTACGGGGAGAAGAGGATTGGCCCGTGGGTAGTGCGAATGGGCCCCGGTGCAGGCCTCAGGAGGGCGTGGCTGAGAGGCGGGCCCTGCAATAGATGCGCGTGAGGGTGGGCGGCGGGGCCCGCTGCGCGTAAAGCCAGTGAGTTGGAGGAGACGGCAGCCGCCATCGCCGCGGCAACAGCCAGGGGGCTGGGCAGGAGGCCGGCGCCAAGAGCCTTGGTGAGGTCCTTAGAGAAGGGAAGAGTGGACTGGGGGGGTCAAAAAGAGGGCAGGGGACCAAAGAGAGGGGTACAGACATGGGAGAGAAAAAGAAAAATATCTAGTTATTTTTTAATGTGAAAATATATACCTATAAACTACTGTTGATTCTTGGAGAGTAAACTTAAGATGGCCTACAATCCTGGACTCCTCAGTGCCACTCATTAAGCGTGCTTTACTCGCCACGGTAACTTAGATTCACATTCTACCCACTAGACTGTCTGAGCTCCAACCCTCAACTCAGGACACACAGCACTGATTCTGAATGGGACGGGGGGAGTGGGGAGCGGGGGTCGGTACCGTCAGGTCCAGGGTCCTGTGCTTCTTGTGCCGGCTTAGCAGAGGGTTCGGCTTTCCAGCCACCCCATCTCTGTGCCTCCGACTCGATATGTGCTAGGGAAAGACAGACATAGAAACAGAAAGCAACGTTACAAATCAAACCCAGATGCAGCAGCTCAGATACTTAGATCTAGTGTTGAGAAAACTGTATTTAAAACCAAAAGTGCTGGGTGGTGCTGGGTGGGGCTTGGTCTGGCCCCTACTCACCTGTTTGAGCTGCAGCTCAGAGTTGACCCTCACGTTGCAGATCTCACAGTGGAAGGTGCGTTCCTGAGTGTTGGGGTCCCCCGCGCCCCCTCCCTGCTCTCCGCTCAGGCTGAGGCCCAGGCGGGGGTACGCCTTAATGGGGCCCAGCCCGCTGCGGGCCTCCAGGATCGTCTTGTGTTTGGTACCTGGAGAGAAGGAGAGAGGGATAGAGGGAGAAAGAAGGAGAGGGGATGAACAGAGCATTCAAATAAGTTTAATCAAGCATTTTAATTAATTCACTTAACTCACAAAGTGACTGAGTGGACAAAGTCATGACAGTACTCTCGGTTTGCTACTAGATGGAGAAAAAGGCCGTTAAGGTAAAATACACTGCTTGACAGACACCATTATCCACAGTGAATTACACAGATTAAATTTTTTTTACACACAATCTATACAGCTAGACACTTTTACTGATGAATTTCAGGTAAAGCATGTTGCTCAAGGGTACAATAGCAGCACCCCAGCTGGAAATTGAGCCCACAAATTTTGAGCTATTAGCCCAGCTCCCAAAACCTTACACTACCATTACATGACATTACAGGCATTTAGCAGATGCTCTTATTCAGACAACGTTTTTTTATTTTTTTTATCATGTTTTTACATATTATCCATTTATACAGCTGGATATATACTGAAGCGATTCAGGTTAGGTACCTTGCTCAAGGGTACAACGGCAGTGTCCTACCTGGGAATTGAACCTGCAACCTTTCGGTTACAAGGCCAGTTCCTTAACCATTATACATATATATATATACACTGCCGCCCAACTACCACTGCCAGCCAGTAGTTGCAGTAGCTGTGTAATTGGATTTCAGTTATCATTACCAAACGGGGGTGTGTTAGTGCCTCTGGCATGGGTAACTTGCACATCTGTGAAGGCACCATTAACACTGAAGGGTACATATGCATTTTGGAGGAACATATGCTGCCATCTAGACAATGTCTTTTTAGGGACGTCACTGCTTATGTCAGCAAGACAATGCCAAGCCACATTCTGCACGTGTTACAAAAGCGTGTCTTCGTAGTGAGAGAGTTTGTGTGCTACACTGGCCTGTCTGCAGTCCAGACCTGTCTCCCATTGAAAACGTGTGGCGTATTATGAAGCGCAAAATACGACAATAAAGAACCCGGACTGTTGAGCAGCTGAAGTCTTATATCAAGCAAGAATGGGAAAAAAGTTAAAACTACAACAATTGGTGTCCTTGGTTCCCAAAAGATTACTGAGTGTTGTTAAAAGGAAGGGTGATGTAACGCAGTGGTCCCAACTTTTTTGGAACGTGTTGCAGGCATCAAATTTAGAGTGAGCAGGCGCAGTACTAACTCTTCACCACTAGATGGACTTACATGACATGTCCTAAATCCAGCTTGCCCTCTCGAGCAGCCTTACACAACGTGATGCCAGTGACTCGGTGTCCTTGGGGTTTTTACAAAATTTAAAAAAATATGGCTCCCTCTCCTCCTCTTTTTCTATTTCAGCGGTATATTATTGTATTAACATTTTGCGGGGCTTTTAATAAATTCATTTATTAATTTTACAATAACAGTTGGAATGCTCAGCTAATGAAAGTGTGCATAATAAAGCAAATAGCTCTTCAGTCGTGTGGTGAATTTAAGTATCTAATAATTAGCTGCAGTTGGTCCACACCTGCTGCCTTCTCTCTATAAATACTCTCTTCATAATATTCAGTTTAGAGATAATTTATAGATGTCAGTTTCAATGTCTCCTGTTTACAGGAGCCGACAAGTGGGGACTTAATTCTGCGCCCCGACGGCCAAATCCTGAAGCACAATGGAGCAAATGCCAATGGTTTCAACAACTGCTTAAATGACTAATAGTGGTTTGGTATCCCAAACAGACTGCTGCACATTAAGGTGCATTAACATATTGTTTTTTCTCTTTCTGCCCAATGTGGAATTGGCAGTTGTTTTCAGTTACAAACCTTACACCTGCGTACTGGGAACACTGTAGCTGAATTTATTTATTTTCTTTACATGACCTATTACAAAGAAATTGTTGCAATACGCTTAAATGTCTACCATGGCCTAAACCCCTGAAGCACATTTAATCACTCCAATGCACTTTTTCTAGCATAAGGGAGAGAGCCAGTGACGATCGGAGGAGAAACCCATCTCTCACTGATGCTTGCTGGCAGCCTGCGGGCAACTTGTAGCCTGCCGGCACCTGATGTGTCGTAGGGAGGAACTATTCTAATGGGAACGCAATGAACTCTGGCTAACTTACATCTACTCTAACCATGGCGGGAAAAGCAAAATGCAGTCAGTTGGCTGGACATAAGCCAACACAGGGATTCTAACCTGCAACTTTGAGGACCGTTCTGCACTTGTGCCGAGCACATTTATGAACAAAGCCACGCAGGAACCGCTTAACATTTTCCAAAACCATTAAACACCCTGCTTTTACAGTGCTGCGAGCACCTCATTAGCAACATGCCATGACACAGATGAACATGATGTGCGTGTTTGTGTTGCAATCGTTAAAACCTGAGGCCTCGCCAAATACTTCCTTTGCAAGTAATTGCACGTTTTACTCCTGGCTGAAAAATTCCAGTATTTTCTCCACAAAAATAGAAAATGAAAAAATAAAAGCAGCAAGGCGGTTGTTTTGTTTTGGCGAAACCCGTGGCGACGGGCTGGGCTTGGCCTCCCAGGGTGGGGGACGGTGAGAGCCAGGCATGGCACTGGATTATGTGCGAAGTGATTTTAAAAAACAAACAAACACACACACACACACACACACACACAACAATCCAAATGTTTTTGGATGGTTATTTTTGTTCTGTTTTGGAATAAATAAAGTGTGACCCATCTGGATTGGGCCTATAGGCCTATGCTCTAAACTCAGATAAAAGAAAAGTTTAAAACAGGGGTTTACCTCGGGGGATAATGCTTTCCCTCCTCTCAGTTTTCTCTCTCCCTTTCCTCTTGTTCTATTTCTGTCTCTTTCCCTATTCCTCATATCTCCCTCCTTTTATATTTTGTCTTCTCTCTCTCTGTCTGTCTCTTCCTCTGTCACTTTCTATTTGGTTAATTCAATTCTGTTCATTCCAAGATGTTTTATTGGCAAGATGTGTAACTGTGCATATTGCCAAAGCACAAACAGTGATTAATAAGAATGCACTCCCTCTCCCTCCCGTCTGGTTGTACTGTACACCTGCTTTTGATTTTGGACCTTAGTTAATTCATATTTTTAATTCTTTTCCCCGCTGTTTTTCCAGGAGGGGTGGGGTGTGGGGGTATTAATTGGTCCCATACGTCCAGAGACTCCCCTGGTTTCCAGTCTGATCAGATGTCCGCATGGCAAAGGTTTCAAAACTGGTGTCAATCAAACAAGAGACAGACCTCGCTGAATGCATATCTGCCCATCTGTGCAGCGTGTGTATGCGTGTATGTGTAAAACACACAGGGTGCATCTAAGTTTACGTGGTGTGTGTATGTGTGTATGCATGCATCATGTATGTGGCACGCACGTGAGCTTTATGTATGTGGTGTTTTGGGGAATTTGTATGGGACGAGCGTGTTTTTGCATGTACGTGTGCACATGTGTAAATTTTTCAGGCCATCACTGCAGTGGCTGGCCTCAAATCACCCTGTAATCATTGTTACTTCTCAGCAATTTGTTACCATGATAGCTCCCTTAAACAAATGTTCAAGTTGGATCTGCTGGAGCTGATTTTTGGAACGCATGCAATATCATTAAAAAGCAGTAAGTATGCGATTGCTGAAGCCAGTCACCATTAAGCCTGATTTATACTTCTTCGCATGACACTTTCAACAAGCATTGCTCAACTAAAATGACGTTTTTTCAACTGAAAAGTATCACAGAACACTTTGTCTGTGACAACAAAATTATATTGAGAAACTGTCATATTTTGTAGCACAGTGTGATTGGACAGCCTTTACGTAAACAGATGGTCAGGAGTCTGTCGTCTTTTCACCATAGAGACAACAGAACACTCCCCGCAAGCCTTTGCCAAAGTATAAATGGCAAACATCGTGTGACACCTTAAACTTTCTTGAGCGACAATTTTTTAAAATTTGTGCAATGTGTAATTGAGCTTTTACGGTCTGTTTGCCGGAACCACGCAATCAAGATTAAGAGCACCGCCCCAAGAATAGCACTTAAACAAATTAGACTACGTCTGATAAAATCAATTCACTCTTGGCCCACAATGATGATGTCACTGTTACGTGGGAGTGACCAGGGCTGGCCTTCTGCGATTGTTTGTTCGCGATATGGCCCAAGTGGACCCTCAGACAACGGTGTGGCCCGCGATGAGCTGGAGAGAGAGGTGGGGGGGGGGGGGTTCTGGAAAGAAGCGAAGCAGCGGCTGGCCGTACATGGTTCAGGGGGACTTTGTACGCTTGCCAGCGCTCTCCCGAATCGACACGAGACATTATGGCGATGGGACAAGCTCAAAATCATGACTCGGCCTTCAAAATCGGGGGAATGAAACCAGTAAATGTCAAGTTTTTATAAAAATCAATACGCTTTTCTAAAATTGAAAGCATAAAAAACCGTGTTTACAGGTTTACGGTAGCTGGTAGCTGTAAAGGCTGGTGGGACTGTAAATTCATTCCTCTGTAGAGCTGCGGGGGATAAAATTTGGTTCCAGTTATTCTGTAATACGGGGTCGTGTAGCAGGAGAAAGCCAGACCCCTTATCTTCGCTATGAAATAAGTGACTTTCTGCTTTGACCATCATTTACCACGGAGCTCTGCGGCAGATTTACCCATATTGCACTGGGAGGTGCGCAGCTCAGGGTCATAAATCTTTGAGGGCCGGTTTCTTTAAATACTCCTTTCCCCTGGTCCACAGCGCTGAGGAGCCTGTGGGCTGGTTAGGGCAGTCATGCAGAAGAAGGAGGCTCTGTGTGTGTGTGTGCCTGTGTATTTGTGTGAATGTGTGTGTGAGTGCATGTGTGTGTGAATGTGAGTGTGTGTGTGTACACGTGGCAGATTACCTTTGTTGTGAGCCTCCAGCTGTGATAGAGAGTTAACTGCCACTTTGCACAGTGAACAGTACAGCAGCTTCTTGGCTTTGTCTTCCTCTGACTCAGGGGGGCTGGGGGCAGGACTCGGGGCGGGGCCTCCAGCAGGCCCAATGGTGGGGCCTCCCTGATCAGGGCAGGGGGTAATGCAGCTGGGGGAGGAGGAACAGGAGGGCAGGATGGGGGCAGTGGGAGGGGCCAGGGATTGACAGACAGGAAGGAGGGTGGAGTCTGGGATGGGTGGGGCTGACAGGGGGAGGGAGCCAGGGGCCAGCTGGGGGCCATTTAGTTGTGTGAGCGGTTGCGACATTTCATCTGCAAGGAGGAAAAAAGAAAAAAACATGTTAAACAGATGACATTTGGAAGACGTTTTTTGTTTTGGACATATTTCATAAAGCTTTGCCGACGCTTCTGAAATTCCACTTTTTTATTACATATAGATTTTACGACAGAGGGAGGAGTTTATATTTCCAGAGTCCCAGCCTTCAGGAAGACCACGCGTCTCCACCTGCTCGTTCTCACCGCAGCTGTCGGAGACGCCAAACACCCCGCCCGCCGTCTCTTGAGTTTGAGACTCTCGAGAAGGGCCTGACGCTCCCAGAATTAGTGACTTCAATCAGCTTTAACAAGACTGCGGTCTTTCATGCTGCGCGACCCCAAATTGTAACGTGCTCTTTTTTTATTTCAGAAGGGGAAAAAATTTAAGGAGGGAGCGGAGACTCCCTGTTGAGAGGGTTTCAAATGAGCCGGCGCCAGCTCTGTGAATGATGTGGTTTCGACATGTTGGAGTGTTTCTGAGGGCACGAGTCATCCACCCACTCCCGTAGCCTGTAACCTACACCGTACAAATACGGCCTGTACCCCACACTTACAGCCTATGCTCACGCCCTCTAACCTTCACCATGCACCCCATGCAAACAGCCTAAAGCCACGTCCGACAACATATACCCTACAAATACATGGTATACCCCACATAAACTCTCAAAACCCACATCATGCAACCAACATCCTAGAAATACAGGGTGTACTCCAAAGTTTTAAAAAGCATTTAGCATCTAATGCCATGCTTTACCTGTTGAGCTAGGCCATTTTTGAGTTGTTAAACACTAACCATGTCACATGGCCAGTGGTTCTAGCAGTGACCAAAGCTTGAAAAATTTAAATGTGACAAAGTTATTATTATTACCAATCAGCAAGGTGTAAATAGTCTGTACAAGTTGAAAAAAAGAGAGAATTATCCTTTAAACAACACATGGCCTGCAATACATTCATTAGCATTAGCAAGCTGCCCGTTAGCCGCTCAACCTTGACGTGGCTACCATGAGCATTTAACGTTAAAACTCCGACTTACCGAGCCCACTCGCTGGACAAAATTATTATTGTCTCTGCTTTCACTCGCAATATTTTTTCATAGTTTAAGGATTGAAAATAATCCCACAGAATCATATCCAGGATGGTTACACTCACAGTTTCTAGTTTGTTTAAAATACAAGCAAATGAAATGGCAAAAGCTAACATTGAAAAAAGTGAGCTAGTTTAGGTAGGTAACGTTAGTAAAATCACTAAAGCTAGCAATTATCTAGCTAGCTGAGGTTGTTTGCTGGGGAATAGAAATAAAAATAACACCACAGCACCGATAAAATATATATATTTATTTTAAAAGTACAATTTAAACAAACCACCGCCAACAACGCCACAACCATAAAAATTTTATAAATCGTGCATGCTCTTGCTCACTCTCTCTCTCTAATACAGTAACACACTAGCGCTCTACATTACATTACATTACAATCATTTGGCAGACGCTTTTATCCAAAGCGACGTACAATAAGCTCTACTACCCAACAAGGAAAATTGGCAGTGAAGATGATTATATCTTGCTGGACAGCTGAACTTGTATTCTGGGTGGTTAGACATTATGTCAATCATCAGGACGAGAATGCGCAGAAGAGCATGCATGATTGAAAATACTTTAGCGAGGCTGTGCTTCAAGGGCTCAAAAACGCATCATAATCCACAACTATCCAATCATGTTTTATGAAGTCATCCATTGATTTACAATGGCCTGGTGAAGCAGACAAAAACTTTGTCTCACTGAAGTTCCTTTTAAAAGTCTGAGGGTGCCGCTGTTTTTCACAATACAAAGCATATTTTTTTTATCTAGCCATTCAACATTATTCAATTCAACATTAAATAAATATGTTGTGTGTGACATGTGTAATGGTTACACAGGGACATTTTGGGACTCTGGCTTTCTGATCATGAGACTGGAACGTACAAGCCAGACAAAGACACATGCGGCCATACCCCCCCCCCCCCCATCTGTCTCCAGCTCATGGGTACGGGTGGGGTAGGGGGCATACCAAGCACCCCTTAAATTTGGGTGGAGGGTATTACAGGGCTCCGCCTGTCACTCTCAGTGCGTTCAGCACAGCTTCCTGAATGGCTGTGGGATCCGAAGGCTGGGGTGGGTGGGGGGTGGCTGGTGCTGGAGCAGGGGGTGTGGGATCCGAAGGCTGGGGTGGGTGGGGGGTGGCTGGTGCTGGAGCAGGGGGTGTGGGGCGGAGGGGTCAGGAATAAATCCCAGCTGGATTAAAGGTATTAAGGGGATATGGGGGAGTATTTCTGGGAAGAAGATAAATATTGACTTTAACTGTTCAATTTCCTTTTTAGGATTACATTCACTGTTATCATTTTTAGCATCATATGGGCCAGCACTTTCTTTCTTTTTTTTTTTTCTCTGAGTGGGAGGGGCATATTGGGGCTGTGCTGCATTTGTGTGCCTAGAGCCTGAGTGAATAAGACGACCCCCTGCTTCTTGTGAGGGCCGCGCGTTTGCAGACGGTCCTCAGCCGTGATGGATGCCTCTGGAGGCGTTCGCGCGGCAGGTGGGCGTCTCGGCCTCCGGCTTGCTCCGGGGCCCGGAGCTGGGCCCCCTGTTCAGAGTGCTGGGTCCCCTGTTGTTGTCCCCGGTCTGCACAGGGGCCAACAAGAGCCTCAACCCGACACAGCTGAGCGCCTCTCTTCTCTCCCGGCTTCTGCCAGCCAGGGTCAGAGAGAGAAATAGAAATAACATCTATTGAAAGTGACTGAAAACCACTGCAATCCATTTCAAAATCTCCGCCGCCCTGCAATTATTTAATAATAAACAGGTTTTTGAATGAGGCAGCAGCTGAGACTGTTTTTCACGTTGTCCTGCTCCTGTTTTCTGTTTGCAGTCTTGTTTGGGGCAGCCCGTGGTACTGATCGCTATGTTAGAGGGGTTCGTGGCTCTGAGGCTGAGATTTGGGGAAGGGGGTGGTCAGTACAGTGACCTCTGAGCTCTGTGCTTTTTCCAGACACACCCCACTCCATCACAGCCTGTCAGAGGACTAAAGCCTTTGCCCCCACTGTCTCCTGAACACACATCAATCCAACACTGGCCATGTGGTGTGTGTTACGTTTCAGTGCATTTACAAATGAAGGGGCAGGGCCAGGAATAGCGGTGAAGGGGCAAAGGGAGTGTTTGAACAGTGTATGGAGTCAGTGTAAGGTGTGGAGCATAGCGTGTAAATGTGTAAATTGTTTGATATAGATTGCAGGGTGTGGGGTTGGTGGCAGACTAGCATTTTTGTCCATTACCAAGTAAGATGCTCACCAACCAACAGTAAACATGTTTGAACTCTCCCTGCCTCAATAGTAATTATGCTGTCAACAAACAAGACCAGAGTGATTATGGAGTTGCTTTTCCTTTCACTTGCTTTGCATCTGGATATTTGAACCCCCCCCCCCCCCCAAGAGCATCCGATATCAAAGGAAATTCCTCCCTTATTGGAGCTGAGAGGGTCCAGCTGTTCACCGCATCTGTGTACGGACAACTGAAGCAGCCGGGAAGGAAGCCGCGTCTAAACCGGGAGGCACCGTGGGGCCATTACCCACCATCCAGCTCTTTTAATGCTGAGCAACCGCTTTCTGCCGTCCTTTGGCGCAGGGATCGGGGTCGCGTCCTTGCGGGGGACGGTATGGACACGGCGGATAATTCCGGCCAGCTGCGCAGTGACAGTGAAAAGGCAGAAAAGTCGGGGCTCCAGGATTTCACCGTGCACTTTTAATGTGGATAACATAACAACATCATAACATCAAAAGCCAGGCCAGTCATCATCACACAAAGCACATACTTTATGCATCCATCTGCATGTATTCGGTTTCTAAAATTGGATTGCCTGCCATGTTATTCTCATGAAATCCAAGCCAAGTGACAGCACACAATCCGATCCGTATGTGTCACGCAAACTAAACTGAACTCCGTCTCCGGGCAATGCTTTCACACGTTCCCCACGCTAAAGCAGAACTTTCCACCTGTGGTTTTTCATCTTACCATCTCGGAAGAATGTGGTTATTCACAAAGCTGTGTGTCTGATCGGAGTGTGATAAGTTAGTCTGTGGCATACTTCACTGTCCCCTTCAAACACTGTGAAGATGGAGTCAGTCTCAGCTGCATTATTTGGTGGCTGTATGTGTGAAAGGATATGGGCAACTGGTAACTAAACCAATAAAACAGACAAGCCAACCAACCAACCAACCAACCAATCAATCAATCAATCAATCGGTTGGTCAGCCAAAAAGCAACAACTTAATCAATCAGTCAACCAATCAACCAACCAGCTAAACATACAACCAATAAGTGAACAGCTACATAAAAGAACAAATCAGCTGTGATTGTGGGCTAAAGATCCTCTTGGAAAATGACATGACTTGAGTTTGTGTTTCCCGCTGCGATGCCCCCTCGTGGTCTGGAGGTAAATGGCAGTGCTGCACCACTCAGATCATTGCATTGCATTACATTCATTTAGCAGATACCCGTATCCCGGGCGACTCATAAAGCAGGACCCCGGAACACCCCTGGGTAAAGCAGAATAAGCGAAGGAGTCTCCAGGCTGGAGTACTGCCACATGGAGTAAAAATGCAAAGATGAATTTAAAGTTGGCGCAGAGCAAAATGGCAGTTTAATGTTAACAGCTATAAACCATTTGACCCTTAAAGCTATGGCGGGACTCCCGATACTTAAATGGAACAGATACAGAAGGAAAATGAGAGGAATATGCACTGCATAGTGCAGACTGTTGCTGAATGCATAAAAGCTGGTTTATTTGATGTGACGCTAATGAAAGACAGCATAGAGGCGAACTCACAAGTGTGCTATAACCGGCGTACCGGGACTATAGCCATCAGCGCTACGAGACTAGGTGGGAGTACACCAGGCCAATGTTGGGGGGTGCGGGGGTGACCCCTTTACAGAGAGTGGGGTAAGCACTGAGGATATCCAGTTCTTGCTGCCCCCTACCCAGCCTGGCCCGGCCCATTGTTAATTATTAATGAAATGTGAAACGCTACTCCTCTGTGCTCTGGTCCCGAGGAGCGGCTGATGAATTATGTAGAGGCGCGTGGCCCCGCCCTCCTGCTGCCACCACCGGCGGACAGATGAAGCATTTGCACGCGGCCGCAATCCTGTTGGCTGCCGGCGTTCGCCAAGCAAACCAACACGTCCAATCCCGGAGGACCAACACTACAGTACTACTGCTAAGTCACTCCGCCCACGGGGATAGTAGGAGCAAAAAGGTTGCTTTCTTTCCATGCTTTCTGCACAGCCGGGATGGGTCTGATTATGTCTCAATGTGGATCATTTGAAGCGAGCCAGCGTTCAGGAAAACAGATGACAGTAATCATTCTGTGCGGGTATTTTGAGCCGGTCCAACACATGGAGTGACGTAATGGCAGTTTACCTCAGGTTTTCATCACGTCTACCCCACCCCGGCACTGGAGGGTCACTGCGCTAGCAGGCGCCAGCCAATCAGCTTTCGGCCAGGCCCTCAGCAACCTGGCACAGCCAATAGCTGTCTTCGCTGAGTCCAGTTGGCTCCCGTCCCCGGCTCTGAGAGAGTGGGTGATTTTGAAAGCAAG
Source organism: Synaphobranchus kaupii (assembly GCA_029718625.1). NCBI lineage: Eukaryota > Metazoa > Chordata > Actinopteri > Anguilliformes > Synaphobranchidae > Synaphobranchus > Synaphobranchus kaupii. The sequence continues at coordinate 83,876,120 of CM056378.1, read as the reverse complement.
CTGGATCACAGCCTTGCAGGTGTCAGAGCTCAGCTGTGTGTGAAGCGAATGTGAATTCCCTCTGTGTATGTGCGCCCTGTGAGGAAGCAAGGGCCTCAGAGTAGCTCAACTGCTAAAGGTGCTAACCGCGCGCACAGGCCGGCCGGGTTCAGGTACACCACTGCATCAGCCTCTGTGATGGCAGCACTGTGTTCAAAGGCAGAATTGGTGGTTTCGAAGTTGGGCAGAAGAAACTAAATTTTTTGTTTAAAAAATGAACAATATTCCCAAGAGGAGGGTGTGGTCGAGTCAGGTCGACCGACCGTCCTCCCTATTCCTCATCACGCTACCAACCGCATTTCCTTCACCTGTTTATTGTTATTTAAAAGGAAGCAACAGTTTATAGTTAAGAGTTAGTTAACCTCACAATTTTAGTGGAGTGTTATAGAGCACATCAGGGCCAAACACGTGCTTGAGATACTTTCACTCTTTAGATGCCGAATTTGAAAATGTCCCTGCAGATCCCTGAACGCATTCAAAGGAATGTGTTACTAACCGAAACGTACAATCGTATGAGGGAAGGATTTTGTTCTGGATTTTGGTAAAAGTCGAATGTTAATATTAAAATTCTCAGTAATCTACAGGAGTCTTACTGTTGTCTAAAGGGTTAAAGTATTTCAAATCCCAGGTCTGCTATGGAGTTCATACAGCAATTAAGATATAGCATATGAACAGAATTACATTATTCTAGTCCCTCCCTCACTGCCTCTTTCTCAGGAGACAGAAGGGGGGGGGGGGTTATCCTATATTCATACCTTCATGAACAACAGTATAATCAGGCACAAGCACAACAGGACCACCCACATTTCCTACTAATAAAAGAAAAGCACTGGGTGCAGAATATGCTGTGTGTGTGTGTGTGTGTGACAGAGAGAGAGAGAGAGAGAGACACACATCCATGTGGAATTCTGCAGATGTATGCATGTGGTTTTTGCAGAACTCGTCATTACAGGGAGAGAAAGACAGGGCAGAGGCGGGGCTGCTCTGCCCGTAAAACTTCTCGCCCTGCTGCTCCCGGCCTCGCCCTCGAATCGCCCGCCACACCCTGCCAAACCCACAGCCGCTGAGGGGCCTCAATCTCCGAAGCCATCCAGCCACATCGCGGCTCCACCCTTTCCCGTTAACTGCCCTGTGGAAACCCCCCAGGCCCTCCCCTCCAGTAATGAACCCCCGCTACCCCGAGTCGCTACAGTAACGGATGTGAGGCTGATTCCAGTGATGGCAGAAGTGAAGCTTCATGGACCCAATAGTGGGTGGAGCTACCACAAGTTGTCAATTACTGAATGGTGTGAACCAATCAGGAGAATCTGCCCTGCATGCCGTTGCAAGAACACCGTGATTTATTCATGTTGGGAAACTCACTGAAAATACAGTATAGCCCCGCCCATTTGGGGGTTCATGAGGCCTCATGATATGGGGTTAGTGTTCATTACTACCGCAAGGTGAAACAATACTTAGTGTGTCAACCAAACCCAGAATCACAAGGTTCTGTGTTTGAATCCCAAAATACATGCTGTTGTTGTGCCCTTAAAAAGGACACTCCCATTACTCCCGCTAAATGAACAAATTATAAACTAAAAGATGACTTTAAAGTCTGCAGAGCAAATCAACGGCATTCATTTTTTATACTGTGTTTATTAATTAATTATTAATGAATTATTATTGAGGCAACTAACATAGTAATTTATGAACATTGACTAACTAACTAACTAGCTAACTACTGTACGTTACCTCAACAAACTAATCAGTGGATGTTGTGGAGGGGACACACTGAATGTTCTGGAAGAGAGCTGCGGTGATTGTTCCAGAAAGGTGGCAGATGTCTTGCTTTGTTTCTGAGGAAGACGCCAGCCCTTGGGGCCATCCTGGTGTGGTGTCTCCGATATTTCAGAACACAAATCTCAACAAACTCAGGGAGGAGAAGACCCACACGGCAGAGAGTAAGTCTTTAAACAAACACGACGGGAGCCGGAAAACAAACAAAGCAGAGGACAACGTTCAGCGAAAAGAATCGTGGGAACGCTCAGCGTTCTTCCCGCCTACCCATAGACCACAGCACGTGAGCAAGTGGGGGGCTGAGCGAGTACCCTTAACCACCCCCCACCACCACCACAGACCCGCCCCAGAGTCAGAACCCCCTCATTGCCCCCCCAAGATGACCCCCTCCAACAGCTTCCTGCCAGATGGAACCACAGCTGTTCCAACCCTGTCATATCTGCGGCGAGTCTGTTTTGGAAGTGGCTGGTGTTACGGGACAACATTGTTCAAATTAAAGCTTGCTCCAGCTCACAAACAAACAAGAGAGAGAGACCAAGGAAACGGGTGGGTGGGTGGGGGTAGGGTAGGGTAGGGTAGGGTCAGGAGAAAAAGTTTTGGACAGGAAAAAGCATTCTTTTGCGAGTATCTGGTTTCAGATTTAGATCAACAACGGCCGGCCTTTTTGGCTCTCCCCTTTGGAATTTCTGCAGATTCCCCTGTCGGATGAGAGGGACCCAGCACGGAGCGGTGCTACAGAAGATGAAGGTCACCGCCCATGTGAGTGGGACGTCCTGCCATTGACCAGCTACACCACCACTCTGTAGCCTTCTCTGGTAGGATGAAGCTAAGCAGGGCTGGGCTTGTTTGGTGAGTGTTATGTGAGCACTGGATGGGAGACTTCGAAAAACTTGGTTGTTAGTTAGCCAGTAGGGGGCAGTCTTCCCTCAAGCGGAAAACCCATGCCCTAGTGCAACGATAGGGACACTGTGCTGTAGGTAGGAGAGGCGTCTTGCAGAAGAAGCATTAAACAGTGGCCTGGACTCAATAACATTAAACTGCAGTCATTAAAGATCCAGTTGCGCTCATTGGAAAGAACAGAGGGGGGTGGGGGGGGGACTCAGTCAGGACTCAGTCAGAAGCACTAAGCCGTCTGAAGGGGGAAGTGCTATTCAAAAAGACACGAAATCTCCCCAAGTCCTGCCAGACTCATGCACTGCCGAATTACAGGAAAGTGACCCCTGGATTCCGTCAAAACTAGCATGCCGTCTTAAGAGGAAAAAGGCTGTTTTGATCTAACACCGCAGTGGATTAATCTCATAGTTCTGTGTTCTTTCTGAGGAAGAGCACTTCCCCTCGAGATGACTTAGTGCGGCTTGTGGGGTGTTGATTGAATCCAGAGGACCCGTTTTTTTTCCCACCTCATGGATGCCTTAACGCTGTCTCTATATAACATTCTGACTCAGGAACCAGTTCTATAGCGCTGTAGTGGGAGTTGGCGATGGTCTGGGGAATTTGGGGGAGGGGGGGGGGGTGATTAGGCTGGCGGAACACCCCCCTGGCCCCCACCCCCTCCACATGCCTAGCCCAAGGTTTGATTAACACTGATTCAATCAAGGCCAGCTGTGCTGTATCTATATAGATGTCCTCTGGTTTGACTTCCTATTAGCCCCCCCGCCCCGATAAAAGGATTGGCTTCAGCCAGAGTGGTGATCGAGTTTGCGTGCTTTAACAAAAATTGTCCACATGGACCAGGAATTTAAATAAATCATTATCATCTTGATCTAAACAGATTTTTTTTACTGTGACAATAAGCACAACATCAAAAGTAATCACTGTGTGGATGGCTCTGTGGCTCTGTTTCTACTTTAAGATGCTATTCAGAGACTAAAAAAGCTGGAGATGCTGGAGTATGTCTCAAATTCAAATTCAAATGAGCTTTCCTGGCAACGAGCACAGGGTATTGTGTTGCCAAATCACATAAATAATGAAACTGCACAATCAATGACGGGAGACACGCTGAACTCACTCTGTCTATCCGTCTCTCTTTCCCTCTCTCCCTTACTCGTGATTTCAAATTCAATTAATTTCAGTCGGCTTCACAGGCAACACATTTCCTGCAATAACAAATAACATGAACACAAAGAGACCCTGAACATACCATGGAAAAGGAACTAAAATAAAATAACCATAAAAGACGCAAGTCTTCATTTTGCCTTTGAATCACTTGCTCTCCCTCAGGCTGTGGCAAGTGGCAATATACTGTTCTGCCAAAGCCACGCATTCCTTAACAGCCACAGCCGCACTCTCTCTCTCTCCCTCTCTCTCTCTCGCTCTCTCTCTCAGGGCACATTTGCTCATTTGTCATTTTTTTCACATTTTGGGAGAACTACTGGGTTCTCACCTCACTATGAGTTTCGCCTTCAGTCACTCAACCTGCCAGACCTGTCAGTGTCTGCCAATCTCCATAGCCGGCTGGCCCTTGCTAGCTTGTCAATGTTTCCCTGCGCGTAGAAGTTTTTCACTGGTGCTCGATCTGCCATGTTTTATCCTTTTCTTTCAGACGGCCTACAGTTTCGCTTTGTGAGTGATGTCATTTAGCTTGTGTTTCTTATGATCTCCTGTGATGCTCTGAGGCTGTCTGGTGTTTGTGTTTTGGGGCTGTCAGACTCAGGACCAGCTGGCTCTGTGGCAATGGGGGGGAGGGGTTCTGTTTTTCTGACTGATTTTTCTTCTCTCTTTTTTACAGGTCAATTAATTCTGCCCTGTGTCCATTATTAGTTATTTTCCTTTGTACTTGTATTATATTTTTTGAGAACTTGAGCATTCTTATCTCTGTTTTCTCCTTTTTTGTTCTCTCCTCTCTCTCTCTCTCTCACTCAGTAAGAATGACACTGAGAAAGAGCAGTATATCATTGCAACTTCTGTTAGAATCTTTGCTCAGCAGCTAGCCTGTCATAGAGGGGTCCCTAACAGTATAGCCAACCAGGCCTTGCTTGCCTATATTCTGCTGGTCTTTATTAGATCTTTATGAGCACTCTAAAAAGGATGAAAGTTTGATTATGTTACAATAAAACATATCCTCCCAAGACCAGGCAATTCATTTTTGTCCCCTGTAAGGGACACGAGTCTCTAGTCTTAAAATCACAAGAACCATATAGTCTACAGTGCTACAAGGGACATTCAATAAAACTAAAATAAATAACATTTTTGAGAATATTTTCTCTGCAACATTTTTTGTTGTCTAAGACATTTGTATTATATCAAAAATGCCCCAAACACCCCCCAAAAAGCATAAACTATGTACAGTGAACTATGGGCCTGATTTACTAAGACCTTTAGCATGTGCAAAACGTT